>VDFB02271358.1:1018545226-1018854389 GCA_007258455.2 Sequoia sempervirens
AAATGAGCTCTCATGCCCTTCCCTATGTAGGTAATATGATAAATTGATATGATATTTTTTGAAAGACAAGGTACACTTAGAACATTTATGGATGCTCCACCTTTAATTTCAACATACCTTCTCTTCATAATTGATGTTGGAGTGTCATCAACCAAAGTGATAGTAGATATTCTATAAATTTATAATTAAAAAAAATGACCTATAAAGAACCAATGTGGTGCAAGGTGTTTGAGTCAATGATCCAAGATGGAGCAAATGATGATATAGTAATAATTAGACCCTTGTCCTTAAATTTCTCTTTCCTTTAGGGTTTCTTTAGAAGATTCTTGGGATGATGGGGATTCTTTGATAGATCTAGGGACTCCTATTTTTTTCTTCTTAAGAAGATTTTTGAGGTGGTTAATCTTCTTCTTCACACATTTTAGCTCATCATGCCCAAGTTTCTTACAATATGATTACTTAAATGTTAAAACTTCTCAAGTTTCTATTGGTTTGAAGAATTTTTAGTGTTGATTTTGAAAGACTTAGATTTATAATATTTTTGTTTCCTTGTCCTTCAGATTGTTTTTCTTCTTCCTTGTATTGTTTGAAGAATGTTGTTTCTTATTCCCAAAAATGAGGGCTTGGAGTTTTAAATACTTTAATGTGCCTATCTATATTAACTTATCCTATCCCCTAGTCAATTTGACAATAAAGTCATCGAGAGAAGGCATTTTCCATGTGGCTCCAAGATCCCTTTTGGTGGATTAGAAGGTAGATACAAACAAAAATAATTAGGACCTAATTTGGAGAGTATAGAAAGAACTAGTTGATCATCCTTTCTCTTTATTCCACTTTCTTTCAACTAAAACCTTAGTTATTTGAATTTAGTGAAATTCCTTTAATGTTTCAAAAGGACTAGGGTTGAAACTCTAGAGATCATTATCCAACTCATGACTTCTCATTTCATCTAGCTTCCAAAATATTTTTCTAATGCAAGATAAAATTCATTGGATATTTTCAAGGCTTCTAGATGAAAGAGGAGTTTAGGAGATATAATAAGACACATGAATTTGAAGGATTGATCATATTTTTCCAGCCATTTTTCTTTAGCGTTCTCATTGTTATGTTCTCTTTTAGTGCCCATTTTCATCCTATACAACCATTTTTCTTTAGCACAAGTTGTACCTTAATTTTCTAATCATGATAATTAAATGATGTTATATGTGTGACAAATTGATGTGATTCCATTGATTAAAGTAAATATTATTATAAAAATAGATAAAAAAATAGAGATGTGGAAGGAAGGTAGAAAGTGCACCAAGACATAATTCACAACATCTCCCTTAATTCAATATTTTGAACTCCCTTAGTTTTTGGCACTTTATAGTTTTAGTGTATAGATGTTCCTAATGGAGTGAGAATGAAAAATTAAACTTTATATGTATGAAATAAATTGCACAATAGAAGAATATGATAGGAAATATTCTATAAATATGTGATAATAACTAAGAATAACAAGCTTGGTATCAAACTTGCTAGGGAGAAGGGGATTGCTAGACTATGGGTCGAAGGGGACTCATTGAACATAATTATCTACCTAAAGAATTTATCACCTCCATCTTGGTAAATTGAAAGTTTTATTTTGGATGCCCACTGTATGTTGCATGAGTTTGATGGTGTGTACATCTCCCATGAATTTTGTGAGGCAAATTTAGTGGCAAACTTGCTAGCGAATCTTGGGAGGTTAATGATAACCCTCCCATAAATTTAATAGTGCTACTTAATAATGATACTTCCTAGCTCATTGGAGGAGGCCATTTTTCAGCTCCTTCCTTGTGTGGTAATCATGTTCAAACCTGACCGATTAGACACTTTCAACTTGTGATGTTCATTGGAATTTGTGGCTATCTGAATCATATTTGCATGAGGCACCTAGCTATTATTTTCCCCAGTACCTCGATTTGTAGGCCCACACACTTTCTGGGTGCTTTTCTTTCTTTGGCCTTAGTGTTTAGTTGCATTTGCAAGCTGTGTGTTCTTGATTCTGAGAAGTGCTCGCCATTGAATATGGGTGAGGATAGGTGTAGGTATTATCCTCTTTCATGCAAGGAGTTCAAAGCTAATGTTGATGTCTACGAAATTTTACAAAAAGGTGGGGTTACTCCTTTTATGGAGAAACTTCATGGGTTTAAGTTGAATGTATCCCGGGAGTTCGTTGATGGTTGGCATGGTTGGGTGTTAAGTATGTTTGGTAGGTACATTGATATCACCAAGGATTTTATTATAGAAGTCACTAGGTTGTCCATCGAAGGAAGACAATTCTATAGGGAGAAGCTATGTCGGGGGATGCTAGAAATATTTTTTTGTGGGATAGGGAGAGAGCCAAAATGGTGAGGCTCGACTATGGGGGTTATGACCATTCCAAAATCAAACCTATTTGGTGTGAGGTGGCTATGGTGCTGATGCATTACTTTACTCTGGATGGGATGTTTTCTGCTCTATATGGCTATCATTTCATGATGCTCAATCACTTCTATCACAGTAAGCTCATCTCTTTCTCGTTCTATCTTTTTCTCTCTTTGGAAGATGGGATAGTGGCCTATAGAAGGAATACAAAGAACCCCTTCTTACACGAGGGTTTAATGTTGCTTATTGTGGATTATATAAAAGCTAATTGTGTTATTGAGTCCCCTGTTTCTATTAATTCTAATAAGTTTAAGAAGAAGATGAAGGGGAGTGGGAAATTCCAGATTGAGGAGGTGGATGGTAGTGTTGGGACTAAAATTGAGGAGGAGTCTAATGTGTTGGATGGCTACCACACAGATTTGGATTATACTCCTTCCTCTAGCGGTAAGAAATGCTCTGCTAAAAAGGGAAAACCTTCTAACCCATGTGTTAAACACAAAATTCAGGTGACTGGTGGTGAAGAGGGTGTGGAGGGTAAAGCTAGTAAGAAGAAGACCATGAAACAGGGGTCATGTTGCTCCAAGGATATTAAGGAAAAGCGGTTAGAGGGTATTGGGGTTGAACAAGTCTGTGAGGTGGAAAATGTGGTTAATAAGGACATGAGTTGTGGTGGTGATGAGAGGGCTCATGTTGTGGGGAAGGTGAACAGTGTGGTGGAGGTGGATGAGTCTCCTACTGTATCGACGTCCAAAGAGAAGGGAAAGGCTAAGGTTGATGATCCTGAGGGCTTATGTTATGATGATCCACCCATGAGTTCCCATTAGGGGAGGGGCTTGTATTGGGGTTCCATGGACTATGTGCAGGCTTTTGGTCTAGTCAAGGATGGGGCTGATATTTCTTTTAACTTGCTTATGTGGTTGGTTCAAGAGGTTCAGGACCTCCATAAAAAATATGACACGATTGCCTAGTGCAATATTTCTACTCTTAGAAGCCTTAAAGAGAAGGACCCCATCTTCGGTGTGGTCAAATCTCTAAATTCTATCCTTGGTATCATGGTGGAATACGTGGCGAATTTGAATAAAGATCACGGTCCAAGGCTATCCATGGTGGAGAAAAATTCCTTGTTGCGTAATGATCTCAACACAGTGATCAATCTCAACAAGGAAAGGCTTGAGTCTTTGGCTGAAGGTCTAGTATTCTTGAATGAGAAGGATAGGGAATGGACTAGGAGGTCTTTGTTTGATGAGCCGGTAAACTAGGATGTAGGGGAGGATGCTAACAAGAGGATGTAGATTACATATATGAGCATGAGACTATGTTTGCACTCAGAGCAAGACCAAGAAAAGCAAGACTATGTCGAGGCAGGATGTTGAGGAGATCATGGAAATACACGATAAGTTGATCACTAAGGATCTGAAAGTAGCCAGAATGTTAAAGGATCTTCTTTAAATGTTGCTTGTTTTGTTCTCTTTTTGTCTGGTTTTTTGGTCATTTGTGTGCTGATGGGGTGCTAATTGTTTCGTAATCAGCCTATTTTTGGTTTTTGGTGGGGTATCCAATTAGATATATTTTTGTTACCTTTGTTCCTTTTTGTACAAGGTTTCAGGGACCCTTCAAAACATATTTATCACTAATAAAAAACTAAGAATAACAAGCCCCTTTGAAGGGGAAAACCTCCAAATTTCTCCAATGAGAACACAATTTGTAATATGATGATTAAATAAGACTCACTACCTCATATATACCTTCTTTATGCCTAGGATATCACCCAGACCAACTTAGACATAACCCTATATAAGCCCTAGGATGATATAATTAACTAAATAACAATATAATAATGATAATATGACTTAAGTAGAAGTTAAGATAGCCACAAGATAACCATTCATAACCCAATGTACTCTAATATTAAGAGCATAGCATGCCCCACTCTTCAGAGAAGCATTATCCTAAATGATAAGAAATTTTGGATGCTTTTGACTGAACTCCTCATCCTCCCATGTGGCATATTCAATTGGTAAATTCTTCCATTAGATGAGATATTGAGTGAGTGTTTTGGTCCTTATCTTCCTTATGTATTTTTTAAGAATAAACTATGGTTCCAATATGATTCTTCCTTCTTCATCAAGCTTGAGTAATATTATCTAAGTAGGGATATTATTCCCAACTACATTCTTCAAATAATAAACATGAAAAAATGGATGTATCTTTGTTTTTGATGGAAATTTAAGCTAGTAGGAAACAATACCTATCTTCTACATGATTTTATATGGGCCATAATACTTTGGAGGTAACTTTTTATTCTTTGACTATTGCTTCAATGATACTTTCTTGTAAGGTTTTAATCTCAAGAAAACCCAATCCCCAACTTTAAAACTTCTTTCACTATGGTGCTAGTACACCTGCCACTTCATTCGATTTTGAACCATGGATAGATTCTCTTTAAGTTTTGAAAGTAATTGTTGTTGATGAAGCATGTGGTCCTCCACAAATTTGAACTCTTGGTGACACCTTAAATTATGATGTGATATAAGGAGGATGATATCTTTTGATGAACTATGGAATGAAGTGTTATACCACCATTATGCTAGTGGTAGCCAATCTACCCATTGAGATTGTTTATCTGAGGTGAAATAACACAGATATCCTTCTCAAAACTTATTAACAAATTTTTTTTGCACATTATATTGAGGATGATATGAAGAACTATGAGCCAATTGAGTACCCAAACATGAAAATAATTTTTTTCAAAAGTTACTCATAAATATAGGATAATAGTCACTAACAATAACCTTAGGTATGCCTTGTAGCTTTTGAATATTCTCCAAAAATGATTTTTCCACTATAATTATGGATGTGATAATTTAATAAAATGTGCATATTTAGTGAGGTGATCTAGTATTTCTATGATGACATTCTTACCTTTATATCTTGGAAGACCTATGATGAAGTCCATGGAGACCTCTTCCTAATCCTAGCTAGGAATAACTAAGGGTTTCAAGAGACTAGGTGTCTTGATTGTCTCCTCTTTATTTTTTTGACAAACCAAACATTTTTCCATAAATTGTTTAACATCCCCTTTTAGAAGAAGTATTTCTTGACCCAAGGACATATCTTAAAAAATATTGAATGACCACCAATTGGAGACACATGAAGCTCTATGAGAATATTTTGTTTGAGAGAGGAATTATTGCAAAGATACAATTGCTCTTTATACCACAAAGTGTCTCACTTCCAACAAAACTTATCTAAACTACTAGGATCACTCTATAATTGTTCAATGATATTACTTGTAGAAACATCATTTTACCAGTCTACTTTGGCTTATACTACCCAATCTTCTTGAAATATTGAAATTGTACATAATAAAGATTCATCCTTCTCATCCTTCCTTGATAGTGCATATGCCACAACAATTTCCTTCCCTTTCTTATATATAATCTCAAAATCATATCCCAACATCTTAGTGAACCATTTTTATTGCTCTTCAGAAGATAATCTTAGTTCCAAAAAATATTGTAGGCTATCATGATCTTTCTTAACCTTGAAGTGTCTACCCATTAGATAAGGCCTCCATTATTGTTGCATGAAGAATAGCTACCATTTCCTTCTCATAGATAGGTATGAGTTTATCTTAATCTTTAATTAATGAATCTCAAAATAAATGTGTTGACCCTCATGCATGAGAACTATTCCTATACCATTTCTTGAAGTATCACATTCCATAGTAAAATCCTTGGTGAAATATAGAGTGACAAGCACTAGAGTTGTACACATAGCCTCATTCAACATTTCAAATGCTACATCAATAGATTTTTTTGAATGAAAAGAATCCTTATTCAATAAATTTGTGAGGGGTGCTACTATATGTCCATAATTCTTCACAAATATTCTACAATATCTAGTTAATCCAAAGAAACCCCTCAATTTATTAATAGATTTTTGGAATAGGTCATTCCATGATAGTCTTAATTTTGTTAGGATCCACTTTTACTCCCTCATGTGAAATTTTTTGTCTCAAGTACTCAACCTCATTGAGACCAAAAGAAAAGTTGGATGGCTTAGCATAAAGTTGATGATCTTTGAGAACTTGTAATTCTTGATCTACATGCTACAAGTTTTCTTCTCATGTCTTGCTATAAATCAATATCATCAAAGAAAACTAATATAAAATTCCCCAATAATTTCTTAGAAATGGAATTCATCAAACTTTAAAATGTAGAAGGTGCATTGGTAAGACCAAATGACATCACCAAAAGCTCATAATAACCCTCACGAGTCCTAAATGTTGTCTTAAAATTACCTTCTTCCTTAATTCAAATTCGGTGATAACTTGATCTAAGTTCTAACTTTGTAAAAAACATAGCTCCATTCAATTCATATAGAAAATCATCAATGACTAGAATATAAAACTTATCTTTGATTGTGTAGATGATAAGAACTTTATAGTCTAGGAACATGCACCATGTTTCATCCTTCTTATGCACCATCACCATAGGTAAGGAGTAAGAACTTTGAATATGCATGATAATTCCTACCTCTTAACATCTCAACAATATTTTCTATCTGAATTTTATATAAATGTGGGTACTTGTAAGGCTTGACATTAGGTGGTTGTCTTCTTAGAACTAGTTGTATGGGATGATCATGATCCCTCTTAGGAGAAATCCATTTAAGAATATATCTAAAAACCATTAATTGGCAATTAATTATTTCTTGAAAATTTTGATGGGTGGGAGCATTAGATTGAGAGACTTCTATGAACATAACTGGGCAACAAATCTGTCAACTCCTTTCTTAAGAAACTCCTAAATTTTTCGAGAGCTTACTATTTGTGGGGACTTTTCCTTCAACCCTCTTATCTCTATTGACTTTCATTCTGTTCAAATCTCATGAATAGTTCTTGGAAGTTTATCTCATTTTTTCTTGAATTAGTAAGCTATTGAACTCCTAAAAATATATCTATTGTACCCATGGATATATTATACATTGGGCTATCAAGGTGATAATCTCCCATGGATAATTTAACTCTATGAAACTTTCCAGAATAACTAATAGTACCACCATCTATATTCAAGACCTAAAACTCTAGATTTGGATATATAAAATAATTTAGATGAGTAGCCAACTTTTTATTGATGAAATTATGAGTACTCCATGAGTCAATCAACACTGTTACTTTCTACTTCTTAAAGAAACACACTAACTTGAGAGTTTGTGGGGCGCTAAAACTAGTGAGTGCATGCAAAGAAATGATTGGTTGGGGATCATGTGATTCATCATCTAACACCTTATAAGGTCCTCTAAAATTGGTTCCTCCTCTTCTTCTTCACTTGGACCTTTAATATATAAAACTTTCTTTTCTCTACATTTATGTCCTTGACTATAATTTCTATCACAATTGAAACATAACCCCTTTTCTCTATTCTCCTCAATTTGTTGTGGAGTCAACCTAGTAGGTTGAGGTAATAAATGTGTAGGGGATCTCCTTTTGCATACATTTGCAATCCCTTGTCGCCTACTATCAAAATAGTTCTCCTCAACTTGTCATGCCATTAATATTGCTTGTGATAAGGATTGTGGTTTGAACAACTCTACGTCATATTTTATGTGATCCTTTAAACCACCTAGAAATAGTATTTCAAATTTTCTTGTGTCATATTCTCCATTCTTAGAGAAAGGGTTTGAAATTGCTAAATATAATCCTTGACCATGCTTGTTTACTTTAATTTAGCAAGATGGTAGAAGTAGCTATCAATAAAGTTATCTCCATAAAGGGTATCAAGTTCCTCTTAAAAAATTGATCATGTGACTACACAACCCTTCTTTCTCTTCTCATCACATAACCAACAATACCAAATAAATTTATCTAGTTCCAAGTATAATGATGCCATAGCTGTGTCTTTTTTTCGAATAGTAACATCACGATCAAAGAACTACTCCATTTAGTATAGCCAATTGGTTGGATACTTTCCAGCAAAATTTCTCATATCCAACCTGGGCATGAATTTCCTTGGTATATGATTATTAAAGGATCCTTGAAATCAGAGTCAAGCCCAAGGAATTCATGTCCAACAAAAGCATTATCTTCTACCTTACTAGGTGAATCTTTTCCCTTACACTTCATCCCTTGAATAAATGTGTCCAAATTCTTAGAAAATTAATTTATCTCATTCCTAGTTGATGAAATTTCACCCTTCACCTTGTTGATCTCATCATTAGGGTTAATATTTTCAATTTCTACCTCATCCTTATTTGAATATTTCCCTAGTGTGGTAGCATTCTTTTGCCTCTTGTTGTAGACCCTGTTATCATGGTAGAAAATAATTTTGCAATAAATCACACAAATAAATTAAAAACAATTTGAAATTTTTATTGTAACTTATTAGGTCCTAGTCATACTCTCCCAAAAAAAATTCCAAAAATTTGGTGTTTTGCAACTTTGAGAGTAAATTTGTTGGAAACCATAAATTTTTAATAAATCACTTATTTTTGCTTTAAATTATTTTAAATTTTAAATTTGTGCTCCTCTATTACTTCTCCAAAAACCCACTAAAAATCAAGACCAAATTCTATAAAATTTATGAGATATGCACCTTCCAAATAAATTGGGAAAAAACCCTAATTCTATAATAAATCACTCAATTCTACTCCAATTCCTTTGAAATATGGATTTTAGCTTCTTGAATATGTTCTTCAAAATCCTTTAAAAATTAGAGAAATTTTTTCTAAAATCTGAGAGATATGCTCTTCCCAAAATGACATTTAATATTAATAAAATGCCTTGCCTCTATGGTGCCAAGATCATGCTCTGATACCACTTGTAATGAAATAAATTGCACAATAGAAGAATATGATAAGAAATATACTTCAAATACTTGATAATAATTGAGAATAACAAGCCATTTCGAGGGGGAAAACCTTCAAATATCTCCAATGAGAACATAATTCACAATATGATAATGAAATAAAACTCACTACCTCTTATATATACCTTATTTATACCTAGGATATCAGCCAAACCAACTTAGATAACCCTATATAATCCCTAGGACAACATAATTAACTAAATAAAAATATAATAATGATAATATGACTTAATTAGGAGTTAAGATAGACACAAGCCAACTATTCATAACCTGATGTACTCTAATATTAAGGGCATAGCATTATAATTTTAGTGCATAAACTTTCCCAATGGAATGAGCTTGAAAAATTAATCACTTTTGAAAAAAGGGCACTAAAAATGAGTTACATATTAAAAGTTACAAAATTTTTAATTCTCAACTTAAGATTTTTAATTCTCAACTTTTAGTCTATTGTAATTTGCACTACTAAAAAAAGAATTCGCACAAAAATAAATACTTCAAGAGGGGCTAAAATTAATCCCTCCATATGACTAGGGGGCTAAGGTGTTTGGTAGGTGACCCCTTGCCTCCTCTATGAATGTAACGTGGGAGGTATGAATGTAACATGG
This sequence comes from Sequoia sempervirens, assembly GCA_007258455.2. Lineage (NCBI taxonomy): Eukaryota > Viridiplantae > Streptophyta > Pinopsida > Cupressales > Cupressaceae > Sequoia > Sequoia sempervirens. The sequence continues at coordinate 1,018,555,092 of VDFB02271358.1, forward strand.
GAGGTATTGTTGAAGTCATTGATGATAAGTGAAATTAGAGAGCCTTTTTTATGTTGTCTTTAATTTAACATGTAAATGATCATCATAGGTCTATGCACAAATTCTCTTGGGACCAAAAAATTTATGAAGACCCAAAAAGTTCAAAATAAACCTAAATAAAAATAGAATTTTTTTTTTACAATTGTCTTAGTTTTGGTAAAATTTTCAATGAAAACTTCTTCCCTATGAGACAAAAACAATTCCAAAATTTGAATACCTTAAAATATGCTTGTGTTTATAGTAATTTCATATGTTTTACCATCTTCTAGATCCAACAAAAAAAACCATTTTCACAATAGTTCTTTGAGTGAGAACCTCTTGTGAAAATGATTATATAGAAAACCATCACCACACATAACAAATTAAATTATAATACAATACAAATAATATTTCAAAAAACTCAACAATAATTGCCAAACTAGGCAATACAATACTAGATTGGATCTAATACCATGTGAAAACACTAGGATAATTTGGATAGAATGTTAGTACCAACCGGGAAACAAAAGTCAAGTAATTAAACTCATAAGAGAGAGGGAAGAAACCACCTGTTGATGATGTTTTCTGCACAACAACAATTCAGATAGAATATGAAATCCTATCACTCTTGAAAGGTAAATCTCTATTAGCAAGCCTCAAGAGATAACCCCAAGGTCTCTAGTGTCAAGTCTTGACAATGCATAAACAACTCAGTGATAAATGTGAAAATGTTGGTAATCACAAAGGGACCTTACTACAAGAAAATGCTAAATCTCAAAGCTTATCAAATTTTGCAATATGGTGATACTTAAAATCCTAAGTCTAACCCAAATGACAAAAGAAATAGCAAAAGAGATAAGGGTTTTAGAGAGATTCTTAAATTTAACACTAATCCTAAGATTAAAAATGCAAATGATAAAATACTTGAAATGGACCAATCCCTCAGAAACTGATCTCTGCTTGACCCAGATGAATTTGCAATCTTACAAAAACAGTGCAATCTTTTAAGGTATTAAAGATTTTCAGATTATGAACATTCATCCAAAACAACCCTATTGCAATCAAAATGAAAAAACATCCACAATTGAAGTAAGCACAGTGAATCTAAGTCTAGGCTAACTTTGCAAAGCAACTAACAATCAGCTAGCTGCAAAAAGTATGGACTAGAGATTGTTGCAACACCGCAAGCATCAAATCATAAATACTTTTAATTCCTCTAACATTAAACCTAGCATATATTAAATAAACTTAAGCAAATCCAAAGATAGAATCACAAGAACCATGCCAGATAAAATTCAACACAAGAAAGGCACCAAATCACAATGTCTTCACTTGTATTAAATCACCCAAAGTAGCAACAGTTCCAGTCTTCTGTTACAACACCTACTTGAAAATGATACTAACTCCTAACTCTAACTATTGCTATACTACTTAATTTGCTCCAATATAAAACTATCTAGCCCTTACAAATGAGGTAGAATGCCATATTTATAGAAACCCCCAAGATATGTCGGCCAAATTAGGTTTACAATAATAATCGGCCATAAAACAAGTCGGCCAAGAGGAATTCAAAATAAAGTAAAATATGCATTAAATGCATGCACTCCATCCAAGTCAGCCTAGGATCTCCAACATAGCTCAGTCCAATGCATGTAAAGAAGGAAGATAAATAATGGGGAAGCACAAATTTTGATGAGGCATTGTACTAACTGCCTTCCCCTTTGTCCTTATCTCAATCCACCCTATCCTGTACCATAAGAAATATCTTGTCCAAGTCGGCTATAGGTGGCATGGCCAATAATTTAATTCTCCTTTCAATGGACTTAATGTCCTCTCTTGATTGCTTTACAACTTTATCCCAGTCCACCTTCATGGTTTGATATTTATCCATAACTGCAATATAGGTGGCTTCATCATCTAACTGATGTTCAGTGACTGGGTCCTCATTGATTGGGGAATACACATCTCACCACCATTTTCTCAATTTATCCAAGCTCAAATGTTTCGGTGCAAACCTTTTTCTTCCAGTCATAACCTTAAAGAAGGAAACACATTTGTTGTAGATCTCAGTCAGGGTGTCCTCAATTTGTTTCCTCTGCTTATACACCTTCTTCAAAACCCTTTGCCTTATTTGCAACACCTCAAACCATTCCCAAGGTTCTGCAACTTTGGAGGAAGGAAGAATGCCATCACTCACCAATTTATGTTCAGTGTATTCCATGATGATTTTGGTCTTTTGTAACAAGAGATCCACATCCTCCTTATCCTGAGCTAATACATTCCTTTACCAATCTATTTCCCTCATAGCATCTCCACCAGTTGAAAGGATGTCTTTGATAGCATTATCTCCCTTAGATTGCACTCCCTACAACCAACTTGTTGTGGCATGAGTAGTAGCTTTCATTCTCTCCAACTCAGTTATTGTTTCTTGTGGCAGGAAGCTTGCAACGAATGATGAAGAGCTGATGGATTGCAAGGGCTTCATCAAGTCTTGCAGATACTTCTTAAGTCTATCATTCTCCCTCTTCAATTCTCGCTTGGTTTACACCTCTTTTCTCAATCTACCCAAGATTACAACACTAGAGCCTTCATATTCTTCAATTTCCTGTTCCATGGAAGTAGGCCCTAAGTTGATAGTCTGCACACCATAATCCCTACTAGTCACATCATCTTTATTCTTGTCATGAGCAGGAGTAGCAATGTGAACCACCCTATTATTTGCTTCATCTCTCTCGATCTTTGAAATAACCCTGACCTTCTTCTTTGTTTTTCCCTTTCCTATGTTTTCTAGAAATTCATCCCAGTTGGGGAGAGTGTCATCCACCACAACCTGCTTACTCTTCAACTCTCTATCCAACCAAGCAGGAACTGTGGACTCCGACTGTACACTACCTTGTCCAATCACATCCTGATGAACCTTGGGTACTTCTTCATTCAAATATTGCTTTTCAGGAATCTCTTCAACTTTATCTTCTTTTCCCTTATCATGTTCTTCTTCCTCATGCACTGGTGAAGGAGTCCTGACTGGAACTTCCTCTCTCTGAGAAGGTCTATCCTCTTCACTTCTTACAGGTGAATCCTCATAAGTCACCAGAGGAGACTGCAACACCTTCTCTATTTCTATTTCAGCACTATAGAGTTCACCCTCTTGGAATTATTCTCCTTCTTGATCTTGATAATCTTCAGCATCTTTGGGTTCACTTGGTGCATTATGAACTTCATGAGGAGGGATATTATCATGCTCAGTGGCAAGAATAGCTATGGGAGAAATTTTCTTTGGTACACCATCTTTAGGAGATGGAGTCCTTGATCTTCTTATGTACACTTGTGTCTTCTCTCCCGAACTTTCCACATTTACTACCAGTGGGTCGACTTCATCTCCTACCTTAGAAGTTTCCTTCTCCTTCTGTGACAGCCTTACTATTCTTCTTCTCTCAGGCATAGAAACACTAGCCTCTTTTCCTTCCTTTTCAGTTTCATCCTTTGCTGCTTTCTTTGTCTTTGAAATGTGTTTCCTCTTCTTAGTAATAGGCTTTCTTTGCTTCTCTGCCTCTTCCACCTCCTCTGCTTGAGCATCCTTAATCTTTATCTTGAAGGGAGAGCTCACCTTAGTCTTACCCTTAGGATCCTGCTCTGTTGATTCCTCAGAAGTGGAATGAGACTCCAAGTCTCCCATCAAATCATAGGTGCATTGCACACCCTCACTCTCCAATTCCCAATTCTTGTGCTTAAGCCACATTTTTGTGTATTTAATCACTGGATTCATGATCTGCAATAACTCTATTTTCTCTTCCTCCAGCCAATCTATTTCTCCAACTGGTTTATCTTTCACAGCCTCATAGTCATGGCCCTAAATTAAATCTCCATCATCATCTATCTAATCTGGGATAACCATAACATTGTATAGTCTAATCAAGTTAACTGGTAGCCTAGAGAATTTCTTCTTTCAAATTTCAAACTCATCTTTACAATTAGCCCAATAATCCTCTAGGTCATCCTTGCGACTGTACTCTCTACTAGCCTTCTTTTGGGCTTCACCAGTTCTATCAAACCTGGACCTTTTAGAATGGAGAGATAGGCCCAGAGTACTCATCTCCTCTTCAAAGAAGTGTTTTGTATGTATGGAAGGACAAGCCTCATTACTGCCTACCCTGAGGGGAAAGTCATTGCCAAATCCTGTTTTATGCTTCTCCTTCTTCACTATGGCATCAAAATCACATATCTTCCTTGTGACTTCTAGGAGTATGAGGTGATCAGTAGGATAACTAGGAAGTATGTAAGGGGCCCTCTGGCAACCATCTATCCTTATGTAAGAAAAGGTAGGAAACTGTGTAAACCAAGCCCCATACCTTTTGATCAACTCCTTAGCACTATCAGATATTCGAACATGCTCTGCACCTTGGAGAAACCTAGTGATGTACATGGTGAATGCATCATTCACTGTTCTATAGCTTGAGCTGCTGAGATTTAGCTGTGGATAGACCTCATATATTACATCCCGCCCAATGGTTCCTCGTGTACTCAATCCCTTATATGGATGGAACCTAGCCAAGGCATAGACTAGGTAAGAAGTCATTATGAAGCTCTTAGTTTGCAAGAAATTGCATAGTTGATCATGTATCATGGCACTTATAATGCCTGCCCAGTGATAATCGATATTCTGTTCCATCCTCACTATAACAAGGAACATCCAATTTTCAAAAAATCCTGCACTCTTCAAACCTATTACCCTGCTAAGTAATGTGATGGCATCATAATACTCCAATTTGAATTTTGCCCTGGATAATTGTTTTGGTAGCTTTGAGATGTAGGGTTTAGGTTTCTCCATCCAAGAATTGACCACCTACAGAGCCTTGCTTGAATCATCTTCATAATAACTTTTAGCAACTTCCAAGTCTAGAGCCACCACATGAGATCTGTCAGGCATGTCAAAGGTTTGTGCCATAGATACAGGAGGAAAGTTTTCCAACACCCTGCCTTGAGGACTGATCACTCTTTGTGTAATTTTGTCATAATGTCTAGCGCATTCAAGCACTAGCTCATAGCACTGAATCGTAGGAGGAAAACTAGCCACATGAGCCAATCCTGATTCCACTAACCTTCTTTCCAACAATGGAGGGTCCTGTTGTGCCATTCTTGCCTTGAATTCCTCATAATCCCATCTACCTACATTGGTGTCACCTACTTCAATCGAGATGGAGGAAAGCTTGGACTTAGGAACCTTACTCTTTAGGTCAATCTTGATTCTCTCTGCTTCTGAGACCAAAGATCCTTCAGGACCCTGATCCATCTGCTTGCTCTTGGTCCCACTTACCACTTCCTTACTTGATTCAGCCTACAATCAATGAGAGACCACAATAAATCGTCTTTATCACATTAGAATTAAGGTCATCTCATCATAAAAAACATGTTTATCATTCAACAATTCAAAAATCACATGATTAAAATCCTTTAAATCATCATAAGGCACAATTTCTTAGAAATTTGGGATTTTCAGCCATTCGGGGAAATCAAGCCAGAGAGGAATTCCAGGGAATTCCATGCCAAGCGGATTTTAATGATCATGGCATAAACCATCTCTCTAATTATTCAAATTAACCATGAAATGTCAAGACACACAACATTCAATCCATTTATCTTTCCAATTCTTCAGATGGTGTGACTTTCGGGAAAATCCGTCAGGAAAGGAAATCCGTGAGGTGGGCACAATTCCAGGTTTTGCACATCTTCGGGAAAATGAAGGGAGGACAGAAAAAATCAGGGAATTTCGGTAGTTAAGAAATTCTGCGAAGGCTTCAAAATTATGAATGTCGACATTTCTTCACGGCTTCACTCAAATTGATCGAATGATCACAAATTTGAGGACCTTAGGTTTGAAGCTAGCTTGATGTGAGCTTCTTACAGATCATCTTTAAATTCTAAACTTATTTTGAAGCAAATCGATGGGAATTGGTGATTCCCTAAACCTGAAACCCTAAAATTCCACCATGAACACACAAGAACAAGCTTGGATTCAACCTACTCATTTTTCTAGGTTTTCAAAAGATCTTTCATGGCCTACACAAGCAAGCTACTTCATAATGAAACCAAAAACAAGCTCACAAACTCACTTGAGGTCGTCAATCTAGCAAAAAACAAATAACCCTAGCTTCAAGATGCTCAATGCCAAACACGCAGAAATGTAGACTCCAAGCAAACTCAAGACGCCAAGGAATTATTCACATTCAACAATCAAAAGCAAGGTGACGAATACATACCATTGATGAAGTGAACTCGATTATAACAACAACGGGTAGCAAGTTTTGGCGCCCTAGCGAACAAACAACTATGATGATGCCCAAGAAATTCACCACCAAATCCAAACACCAAATCAAGCAAGCACTCAAGATCAAGCACCTTAGATCGATAAAATAAAAATGATCAAGCTCAATGGCACAAGTATTCCTCAAAATCCATTAATGCAGTCGACAAGACAACCCAAACCAAAACCCGGGAATTCAACAGGACGAGGAAATTTCAGAGAAGTCCGGCCAATAGAATTTCACAAGGTCTTAGAATTTTTGGATCACAGTGTAAAAGCAGCCGCCACTAGGTTTTCAAATCATTCAGGGAATTTTTCCCAGAGAGGATTTTCCCGAAAACAACGAAAAACCTTAAATGAGTCTAATACTTAAGATTTTCAATAAATACCATAGAGGGATCATTAATGCAAGAAAGATAAACATTCAAGCTCATGACAAAGGAAGTAAGTCCTCAAGATCAAAGAGCCAAAATACCAAAAAATGAAAGCAAAAGAGGATCCCTGCCTTTGGTAGGGCATGTGTGCGAAAACTGCACAACACCACCACCTAGAATAGTGGAGAAGAATAAGTAGTCAAATCCCACTAAGATTTGTGGTGAGTTAACTTCCTCAAGATTAGAAAGAGGTGGTTAGATGACTCTATGAGACTCACCATATAACTAGCAAGTTATCTCTCACTAACTAGGAAATGTAAGTAGACTTAACACCATGTGGAATTATCCATGTGCATAGGAGAATATATACATTAACACTCCATTTAAAATGTTTTAGTTTATCTACTAACAAAGGGATCTCTTCAAAACTTATTGATGTAAAATAGGAACCTTCAAATTTTTCAATATATTTGGTTGATTCTAATATCAATGTAATTTTATTGTACAATATATTTTATAATTTCACATCAAATAAGGCTCATAAAATTATTATCCAAATGAAACAAATATCAGTTAATTTTTAGGGATAAATCTTACATTCATGCTTGCAATACTAGGAACATGAGTTAAGGGTTGGAAAAAATTGAGATATACTTTATCCAAATTATTAATTTAATTGATTTCATATAGATGAGGAAGGACATTTATCATGAAAGATACATTAGAGATAGAACTTACAACTAAATCAATACACAAAAATATATAATCTCAAGAGGATGAAACTTGATCATGAAAGTGATTCTAAATATGGTTAGTATATCTTGAGAAAATTTATATTATTCTTAAGATAACTCCCAAATTAATTCTTGACTTTGATTGTGTAATGGGTCTTAGCACATTTTAACTCCATTGGGTGTTTCTTGGAGTGAAGGGTATTAATCTTTTCATGTACTTATTATCTATGGGGACTTTTCACTTGAAGGATAGGTCAAATAATATTTACTTTCCAATATATATTTTGCATGTAATGATTGGAGATAAAGGTCTTCCCAACCACTCCTTTGACTTATTCTCACTTTCCTTAGTTTGTTATAAACATCCAAGGTCTATCACTTAAAATGTCATAGATGAATAAAAACATATTGTAAAGTCTAGTAGGACCGCTTATATTATAGAAATGAATCTACATTATCCTCTAGTTCAAAAGATAGGTAATGCTCTCTTTGCCTTGAATTTATATTGGTAAAATAACATTGATTTGAAGCTATTTTAATCATCTAATTTATGTGTTCCTAACACTCATTCAAGTTCTACGATAGTTCCATAAGCCATACATTTAGCTAATAAATATGTTCCAAGAACTTCATTAGTTCCCAATGATAACACATCCAACAAATTTATAAAAAATGGATTTGTTGAAGAGAATAAAAAATTTCAAGCAAATGCAATTGGTAGGGTAAAGCAAGAAAAATATGGAAATATTTGGTGTTTTATGTGCTCCTTAGAATATTTTAAACCTTAAAGTATTCTTAAGAACCTCTTCACAACTATATATGGTGTTGAAAACCTTATCACTTCTAAATGAGATAAAATTCAATTAATTATACAACCCTTACTAAAATGTACCCCCTTACCTTTACGATGGGTATATTTCAAATGTATAAATGATGGATATTTTTGTAAAATAATAATAATAAAGCTATACTTACCCTAGTAAGAATACATAAAAAATTAATTTTTTTATAATGATAGTGCATAGATAATATATAATCAACTATGAATTGGATTGAAAGAAAAAATATTCAGTGTCATTGATATAATAGAGTTGATTGATATCAAATTTAGATTCAAGATAAAATTATTACTAAAAATAATGAGAGGATGATTATTTAACAAAAGAAAATGTTGTCACTTGAATGTTGGGACTCTATAACTAATAAAATAAAAGATAAATGAAAGATTACAAGAGTCTAGTCAAATAACTTTAGTTGAACTTCCTTCTTAATTACTTATTTTTATTCAAGGGAAAATAAGATTTATAGGGCTCCTAAAACCCAACTACAATACAATGTCAACAAGAAATAATTGACCAATAAAAAATAGGAAATAAAACACATAAGAGAAAAGAACACCACATACCTAAGAGCAAGTTACAACATTTTTACAGTGTCAGCAACCTCCAAATCCTATCTAAAGAAAATTACATGTAGATCAATAAAATCTAAGAGTTCATTCACCTCAATTCTCACTTTCTTATGCTTGCTACCACTTGTTCTTTTACTAGTATTAGCTTTATCATATTTATCCACTTGAAGGGGAGAAATATGATATGTATCCATATTCTTAAGTCTTTCACTCAATATATTTATACTCATAGCAATAGTCTTGATAGTGAGTTTACTCATCTATTACCTATTTAATTTTTCCTTTATTTTCTTTATGTCTTGCTTTGAAATTGATAGTCTTTCACTATGTTCTTCCCTCTCCCTTTTTCTACTCTTTCATGGTATCTTGTCTTCTCTTTCAATCTAAGAGCTTAGCCTCCAACTTACTAAATTTAGAAAGGAAATTCCAATTTTTGAAGATGAGCTTGTCATCCTTAGGATTCACATATCCCTATTAGGAATTATAGGTAGAATTATCAATTAAATGAAAATAATAGAGATTAAAATAGAGGAATTAAAACACAAAAATAATAGTGAGAGACAACATGATTTTTATGTGGTTCACCCAAATCTTGGGTTGTCCACAAACTAGAGTCCAATGTAGCATTATCTTCTAGAAAATGGTATTTACAATAGATTGTATCAATGAAACACAATTGATATCCACTACTGTTCACCCATGCACTGTGCTACGTGCCCATAAAGTTTCAACCTATGAATGAATGTTACTATCCATGCACTATTCCACATGACCTGTAGCAATCCACACCCTTTGTCACACCCTTCTCATGCCCAACAACATGAAAAATAAAAACCACACAAATATACAACTCCCTTGTATGCTAGTTGTAGACATTCCAACATGACTGTTAGAATTCACTCTATATAACCATAACTATTCATTATTTTGGAATTCCTACTTGGAGGCTGATCATAAAAACCACTGCCCCTATAACTCCCACCAAAAATAAACACCCTAGACCCTATTGTTCTGATATTATTTTCAATCTTGAATTCCAACTAAAGTTGAAGAGAACATCAACTTCTCCCTTATCATTGCCTTCATTAACATATCCACTAGATTGTCATATGTATGTATATTTTCTAGTATTAATTGTCCATCCTCCAATACTAATCGGATGAAATGATATCTCAGTTGTATGTGTTTGGTTTTTGAGTGCAAGACATAATTCTTTGCAAGATGGTGGTACTCTAGCTCTCCGTAAACAAATAAGTTTCAACCTATTTTTTGCCCAATCATTTCACAAAAATTAGAAGCCATATCATCTCTTTACTTGCCTATATTGCAACTACATATTTTTCCTTTGTGATGGATAAAGAAACCACCTTTTCCAGCCTTGAGATCTAACTCACCATTGTCCCACAGGTACAGTAAACACATAACCTATTGTACTCTACCTGGTTTGAATATCTCCTACCATATCTAAGTCAACATAGCCTTTGAAATTAGTATTAAATCCCACAAAACATAAATGTTTGTTGGATGTTCTTCTCAAATACCTGAGAATCCATTTTACTGCATTCTGATACTTCAATATGAGATTACTCATAACTTGCTTACAACTGCTATGACATGTGCAATATATGGCCTTGCACATACCATGGCATACATTAAACTTCCAACACCTGAAGTGTATGGTACCTTGGACATGTTTTCTTCCTTCTCTTGTGTCTTTGGACACATCTCCTTAGTCAATTTGAAATGACTAGGAAAATGTGTGTTGGTAGCTTTTGCATTCTCCATATGAAATCTTTGCAACACCATTTTAGCATAATCAACCTGAGATAGAGTTAATTTTATTTTTTTCCCATCTCTACAAATTTTAATACCAAGGATTTATTTTTCTACCCCCAAATCCTTCATAGTAAATGATTTTTCTAGTTGCTATTTTAACTCCCTTATGCGATCCATGTTAGACCCTTCTACAAAAATTCTTCTCCATTTCTTTCTTCCATTCACATGATTGTGTGTTGCTTATCCCCAATCCACGAATGGACCAACTGTTCATGGAAAACTAGGTTTTCTTTGTGTCGAGTTCCCATTCATCTCCAAATGTAAAGGATCATGGCAATCGTGTGTCTGGGTGTAAAAAAAGTGCAAGATTTGGACGTAGATTGGGAAGAAGAACAAGCTAACTGTGAGGAAAGCCAAGGTGAAAATTATGTGGTGCAGATGGAAGAAGACTAGTTCTTGAACAAAGTTAAGTTTTTGTTGATACATTTTGGTGTAGCTCTATCTAGATTTTTAGTTTTGCTAATGTAATTCGGGAATGGAAGGATTATAACATGTATAAGCTAGTTGATCTGTTTTTAGCGATGCAAATATTTGTATTTGGGAAAGGGTTAATTAGATTTTTTCTTCTACAAGAAGACATTCAGACAGTTAATCTACTGAGCAGAGTCTTGGTTTTCCAAGATATAGTCTTATGTTATATCAGTATTTACATATTTTATATAATTAATATATTATACGCATATCTTGCCTTTTATCTAAAAAAAAAATATCATTATCCAACCTCTTAAAATAAGCATAATGCTCAGAATGACACCAATTGTAGCCGAGATCAACCATAAAACTATCCAATTTCAAATACCATTGCCAAGGTGCTTGTTTCAAGCCACATGAACTCTTTTTCGATCTGCACACTAATTTCTCCTTACCTATGACCTCAAATCCCTATGGATATTTCATATATAGCTCCTCTTCCAAATCACCATAGAGAAAGGTAATTTCCACATCTAGCTATTCCAAATATAAATCTTCAGTAACCACAATACTTAAAACAATACAGATCAAAGACATTTTAATAACCAAAGAAAATATCTCATCAAAATCAATGCCTTTTTTCTATGCAAATCCTTTAACTACAAGTATGGATTTAAATATTTTATTAGCTCCATCTTCCTCTTTTAGCCTATAAACCCAGTTGTTTTGTTAAGCCTTTTTACCTACATACAATTTGCATAATTTCCAAGTCTAATTTTTTAGCAAGGACTCCATCTCTTTTTCCATTCCTTAATCCCACTAAACCTTTGTATCCACCTACATAGCTTCATCATTCTCTTCTAGTTCACCAACATCAATCAATAAAATAGAATAAAAATAAGGAGAAAATCTTTCGGGAGGTCAACTTATCCTTGTTGATTATCTAAAATTTAATGGATTTTGTGGTATTTGTTGTTGATGTTGTGAAGCACGAGGAACCACTAGAACATCACTATCTAGAGTGTCATCCAACACCACATAATCCTTTTCTTTCTTCTCATGTTGTTGCAATTGATCGTTATACATCATCTTCTCATTAAATACAACATCCTTGTTTCTCATAATTTTCAAATTTTTAAAATCCCAAAGCTTATAACTAAACTTATCAATGCTATATCTAACGAAGATAAACTTTTTAATTTTGCTTCTAGCTTGGTTCTATTTTAAAAATCTACATGTGCACATTCTTCACAACTAAGGGTTTTGAGACAATAATAACTCACCTTCTTACCTATCAATGCTTCCTTTGGAATACCACAACCTAAAGGAAATGAAGGACCTCTGTTAATTAAATAAATAATAGTGTTTATAGCCTCTACCCACAATTTTGAAGGTACCCCAACATGTAATATCATAGTTAGTGCATGCTCCATTATTGTTCTATTCATACGCTCTACCACTCCATTTTCTTGTAAAGTCCTTGAAACCAGTTTTTATCTATGAATTTCATTAGGTAAGCTATAATATTCAAACTCTTTGTTGTAATACTCACCACCATTATCAGATTTGAGACATTTTAATCTTTTACCTATCTCATTATCAACCAAGCTCTTCCATTTCTTAAATGTTTCAAACACATCAATTTTTTTCCTATGGAAATAAATCCAAACATTCCTAATTGTATCATCTATAAAATTAACATAATGTAGAGTAGGGGTATTCGTCAACCCTAAGGCTCTAGGTCATAGGAATGCCCCAAGGAATGAACTACCATAAAATAACTCTAGTTGTTTGACAGGTTGAGAGAGAGGCTAAAAAGGAAGGGAAAATAGTGCAGTGCTTCCCCTTTGCTAAAAATAGGTGTATTCAAAATTGGGTGATTGGGCCATGGAGGTTTTAGACTATAGACCAGACAACTAACTATCGGAGGACAGTAGTGTGAGAATCATACTCCAAAGTGTCATGCTATCATCTTAGGGATGCATTGGCATCCTATATGGATAGAGGTTTGATAAACATCTAGAAAACATAGAGGGCCTACTTACGACCCAACTATTGAGGTTTCATAGTTTAACATAGAAGATAAAGAAAATAAAAAATTACAACAAGAATAATACTAGAAAGCTATTCTAGTACAAAAATGACAAAGAAAGAGTAGGAAAAGATACCTTTCCACTCACAAAATCCAATCCTTCAACTGTAACTCCAAACAAACGAACCAACGCCTACACACACAAATAAGAAAAATGTTGGGTTGTGTTTTGAGGTCTGCCTTAGTTAGACCCTTTTTTTCATGTTCTCACCTCCACAGACAACCAGATATGCAATGATATAGAGAAATTTATAAAGAAAAGAAAGGAAATTACACTATCAAATAGAGTGAAAAGATAGCTTGAATGCTACTCTATAAGACACAATGATGCAAATAAATAACAAGAGCAATATCACCTTCCCTTCTGCTAGCACTCAAGGATGAGAGGAGAAGATGACAAGAGGCTACACCTTTCCAGGAGGATGGAGCTTTATAGACATTGAAAAAACAATAATGCTGCAACAAGAAGGTGTTGTAGAGTCCAAGAAGGGAGCTTGCAACAACTAGAAGTAAGAGTGATATTGAGAATGAGATAAGAAGCATGAGAGAATGAGAAATCTACATGGAGTGAAAGAATTTAGTTTATATGCTTGAAATGGAGGTAACTAGTCATTTTCATTGGTTAAGGGTCGACAAAAAATGTTAGCTTCACCGCCAACCAGAAACATAAAGACTCTACAGATTCCAAGGGTAGGAATCCTATCAGGGTGGAAGCACAATGCATGGATTTCTATGCATCACACATGCATTCTCAATAGAAATTCCTCCACTGACGTAAAAAGAGAAGGCCATATGGAAGAAATAAGTTGATAGTGGTAGGTTTTCATAGTAAGACTTATAATTTCTAAGGCAAGGGTAAATAAATGAGGAAATTTCCTAGGATGCAAACTCATGCCATTACATTTTTCCCCCACTTTAGCGAGCATACGTGTCAGTACAGATGCAAGCTAAAGTAGAAAGAGATTGAAAATATACCAATAGCATCGATGAATCATATCTTTGACTCAATGGACCTAGACATGAAGAAATGAGAAATGGCTCCATAGGTTCTCAGTCCTACAAAGCTAGCTAAACATGAAAGAGAGGAGGCTTCACAGGTTCTCGATCCTGTAAAGCAAGCTGCGATATCACCACAAACATGTTAGGAAGAAAATAATAAGACACACAAATCAGCATGATAAGACACAACTTGATCAAAGAGACACAAGACACACACTGATCAAATAAGCCTATAGCTTTTGCAAACTTCGTTGCAGGATAGTCATAGAAAAGATGGGTCTAGTTGGGTTTCCTCCAAGCTAGACACAAGGATATATGATTTAACACCAACACACATTGACATTGAATATTAGATAAAAGACACACAATTGCAAGAATTCAATGAATTGAATTTAAGGAGAAGCTTTCAAAAGGGGTTCCTTCGGTAGGAAACCCTTCTAGACACCAAGGGGTCCATTCAAAGGAACGCTTCGATTAAAAGACACCTCATTTTTCACAAGTTATTCTATCATCAAGGGATCATTTTGAAAGATCTTTCATCAAGGAATCCATTGGAAACAATGCTCCTTTCCAAAGGAAGTTTTTACTCTTTCATTTTAGAAAAAGTGCTCCTTTTTCAAAGGCGAGTTTTTAGACTCTTTCACATATGGGATCCTTTTTAAAATAAAATTTCATCCACGAGTCTTGAGAGAATACAATTTTTTTGAAAATGATAAGCTTCAATAAGGGATTCTTTCATCAAGAAACTCATTTTAAAATTTTACACCAAGGAATTTTTTTTGAAAGAATTCACCGAATTGAAAATTAGAACATGGTATCCCCCCTTAGGATGGTGTGTGTTGTGCAAAGGATCACATGGAATCCTAAGGAGAGAAAGGAGAGAGAAATATGTTGTGGCACGAGATACATGATGAGATGTATTTGTGGTATGTTGTCACACATGTGAGGGACAACACATAAGAACCACAACATCAAGAAGCAAACAAAGACAAAGAAATCAAGAGAGACAGGGGGATCTGAGAACTTGGGGTCAAATTTTTTCATAGACACAAATGGATATAACCTAGTGTATGAATGAATGGTCACCAATCCCAAAGTTATCAGAGCATGAAGAAGATCATGTGGAGACAAAATAAAAATAAAATTGGGTCAACATAGAAGAAGGCCTAAATACCCCCAAAACTTTGCATCATACCCAATATAAAAAAAAAATTCATGACACAAAAGAATGATGAGACAAATAGAAGAAGTGCACAATAAATTCTCTACACCTGTATCCAAGCACTTACAAGGGTAGAAAGGGTCCTCTAAGAAAGATCACAAACACAAAAAAGACAAGCACAGGGGAACACAAATACACAAACTAATCTAATCTACAAATAAATAAGAGGTACCACTCTAGTCCTTAACAACTAGTAGGTTGTACTGCTCCTAATCTAGATCATTTTAGGGGGAGGGTGGATGATCTTGCAAGGGTGAGATAGTGAGAGAGGTACCCTTTGACTCGCTTGCAACAAGGTCCAAGGAAGAAGGCCCCTCAAGGTATTCTTCACTGATCTCTTGTGAAGAAAAAGTCATTGACCTTAAAAAGATCAAAGATAGAGTTGTGATGTCATCCATTGAGTTAAACATGTAGTTTATTGGGTTTCCATGTGTCAACTGAGTGGGAGAAGAGCAAGACACTTGAGATTCACTACCAACCTCATCAAGAGGGGTAGTGAAAAACTCAGGGGAATCAGGGGCCACCTTTGTCACAAGGACGAATAAAGCCAAGATAGAACCAAATTTCAAAGAAGGTGAACCCTTCTATGACCTCCACTTGCAGTGAGGTCATCCTCTAGCTTGTACTTTAGTGGAGGATGCAAAATACCCACAAAAGAAGAAAAAGTGAGGAGAAAGAAGACAAGGATATAATAGGAACCACCATTTTGTTTGAAATTTCTATGGGCTAAGAAAAGGGAGGGATGTCCAAGAGGGACATCAAATCAGGGGGCTCCATGGAGGGTGTGATGAAAAATTGATCTCTTTTGTGGTGACCATCATCAGGACCCATTGGGGGAGCTGAAAGTAGAACATAGGCGATGGAAACTGAGGCATGCATAATAGAAGGAAATAAAAAAATAGAAGAGGATACAAAAACAGGGTCCACTAGCTCCCCCTCTGTCTTCTACAAGGTGACATGTTCAATGGCTAGAGCCTCTTTCTTGCACTTGTTCTCATGCATAAGTCGGTTACATTGACTATAGGCACTAGAAGATGTGACCTAAGAAGAGACCAGAGGCTGCTATCCAGCCAAAAGAGTATCTTCACAAATTTTTCTGGTGGAAGGATGGTCTCCTAGGTAGGAGTAGGAGGAGGAAGCATAGGATCAAAAGCAACCATAGGAAGAGAAAAAAAAATAGGCATCTTGGTGATAGGCCTCTTCTCATTTTCTACCTTAGGGGTAGGTAAAGGAATAGTAGGAGGCCACAAAGGCCAAGACATAGGAGCAGCCCCACGAGGACCCTTCCCCTTGCCATAAACAATGGGTCTAGGAACCGTGGGAAAAATAGGAAGCTCGAAGACCTAACACATTTCTTTTCACCATATAGGAACCATCACATTTCCCATGTGAGGCATGCGAGCAGGAGCTAAAGGTGTTGCAATAGGACAAGAAGTAGAAGCAAGAGTAAAGGACACGAAAGGAGAAGGCCCTTGAGCATGAGCAAGATTTTCCTTCCCCTTTTGCTGGGTAGAAGAAGCAGCTTGCTACTACATAATCATGGAGGCCTTCTCAGAGATTACATAGGGGGAGACTGGATATCTAGCCTTTGATGCTAAGCCCCTGATCTTATACTTAATATAAGCCTCATATAAAAATCTCCCCTAGGAGGGAGAGGTCTGATCGGGGTAGGCCAAAAGTGATCTAGTGAGAAACCCTCACGCGGCACTAACGACTTATAGCTAGTGTCATGCACTAAATGCACATAACCTTCATGAGGGAATTTTAAACATTTATGAACCACAAAGGTGACATTGTTCACAGAGGCTAGCCAAGGGATACCTAGCCTTAATCGGAATAGGTCAGACTTTGGAATGATAATAAATGAAACATCAACAGTATTGGGTCCTACAACGACTAACAAAGAAATAGAGCCCATAGGGGTAAGATAAATTCCATCATGCATATGAAGAGTGGTCTCTAACTCTTCATATCTCTCTTTGTGTAAGCTATTTATAAACAAAGTCTCCTTTGTTATCACATTAAACTGACCTGTTGGATCAACTAAGATGCTAGTTACAATGTTTCCATTGATCCAAGTAGGAATGTATAGTCAGGAAGGCTCTTTATTAAGAGGGTCATCATGCACGTGAATGAAACCATGTTCATGTACTCAAATGAAACTAACTCAAATGATGTAGAAGATTGTGTTACCAAATTTACAGAATGAGAGGATAATGAATCATTGTAAATTTTTAGTTCACTTTTAGCCTTGGCCAAAGATTTATTAGAATTCTATTTCTTCCCATCAAGATGGATAGTCCCATCATTGATGTGGTCCTGAATCCCATGATGTAGGCACATGCATTGCTTAGTATCATGTCCATGTACTCAGTAGAATTGATAGAATTAATGCTCATCATACCACTCAAGATATGGCTCAGTCAGAGGTCAAGGTTCTGGAAATTTAAAAACTTTATCTTTTTATAACTTCTTTAAAATAGCATTATAAGACTTAGATAATTTTGTGAAATTCCTATTGTGCATTAGGCCCTTGTCTTTAGATGTAGTGACCACATTTGCACTAACTTTTTTTTGCTATAAATTGACACTAGAGATCGATTATCAAAATGAGAGTGTGAAGATGAACCCACAAACTGTGCTACCATCTGCTGGTACTCATGCAATGCAACACACATGTGTGAAAAAGAAGGATATTTCATTAAGGAAAATTTTTCTTTCAATGACTTATGTAAGTTTCCAATGAAAACCTTCTATACATTTGATTCTGGTAAAGGATAAGAGACTTGAGAGAACAATGCTTGATATTGAGAAATAAAATCAATCACCTTTTCCTGGTCCCCTTGCTTACATCAGATGAGATCCAAAAATTTCATCTTTGGTCTGATGTTAGCTTGGAATTTCTAGAGGAACTAATTTTCCAATTGATCAAATGAGAAGATAGAGTTATCTAGTAAGGAACAATACCACTCAACGGAAGTGTCCTTAAGGGATCTAGGAAATATTTTATTCATTAGAGCATCGTGATGGAAGAAATCAATGCACATAGCATTAAATTTTGGAATCTCCATCCCTTAAGGGATAGGACTGTTTAGAATAGCAATAGATAAAGGAAGGTGGTGGAAGAAAGGCTGAAATATAGGTTGAGAAGTAGTACTCGATAAGTTTGCTAGCTATTTCTGCATATGACCCATTTTTTATAATAAGGCCTTTAAGACAGGGTCAAAAGATGAAACAAGACTAGTAGAACTGCCACTAGAACCACTAGAGCCACCAACCCTCATTCCAATAGAGACCCCACCACTTAGACAAGTATGGGATCAAGGATTGCCACTAGGAACATTAGGACTGGAGGAGTTGAAACCTAAGGGTACCTTGTTTACATTAATGATGGGGTTCGGCTGAGGACCAGAGGTGGTGTCAACACAAGGGCTAGTTTCAACCATAAATACCAACGCCTTAGGCATCGATACTTCTATCTATCTTTTAGCAGTCTTGGAGCAAAGGTCTTAGAAAAAACCTGACCTAGGATTGTATTATAGGACATGAGTGTCCACAATATCTTCAAGGACTTGGAGAAATTATAGACCTACTTAGTCCTTTTCCAACATAGTTCTCAAGTCATTAATAACCTTAGCGACCTTAGTCATAGTCCTTTCTTTCTACAGATACTTCCTGAACTCCCCAAGTCTTTTATCTAGGGAAAGAATTTTCTCTGTGGGAACCTTAAGAGCATTGTCTTCCTCCATAAATGAAGTAGAAGGAGAAGCAAGAGGAGTAGGAATACGAGGATCTTCCCCAAAAGGGTTGGAGAAAATTGTATTTTTTCCTAAAATCATTTCATCAAAGGTAGGACCAATAGTGACCTTCTTAGAATCCATCTCTATATGTCATAAGCTCCTTGTAACATCATGCCTCAAGGTTGTAGTCTGAGTCATAAATCTCATAAAGCTTCACAACACATGAGTTCATAACACACCAGGAAACAAGAGAAAGATATCCCACACTAAGAAATGAAGAAAATACTTTCATTTTAGGTTCATCAAAAATGTAGAGTAGGGGGATTCATCACCCCCAAGGCTCCATGCCATAGGAGAGTTCCAAGGAATGCACTACCATAAAATACCTTAGGTTGTTTGATAGGTTGAGAGAGAGGATGAAAAGGAAGGGAAAACAACACACTATTTCCCCTCTTTCAAAAATAGGTGTATCTAGAACTAGGTGAGCTGACCATAGAAGTTTCAGACTATAGACCAGACAAATCATTG
Source organism: Sequoia sempervirens (assembly GCA_007258455.2). NCBI lineage: Eukaryota > Viridiplantae > Streptophyta > Pinopsida > Cupressales > Cupressaceae > Sequoia > Sequoia sempervirens. The sequence goes on from VDFB02271358.1 coordinate 1,018,574,758, forward strand.
TCTGACGATGGTAGCATAGCAATTGGGTTTTGGAAGAATGAAGAAGGTGACCTCCGGGTTTGTTGTCATTGATGCCAACACTGATTGGTAATTGGATAATTAAATTTTGTATCTATACTAATCTAGTATTTTGATCCAAAAATCCTCTCAATAAAAGGAAATTCTATAATTTTTTGATATGTTGCTCATGAGTGTCAATTATAGTTACAAATGAGCTTTCAACAATTTTGGTTGATCCGGCTGAGTTATCTAAGTGATAGAAGTTCAGAATTCTTTTGGCCAATAGGGCTATGAACTATTTATCTTATAAATGTTTAAAGTGTTCTTTATTAGGTCTGGGTCAACCTAATTAGTGTTTATTATGTTTTGTTTTGTGTTCCAAAAGGACTTTTGATTTAAGTGAATAAATCTTTTTGAATTACGCATTCAATTAGGCTGACCTAATTGATGTATAAAGATGAAGCTATATATATGTGTGTGATGAAGATGAAATATATATGAATATAGATGAAGGAATGGTATGATATATAGTGATGCACCAAGTAATGAAAAGGTTATGACAGTTGTTGTATGCCTGTAACCAGAGAATTTTTTTTGGTATTCCAGAGCTTAACTGAAACTAATCTTTGTACTTTGAAGGTGTACTTACTTAGTTCATCATTTGGTAGTGAGCCACACATTTTGTATCTTGGTGAAAAACCATTTTTTATTTACTTCAGGTTGTGATCCTTTCAAGGACAGTGTGTCCTAGCAGTGAGCCCTGTAATATCTTGTAACCAATTATAATATATTGTGAGCTAATCTTCATCGTGGTTTTTCCCTTTTTGGGTTTTCCATATAAAAATCCCGGTGTCAATGTTTTATGATTCCTTTTATGTTTTGGTTTACTTTTGTAGCTAGATGTGGACTGGTAAGTGGATGGTTAGTAATTAATTGTGTTAGTGGAATACTGATTCACCCCCTCTTAGTATTCAATGTATTCAACAATTGGTATCAGAGCTTGTTTCCTCTGAAGAAGTCTTACAACTTGAGGAAGGTTCCAAAAGTTGAATACATGGCTAGCAAAAGCTATCCTGTTCCTTTAGAAGAAAACTATACATATGAGGAAATTAGTGTTTCCCTTGAAGAATTGGACAAAAGTGAAGATGAGAAGGAAAATATAAAAGGAAACTTAAAGGAAGCAAATGAATGCATCAGAAGGTTAAGAGAGTAGATCAAAAAGTTCAAGGAAAGGCATAGAGAAGTTAGTGATCAATTGAAAAAGGCTAATGAAGACATTGCCAGACTAAAGGTGCAAGTAGAAGAAAAGAAACAAATTGAGGAATGTCAGAAAGCTGAGATTCATAATAAAATTGATGAATACACAAAGCTTGAACAAGAAGTAGTAACCCTAAGATCTGATCTAGAAAAAGTGAAATATCATGAAGAAAAATTTGTTGAAATGCACAAGACAACTGGGGGGGTGAATCGGTTGTCACCAATCACAACCACAAAACTCAAACATTTATTAATTCCACATCCACTTTAATCTGTTATTAAGTATGATCATGAAGTGCAAATAAGAAAAAGAAATATCAACACAAGAAACAATAGATTTATGTGGAAAACCCAATAAGGGAAAAACCATGATGAGGATTAACTCACAATATAAGAGTAATTACAAAAACCAATTAGAAGGAGGCTCACTGCCAAAGGGTTCACTACCTAAGATAGGAATAACTGTATAGATAAGACTCACTGTCCAACAAGGAGGCTCACTTCCTACAGATACAAAAGGATAGAAATAAGAATGTTACATAGAGAATGCTTTCTCAATCCAATAGTAGATCCACCACAACAACTTCCACACATCTGTAACCTTGATCATAGAATTGCAAACACCATCATCTCACTGCTTTCAAGAGTCAGACACAATAAAGTACTGCCACCTCAATTCACTTTCACAGACTCTTGCTTTTCACACTTGTGGCTTATAATCCTCAACATCTTGTCATGTATTTATACCATCTTCAACTTTAGAAACTTTCTCCAAGGTCAGCTACACATGCTTCAATTTACAAATTCAAATTAAATCAGCAACTCAACATTCTCGCGGTGGAAGATAATGAGAGAAGACCAAACCAACACTTAACCAAGACCCAAAACATCTCAGATCAATCACATGCTTCCTCAATTGATACTTATCCTTTGCATGACATGTAGACACTAGGTCGGCCAAACCTAATGAAAAAATAAATGAACTTTGAAGTACACACTTTTTCAACAAGAAGATAACATGCAAACCAGATACCACACTTCATCATACACTAGAACACATCTTAGATGCCTTCAAATTCATTTGCAGCTAATGCAACAACCTTCATACACATAACACTCTGTATTAGTCCATCTGAACTATACAAACACACACAACAACTCTGAAACTAGTCTTCTAGAGCACCAAACCATGAAAAAATTTGATAAAACATAGATAGCATAATTACAAGCCTTTTTCCAGATCTACAAGACCTAAAACAATCCAGTGGAGGATTGTGGAGTAGATACATTTCTCCCAGTTACAAACAAATAACTCTGCCAAATCAATTCACACACCGGTGAACACAACTTTAATTATCCATCAAACCAAAAGCTATAATCTAGGATAAATCACCCAAGGATGCCCATAAACAACTCTTCAAATTCACACAAGCATAGGATCAACACAAAAGAAATGCAGAGCACATACCAGAGCACATTCTGGACACACACACAACTCTGTCTTCATTATTTATTAATTTTCTCAAAAGCACTTGATAACTCATCATATCAACACACTTGCAACACCATAAAGATAGCTCCATGTACTCACAACATCTCAATAGTATGTCAACTATACATGCCCAACCTCTACAATCACTTGTTTCCTTTCTCTGCAACAACCTGTACTGTGTTGACATCAATGACAACACCGCCATACTCATTCATACTTGCAAAAATATCCCCCTTTGTCATTGACGAAAACACTCGAAACTCTCTCCCCCTTTGGAATCAATGCCAAAGAACAAAAGTTTTGATCGCTCCCCCTTAGGAGTGCACCCACATCTCATACTGCAACAATGATACTTTCTACTCCCCCTGAGTAGTAGACCTCAGTCACCAGTTTGGACAAATGAAGAATCATTAAATCCACTGGACTAATGCACATCCATGTGCACCTAGTTCAAAGAAGGAGGGGCATTAACCCCCAACTTCTCCTTGAGATACTAAAAAGTATCCTTCGGAAGAGTCTTGGTAAATATATCAACAATTTGATCCTTTGTAGGCACATATTCTAGCTTGACTTCATTCTCTAATACCTTTTCTCTCAAGAAATGATATATGATAGATATATGCTTTGTACTTGAATGCATTACCAGATTCTTTGAAATATTTATTGCACTTGTATTATCACAGAAGATAGGGATAGGCTCATCACACATCACTTCTATATCCTTCAATGTTTGCTTAATCCATAAAAACTATGTGCAACAAGATGTTGTTGCAATGTACTCAACTTCTGGAATGGATAAAGAAACTAAATTATGTTTCTTGCTTAGCCATGAAACCAATCTTCCTCCAAGAAATAATGCACAACCACTTGTACTCTTCCGGTCATCCACACAACCAACCCAATCTGCATCAATGTAAGCACTCAAAGTGAAATTAGTATCTTTAGGATACCACAAGCCATAATCTGGTGTGCCTTTTAGATATCTAAATATCCTCTTCAAAGCTATAACATTTGTTTCTTTAGGTTCTATTTGAAATCTAACAACCAAACATACTGTATGCATCATATTCAGTATAGTAGCAGTAAGATATAACAGTCCACCAATCATATATATGTACATACTCTAATCAACTTTAGGAGAATCATCATCCTTACTTAGTTTGCATCCAGTCACCATAGGGGTACAGACTAATTTGGAGTCATCCATTCCAAACTTCTTCAACAACTATTTAACATACTTTGATTACGAAATGAATATTCAACAACTCTTTTTGCATCTCCTCTGTAAATTTCTTACACATACCCTCATTTCCTCCAAAAATGATATCATCAACATACACAACCACTATCAATATTTTGTTTCCTTCAACCTTGAAATATAGATTATTGTTTGCAGAGCCTTCGCTAAACCTTTGTTGTGTCAAATACCTGTCCAACCTTGCATACCATGCTCTGGGAGTCTGTTTAAGTCCCTACAATGCCTTTTTCAACTTACAGACCATGTTCGATTGATCTGATAATTGAAATCCATCTAGTTGTTCCATGTAAACCTCTTCCAATTCTCCATTCAGGAATGTAGACTTAACATCCATCTGGTATACCTTGAAATCTTTGTGAGTAGAAAATGCCAAAAAACATTTGAATAGCCTCCATTCTTGCCACCGGTGCAAATTTCTCCTCAAATTCTATTCCTTCAACCTGTGAACAACCTTTGCACAAAATCCTTGCTTTTTTTCTTACTACTTCACCATTCTCATTCAGCTTATTCTCAAATACCCATTTTGTACCAATTACATTCTTATTTACAGGTCTAAAAACCAATTCCCATGTCTGATTTTTCTCTATTTGTTGTAACTCCTCTTTCATTGCTCTAACCCAATTTTCATCTTTGCATGATTCACATACTATTTTAGGTTCTATATTGGAAAGTAAACACAAATTTACCTCAACTACTACCACTTTGCTTCTTGTCTTTACACCTTCAATTTTGTCTCCAATTATCTATTCTTCATGATGATTTTTCTGTACATATTTCAGAGTCTTAGGAGTAGGTTCCAAAGCTTCTTCTTCTATCTGCTCTTCTTCAATCTTCTCTTCTTCTTATTCTCTTCTTGTACTTGTCCGCAGATAGGTTCATCTAGTTCAACTTCACTTATTTCAACTGATCTGTGCATATCTTCATCAACTTTTACATTTGCACTTTCAACAATCTTTTTCATCACATCTAGCATCAAACTTTCCTAGGTTCTCATCATCTATTTTAAAGTAAAATTTGCTTCCAAACACCTTAAAGTACTTAACAGTAGGAATTTTACCAGTCCATAGTTCATAAGGGGTCTTTGTGCTATTACCTTTGATCTAAACTCTATTAAGAATATAAACAACAGTGTGAATTTCTTCTCTCCAGTATACATCATGTATATTTTCCTCTTTTATCATAGTTCTTGTAGCCTCTTGAATAGTTTGGTTCTTCCTCTTATAAACTTCATTCTGCTGAGGAGTTCCAAGAGTAGAAAAATGTCTCTTTATACCTGTGAATGTTAAATTCCTCAAGCTCCCTACGGATGGTTTTTGTTTTTTGCTAAGTACTGGCCCATGCCTCATCTTTTTGAAATCCATTCAATATTTCCATGTGTCCAGTAGGCGCTCACCACATAAAGGTCCTTCCTTCGCTCTCCTACTGGCTCCCACCATGCTTCCACATGTTGATGCTGCGGGATCTTCAAGGCTGCTTCCCTTCACTTTTTAGTCGGGCCTTGACCATGTGCCATGTAGCTTTCATTCACATACATTTTTTTGGTGGCCCCAAAGTCAGTGCCGATAGTCAAGAACGCCTCCATGTGTCTTAACTGCATAGTATTTCAATGAAAGGAGGAGGAATCAATGAGTGGGCCCCGACCTTCTGCCACATGTCTCTTTCATGGGGATATCATCAAAGGGGAGGCAAGAGCAAGCTGCGTGCCCTGCCAAGATGCCGCGTGTCTTAACTGCCTTCGTAGGTGAATGACACTTGTTTGCATAAGGTTTTTCTGGGACCACTGCCATCATTCGCAAGGGATGCATCTGGTTGGGGAGTGACCGTGTTCAATGGCCTGAATCTTTTCTATTGCAATGACCAAAGGGAATCATTATTGTAGACACCATTGCTTGAGATATGTAATCTTTTTTGTTATTGGCCTACTAGGCGGTGGGATTGTTAGCTATATATACTACTTCCTTCGGAAGAAGAGTTCAAAATATACAAAAAATTAGGGAAAAGACACCAGGCCTTTTGTATTGCTTTTAGATTATTGTATGAGACTCTTAGACTGTGCCATTGTTCGGCCTTTCTATTTTTCTTAAGCTATTTGATAAAACATTATACTATGTCATTATTGTCCTGGATTGTTTATTTGCAAAACATCTATGATTTTAATGCAAGTTTGCTAGTTTAGATCATGTCTTTGACTCTTCTTTTCAGTGAATGTGTGTGAGAATATTTTTATGTCATTGAATGAACTCTTCAGGTTTTTAACTTTGATTTTTATTATCCTGGAACATAGCAGATTATTGATCTGGCCCTTAAATCGAATCCCAAAAGATAGATTTATCATGCCTAGATATCTATTCCTTGGTGCATTGCCTTAGTTAGTTCTTTATTTTTTATATCTGCTTCCTTTTCCCATTCTAAAACCTTAATTACAGAAGAAGCCAACTCTTTAAAACTCAGAGGTCACTTAGTTTAGCACAATTGGTCCCCCCATTAACTGAGTTTCCCATTTAGGTTGTTACCTTGCCAATTTTTGGCATCAACAGTCTCTTTTTTTTGGCATGCCCGGTGGGGCTTCTTAAATAAATCTAAATTGAAAAGGGGTGTATGAGCCATCGACTTGTTATTAGATCCCAAACAAAAAATAATCTCAGTTTGCTAGTGCCACCACTAAGAACAGTACAATTTGCGACCCAAATTGTGAATGTTCTACTTCCCCCTCCCTTTCTGCTAGCTATGTTGCGAGCTGCTAACATAAATTATGTGGCATGGGATACCGAAAGCTCTCTTGTAGCACCAGTGGTGCCCACCATTTGGGACCCTATTCTGGTCTCTACTTTAAAATCTATACCTAAGTTCACCAGAGATGGCTCAAGAACATCATCCAAACATCTACAAGATGTGGCAGACGTGTGTTTGGTGCACAAAGTTACAGAACAAAATATAGCGCTAAGGTTGCTTGCAGCCTCTTTCAGAGGTAAAGTGTTGGATTGGTACCGCACCTTGTAAGCTAATACTATCGCTACCTGGGATCAACTCAGAGACCCTTTCTATGAAAGATTCTCAAATGGAAGAGATAGGTCTTTGCTATATCTTTAGTTGTCAGTCATAAAACAGGCCCCATATGAAGCCATGTCTGACTTCAATGCCCGGTTCCATATAACTTGGTAGAGAATTTAGGTTGTTATCCACTCGCTGACCGAGTTGGCATTCATGTTCTATTTAAAATCCATCAATGCCAACATTTCGATGATTATCCAATCTCTTTGTGGGACCATGCTACCTGGCACATACAACATCATAGTGAAGGTAGAGAACAATTTAATAGATGCAGGGAAGTTGCCACCTTGGCCAATCATGCCTATATTTCTTGAAATATTAGTTCCTGCCTAGGAGATGTCGTCTACCAACATGCCTACTCCTCCCTAGTCTATGTACATGTATCCGGGCACACCCCAGAACATTGATTCTACATCCAGCTCTTCAAAGGATGAGATGAGCGATGTTAAGGAAATGTTGTAGACCATCTCCAATGAAATAACTATCATCAAGTGGAACCAGGCTACACCTCCGAAGCCAACCTATCAAAATTATCAGGGTAGAATATCTTCTTACCAACAAAACCAGTTCCAAGGAGGCTCACACACAGATCTATAGGCACAAACAACTAATCAAATAGTACCTATTCCTTCTCCATTGCAGACCACCAACCCAAGCTCAAGTAGAGAGCTGACAGCAAGGAAAAACAATCTAGTTTATGACATCAACCCCTGGTACTTCCCTTGTGGTGATGCACATATGCCCTGAAATTTCCTGCACAACAATCTACAACAAAAGTTGGTAGAACAACACAACCAAGGCATGATGTCAAACCATGGAGGTTATGTATATGCCTCTCCACAAATGGAAAACATGGTGCTCACTATGTAGATGCAAGGAATGTTCTTGGAGCAAGAAAAAAATGTTTCTCTTGATCACGTGCTCTTCTCATGGATGGAAGAAGAAGAGGTGGTGTTTTCCAATGATGCATCCTCATCAAAATCATCACAAGTACAATTTGATTACAACACTCGCTCAAAGAGGAGATTCATAGGTCAACTAGTCATCCCGTAACTAGTTGGTTCACAACCTAAGAGTGCTTCTAACCAGACACCCAGTACCTCTATAGTTGCACAACAATGTTCGTTGCGACGGGAAATTGTTATAACCAAATCTAAGGAGTAGAAGCTTCTGAATCTGCCACCATTCAATGTGGTGGAACAGTTGAAAAAATTATCTGCTAATGTGACTCTTTCGGATATCTTAGCTATTTTGGAGCAGAAGACATTGCTACAAAAGGCTCTCTAGGAGGATCCAATCATTGACCCAACATAGCAATCACTCAAGGGGAAGGTTATTGATCTATCACCTCCTACCAAAGTTCTCACGAATAGCATAGAGGAAGTGTCTACTAAGGTTAGAGATAAGCTGAAACCAGAACCCTTCTTCGTAACTCTTATTGTAGGAGAGAAATTATTGCATAACACCATGATTGATTCCGATGCTAGCACTATAGTCATGGCCAAGAATATAGTTGAAGCCCTAGGACTTAGCTATGAACCTTTAAAGAGGGGAGTTATGCAGCTTGATGGGAACAAAGTCAAAAATATAGGTGTCATCAAAGACCTCCCCTTGACTCTGTTCTCCTACCTTAGCATCATAGTTCTGCAAGATACTGTGATCATAGATGTTCCCCCCATGTTCGGTCTCTGCCTATCCCAAGAATTCACTTCAAAGATAGGAGGGTATCTTTCTCTAGACTTGTCACACTTGGTCCTAAGGACCAAGCATGGGGCTAAAATTAAAATAGTGTCTGAAGCTTTGTATTCAAAACATGTGGCTAATGAAGCTATGATCAACTTTGAGGCTGCTCATACCTCTTTCACTAAGGAGGAAACATATTGTACCAAGTTTCTAGAAGATGAAAAAGTGACTAGAGATCTAACCGATCAAGAAGAAGTTCTCTTGAACAAATATATAGACCCTAACCCTTTCGGAAACTATCATGCTACCGGGTTAGGCACCTATGTCATCTATGATGAAGATCAAGTGCTTTCGAGGGTTGTGAAGGAACCTGAAAGCGACCAAGCTTCAGAGCTATGGATATTGCACTTTGATGGAGCAATATGCAAAGTTGGCACAAGAGCTGGGATATGTTTAATATTTCCCACACAATGAAAAGAAACTTTAGTCCTTCCACTTCTAGTTTGCTTGTTCAAACAATGAAGCCGAGTATGAAGGCCTAGTGCAAGGTCTAAGCCTTATGTAGCCGATGGGCATCAAGCAGTTAATGGTGTTCAGAGATTCTAAACTAGTAGTCAACCAAGTCCAAGGGATTTCCATAGCCAAGAATGTCTGCATGAGATCCTATAGACATAGAGTCTGGGACCTGATAGAGGGTTTCAAAGCCTTCAACATCTAGACAATACCCGCAGAACAAAATGTTGATGTAGATCGCATGGATGCAATTAGATCTTAGTTTGACCCTGCCTTTGACCTAATTCATAACAAACACTTTGTACGAGTGATAGTCCGACTGGAAATTCCAAATAATGATCAGAGCTGGCAGGTATTTGATAGCGATGAACACATCACCTCATTTATCTAACAAATGGGATAATTTTCCGAGCAACTCCAACCAAATATTGCCGAAGCCTATGACGGAAAAATCATTCAGCTAATATCCAACAAGCATCCGAAGGGAGCAGTCACTTTCAAAAACTTGTTTGATTGTGATGATGCAAAAAATGATAAAAGGAAGATTATAGGGGAAAAAAGTGACTATGCGGACCTTCAGGTTGAAGATGGAAGAAAGATCAAAGTTAGAAAAGATGTTCCACATCATGATAAGGAGAGGCTCATCAGCTTCTGTGAGAAGTATCAAGGAGTAGTATCCTAGTCATATGATGACCTCAAGGGATACGATCCCAACATCATCCAACATACGATAGAGCCGATGAAAGGTGCAAAACCCGTCCGCTAAAAACATAGGCCAGTGAATCTGAAGATCGAAGCCTTAATGGCACAAGAGCTAACAAAGCTAATTTAGTCACAGATCATCTTCTTGATCAAGCACAACACATGGGTATCCAACTTGGTTCAGTCCGAAAGAAGAATGGAGATGTATGCTTATGTGTTGACTGTCGGGACTTGACCAGAGCATCCCTAAAGGACCACTATCCATTGTCTTCTATGGAGTCGATCTTGCAAACAATGGTAGGGTTAGAAATTTTTTCTCTATTGGATGGCTTCTCTGGTTACAATCAAATCTGGGTCAAAGAAGAAGATTGACACAAAACAACGTTCACTACAAAGTTGGGAATGTTCACATATGCCAAAATTCCTTTCCGCCTTTCAAATGCGGGAGCCACTTTCCAGTGGGCCATGTATATCGCTTTCGGCGAATTGATTAACAAGATTATCCTAATCTATCTAGATGATCTGACTGTATTCTCCAAACATAAGGATAATCACTTCGATCACCTTGAGATGGTTTTCAAAAAATTCCAGGAGTTCGGGGTATCCCTGAACCCAAAATATTGTGTCTTCGGAGTACCGCAAGACAAGCTATTAGGACATGTATTGTCCAAAGAAGGAATTTTAATTGATCCCAAGTAGGTGAAAGCAATAAAAAAACTTCCTGTACTGCTCAACAAGAAAGGAGTCAAATATTTCTTGGGGAAGGTAAATTTTGTGAGAAAATTCATTTGAAATTTTGTAGGAATAATCAGACCAATCACCGTGATGCTAAAAAGGGATCAATTATTCAAATGGACTAAAGAAGCTAGAGAAGCCTTCAAAAAGGTTAAGGATGCTATTTCTTCAGCTCCTATGCTAGTCAATCCAGACCTATCAAAGGACTTCATAATGTATTTATTTAGTAGCAAGTCAAGCATCACTACTCTCTTAACACAAAATGATGATGAAGGAAAGGGAGAACATCTGATAGCATTTCACTCCTGAACCTTAAAGGAATATGAGACAAACTACAATTTTTTTGAGAGGCAAGCCTTCACAATAGTGAAGGGACTCAAGAAGTTCTGAAACCTAATATCTTGCAATAAGTTGATTGTTTATGTCGTGCATTCCATTGTGCACGAATACATCATGGAAGGAGAAATCACCGAAAAGAGGGCTAATTGGATCATTAAGATCGTTGAATATGAGAGTAAGGTCAAGCCTACAAAAACTATCTAAGAAAGAGGATTGTGCAAATATCTGGTGCATGACAAAGAAATGACAGCTGAAGAAGAACAACCAAAGCTGGTTGTAATGAATGAGTCTGAGTCTAAAGGCTATTGGTTGGTGGTCAGAGTGAGATTCATGCACACAGGAAAATACCCACCAAGCCTTCCTTCTCAAAGGAGAAGATTCTATCGACTATAGAATAGCAGGTATGCAATCATCAAAGGGGTCATTTTCAAAAGGAACTTCAAGGGTGTTCTATTGCGGTGTGTCACCATAGAGGAAGCGAAAAGGATTCTCGACACTTTCCACAATAGTCCCGCAGGCGGAAACTTCTTTGCGAAGACCATCACCATCAAAATCATGTGCATCTGGTACTTCTGGCCTACGTTGTTTAACGACTCATACTCCTTGGTAAAATCTTGCAAGGAATGCCAATTCTTCATAGGAAGAAGGAAAAACTCTACAATGCCTCTCAATCCGATAGTGGTTGATGAGCCATTTGCACAATGGGGCCTTGATTTCATCAGAATGATCAATTCCACCTCCAGTGCTGGACACAAATGGATTCTAATGGTGACGAACACCAGGTGGACTGAAGCCATGCCCCTGAAGAATGCAACGAAGGTGGAGATAGTGAACTTCCTCGAAGAACTGGTGCGAGATTTGGCCCACCCCAAACCATCATCTCTGACAACAATAGGGCTTTCCTAGGTGCTAAGATATGTCAATTCACACTCGTGCATGGCATATTCTTGAAAAAATTGTCAAATTACTACTCGTAGGGGAATGGCCTAGCTGAGTTGATTAACAAAAATCTATTTTGACTTATCAAAAGGATTGGGTTAGAACACCAATGAGAATGGCATAAAATCCTTCAGGCAACACTATGGGTAGACTGCATAACTCCCAAAGAAGTCCTCAATACTTCATCATATGAGCTAGTGTATGGGAAGGAAGCACTATTGCCTATCTCTATGGGGATTCTGGCACTACAATTGCTCAAATCTCTCGAGGTAGAAAAAACGGTGCCATGGAGGTTTAGTTGGCCGAGTTGTTGGAAGTGCAAGAAAAAAGGGAAAAGGCTTTGATGGCCATGTGCAACCACCAGCAAGTGGTCAAGAGATGGTTTGACAAGAAAGCTTCGGACCAAGCTCTAAATTGCAGGGAACTAGTGTTAAAATTCAATGAAAGGGCTGCAAAGCCAGACCAACATCGAAAGTTTGACAGCCTTTGAGAAGACCCTTTCAAAATAATTCAATGCAAGTAGTGCAATTCATTCGAATTAGAAAATAGGGAACAAGAAGCATTGGGGATTCTGGTTAATGGATTCCACATAAAATTGTTCAATTAAGCTTCAATATTATCCTACCAGTGTAAATATGTGATTAGTGTAATTACTTTTCTTTTGTGTTTTTGTTGGCCGGTCTTTCAATAATTAAATTCTACAATGTGAGAAAGAAAAAACAAATGGAACCAATTATCACAAAGGGAAGAGGGAAATAAATGCACCCATGAAGTAGAGAAACAAATTCATGTACGAAAAAAATCATGAAGAAAAGGAAAATTTAAGCAACACCCATATGCAGAATTGAAGTGAACACATATATGCAAGAAAAGAAAAAGAGAACCCACATTGCAAAATCAAAATATAAGGGAGATAGAATGATAATATAAGTTGTATCTTCATTATATTTATATACTTCGATAAGTACATTGTCAAAATGGCTCTGAGGCCATACACTTAAAAGTATATATATTCAATATCTTCTTCATATCTATTTCCGATAAATCCTTTTCCAGGTGTATATACAAACATATTAACAAAACGATGATTTCTCAAAGCATAAAAGTTTTCTAGTCACTGGTAGGGGAAAGAGAGGCATCGACAACAACGTCTAGAATTACTTCATCAACAGGGCCAACAACATCTGTAGGAGCAATGGTGAGCAGCAGAGGGAAAACCAGGTTCTTGAAATTAGTGTACCAGTCGATATCGTAGAAAGGCACCACATTGTACAAGCAAAATAGGAAGTGGCAAGCATGAGTTACCCTCTCACGATGCTCTTCTTGTGACTAGATGCAAAAATTGCTCAGGAACGACACCCATGGTACTACTACGTCTTCTTCAATGTACTTGCAAAGGTCACTCGCCATTGGCAGACCTAAACCAAATGCAACATTTTCCATCACCTCTCTAAGGCCACCTAGGTACTTCTTCAGAAATATTTCAAGCACCAGGTGAAGAATCAACAGCTTGGGAACTTGGATGTCAAGCATGGACGCGATGAAGTGAGAGTATATAGTAGTATTAACTCTATACTTGTCTTCATATTCAATGCAATCCCTCTCCAGAGCCCACTTCATCGCTACAATGGCCAGATAATGCTTATTCTTGGTTATTCTCTTAAGATGCCTAGTCGAGATTTCGCCAAGAAAGGATGTCTAGGATTTCTTGGATACTAGCCTGATTGGGGTATTCATGGTGTCAAGATCTATGCAACTGTCTGACACTAGCTCTACACAAATTGCCTAAGCCTAACTCTATGCAATTCTACTCAGCTGTCTAATGCTAAATTCTAAGCCAATTGTCTATTACCAATTTTGCTAAAACTGCTAAGTGTGATTTTGCTAATGCCTAAAGTGCCTATTTATGGAAATAAGCCAAGATATGCGTGGTAATTTGCATGCCATAAGCATGATGTTGATCAAGTACCAACTATGAAATCGCACCAGGGCTTGCTCAAATTTCCCACCTAGTTGTGACTGCTAGGTATGGTTTGCTGCATGCAAGATAAATAAGGGCTAATTAATTAGCATAAGCTGGTGGAAGTCATCAGTAATCACTATACAACCAAATGTTGAGGTGTCATTTTGCAGACATTTCTCAAACTCCAAAGAGGGACGCAAATATTTTCAAGTGATTATTGTATCTTTGGTTTTAATTATTCCTTTTGGGATATTAATTGCCAAAGCATGCAAAGCCTAAGCTACCTTCAAATCGCCAGCTCAAGTTCCAAGGAAATCGTGTTGTATGACATGATTGCCAAATCATCATTATGAATTATGGTCATTTCAAAAATGGAAAGTAATTCATTTTGCACAAGCCAAAGAGTTGGCAGTACATACATAATTTAATGATAAAAGGTGAGCATTGTTGGCCACCCTAAGAAAGAAATATCCAAGTATTGCATGCAAAAAATAACATTGTGAGAGTTTTTTGAGCATGCTACCCAGGGAAAAGGTTTTGAGCATAGATAGAACTAATGTGAATTATAAAGAAGTTTAACTCAGCTAAATTTATAGTATCCTAAAATGGCAGAAGGTTCTCAAATAGAGGCACAAATGGAGGCACAGGCTGAGGCCACCCAAAGCTTGTATGATGACATGATAGCAACAAAAATCATCAATATTTTTGATAAAACCTCTTACGCATCACCTAGGACACTGGAAAAACCAGAATGGGTTCACACGCATGCCCTAGACAAGCCCAAAACTGCTAGAGACCAAAGCTGAAAAAAGGAGGAATGGGATAATATCCATGACCCCATCCTTGCAAAGAACCCTAAGAATCTTAGGGAAGGAGCATGTGAAAGAATGAAAAGGGCGGAGGAAAATAGAAAGCAAATGGCATATAAGCTATGGTTTAGCGGTCTTCCACAATATGTGGTCCCCTCTGTGCATTACTGCCTAGAGTTCATGCATGAGGACATCAAACACTTTAACCTAGATACCAACACCATCGAAGGATGGACGCTACGAGTCAACATCAACAAAGACACTATCTGGAGCATGTTGTGTATCCCAATCAAACACTCTAAAGTGAGCTTAATGGAGACATTTACTCAAGAAGATGGGTGCATCTTTTGGCAGGGTAGAGACAAAGCTTTGGACTTCTATAATGTGGAAACGCAGGGTTTAAGGAATTTTATAGAGTAGCCAAAAATTTCAGTTGTGCACAATTCTTTCAAACAAGATATGCAGGATTCGATCTCCATGATGGCGTTTGTTTGTGGCCTAGACAAAGACAAATGGGTGCAAGAATTTCAGCTGGGTTTGGGTTTTCAACTGTGAAAGAAAAATTCCTTATTCTGGTATGACTTTGCAGCAACCATTTGCCAAGAAATGCTGAGCCAAATATGAGAGTACAGGATGCAGCGCAAGTTCAGGTTCCCTTCCTTGCTTGCTCATATGTTCTTATACCAGAACCTTGACTTCTTCAGTAAAATGATATGATTATCTATTTTTACTGATGAAGGAGCCAAAAAGCCAACTTCTGTATGGACTCCCATCCTTTCTGTAACACATGACTATTATGCATTTTCAGAGTTTTTCTTAACTACTATTCTGCAAGACTTCGATAAGAATGGCTATATCTATTGGCTTTCTACTGACTAGGAAAAGTGGATGTAGAGCTTTACTCCCAAATGTGATTGGTTCCTCAAGAGGGATTTCACATTCATCCATATGTACAACTTTACCGAGGAGCCATTCCGGCTCCCATATTATTTCACACACAGGGTATAGCCCTTGAAATGTTCAGGAAGATGTCCATTATTGATTATAAATTTTGTGGAGGAAGGGGCAAGAGAGGATTCTTCAAATTTTTGCTAACCTTCAAGTGGGTGGTTATGATGAAGCAGTCACACAAGCTATTGGAAGAAAAGTTGGATCATTTAGGGCTAGTGATGATTTGTGACAAATGGAATTACAACCCCTTTGATGACTTGGGTAATGAATTCATTAAGGTAACCCACAACCCCCGACCATATTGGGAGAAGCGGCGGAGTTCAATGGAGGAGTGTGATGATGTGTTGGTGGACCTAGCCTATATCCCTGCCGCTGATAGCAGGCCGCCATGGCTTTAATTCTACCTCCGGTCAACTAAATATAATGAGAAGCGCAAAATGGGTACTACCCTCTGTAGTTAGTTGTCAAAGAAAGAGAACTGGAGTGATGAAAAAAATTAAGGATTTTTGGGTCTACCGACGAGAAATCCAATGCCTTGATGCTCCTTACTAGAGCATTAAGATGGATGAAAGATTTGATAAATTGTGGGATAACATGTATACATATTTTGACATGAGCATTGATGAAGATGTTGACTCAGAGGAGTCTAAAACATATACAGAAAAAGGAAAGGAGAAGGAAAGTGAAATACATATGGCCCTAGTGCAACAAAAAGAGAATGTGGAGAAGCAACCAGTCGGGGTCTCTTCAAATGTGTGGTTCATTGTATTATGGTCGGGGGCCTCACGTACACACACCTAGACCGCAAAAACATCAAGAAAAACTTAGTATCAATGGTCGGAGACTGTACAATTGAAGGATTCACCACCCAACAAGAGGCAACACATAGATGTGGCTGAAGAAGAGAGTTCATAGGGCCTCGTAATGAGCCTAGGTCCCATAGTGAGTGAAGGATCGCAGTCCTCCAAACAACAGGTAATTTTTTCTCCCTCTTCTCTTACCTCACAATCTTTGGTCACTCCTATTATGTCCACAATGCCCCTCACTATAAGTTTTAGCCCTTCCTTTTCTACTTCTACTGCAATGGTCGTGGGAGGTTTCTCTCAGTTCTCCCAAGTGGGACCATTTATTTTGACTCCTCTGTGGACCCTTTCACCTTACACCTCTACCCATTCTACATTCGCCATCACTTCACCCCTTTCATCAGTGACTACCACTAACACCCCTCTGGCCACTACTAAATCGGGCCCAACTCAGTCTGCCCAATAGTTGGAATCTGCCATAACTTTGCTATCGCCACAACACCCGATGAGTCCTCTCGCTGGTTCACAAACTGGGCTTTGACATGTTCCTCCACTCCCCACTTACAGTCGATCTCCTGAAGAACCAAAAACCGTGAACCACTACCCTCACATTCCCTTTCACACTTCCTCCCGATGCACCTTTCATAGGCAAGCTAGTTCAATCGCCAACCCAATTTATGGCGCAGGGTTATAAAACAAAGGAAATGCGGGCTCTTAGAATCTAGAAGCGAAATGCCAAGGATGCCAAGAAGCCAGTGGAGCCCAAGGTGTATACTGTTTTCAACGAAGCTCACAAATCACTACATTTCGCTACCATGTACCCAAGCATCATCAAACCACAAGGGGTAAATGTAGCCTAATGATTACAACATGTTTTCCATGGGATTCGATCTGAGCATAGCCCGACCATAGGACAAAGTTGAGCTCAAGGAAGAAACACAATAGGTGGTGACCACTGACTTCCTCAAGTCTAGTAACCAACTAAAGAAGAAAGAAGAAGAGCTAAAACTTGTGAAGGATAGAGTTGAGGTCCTACTGGCGAACGAAAAAGCGATGGAAGTAGAAATTTTGTGCTTATTAGAGAGAGAATAGGAAGAGTAGAACAAACTCTGAGAGGAATTTGCAAAGTTCCAATCCATTGACCCCAACCCAATCGTCATGTTGTGGCAGAGAAACCAAGAATATCAAAACCAGTTGGCTCTAGCAGAGTAAGGGATGCAACAAAAGAGTGAGGAGTTTGAATGATAACGTGCTCAATTTGAGCAACAAATGCAACAGAGGGATGTAGACTCTGAGAACTGAAAGGCTCGATTGGAGAAGGAGCTCCATGAGATGAAGCTTTCCCTTGAGACAATATCAATGAACAAAAGTTAGGTCAAGGAAAACTAGTTAGGAGAATTGAGAAACATCAAGGGACAACTTGCAGCCGCAAACAAAAGAGTTGCAAAACTGACACAAGTTGTCAAATCAAGAGATGTAGAGATCAACTCTTTAAGGAGTCTTCCGCAAGCCCCTACTGCCTACCTAGACCTCATTCCAGTGGCCCAATAGCTATATGTTTCATACTAGGAAAAGGTCACATCTTCTTCCTAACACTTCAGCTGACACTCCAATTTATGGCAGAGGCGACAAGCTTGGGCAGGGAAGTTCGTGGAGTGATTGAGCAGTTCCTGCAAATCATCACAAAGAGGGTTCCTGAGGTGAAAAATCTACTGGATAGGTTATACATGGTCTCATATGATGACTTAGCAAAGGCAAGGATTGGGGATCAAAAGGGTGCCGCCAAAATAGTGAACAGGTTCATCCACTACCACTCGACTATCCTCCATGCTAATAAGTGCACTGCCAAATTGGACTAAACTATGAATAGCATATGGGCTAGGTTCTCCTAGCTAACCCAAATGGGCTTACCCTCCCCATTTCTTTCTAACAACTCGATGGCTACTATAGAGCAGATTGTGGAAAAGATAGAAGAGAAGTAGCAGTACACATCCACTTTCTAGAGCTTCATCCAACCCCCTACTACAATGGATATTGAAGGTGTCACTCATCAAATTGTGTGGCTACTCTTCCAACTTGAGTCTGGGGCTGGTATATTTGCAACACTACCTTACAAGGAAATACTCGATCTGAGCGGAGAACAAGAGAATTTTTGTGACATATCGATACCATTTTGAGGCTGACTGGCTACCTCTCTAGGCCGCTCTCTCTAAGCTCTAACTCTGTCACCCCAAAAAAATTTGGGTTACTCATTCTGCAAGCAAAACACCCCTGGTAGTCACCAAAAGCTATGAATGTTAAATTCCTCGAGCTCCCTATGGGTGGTTTTTGTTTTTTGATAAGTACCTACCCACGCCTCCTCTTTTTGAAATCCATTCACTTCTACCATGTGTCCGCCAGGTGCTCACCACATAAAGGTCCTTCCTTTTCTCTCCTACTGGCTTCCACCATGCTTGCACGTGTCAATGTCGCAAGCTCTTCAAGGCTACTTCCCTTCACTTTTTAGTCGGGCCTCGACCGCATGCCATGTAGCTTTCATCTGCATATATTTTTTGGAAGACCCCACAGTCAACGTTGATAGTAAATAATTCCTCCACATGACTTAACTGCGTAGTCTTTTAGCGAAGGGAGGAGGAATCAATGAGCAGGCCCCAACCTATTGCCATGTGTCTCTTTCATGGGTACTTCATCGAAGGGGAGGCAAGAGCAAGCTGCCGCATGTCTTAACTACCTTCATAGGTGAATGACACTTGTCTGCACAGGGTTTTTCTGGGACCACTACCATAATTCATAGGGGACGCATCTAGTTGGGGAACAACCATTTTCAATGGCCTGAATATTTTCTATTGCAACAACCAAAGGGAGTCATTGCTACAGGCATCATTGCTCGAGATAAAAAAATTGTATCTATTACTGGCCCGCCAGACGGTGGGATTGTTAGCTATATATATTGCTTCTTCCTTCGGAAGAAGAGTTCAAAATATATAGAAAAAATAGGGAAAAGACACTAGGCCTTTTGTATTGATTTTAGATTATTGTATGAGACTCTTAGACTGTGTCATTGTTCAACCTTTCTATTTTTCTTAAGCTATTTGATAAAACATTATACTGTTCCATTATTGTCCTGGATTGTTTATTTGCAAAACTTCTATGATTTTAATCCAATTTTGTTGGTTTAGATCATGTCTTTGACTCTCCTTTTTAGTGAAATTGTGTGAGAATCATTTTATGTCATTGAATGAATTGTTCGGGTTTTTAACTTTGATTTTTGTTATTTTGGAACATAGCAGATTGCTAATTGGACCCTTAAATCGAATCCCAAAAGATAGATTTACTGTGCCTATATCTATTCCTTGGCGCATCGCCTTAGTTAGATCTTTATTTTTTATATTTTCTTCCTTTTCCCATTCCAAAACCCCAATTACAGAAGAAGCTAAGTTCTTTAAAACTTGGAGGTCACTTAGTTTAGCGTAATTGGTCCCCCCATTAACTGAGTTTCCCATAAAGGATGTTACCTTGCCAATTTTTGGCATCAACAATACCATGCTATTCACAAAACATATTAAACTCAATGGAAGTGAATTCTCCACCTCTGTCAGACCTTAAACATTTTATTTTTCATGTTCACTTCATTCTCTACCATAGCCTTGAACACTTTGAATCTATCAAGAGCCTGAGCTTTCTTCCTAAGAAAAGTGACCCATGTCATTCTAGAATAATCATCAATCAAAATCATAAAATAGTTGTCACCATTAAGACTTATTGTTCTTGTGGGACCATAAAGATCTGTATGAATCAATTCCAGCATTCTAGTAGTTGATTATTCTTTTCCTTTAAAACTACATCTTCTTTGTTTTCCCAACTGACAACTTCTACAAATTGTATTGGTAGGCTTTGTGATTTTAGGAAGATCCCTGACAACTTCTCTTGAACTAATCCTTATCATATTGCCAAAGTTTACATGTCCCATCCTCCAGTGCCATAGCCAACTTTCATTAACTTGAGATACAAAACACTAACCATCAACACCCTTAAGCTAATAAATGTTTCCATATGTTCTTCTTCCTATAGCTACCACATATCCAGAACCTTTTCTGATCTCACAAGTATTATCCTGAAACACAAGCTTGAATCCTTTGCTACACATTTTTCCAACACTCAAGAGATTATGCCTTAAGCCCTTAACATAATAGACATCATCAATACTGTGTTTTCCATCAAAACTAATTGTTCCTTTTCCAAAAATATTTGCACCAAAATCATCTCCAAACATGACTAACCCACCATCATACCTTTCAAGTTTAGTAAAATTACTCTTATCTCTAGTCATGTGATTTGAGCAACCACTATCAATCACCCAATAGTCTTCATCTTGTCTAACATGAATTAAGGAAGTAACCAGAGTACCTTCCATATCTTCCTTCTTGTTTTCTAGACCACATTCCTTTGTACATCTTCTATGGTTAGTAGACACTAATTTGTTCTCTAAGGCTAAGAATAAGCATTCATCATTATCACCCTCAAAATCAGATTCATCATCAGAAATTCTAGCATCTTCTCTAACATAATACAATATCTTGAACTTTCTGTCATTTTTGTCTTTATTGTTTCCGCTCTTCTTGTGTATGGCCCTATTTGGACATCTTGAAGCATAGTGACCAATATTTCCATAGCTGAAACATTTAAAAGGTAACATACCTTTGTACTTACTGGTACCTTTCTTCAACTTCCTTGTAAAAAAAATTTCCAACTCTTTTGAAGTATTACCATCCAGATCATCTTCTATCTTTCTAGCTTTGAAGGCTGATTCTGTTTTCTCCTTTTCTTTTCCAAATTTCCTCATCTCAAATGTAGTCAAGGTGCCAAATAGTTGTTCTTTAGTGAATTTCATAGGATCATAGAGTTCCTCAATAGCTGAGACCTTATAACTGTAACTCTCTGGTAGTGTCATTACCATATTCTCCATTACATCTTCATCGGTCAAAGTATCACCTTGATTTTTCACTTCATTTACTACAATATCAACCCTCTGAAAATAGCTTGCAATATCTTCACCTTCTTCCATTTTCAAGTTCTCATATCTGCACTTAGTTGTTAGCTTCTTTGATAGTTTGACTCTATCATTTCCTTCATAGACATCTTTCAACTTTTCCCAAACTTCATAAGCAGTGCCAAATGAAATAAATTTTGTCAGCTTAGTCTTAGATAAAGCACTATAGAATGCATACCTTTCTTTTTCATTTTCTTCATAAGTAGAAATATCATCTGTAGAAGAAGGACCACTTGTTGGCTCAACATATATCTTCTCAACAACTTTCCAAGTCTTGTAACCAATAGAGATCAAGTAACCTCTCATTTGCACTTTCTAGAAACTATAATCAGATCCATCAAACACAAGGATTGTCAATTTGTGCGCCATTGGATCTACCTCAAGCGGTTAAGCTCTTCTCTGAGGAACCAAAGCTCTGATACCAATTGTTGAAATGCATAAGACAACAGAGAGGGGGGTGAATTAGTTGTCACCAATCACATCCACAAAACTCAAACAATTATTAACTCCACATCCACTTTACTCTAATATTAAGTATGATCATGAAGTGAAAATAATAGAAAGAAATATCAACACAAGAAACACCAAATTTATGTGGAAAACCCAATAAGGGAAAAACCACAGTGAGGATTAACTCACAATATAAGAGTAATTGCAAAACCGATTACAAGGAGGCTCACTTCCTACATATACAAAAAGATCCACCACAACTTCCACACATCTGTAGCCTTGAGAAAAGAATTGTAGACACCATCAGCTTATTGCTTTCAGGAGTCAGACACATTAAAGTATTGTTGCCTCAATTTAATTTCTCACACTCTTGCTTTTCACACTTGTGGTTTACAATCCTCAACATAATGTCTTCTATTTATACCATCTTCAACCCTAGAAACTTTCTCCAAGGTCGGCTACACATGCTTCCTCAATTGATACTTATCCTTCACATGTCATGTAGACACTAGGTCGGCCAAACCTAATGAAAACACAAATGAACTTTGAAGTACATGCTTCTGCAACAAGAAGATAACATGCGGACCACATAACACGCTTCATCATACACTGGAACACATCTTAAATTCCTTCATATTCATCTGCAGTTAATGCAATAACCTTCATACATAGAAAAATTTCCATCAGTCCATCCAGATTGTACATACACACACAACTTTGAAACTAGTCTTCCAAAGCACCAAACCACAAACACCTTTGATAGAACATAGATAACATCATTACTAGCCTTTTTCTAGATCCACAAGACCTAGAAAAAACTAGCAAAGGACTGTGGAGTAGATACATTTCTCCCAATCACAGAAAAAGAACTCTACAAAACCAATTCACACACCAGTGAACACAACTTTCATTCTCCATCAAACCAAAAGCTATAATTGATGCAGGAGCATCCTTGGTTCTTTGCGATCCTACATCAACCAAAAATATTTTTAGTTCAGTTTTGTTCTTGTTTCAGTTCAAGTTGGAAGATTCAGTATTTCTTCATATTTTCTCACCAGACCCTACGGATCTATGTTTTCATCATGGACATGTTCATTTTCCTTATTCCAATATTTCAGGTCGATTGGATCTTTTTTCGGCAAGCTATCGCTTTCGGAATAAGCAACATTTTCTAGAATAGAGCATCCGAGCAATTTTGAGGCTAACGACTAATTTTATCTCTTGTGGATCCTTCCCGTAACTTGTGGATCCTTACGGTGTGTTTTGAATTGTTCCATGGAGTGTCCCTAACCTTAATTTAGGTCAACACTTCATCCTATGCACCTATCAAGGAGAAATTTAAATTTTAGGTCAACCTATTTCATGCACACATTACATTTGCTTCATCGAAGATTGTAATGATCTTTGGCCGATGGGGATGATTCTAGATCTCAAGACGTGATACAAATCATTGTAACCGATCATTAGAAAAGTAGTTAAGTAGATAAGTAGCAAGTTATGTAATTTTTCAGCTCGCATAAGGAGCATATAGGAATATTGTATGTCATACATGTTGTACCAAGCCTGTGAGCCCAATCTATAAACCCAGATGTTGCCGACTGTTTGTAATTGAAAGTTTTGATGATATGAATGTATGAATCTGCATTTTCCTCCATATTTTGTGTTGCTTCTATTGTGTAACTCTTGTTTCATGGTCCAGACTGTTCTCTTTCAGGACCCTCCTATCATGACTACACTAGATTGGTATCAAAGCGAGATTTGTTCTGTGAGAGATCATTAGAGTTTCTGGAATCCTGTTGAAGATTTTTTGTGTGGTGGCGGACTGAGGATCCAACCTGTAGTTGTAGAGGACTTGTGTGAAGATGGAAGGAAGAAGAAATGGTAGAGGAAATGGAGTGCGTGAAAATGCAGACCCAACTATGATGGAGATGTTGAGAGGAATTGTTGCTAGATTGGAGGTAGTCAAAACGGCCCAGAGGAGAGGTTGACTAGTTGATGATGTGAGTGATGAAGAGGTAGAAGAACAGGAATGAAGGGAAAGAGAAGATCAACTTGGCCTTGATCAAGGAGAAGAGAGGTTCATAAGATCCCTAACTAGGGTAAATACTAAACCAAATTTCAATCCACTAGATTATAATGGTAAGTTGGATTCAAATGAATTGCTTGATTGGATAACGGAGATGGAGAAGTATTTTGATTTTGAAGGTACCATTGAAGACAAGAAGGTGAAATTTTCTTGTACAAATTTGAAAGGACATGCATCCATTTGGTGGGAACATTTGTACACAGACAGGTAAAGAAGAGGAATGGAGAAGATAAAATCATGGGATTGGATGGTGAATAAGTTAAAGACAAAGTTTATGCCTGTAGATTATCAGATCAGTTTGTTCAGAAGTTGCAAAATTTGAAGTAGGAGTTAAGTGTGACAGAGTATACCGAGGAGTTCTACAAGTTGAATATCAGATCCTAACATTTGGAGGATGAGGTTGAGAAAGTAGCCAAATATGTGAATGGTTTGAAGCCATATATATAGGATGAGATCAATTTGATCAAGTTTTAGAGTGTGGAAGAGGTATATCAATGTGCCCTAAAAGTAGAAGAGAAGTTGAATAAAAGACATGAGTAGAGACAGAGAGGAAGAGGCGAAAGATTTTAGAGAGGAAGAACTTTTACTAGAGAAGGAAGAGGACCTTTTACCAATCAGAATAAAGATAAGGAAGTCAGTAAGAATGATAATTTGTACCGTAGAGATGATGAAAAATCTTACCAGAGAGGAGATTATGGTGGATATCGGAAAGAGGGTTATAGAAAAGATGATAAAGGATAGGAGAAAAGAGTATTTAGGGGAACTTGTTTTAAGTGTGGTGGAGAAGGAAATAGAGCATTTGAATGTAATCAAGGAGAGACAAGGAGAAAGACAAAGAATAATAGAAGACAACCTTTGCTAAGGAGGATCATGTTTGATCATCTAATAAACTAGAAGAGGGAGAAGTGTTGGTGAATAGAAGAGTATTGTGTGAAAGTAAGATGGAGCAGGAACCGTTGTAGAGAAAGAATTTGTTTCAAACTAGATGCAAGGTAGTTTGTAAATTTTGTAGAATGATTGTTGACAGTGGAAGCTCTGAGAACCTAGTTTCTGAAGAAATGGTGACCAAATTGAAGTTGGAAAGATTGAAACACCCAAAGCCCTATCAGATAGCATGGATTCAAGATGAGCATAAGATACTGGCAAGTGAACAATGTTTGGTGAAATTGAAAATAGGAAATTATCATGATGAAGTTTTGTGTGATATCATGCCTATGGATGTATGCCATGTTTTGTTGGGAAGGCCTTGGCAGTATGATAGAAAAGCTATTCATGATGGAAAGAAGAACACATATACCATTGTTGTTAATGGGATGAAGCAGACTTTGTTACCATTGGAGGATGTTCCTAAGGTTGAGATTTGTATGAATGCTAGAATTTTTTTGGTTGATGGAAGGATATTTATGGATGGATAGAGACATGAGAACATGTGCTATGGCTTGGTTCCTACGAATTTTGAAGACTTGAAGGATGTAGAAGAGCAACCGGAGGAGATAAAGGAGTTGTTGATAGAATATGAATAGATCATTTCAGATAATGTACCTGATGGATTGCCACCTATGAGGAGTATTAGTCATTGCATGGATCTAATCCTTAGAGCTAGTTTTCCTAATAAAGAAACACACCGAATGACACCTATAGAGAATGAAGAGTTGAATAGACAAGTGCAAGAGTTGTTGAGGAATTGTTTGATTAGAGAAAGCTTAAGTCCTTGTGCAGTACCTACTGTGCTAGCACCTAAGAAGGATGGAGAATGGAGGATGTGTATAGACTCTAGAGCCATAAACAAAATCACAGTGAAGTATAGATTTCCTTTGCCCTAGATGGATGACATTATGGATTGTTTGAGTGAAGCTAAATACTTTACAAAGATAGATTTGAAGAGTGTATATCACCATATCAGAATCAGAGGAGGGGATGAGTGGAAGACAACATTCAAGACAAATGAAGGATTGTATGAGTGGTTGGTGATGCCTTTTGGACTAACAAATGCAGCAAGAACTTTCATGAGGCTGATGAATGAGGTATTGAAGAAATTCTTGGGTAATTTTATGATTGTCTATTTGGATGACATCTTGATTTTTAGTAAGACTAGAGAAGAAAATTTGTATATAACACAAGTTTTGCAAAGGTTGAGAGAAGAGGAATTGCTAATAAACATTAAGAAGTGTAGTTTCATGAAGGAAGAATTGGTATATCTGGGATTTGTGATATCTAGGGATGGATTGAAGATGGATCTTGAGAATGTAAGAGAAATTGTTGAAAGGCCTACACCAAAAAGTATTGGAGAGGTAAGATCATTTCATGGATTGGCTAGTTTCTATGGAAAGTTCATTAGAAATTTCAGTTCTATTTGCAGTCCTATGACAGAAACAATGAGATGGGATAAGAAATATTTTAGGTGGACATCTGGAGCATATAAAAGTTTTGAGTTGTTGAAACAAAAGGTGATTGAGCAGCCTATGTTGGCTCTACCAAACTTTAGTAAGGTATTTCAGGTAGACTGTGATGCAAGAGGAAATGCAATTGGAGTAGTATTAAGTCAAGAAGGAAGACCAGTAGCTTATTTTAGTGAGAAATTCAATGATACTTTTGTTATGAAACATAGGAGTGGAAAGTCAAATAGAGTTGTTGATTCTTTGAGTAGGAGAAGGAATTTACTGGTAGAGATGAGAGTGGAGGTATTAGGTAGATTGTATGGATTACCTAGGAGTATTGTTTTAGACAGAGATAAAAATTTTGTTGGTTACTTTTGGAGGACACTTTGGAAGAAATTAAAGAAAGATTTAAAGTTTAGTTCTACTTTTCACCCACAGAATAATGGAAATATAGAGGTAGTAAATAGGAGTTTGGGGAATTTGTTGAGATGTTTGGTTGGAGAAAAGAACAGAAGTTGGGATTTAGTCCTTGCACAAGCAGAGTTTTCCTACAAAAATTCAGTGAACATGAGTATCGGAAAGACACCTTTTGAGATTGTTACTGGAATTCATCCTAGAGGTATATCAGAGTTGCAAGACATCAGTATAGAAGATAAAAGAAGTGTAAAAGCAGAGGAATTTGTAGAACATATGAAGAAAGTGCATACTCAAGTAAAGCAGCAATTGGAAGATATCAACCAAAAGTATAAGGAGCGAGCAGATGAAAAGAGGAGACATAAGGAGTTCATAGTTGGAGATGAAGTAATGGTGTATTTGAGGAAGGAATATTTCCATTTGGAACATACAATAAGCTCAAGATGAGAAAGTTTGGACCCTATAAGATTTTGAATAAATTTGATTCAGGAAATGCATAGGAAGTAGAGTTACCAGATGGCGTGGGTATATCACCTATATTCAACATTGTAGATCTATATTAGTACCATGAAGCAGAATTCAATGAAGACAGTAAAGAAAAATTGGAGAATTAGTTTCCTAAACAACAATCAGATGAGATAGAAGAAATTTTGGATACCAAAGATGAGAGGAAAACACATGGAAGATAGTACAAAGAATATCTTGTGAAATGGAAGGGAAAACCAGTGGAGGATTCTTCTTAGTTTCCTCAGGATGAGGTAGACCGTATTGGTTTTCCTTGAGCCCCAGCAAAGTGAGGGACTCACTTTTCAATCAACCTCGGATGTCTAATGCAGGAGCTTCCTTGGTTCTTTGCAATCCTGCATCAACCAAAAATATTTTCATTTAAGTTTTGTTCTTGTTTTAGTTCAAGTTGGAAAATTCGGTATTTCTTCATATTTTCTCACCAGACCCTGTAGATCTATGTTTCCATCATGGAAATGTTCATTTTCCTTATTCCAATATTTTAGGTCAATTGGATCTTTTTTCAAAAATTTATCGCTTCCAGAATAAGCGACATTTTCTAGAATAGAGCATCCGAGCAATTTTGAGCCTAATGGCTAATTTTATCTCTTGTGGATCCTTCCCGTAACTTGTGGATCCTTACGGTGTGTTTCAAATTGTTCCATGGAATGTCCCCAACCTTAATTTAGGTTCACACTTCATCCTATGTACCCGTCGAGGAGAAATTCAAATTTGAGGCTGACCTATTTCATGCACATGTTACGTTTCCTTCATCAGAGATTGTAATGATCTTTGGCCGACGCAAATGATTCTAGATCTCAAGACATGATATAAATCATTGTAACCAATCACTAGAAAAGTAGTTAAGTAGATAAGTAGCAAGTTATGTAATTTTTTAGCTCGCATAAGGAGCATATAGAAATATTGTATGTCAGACATGTTCTATAAGGCATGTGGGCCCAATCTATAAACTTAGATGTTTCTGGCTATTTGTAATTGAAATTTTTGATAATAAGAATGCCTGAATCTGCATTTTCTTCCATATTCTATGTTGCTTCTATTGTGTAACTCTTTTTGGATGGTCTGGACTATTCTCTCCAAGGACCCTCCTACTGTGACTACACCAATAATCCAAGATAAGTCACCCAAGGATGCCCATAAACATCTCTTCAGATCCACACAAGCATAGGATCAACACAGAAGAAATGAGCACATACCAAAGCACATTCTAAATAAACAAACAACTCTATCTTCATTATTTATTAATTTTATCAAAAGCACTTGGTAACTCATCATATCAGCACACTTGCAACACCATAAAGATAGCTCCATGTACTCACAACATCTCAAAGTATCTCAACTATACATGTACAACCTCTACAATCACTTGTTTCCTTTCTCTGCAACAACCTGTACTGTGTTGACATCAATGACAACATTAATGACAACACCACCATACTCATTCATACTTGCAACAAAATTTAAAATAAGATCTACAAGTCTGAATGAGTTGATTGCACTTTAGAAACATGCAAAGGATAAAAATGCTCTAGGACTTGAAGGACAAAGCTCAAAGGAAAAACCGATTTTCAACAAAGAGGACAATCAAAGGAAGTTTCAAGGCAATATTCATCAAATCAAGAACCAAAGGAGCAATACTAGAAGGATTCCTATTTGACAACCTAATGCTCAAAGGTACCCATCTTTTAATTGTTTTTGTTTCTCATGCAATAAATTCGGTCATAGAGCAATAGAATGCAGAAGTAGAATGAACCAGAATAGAATGAGTCAAAATGTTGGATTCTTTTTTGGACAATATTTTTCTTGCAATAAGTTTGGGCATAGAGCTACCGAATGTAGAAGCTAGATAATGTTGAATAGATTTAATGCTAGTAGAAGGATTCAACCTTTTCAAGGCTACTGTTACACCTGCAATATCTTCAAACATAAGGCTAGTCAGTTTAGATCAAGGATGAATGCAAATCAGTTCGATTAAAGATATGTTGTATGCTACACTTGCAACAAACCAGGATATATCTCAAAATTTTGTAGGAGAAAAATTGAGAAGAAACCTAATCCAAAACAAAAGAACAAGTCTATGAAAAAAGTGGAACCTACCAAAGTTAGAAAAGAGATGGAAAAGATTTGGAGGAAAAAGGGAGAACTTGAGAAAAAGGATGAGTCAAATACATTTGTATCTACGTTTGGTGCACATACCTCTTCCAAAAATTGAACCCAGTAATAGTTTCAAGGGTATCAATTATAGAGAAATCTAAAACGCCCGTGATATATGCGGTGTCAAGCAGTGACACAAGGATATGTGATGTGGTGTGGGTCATCATTTTGAAGGTATTGAAGAAATATCTGATAGAAAATAGGTAGATCCAAAGAATTGCAGAACCTTTTTGGTTTATAGTATGTTTCATAAAGTGTTTATCAAATTTAAAAGTTGAAAGGCAATAAATGTGAATTAGGAAAAAATTCATAAGTAATAAAGCAAGAAACTAAGTTAATGTAAAGAATATTTGCGCAATTTGGAAGAAGTAGTGTAATCTGAAGTGAGTTGAAGGCGATTCAAAGCATTGTACGTCAAAACCCTAGTTCTTGACAAGCAGAAAATGTATTCTTTGTTATCTAAATTCTATGGATTTTAAGTTGGAGCTTTTTGTTAAGCATATTCAAGTTGTTTGAGGAGGATGGACACTCCTACTATTGTGGAAACTCTGAGAGACCCCAACCTAGATTTAGAAGATATTCATGGAAAGTGTATGAAAATGATCTCGTGGGTGTGTTCTTTTACATTTCAAGCCATGTGCTACCCACTAAAGATACAAGAACATATATTCATGGGAAGCTAGAATAATTCAATCAGTAAGAGCTTAAGGATTTATGGGACAATGAGTTGATGGGAGATGATCTATTGCTTAGGCCAGAAAATAAAAACCTAGTTTGGATGAAGCTGAACATTTGGAACTATTTTCCAAACTTTTCCAGTGAGAGTGAGTTGAAGTTTGTTAGAATGGCCCTCAATAGGGTTCATAGAAAATTTGTGTGGGAAAATGAACTAGGGTTTATCAACAAGGAGGAAATTTGAGTCATAACCTATCTTTGCAATATTGGATCCATTCCAATTCTAAAGGCAGTTAAAAAATGATGCAGTCACAAGGTTGATTGGTGCTACATTTGATGGAAGAGCTCTAACTACAAATTCTATTGCAAACCATGTCATCAAGTACGTTGCCATCATGATTGGGAAAAAAATCTATTTCACCAACCGAGTAAATTATGTATCTACTATGACAATTCCCATCGCATATGAAATGGTGGTGAATGGAAAATATTTTTATCTTTGTGAGTTTCTTAGGCTGCAACTTATGGAGAATCTAAGTATGACTAAGGAAAAGAAGCATCTTGTAAATTTGGCACTTTAGTTGTTTTTTTGTTATTTTATTTCTTGAGGGAGTTACCAGGAAGAAAAGGCATAATATGGGATGGAAACAAGCTAGTTGCTCATCATATTTTTGATCATTTACATAGTCTAAGAGATTATGGGTACAAAACAATTCCCTAATTGCTTTCTTTGTAGTATTTCAGAATGAGATGGATGAAAGACCCCAGATTCCAAGGAGTTTGGTGAAGAAATATGAAAATGAGATAACCTTTCTTTTATCTACAAATGAATGTATCATTCAGGCTATAGAACCTAGAATTTGATGGATTGAACCACTGGGATATGAGATTAATGAACAAATGGTAGAGAAGTACATTGAAATTTTGTTGAGCATTCCTAAGGACCCCTCTTTACCTAGGCATGGCACATATGAGGAGAAAAATACTGAAGTAAATTTAGAGGCTACCACATCCAAAAGAGGAAAGAAGGTTGAAGCTTTCTCCCAAGGACAAAATTTTTGTAAGGATGATATAGAATAGTTACAAGAATCCCTTGATGAAAGAAAGGCCAAATATGTTGAACAGCCCTCTGGACCCTAGAAATTGGGAAGACTATGTTTTGGTGTTGCACCAACACCTATCTCTAGTAATGCCACCTCTAGTGCTGCTAATATTGAGAAAGGGAAGAATAAAGAACAAATTTCCCCTACATCTATTGATATTGTTTCCCCTACTGGTCCCAGTACCAGGGCATCTAAGAAAAATGATATACCACCTGCTGCACTATATGCTGCTTCAGAAAGAAGAGTGAAACAAAAGGCTAACAAGAAAAGAAATATGAGTGATGCTATTCAGGAAGAAATTGATCTTGGCATAGAAGAAGAGCATCAGCTGAAAAGAAATAAAAAGAGCAGTATCTACAAAGAAGAAGCTAAAACCAGAGTTGATATCTTTACAAATGAGGAGACAAAATAAGAGGAGGATACTTACAGGATTCATGTGCCTAAGAAGAAGAATGAAGAAGGTTCATTTGATCCTCTGGGGAACATACTTGACTCTTCTTTGGTAAGTGATCAACCACCCTTAAATATAGGAGCATTAGTAAATAATATGATTTCCAATGACCTTATGCCAACTGTTAAGCTGTTTGATGAAGTTAATGACAAAGGGAAGGAAATCATCATAAATGCATTTATTCAATATATAGCTATTTGTAATGCAAATATGGAGACCATATAGTCCAAAGTCACTGAAAATGTGTACAAGTAATTAGCACTTAGAAGGAAAGAGGCTATAAATGTTGAAGAAAAGATGAGAAATGAAGCCTTAAAATCCATTAGTTCCACTTTTTGGAAATAGAAGTTTCCAATCTACTAAAAGAATGTTCTACATTGTTTACATTCAAGGAGAGGGTTAATATGCTAATGACTAAGGAAGAAGACTATATGTAAAAAGTAAGGCAAGAAACTCAGGATGTAATTAGAAAATTAGCAAGGAGTTATGGGGAAAGAACCAGTTCTTCATCCCACATAGCTCAAGCATAGGAACATGTTACTATTGCAAATGTGATGGATAATCCAGTTTTGGAAAATGTTGATGAGACACTTGGTGTTTCGGAGATACCTGCCCCTCAGACTGATACAAAAGAGACAACTAGTAAAAGGTTTGATGATCAACATAAAGATCATTCCAGTGATAAGCAAGAAGAACATCAAGAATCTACCAAAAATAGGGATGAGAAAAACAAAGATGAAAGTGAAGGGAGTAAGGATAAAAAGAAGAATAATGACAAGGATGATGAGGATAGAAGGGAGAAATAAAATAGAGACAAATCCTTTGGAAAGTCATCCAGAGAAGAAGAAGAAGAAAAAAAAAGAAAAAGAAGAAGAAGAAAAGAAAGAAGAAAAGAAGAAAGAGGAAGACAAGAAAGCCATTCCGGCTGAGAAGAGCAGAGGAGAAATTCCCATAGGTTTTGAGTTTTTAAAGCCATTAGAAGAATCATCCGGAAGTACCCTTAAAGGTCTTCTTTCAAGGAAAACTATACTTCAACATGTGCTTCCACCCCAGCTAGTTAAGCTATCATCACATCCAGGTTATCTGGACTTGACTAAAATTACACCAAGTGATAGAATAAAACTAAGTGGCACTTTTCTCAACTCTGTCACATAGGAAGTTGTTGAGTCATATCAAAAGGTAGATGAGCTAATTAATGAAGCTATTAAATCCTTACAGGAGACAAACCCCAATGTTACAACAAATAACTCTTTAGCTCCAATTGAAAATTTAAAGCTTATAGTTGATTCAGTCAAAGAGTACACATCTAACCTCAAGATATAGACTACAAAAGAAAAGGAGTTAAGTTTGCTAGAGAAAAGAGTGTTATTTTTGCAAGACAAGTGCACAATTGCACGTGATAGGGCTTTGCAATATTTGAAAGAAGTGAGATAATGTGATGAGGAAGCCCAAATTCTATTTGTATATTACATGAAGTAGGCTTGAAACCACTCTAGGCATCAAGGACTTAATGGAATCAATTTATTCTCAACTTGTAGATGTCTCTAGAGATTATAAGGTTGTAGATGATAGAAACTATGTTGGATGGGTTTCTATTGCAGATCTTCAGAGAAAAATTTTCATCCTGCAAAGGTAGAAAGAAGATGCTATAAGATTGTATGCCCAACTTGGAGACCTGGTTATGTCCAAACATGTCTCTATATCAAATGCACTGATAGAAGCAAAAAAAACTTGAGAATATGAACATTGTTCCATCCACTCTAAAAGAAGGAGAAGAATGCATGGTGGAATTAGAATATCTACACAAAACTCTTTTGAGCGCAAAAGGATTCTGAGATGATGAAAAGCCGGCTTGGGAAGCAATTCTCAAGGAGTTACAGCGTGCCCCCAGTTCCTGATTTAATTTTTTTTATCTTTTCCTAGTCCTTTGTCCTTAATGTCAAAGGGGGAGAAGAAGAGAAGAGTCTATATAAAGAATGTTATGTTATGTTTTTTTTTTGTGTGTTTAGTGTTCCTATACATATGATAGTGGGAGTTGAGCACATTTGTGTTGCACAATATTGTTTTTTTAAGAAAGCCTCATTTTTGGAACATGTTTCCATCAATGACAAATGGGGACATTGTTGGAAGAATGAATAAGGTGACCTTTGGGTTTATTGTTATTGATGCCAACACTGATTTGTAGTTGGCTAAGTAAACTATGTGTCTCTACTGTTCCAATATTTTGATCCAAAAATCCTCTTAGTAAAAGGAAATTCTATGAGTTTTGATATGTTTCTCATGAGTGTCAGTTATAGCTACAAATGACCTTTCAATAATTTTGGTTGATCTGCCTAAGTTATCTAAGTGATAGAAGTTTGACATTCTTTTGGATGATAGGGTTATGAACTGTTTATCTTATAAATGTATAAAGTGTTCCTTATTAGGTCCAGGTTGACCTAATTAGTGTTTTTTATGATTTTTCTTGTGTGCCAAAAGGACTTTTGATTTAAGATGAAAAATCTTTTTGAATTATGCATTTAATTAGGCTGACCTAATTGATGTATAAAGATGAAGCTATATATATATATGTGTGTGTGTGATGAAGGTTAAAGATATACAGATATAGATGAAGGAAGGGTATGATATACAATGATGTGACAAGTACTAAAAAGGTTATGAAAGTTGTATTCCCACGACTGGAGAAATTTTTTTGGTATTCCAGAGCTTAATCAAAACTGATCTCTATACTTTAAAGGTGTACTTACTCAGTTCATCATTTGGCAGTGAGTCATACTTTTTGTATCTTGGCGACAAGAAATTTTGTATTTACTTCAGGCTGTGAGCCTTTCAAGGAAAGTGTGTCCTAGCAGTGAGCCCTATAATTTATCTTGTAACTCATTCAATATATTTTGAGCTAATCCTCACCGTGGTTTTTCCCTTCTTGGGTTTTACACTTAAAAATCCTGGTGTCAATGTGTTATGATTCCTCTTATGTTTTGGTTTACTTTTGCAGCTAGATGTGGATTGATAATTGGATGGTTAGTAATTAATTGTGTTAGCAAAATACTGATTCACCCCCCCTCTCTATATTCAATGTATTCAACACTAGACTCCAACATGATGCACTGGTGCCTCAGGGACATCCTGGCATCCTGTACAGATGAAGGTTTGATAAATAGACAGAAAACACTAAGGGCCTACTTATGAGCCAACTGTTACGATTTCATAATTTAACAAAGAAAATATAGAAAAAAAAATTACAACAAGAATCCTAGAAATCTATTCTAGTATGAAAATGACAAAGAAATCTAGTAGGAAAAGATACCTTTCCACTTGCGGAATCTAATCCTTCAACTATAACTCCAAACAAATGAAGCAATGCCTAAACACACAAAAATGAGAAAAATGTTGGGTTGTGTTTTGAGTTCTACCTCTGTTAGACCCCTATTTTGGTGTTCCCACCTCCATAGATAGCTAGATATGCAATGATATAGAGAAATTGATAATGAAAACAAAGGAAATGACATTATCAAATATAGTGCAAAGTCAACTTGAATACTATTCTATAAGACACAATGATGCAAATAAATAACAAGATAAATATCACCTTCCCTTCTACAAGCACTCAAGGCTAAGATGAGAAGATGATGAGAGGTTACACCTTGCCAAGAGGATGGAGCTTTGTAGACCTTGCTAAAACAATAACTTTGCAACAAGGAGGTGTTGTCGAATCTAAGAATGGAGCTTGCAACAATTAGAAGAAGCAAGATTGAGATTGAGAATGAGAGAAGAAGCATGATAGAATGAGAAATTAGAATGAAGGAGTGAAAGAATTTAGTTTGGATTCTTGAAATGGAGGTAACTAGTAATTTTTCATTGGTCAAGGGTTGAAAGAAGACATTAGCTTCATAGCCAACCAAAAACATAACGCCTCTACAGATTCCTGGGGCAAGAATCCTGTTAGGATGTAAGTGTGGCATGTGAATTTATGTGCGGTGTGTATGGACCCCTGATAGAAATTCCTCCATCAATGCAAAGGAACAAGGCCACATGGAAGAAATAAGTTGACAACGGGGGGTTTGCATCATTAGACATAATTTCTCAGGGTAAATAAATGGGGAATTTTCCTAGGGTGCAAATTCGCACCATTACACATAATATCAAGAGCCACCAAGAGAAGATACCTAAGCTGGTCCCCTCACATTTGTATGTACAAGTTCTAATTTCTCATCTTTCTTTTGCTTTCCATCCTTGAAAAATTTGACATTTTTTTTTTCCATACACACAACTTTCACCAAAATTCATATTAATACATTTCAAACTTGGTAAAACTTTCTTAGAATGAAGTACCTTCATAATTTTTCACTCATGTGCCCAAGTTTGTTATGCCACAATGTTGTCTCAGAACCCATAGCAACTTTCATTTTCCACTTGCAAACCTGCAACAACTATTCTTGAGTCTATTACATAACCCTTAATAACTGTTGTAGCTATTTTTCTAGCAACTTTCCTATTTGATTTTTCTTTGCAACAACTAAAATAGACGGAACATTATGACATGTATAAAGATATAAGGTGCCTATTTTCACACCTTTTGTTACTACTAAGGAACCTTTTGTAACCTTCTAAACTTTATCACTAAATGTAACAACACAACCTTCATCATATAGTTGTCTTGCTGAGATTAAATTTCTAGTCAGCCTTGAAATACGCCTTACCTCTTGTAGTGGCCAATGCTTCCCATTTTGAAATTTAATCCTAATTCTTCCCTTTCCAAAACTTTGACAAGGTTCGTTATCTCTCAAATAAACCAGCCAGAAATTCCCTTGGAAATAATAAAAAAACTAACCCTTATGGGGTGTAGCATGAAATGAAGCCTTTGAATCTAGCACCTAAGAATCATCAACATTATCAAGGGGAAAAATCAAAGAATCATCTTCAAATTTATTACTCACCACATTTATGTTGGAATTTTGTGTTTTCACTGATGTCAACAACTCTTTATTGTTCCATTGATGTCAAGAGGTCTATGAGGATATTGTTGGAAGTCTATGATGATGCTTTGGTTGGTTGCATTATGTTGTCATTAGTAGTATCGCTGATGTCAACCTCTAGTGTTTCTTTGATGAGAATTTATTGGTAATGTTCAACCTCTTGTGTGGTTGAAATGCTGTAGAGTTGATCCATGTGATGAGTTTTTGTTTTTGGTGCTTGGTTTCCAAGTTATTTTGAGAAAATTTAAATAAAAGAAGAAATAGTGTGGTGAAGATTGTTCAGTGTGATAGAGTGGTGCTCAGTGTTTTGTTTTGAATTTCTTCATGGTTGAATATCTATCTGTGTGGTATAGATATGTTGATAAAATGTGTTCAAAGGTGTTATATCTAGAATTTATTGTCTTAGATCGTTGAGCAAAGAAATTTGTGTTCACCAGTGTGTAAATTGTGTTTACAGTGTTGTCTAAGAGAAATGGTTTTTCTTCTCATTTCTTTTTAGTTTGGTTTTTGGTCTTGAAAATTTGAGGGTGTTCTCATACTACTCATATCTATATTCAGTTAGAGTTTTTTTTGTTTTGGTGCTCCGCAAGGTTGGATTCAAGTGTTGCAATGTGTGAAAGGTTAACTGGTTGTGTAGGATGAATATGTTCTTTTGGTGTATGATGTTGCAAAGGAGTTGTTGGATTTTAGGGTGTTGATGGAATATTCAAAATTATTTTAAAGTGTTGTGTGTGGTCCATGAGTCATCTTTGGATCAAAGGAAGCACATACTTAATTGTTTAGTATTGTTAACATAGGTTAGGCCGACCTTGGGTGTTTAAATTAATTGAGGATATGCTTTGGTGTTTGTGGAAGTGTGGAGTGGCATGTATGAGTGGATTTAGGTATGAATTAAAGTGTGATGTGGTCTTCTTTCATTCCTTTCCACCGTGAGAATACTTAGTGCCGAACTAATTTGAATTTGTGTGTTTGAGGTGCATAACTAACCTTATCAATTGTTTTCAAGGTTGAAGATGGTATAAATAAGTGTTTAGCTGATGGAGAATCATCTATAGAAGTGTACGATGCGAAGTGTAGAGATGTGAGGTACAAAAAGGTGAAATGTAGTGTGAGCTTTATTGCCTAAAACTACTCGAAGTAGTGAGCAGAACATGTCTACATTCTATAGAGAAGTGTGAATGTTTTGGTGAAGTAGTGGTGGATTTTTCTATTTCTCTAAGATGGATTTCTCATTGTAACAATATTCTTTCTTCTTCATTCTTATCTGACAGTGAGCCATTGGTAGTGAGCCCTTTGACAATGAGCCTAGTGTATTTAGTCTTGCAATTACTTTATATTGTGAGCTAATCCTTACCGTGGTTTTTTCATTCTTGAGTTTTCTATGTAAATTTGGTGTTCTCATGTGTTTGATGTGTTTACATTATTGTTTCTCATGTTTATATTCAGCTAATGCATGATAAGGTTTTAATGGTTGTTAAGGGTTTAAGGTCTAATGTAGATATAAATGTTAATGAGTGTTTTTATGTTTAAATATACAATTGATTCATCCCCCTCTTAGTTGTCTTGTGTGTTCAACAATTGGTATTAGAGCTAGGTTCCTTAGATGAAAGCTTGAGGTAGAAAGCTTAAATCCTTGAGGTAGATCTAGGATGGTGTACAATAACGAGGCTCCTTTGCTTGATGAATTAGATTATGCATTCTGGAAGATCAGGATGAAATATTTTCTTATTTCTCTAGGATTTGGAGTTAGGAAGTCTATTGAAACTAGATGTACAATGCTTGCAAATGGTATGAGTACTGATGATGAGATCAAGACATATGAGAACAATGTAAAATCAAGGTATTCTATTTTGAGTGGTCTTTCTAATTCAAAACTTGTGAAAGTTATGAGTCTTAAAACTATTGGTGAAATTTTGCAAAAGATGAAAAGTATCTATGAAGGAGATGATAAAGTCAAGCAAGGAAAGATGCAAAATCTGAAAACTAAATTTAAGACCTTAATGATGACAAAAGATGAAGATATTACGAGCTACATGCATAGAGTGGACGAAGTTTTCAGTTCCATCAAAGGCCTTGGAGGAAAACTTGAAGAAGAAGAAGAGGTGGTAAAGAAGGTACTAAGAACCCTTACTAAAGCTTATAGTCATAAGGTTTCTACTATTGAAGAATTTCAGAATTTAGATCAATATTCCATAGATTAGTTGTTTGGTACTATAAATTATTTTGAATTAAGAGAGTTTGGTCCAAGTGATGTAAATAGGGAGACTGCCTTTAAAGCTTGCAAAGTAGAGAAGAATGAGGAATCTGATCCATATGAGTTTGATGATCTAGAAGCAAAATTTATGAAGAAATTGAAAAGAGTATTGGAAAATACAAAGGTAAGTTACCTTTCAAATTCTTTAATTGTGGAAAGATTGTTCATTATGCTTCAATATGTCCTATAAAAGATTCAAGAGATAGACCTAAGGAGAATAAAGGTAAGTTAATTAAGAAAATTTATTATGTTAGAGAAGATTGTGGTATATATGATGATGAATCTAATTACCCTGATGATGAAGAATGCTTGTTCATGGTTGTAAATCCTAGAACTAATTTTGCTAACTCTGAGAGATCTATGAAGGAAAGTGCTCAGGAAGTATGTCTGGTGACTGTTTTTCATGTTGGAGAAGAGAAGAACAATTAGATCATTGATAGTGGATGCTCAAATCAAATGATAGGTGATAAAAGTAATTTTGAAAGTGGTTTAGTTATGTTTGGTGATGATACATCTACTAAGACGTGCAAAAAAGGTTCAATAAGTTTTGATGGAAAGCATAATACATATTATGTTCTTTATGTTAAGGGTTTGTGGCATAATCTTTTGAGTGTTGGGAAAATGTGTAGCAAATGATATAAACTTGTGTTTTAGGAAAATGGTTGT
Source organism: Sequoia sempervirens (assembly GCA_007258455.2). Taxonomy (NCBI): domain Eukaryota; kingdom Viridiplantae; phylum Streptophyta; class Pinopsida; order Cupressales; family Cupressaceae; genus Sequoia; species Sequoia sempervirens. The sequence continues at coordinate 1,018,614,435 of VDFB02271358.1, forward strand.
GAGATCAAAAAAGGATCTAGAACTGTGGTTGCATCAAGAATAAGGACAAATGGAAATGTTTATCAACTTAAGGGTGTGAATGGTCAATTCTTTATGACTCAGATGACTGAAAGCTTGCTATGGCATAGAAGAATTTTTCACATCAATTTTTATCGACTAGTAAGGACCAGTTCAAATCAAGTCGTAAGAGATCTGCCAAAGATTACAAAGCCTATTAATGCTATCTACATGGAATGTCAGATTAGGAAGCAAGATAGAAAGAGCTTCAAAGTCAAGGAATAATCCACTACCAGTCCTTTGGAGTTGGTGAATACAAATATTTGTGGACCTATAAGAATAAGAGTTTTTAAGGTGATAGGTATTTCATGCTATTAATTAATGATTATTTTAGAATGACGGTTTACTTTCTCAAAGAAAAAATTAGAAGCTTTAGATAAGTTTAATGTGTTTAAAGCTATGGTTGAGAATGAAATGGATATGGATATCATTTTTTTGAGATCTAATAGAGGTGGAGAGTTCACCTCCAATCAGTTTAACACTTTTTGTAAAGATCATGGAATAAAGAGGCATTTTTCAGCCCTTAGGACTCCTTAGTAGAATGGAATGGTGGAAAGAAAGAATAGAATTTCTCAAAAAGTAGCAAGGATAATGATGAAGGAAGAAAATATAGCAGATGTTTATTGGAGAGAAGAAATTCATACTACAATCTACATAATAGAGCACAAGAAAGGAAAAATGGTTCAAAGACTCCCTATGAGTTGTGGTATGGAAGAACTCCTACTGTGAAATATTTTAGTGTTTAGAAGAAAATGCTATATTATAAGAGATGAAGAAAGCTTAGGAAAGTTTGATGCAAAATCTAATGAAGGAATATTCCTTGGATACTCTACAAGAAGCAAGGCTTATTTGTGCTACAATAAAAGCTTAAAAAGGATTATTGAAAGTGCAAGTGTCAAAGTGGATGACGACTTACATAAAAATTTAGTGATGATAGATAGATATGAATTAGATGAGTCCTCTTGCAAAGAAGCAGAGAAAGATGAAAGTAAAGAAAAAGAAATGTAGGTTGAAGAGGAAGAAGCTCTAGAAAAGATCCCTAAGACCCCTAAGTATTATAGAGGAATCACTTAGAAGATTATATTATTGGTGAAAAAAGAAGAGGTGTGTTGAAAAGAAGAAAGGCTGCTATGATAGAAGAACAAGTAAACTTATGTTTACTTTCCAAATCTAAACCTAAAATAGTGATTGAGATATGCAAAGATGAATATTGGATCAAGGCTATGGAAGAAGAGTTAATGCAGATTAAGAAGAATCAAACTTGGGAACTTGTCCCAAGACCAACAAACAAGAATGTGATTAGAACTAACTGGGTATTCTAAAACAAGCTGAATGAGAGTGGAAAAGTGGTAAGAAACAAGGCAAGACTTGTGTGTAAAGGCTACTCACAAGTAGAAGGAATATATTTTGAGGAAACATTTATTCCAGTGGCAATAATGGAAGCTATTAGGATGTGTTTTTATTTTGAAAAACATAAGGATTTCAAAGTCTATTAGATGGATGTGAAGTCCACATTCTTGAATGGTGAGTTGGAAGAAGAGGTTTACATTGAACAACTAGAAGGCTTTAAGTATCAGATAATCCTAATATGGTATGCATATTGAAGAAGGAATTATATGGACTCAAGCAAGATCCTAGAGATTGGTATGCAAGATTGGATAGGTACTTGTTGCAATAAGGATTCAATAAAGGTACCACAAATAGTAATCTTTATTTCAAAGTTGAAAAAGATAAAATATTGATTGCGGTTGTGTATGTCGATGACATAATTTTTGGAGAAAATGAAGTTATGTGCAAGATATTTGAAGAAGTGATGCAAAAAGAGTTTGAGATGTCTATGTTTGGGGAGATGAATTTATTCCTTGGACTTCAAATCAATCAGAAAAAGAAAGAGATATTTATTTCACAATCCAAGTATGTCAAGGAAATGTTGAAGAAGTTTGGGATGGAAGATGATGAACTAAAAGTTTGTCTAGTTTTGTGATTGATCCTAGCCTATATTTTAATCTTTTCTCCTAAATTGCGATAATAATTTGATAGAATTAAAATATGATTAATATTGACTAAATGATATAATATACCTTAGAAGGTAACTAGTTATTTAGTACTAATTTTAGTGGTTATGTGAAAACAAGGTTCATGTAACTGTGGGAAGGAATGATGAAGAATTTTTGAAGATTGCCATGACCTTTTCATTTCAAATATCAACTGATGTAGTTAATATATTTAGCATATTATTAGAAAATTGGTTTGGAAAGGGTGGCCGCAAGTGATCTCACTCTTTCTCAAACTGATTAATGTATTTTCAGCCATAAAATTTTAAAACATGAACATATATTTGGTATTTTATTTTATATATAAAAACGATATAAGCTATCTCATGTGAACAAACAATTTCAATTTCGAGAAATATAATATTAGTTTTGTTATCTTATGCTTTGAGTTTGTTTTACAAATTATTTAAGTGCTCTCTTCAATCAACTGATTGGGAGGTAGGAATGTTTGAGTGATTTTGTTAATTGGTTAAGTATGATATGAATTTGGAATGATAGGACTTTGAGGATAGGTTGTGTGTTCAAAAGTAATAATTTACTTTATGTATGAGTGCAATTAAAACTACACATCTCCTGTCATTGGAATATAACAACTCTTGTTGCCAAAGTACAATAGTTCCTGTTGTTGGGATATAAAAATTCTTGTTGCCAAGATTATATCAATAAGATTACTATAGCATAGAAGCTATTTAGTTTTTAATAAATTTTAGATTGTTTTAGACAGTTTTATTTCCTTAAGCTATTTAGTTTGTAATAAATTTTAGAGTGTTTCAAGGAAAACTTATTTCCTTAAGCTATTTAGTTTGTTATAAATTTCAGAGTGTTTTAGATAGCTTTATTTACATAAAATGCACATCATACTTGCTTGATTAATTATCCTCAGCCCTTAGTCATATAGCTATTATGAATTTCAAAATTTCATGTTCCTTGAATTGACATAAAGAGCAAACTAGAATTCCAAATCTGAAACCACCCATAATTGTGAATAAATATTCTCAGTTTTCACTCAACATTTTGGTGTTGTTGCTTAGGAAATGTGTTAAAGGCTTGAAAAACTAGTAAGTTAAGTTAGGACTAGTGAGCCAAGGTGAAAGTCCATAGAATTATCGACCTTTCCTAGGTGATTATCCTTTGTTTGCTTTGTCTTATATCACATAGATGCATGAATTATATTAGAGATAGTAAAGGAAGGTTTGTTAAGAAAGATATAGGAAGTAGTTCAAAACAAGAAAACCCAAAAAAAGGATTAAAGCCACTAATTGTGAATACACCATCAAAAAGGGAATTAGTTGAACCTGATATTGAAAAGTGTGCAATTGAGTTCACTACTATTGAGCCTAATTTTGAGTTACCTTCCAGCATACAACAGGAAGTACCCGAGACTCAAAAAGAATCATCTAAGATTATCACTCTTGAGCTTGCCAAACTATTTAGAGACTCTTATGAGCTTCAAAGTGGTAAGTCCTTAAGAAACCAATACCTTAATCCATTATCAACTTTGTACACACCTTAGGCATTCAAAACCATGGATGACAACAATAAGTACAATAAAAATGGTGAAAAAGCGTTGGCCAATAATAATTCCATCACCTTTGAATTTCCTATTTCCCATCCACAAGAAGATGTTCCCATGAAAAATATACCTCACTATGCTTTGCCTATTTTTTGAGGACTTTCTATGGAAGATCTTGATATGTTTCTATTTAAGTTTGATATTTTGTGTCACAAATATGACTACCAGAATGATTCTCAAAAGCTCAAGATATTTCTAGCTATGTTAAAGAATGCAACATTACAGTGGTTCATGGATTTGGGGCCACAAATTGTTCGAACATGGGAAGACATGAAGGAGAAATTCTTGACTAAGTATTAAGAATATTACAAGAAAAAATAAGTTTGAAATGAAATATTCTGAATGATTCAATGAGAGGATGAAACTTTGGAGGATTATCTCAAGAGATTTTCATTTAGTCTTCAAAGGACAAGACAAATAAGATTAAATAATGATACTATAAAAATGATTTTTCTTGGGGAATATGTGATGAATGTATGGATGTTTTAAATCTTATAGGGGGTGTTGATATTTCCAAATTAAGATTTGATGATATTTGTGATGTTTGTAGGAATTATTAAAGATCCGCCTAGTCTATAAGAGGATACCCTTGGAAACATGTCTCTTCTGGGAGCACATCAAGTATCACAAAATGAGAGCTAGGTATTGTAGACACGTAAAACATACTAATTGACATTGTGCATCTGATCCTAACCACTAACATCATTTCATCCTGAATCATCCTTCGGTCTAACCATTTAATCAAATACCTTTATCTGATTAAATTCGTCAATATTCTTCTCTTAATTAAATAAATTGGTTATCTAATTAAGTCATTCTTTTCTTGGTAATTAAATTGACCATTTTGATCTAATTATCCTATTTAATTAAATAATTAAATTTATTTCATTAAATCTCTTAAGTCTATCTATTAAATTAAATAAATTAAAACCTTATTTAGTTTAATCTAACATCATCTCTTTTAATTAAATAAATCAAAAATCCTTATTTAATTAATCCTTTATCACATTCTTCTCATATTTGATTTAAATAAATCCACAAATTTAAGTCAAATAGGTCACATCATTTAACCCCTTCATTAAATTAATTAACCTGGATTAATTTAATCTCTCCTCATGTCCCATCCTCCATCTTTTACCACTTGCACATGAAAATAGACTTATTTGATTTATTAAATCTCTATTTTCCTCAACAAGGCATCTTTTAAGGAATATTCTCTCAATTTGAATTCAAAATCCAAGTGGACTTTGTCCTTCCAACAAGGCATTTACTTCTCTTACAAAGTCCATTTTCCTTGAGCCAAGTGGCATTTAAAGAATTCGTCCTTCCCTCTTGCATGTCATTTCAACAAATTCAAAATTCAAATATATGCATTTATTGGCACAATCCTCAAAACTTGCACATCCTCCATCCACTCATAAGTTGACAAGTGGCACTTTGCCATTGGATAATTCTTAGTCCCACATTGCTCTATTTTGGACATTCATCCATCTTCTCATTCTATAAATAAGAGGTTAATCTCCTCATTTCATCATCCATAATTTGAGTAAACTTACTACGCTCAACTCATTAGCAAATTTCATCCATCATTAGTGAGTTCATAGCTAGGTTATGCAGATTTTTCTATTGGAGCACTCATCAAGCATCAATCAAGTGGATCACTCTTCATCACACATCAATCTTATATCATAGGAATTGGGAAAGGGCCAATTTTCACATCAAATTGGCACCAATTCCCCCATGGGATCAAGAGTTTGCATTTGTTTTCAATAGGATTTAGCTTGCTTTATTGTTCTTTCTTCTCATTCTTGCTTTATTTCTTATTTGAAACTTTGCTAATGGATTTCATGGGGAATCCTTGTTCTTGCTTTCATTTCATCTTCTAATGTGTTTGTTCATGTTGTTTTGCAGGTATTAGGATTGGGGTTTGACATTTTGGCACTAGAAAGAGGGCAATCTCACCTTTTAATCACATTTTTTTATCAAAATTACGCATTTTTCTTTGTTTACAGGCTCAACGTCGCTATTCAGCACCGTTGGTTCTCCAATGTCTCTATATAGGACCGCTGACAATTCAAACTTCGACGCTGATCTCTTCCCGCCCAGAAATTTGAATTCTAAACTGCGTCATTGGACCAATCAGACCCAGGAGAATCTTTCAAAAAAATCAAACTGCACCGTTGGGCAAAGGGCAACGCATTCATGCTCATTGGCCTTACTGCAAAGCGACACTGACTTGCAAGTGGCACTATATAGCATCGCTGGAGAAATCAAACTGTGACGCCTTCATGGATTGCACCGCTGGAGGGGAGTATGAAGTGAAATTTAATTTACAACATGTGCTTTTTTTCAAATTTTTCTTCTTCTATCTGTTTTTTGTCTTTTGGACCTCTGTTTCGTAGAATATAACTGATTTTTCTTATAGGTTGGATTGATCAAAGATGAGAAGGAAGAGAAGCATGATGATTTCATTTCAAAAAAACAAGTGTTTTTAAACAACTTAGTGTTTGTTTAGCACTATTGGAGGATTCATTACTCCTCTTAAGGAAAATTTTTCATCTTTTATGCTTAGAATCCACTAATTTCATTTGGGCTTTAAAAAGAACTTTTGAATTCTTGTTACAAAGAGGCTTAAAAAGGACATTAGGATTCAAAATTTACTAAAGTTTGTTTTGGGATTAAAAATTGAAAAAGGAAATTTGTCACACTTACTTTGGTGCTTTTAAAATGAACTCACAATTGCTTTGAAAGGTTAAAATGAACATGTGCAACCTTTTTTTTGTGATTGCTTACTTAAACTAACATAATCAAAAAGGATGTATGCACTTCTCTCGCACTTTATAGTGATCTTGAGAATGAAAAGGCCTTTGCAGTCTTGCAGTTGGAATAAAATGATGCCTCCGCTGCATTTTGGGAAATAAAGATAATTGGTTCTGTTTCTGGCGAGGGTGTCGAACTATGGATGTGCTTTAACAGCTGTTTGCAACTAGAGGTTACCTAAAAAGCACATCCCGAGAAAGAGGTGTTGAAGGCGACTCAACGGTTTTTTCATTCGGGCATTGTAAATGGATAAGACTAAACTATCAAGTCCTCATGGTATGTAGGCCTTAGCCATACAATGTCTTTTAGAACAGGGTACTACTATAAAAAGTATAAGAGCCCCTAGTAGGATTGATTAAATCCTTTAGTGGCTTTATGGACGCTCGCAAGGTGCCATGTCCCTGATGTCCCGTCATTAAGAACCTTGTTTGTAGTAGCCAACTAGTCCATCCAACGAGTTTATCAAAGTGGTGCATTGGAACTTAGATTCCAAGAAGTTACTTGCCATGTCAGATCTTGGTTAAAATATAGAGGTTAAGACTTCATTCTTAACATACCTTTATATTTTTTCCTTGGTTGCATGTAAAATCATCTTTTCTACTACGAAGGGCATGAGGCAAGCCCACCAAGAAAAACGTACCAATTGAGCTAGGATGTTATATTGCTTATGAGTCAAAAATGCTTTGCTTGTTTGAAAACATTTGGAAACAAACACTTAACTTCATCATCCAAATTTCAAACCCTTTAGGAGGTAAATAAAATTGACCAAGTTCATGTGTTATTTCTTTCCCTTGGGATTTTCATCCTTAGAGGTTTCTAAACACTTGAACTTACATCTCAATTTACCTACTAAAGATCAAAAATAGGTAACCCTTGCCTTGAATTCATCAAATTTCCACATAACATACTTTGTGGGATTTGAAGAAATTAAGACATTGGACATCTAGTTTGGAAAACCTAATCAAAAGAAGTGTTTGTGGTAAAATAAAGTCACTAAGAAAAGATAACAAAATTGACTCTCACATGTGTTGAAGCCTCATGATTTCCAAGAAAGTTAAAATCCCAAAACGAAAATCCTTGAGTCAAAGTTCAAAATTTAGGAGTCACACTCAAAAGATCATCAAGAGATACAATAGAAAGTGCAATCAAAAGCAACATATCAAGATAAGAAAAAAGTTCACACGGTTCTATAGACTCATTCCTTTGAACAATCCAAAAATTTATGCTCAATTTGAACCACTTCTTAGTTATAGAGGTCCTTAGAAGCATTGCATGTTTTTCAATACCGAGGTCTAGGTAAAACAAAGTGTCTTTTTTAGGTGCATCTTAGGATCAAAATCAAAATATTTTTCATCCATCCTTCAAACATTGAATCGAAAATCATCTCACCATCATCTTTTGAGAAATCTTGAAATTATCCTTCATGCTAGGATTTTTGGCAAAAATAAAAATCATCAAATCCTTGAAATCTTTATCAAATCATCTTTGGCTAGGTATGTGTAGATGCATCCTTTTGCATATTCTTAGTCAAAATTATGAAACCATCTTATTTAGCTAGGTATATGTAGATGCATCCTTGTTCATATGCTTGGTTAAATTATCCTCTTGTTTGAATAGGTGTGGGTAGATGCATCCTTCTCCCTACACATATTCAAATTATCATCCTTTGAGAAAATATATCCCTTAGATAATCATCCAACATCTTAGGGTCTATTTTTTCAATCAAAGAAAACCAAAAAAATCAAGTCAAGGACAATCCAAAAAATCAAAATCAAAATCCAAAACATATCCAAAAATCCTAAAAGTCTAGCATTCCCCTAAAGATTTATCAAAAGATCAAACATCCACATCATCCATCTCTTGCATCATCATCATATCACCTTTTTATCCTCAAATATATCCTAAATATTTCTCTTTTGTGCTTAAAATAAGTCAATCCAAAGAACAAGAGATTCATCTCCCATATTCTTGAAAATTGATCCTTTGGTGCAGGAGCACCCAAGCTCATTAGGAGTTAGTTCAAGGGTCAAAAGTTTGCAAGGATCAGGAGGACCTATCCAGCATATCAAAACATCAACTATGACCTTTTGAAGCCTATAATGGCATTTGGAAAGGATAAATGTAATAAGAGAGTCAACTGTCCTAAGGGTCCTGATAAGGACCCTAGGACCAAAATGCAATATAAAGGGAACAATCATGTTCTAGGAGGTTAGATAGGTTTATAATGCTTTAATGGTGTCAAATAAGGTTGAACAATAATAATGTATTGGTTTTTAATGTTTCTAGTTAATAGGAATTAATAGAATAAGAGTTTGGAAATTCAAATTTTAAAAAATCCACTTTAGGCGGCAAAATGAGTTTTAGGTGTTTTAGAGGTAATTATGCATTGTAATCAATCCAAAATGGTTGGATCAGTTGGGGAATGGTTCTATAACCCCAAAAAAATCATTTTTACGGAGTTTGATCAGTTGGTGAAGGGACTGTACGGACTGTTTTCTGGAAAAAGTGAAAAAACACAGTTTTACTGCATTTTCTTGAGTTCTCTTGATGCATTTTTGAATCCTCTTTATGAAATGTTCTATTGGATGATCTAGGAACTTGATTTTACATGTTTTCAACCTCTTGCACATCCTGATAAGCAGTAATAACAATCTCTTTGCATAATATATTGACTGTCCTCAGGAAAACCCTATTTTTTCATTGATTTTGAGAGTCATCATGAAGTAATGATCCATTTCATGAGATATTGTGACTGAAACTTGTGAAATGGATCCTATTTAACATGTATCATACCAATATAACAATCTAAAAGTGCAGGAAAGAAGAATCAAACGGTGTACACCAAGATTTGATAGTGAAAGGTGCTTGAAGATGGAGGCTAGGGTATAGCAGTAGAAGATATTCCTTAATGAGGGGTATTTTTTTGAGTTGGGATAGTCTAAATATGTTTTCCTAATGGTTTAGGGTCAATAAACAAGTTTTGGAAGTGATTGGAAGGTTAGTTTTCAAGAAGCCCTAGTTTGGAGGCATTTTATGGAGGGTTTTGTGATCAGGGATCTTAGAGGTGTCATAGAAGGTTAAAACCTTGAAAATAATTGGTTTTGAGACAATTTGAGACACTTTTGAAATTTTCTTAATCAGGGGATAAAGTTAGAGAGGGGTTGCTTTGTAAAAGTAGGCTAATTGAGTAGCCTTAAGCAGGGTAGGTGTATTGAAAGTATATGTTGGTCCAAAAGAATCACTATTTTTTTTTGGATATGTTGTGTAGGACCTAAAAGGGTATCTCAATCCATACTTTATTTGGTAGGTGTTTTGGAAAGCTTGAGTGTAAAGTGGCTTAAACCAGGTTGCATATGCTACAAGGTAGGGCATGCTCATATGGTGGAATTTTGATGAGTTCTTTGAAACCCGTTTTGAAGTTGATCTAATATTCATTTATGAGTCATTTTGAGAAGGTTTCCACCTTCCTCTACATCATCCTTGTTTTATGGTTCAAACTAGATCTCAATACAAGAAGAACATGGAGGCCGACAAAGAAACACCCGCTTCAAGTGACCTAAGCCAAACAAATGCATAAATAAATCTCGTCGAATCAAGCAATACTTTGACTAACTCATCATCACAAAATCCACAAGAGGAAATTCAAGAAGAATATCTTACCTTCGGGATGTCGCATGAAGAAATAACCGAAATGGTCCAAAATACGGAGAACCATAAGACGATCAACATCATGATGAGGCTTAACAATTCACTATACATGCTCAAACTAGCAAAACAAGGGGCCAAATTACCTTGTTATTTTGACGTGAGCTCTATAGTGGAACCACCTTTGGAGGTCATGCCTCTAATTTCATCCACACTCCCCATCTCATCTACACCCCCATCCCAAAGCATCACTCAAAAAATTTTGCAAATCATAATATCTTTTGCTCCAACCCAACCCAATGTTAATAAGGGAAATGTATTTCTTAATGCTATTCAAACATGCCCCCTTGTTAATAATCAAGACTTGGATGCAAATACCATTTTGGAACAAAACATACCCCAAAATCCATTACATATGTATGCCCCTCTCACTTTCCATGATCCTAATGATCCGTCATCGTCATGCTTCCGCGCAACACCCCAAACCTCTCTCCTTATAACTTCACAAGGAGGTGACATGTTCAGACCTGGGGGAATTTTTGACACCACATCATTTTCTCAAGAGATCACACCCCTCACATTTTCACCTCTTCCACCATTACCACCATTATCCACACCTCTACTTGGCTTGGGGCTTCCACCTTTACCAAATATCAATCAAACCAATATTCCAAACACCAATCAAAGCATCACACCAAACTCTCAAAACTTGTCATTGATATTTCAACAATAGATGACAACTACACAAGCAATCACGACATCATTGACCACCCCCCTAACATCTCAAAGCATGGGATCTCAAGGAAAAACCACATCAGTTGCACCATCCACCACTCAAACCACCAACATGACATCACCGCTCACCACCACCACAAGCGCCATTCTAAATCCACCACCACCCCCCACCACCACCAAACTCTAATTTATCAAGCCAATATAGCATGGCATTGCAAGCCGCTTAGCAAGCTGCTTATCAAAAGGCATTCATGCAAGTACAAAAGAAAAAATCCACACAAATAGCTACTCAACAAGCCGCCAAAATTGCACAACAAGCGCAATAAGCTACACAAGCCCAAGCCTTATTGCAACAACAACAACAAAAACAAGCCACTCAAGCTACACAAGCTTCTCAAGGAACCCAAGCCGTATTACAAGCACAAAAGGCTGCTCAAGCCCAAATTCTATTGCAACAACAAGCCCAAGCACAAGCACAAGCCAAAGCTTAGGCTCAGGCACACACCCAAAATCAAGCACAACAAGCACAAGCACAAGGATAATTTCTTGCACAAAAAAAAGCAACACAACTACAAGCATATCAGCAAGCGATAAAACAATACCAAGAGCAGCAAGAAGTAGCCCAATTGGCATCCCAGCAACAAGTGTTGTTGGAACAACAACAATCTCAACAATAGGAAATCCTAGCACAACAACAACAAGACCAACAACAAGCATTGTTTATACAACAGTAAGTGCAAGCATACCCAGCTCGAAAAAATGTGCAAATACCATCAAACAACCCACCCATTCAACCAACAATTGAAACACCCCAGAACACCTTCATCCCACCCCCTGATCTGCAAAATGATGTAACAACACAAATCAGGTTGCTCTCGCAACAAGTGCTCGATCCTTAATCAGGGCGAACCACAAAAACACCAAGCAACTTGTGTCCTTATCCATTCGACAGGAGCCTTGTGATGAAACCATTCCCGAAGGGATTTTAGATCCCCAAGTTTGAAAAATATCATGGGACGAGAAACCGTGAAGATCACATCAGGGAATTCTAGGTTCATTGCATGGAAGTCACATACGATGATACCTATCTAATGCGGCTATTTCCTAGGAGTTTGGTGGGCCACGCTATGGAATGGTTCTCTCGCCTACCTACAAGCATCAAAACATTCCAAGAAATTATAGACGCATCCATCAAAAACTACACATGCAATATCGCAATGGATGTCAATCTAGAAGAACTCTTAGCCCTGAAACAAGGTAAGAATGAATCATTCGCTTCATTCCTACAACGATGGTGATCTAAGGCCAATCGAAGCAAATGGATCATGAATGAGAAACAAAAAGTATGCACCATCATATCCAACCTTGACGACCTCTTGGCATTCCATCTCAAGGTCCAAGGGATCACCACGTATGACCAATTGATCTCCAAGGCACTCAGCATCGAATGAGCCCTTATGACACAACCCATGGGATCAACTTCATACCCTGAACGATAAAACAACCACCCACCCACCAATTACAATGACAAACATCGCACATGAGCAAGGAAAAAAAATGTTACCAATGATGGTGTTGTCAATGGAAAAGTGGTCATCAGTGCCCCTCACCAAAATACACCCGCACCACAAATCCAAATCCAACACCAAAACAATCATCAAGTAATACAACAACCAAACAAAAATCAAGCAATTAACAATTCCAATGATCAAAGAGGGACACCCCAATGGAACAAGAATTACCCCAAGCGAAAGTACACCGCTCTAGGGGAACCACTCAAAGTCATCATGAAGAAACTGATAAAAGAAAAACTCATCAAAGCACCCACCTATGAGAATTACCAAGAACCGGATGTGAAACCTCCTTGGTATAATGAGAATCAACTCTGTGACTTCCATAAAATCAAAGGGCATACCATGAATAGCTATATGAGGTTAAAAAACATAGTTCAAGATCTCATCGATCAAAGAATTATAAACGTGGAATAGCTAATAGGAAACCAAAGCCTTAAGATATACATGAATCTGATGCCTAACCATGGCAATAAAGGGAATAATAACACAGATAAGGGTAAAGAAACCTTCAAAAATGTAAATCATGTGTATGACCACATCGTCGCATCCCTGGATGACTACTACGCTACCATCACCATCAAAGGAGCCCATGCTGATTGTGGAGTCACCACAAGAGGTGGAAAAGTTACCATCGTAGGATCATCCCAGCTAAATAGAATCCCTGCACCTAGATCCGTCCCCAATGACTATAGCATCCTTGATCAGCTCAAAAGAATGCCAATGCAAATCTCCATCATGGAGTTACTAAAATTCTCATCTTCCCATAAGAAAATCCTTGAGGAAGCATTGGCTTCATCCACTTTCCACGTAGCTCTTGATGTGGAACAATTCCAAGCTATGGTCGGAAATATCATTACACCAAATCTCCTCACATTCTCCAACCAATATTTCCCTGCCCAACCATCTCATAATCATGCACTCCACTTAGAAGTCCTAGTACAGAAAAGAAAATTCAAAAGGGTCTTGGTGGATGGAGGTGCGAGCTTGAATATTTGTTCTCTCAAGCTCATCAAACAATTAAAAATCTCAGAGGATTCTATCGACAAAGGAAAGGGTATCAAAATAAGAGCATATGATGATCAAGAAAGAGTGTCCCAGGGCACATTCAAAATCCCTATTCAGGTAGGGCCAGCCATCATGGAAACCACTTGTCAGGTCCTGGACCTCAACTTGCCATATAACATCCTCCTAGGACGTCCATGGATTCATGCAATACAAGCAGTAGCGTCAAATTTCCATCAATGTGTCAAATTAACATATGAAGGACAAGAATTCACTGTCCATGGAGATCCCAAACCATTCTCCTACTGCAAAATCCTCAAGGAAAAGTACTATAAAATCCCTAAAGTACCAAAAAATGATGAGGGCCCATCTACACCATACATTGATCCAGCCACTCTCGCATCCACTTCTGCGACAAAGACAACCACCACTCCTGCCATTCCCACCATTTCTGACATTAAGTTCATCATCCAAGATAATAGTTGTGGAAACTACATGCTCCCTAAAAATGCTTTTGTGATAGGAGAGTTACCACAATCTCCTAGATCACGGGGATGTCTGCAAGTAAATGAAGCCTCCACATCTCAAACGTCTTCTGAAGACTATCCCAACTTCACAAGTTGAGGAGATCTTGGTCAAGAAGTTATCGAGGCAGATCCATCTATACCAAGATGAGAGACCAGTAGTTGATTTACCAATGGATGACAGAAGAAAAGGTCTACAAATGATACTCGCAATGCACTATGACAAAAATCAAAGACTTGGAAAAAATGACAATGGGCTTATAATACCTATCATTCTAGAGACGTGAATGGGAAGTCTTGGCCTTGGATGTACCCCTCTGATTATAACCATACGTGGCTGAGCTCCTCCAGTTAGAAAGGTCAAAAATCCTCCTCAACAAACTGTAGTTGAACTGCGCTTACTAGTATCTACAGGTCGCGTCATAGATAACTTCACATTTGACATAGCCGACGTTTGTAGTAGTAGTGATGACGAGGATCCCATGACCAACTTACCTAGGCTATTTGAGGATACCACTCTTTTCATGATTAGCACCCTATCTTTTGAATTAGACCATCAAAATTATGAAATCCACCTAGTATACCCCCAACTCATCAACTACGACCAACGAGGACCACCAGTTCTTGATACATTCAAAAATGATGAGGTGCTCTTAGAATTCATGGGACTACGAGATAACATTCTGTATGGGGATCACAAAGCAGGGTTCATAATTGAGGTAGATACACAGGCCTATTATTTGGAAATGATTGAATCCCTCAGTCATAAAAGTGAGAAATTAAGAATAATATCTAAGTCTTTGAGTGAAAACCACACTGTGGCACTCTCCGACCAAAAAAAAGTAAAAAGAAAGGACGTATCCAATGGTGAAAAACTCTCTGAGGCACCTGAGGATGGGGGATTCAATCTTCCTTTCAGAGCTCTTCATCAAGAAAAATTAGCAGTCTTGGCAAAAAATGCAATCCGGTCAATCTAGGAATAGAGGAAACCCTGCACATCACATTCTATACGGAATCATTACTATCAGAATAACAATAGCTCCTACCAACCTTACTAAGAGAGAGACAGATAAACTTTGCATGGAGCTATGCTGACATGCTAGGGCTTGATCCAAAAATCATGGTTCACCATCTAGCAGTATACCCTAAAGCAAAGCCTGTTAAACAAAAGCTCAGGAAAATGCATCCTCAGATCGCCTTGCTAGTCAAAATGGAATTAAAAAAGCTATTAGATGCAGGATTCATTAGACCGATAGATTATCCAGAATGGGTGTCAAACTTGGTACCTATCTCAAAACCCGATGGGGGCATCAAAATTTGCACAGACTTCAGAGACTTGAACAAATCATGTCTGAAAGATGATTTCCTATTGCCCAATATTGACATGATCGTAGACATGACGGCGGGACATGAAATGATTTCCTTGATGGACAATTTCTGAGGTTATAACCAGATAATGATTGCTAAAGAAGACCAACACAAAACAACCTTCACTTGTCCATGGGGGACTTATTGTTGGAATATGATGCCATTTGTCTTAAAGAATGCAGGAGCAACATACCAAAGGGCCATGATGTTAATCTTCCATGACATGATTCACAAAACTGTCGAAGATTATGTTGATGACATTCTAGCCAAATCCAAAAAGAGAAAGGATCACATAGCAACCCTAAGTGCCATTTTTGATAGGCTGGAAGAGTACAAGGTTTGATTAAACCCAAAGAAGTGTGTCTTCGGCGTACAATCAAGAAAGCTGCTAGGATACATAGTGTCAATGAGAGGTATTGAGGTAGATCCAAAAAAAGTAAAAGCAATCCTTGAGATGAAGGCACCAAAAACATTAAAGCAATTGAGAGGTCTCCAAGGAAGGCTTCAATCCATTCAAAGGTTCATAGCATAACTGGCAGAAAAACAAAACCCATACTCTCACCTACTTCACAAGGGAGTAGCATACAAATGGGATAACAAGTGTTAAGAGGAATTCAATAAAATCAAAGAATATCTACTTACACCACTAGTCCTTATGCAACCAATCCCAAGAAAGCCATTAATTCTCTACGTGTTAGCAACAACAGCAGCCCTTGGAGCTCTCCTAGCTCAGCATAACAAAAAATGGAAGAAAAAGGGTCATCTGTTACATCAATAGAACAATGGTTGGGCATGAGCTAAAATACTCATTCATAGAGAAAGCATGCCTAGCAGTAGTGTTTGCATCACAGAAATTTAGACATTACATGTTAGCACACAAAATAAAACTCATCGCCAAAATCGACCCTCTCAAGTACTTACTATCAAAAGAAATGCTCATTGGAAGAATGGCCAAATGGGTGATGATACTATTAGAATACGACATTGAATATGTGGAGAGGAAAGCAATCAAAGGCCAAGTCATTGCAAATCAGCTTGCAGAAGCACCAATCTATTCAGAGAATCCTCTCATCTTAGAGTTTCCAGACGAATCTATTTTTAATCTCAACATAGCCGACCACTGGAAACTCTACTTTGATGGCTCATACACACAACATGGATTAGGAGTCGGTGTCTTCTTTATCACCCCACAAGGGGACTACATACCAAGGTCCTACAAACTGGCATTTCCCTGCACCAATAACATTATAGAATACGAGGCTTTAACCATCGGTCTTAGAATAGCAATGCAGTGGAACATTATAGCTCTCAGAGTATACAGAGACTCTCAATTAATAATTAACCAAGTGAATGATGAATACCAAACTAAAGACGACAAGCTCACTCCATACAAGAAATTGGTGGAGACTCTCAAAGAATCCTTCATCGAGATTACATTTGAGCAGCAGACGCCATGGAAACAATTGGATCCTTACTAAACATCCCCCACAACATTCCAAAATATGAATTTCTGATAGAGCAGCTTCTTGTGCCCGCATTCGAGGCACCAAAATCATAATTTGTGTGTGAAATCATTGGTCCCAGTGATCCTTGGTACCACAAAATTTATACATACCTTCGAATAGGTTTCATACCTGCTGACTTATCCTCAACCCCAAAATGAACCTTTGTCAAAAAGGCATCCTGATTCATCATCCTAGGAGATACCATGTATCATAGGAGCATAGAAGGAACCTTATTGTGTTGCTTAAATGTCGAGGAGGCATTGACCGCTCTAACTGAAGTATATAACGGTATCTATGGTTCACACTCGAGTGGAATGACCATAGCCAAGAAACTACTGAGGATGGGGTATTATTGGCCTACAATGGAAAGAGAGGCACATGACTACGTCAAAAGGCATCTACAATGTCAGCAGCATGGGGACCTCATCATGCTCCAGCTCAAGGACTTCATCCCATCATCACAATATGGCCCTTTTCATAGTGGGGGCTCAATCTGATTGGAAAAATCACTCCCACTTCATCTAATGGCCACATGTTCATCATAACAGCCACTGCGTACTTTACCAAGTGGGTGGAAGCCATACCCATGACCTATATAACCAAGAAGCAGATATCAAAGTTCATCCTGAACTATCTCATTTTCCACTATGGTGTCCCACAAGCCATTATCTCAGATAATGGGACACCATTTAAAAATCAACATGTCCGCAACTTGTGTGAAAAATTCAAAATCCAACATGACTTCTCCACCCCATACTATCCCCAAGGCAATGGCAGGGCAAAAGCCATAAATAAAATCATTTTGAAAATCCTCAAGAAAATAGTCAATGACGCAGGTCATGACTAGCATCTGCAGCTCAATCCTACCCTCTAGGCCTACCGAACCAGCATTCGCACACCCACTGGCGCCACCCCTTTCTCCCTGGTCTATGGATCAGAAGCAGTACTCCCCATTGAGATCGATCTCCCATCACTCAGGATATCACTGCAAAACCTCATCACGGATGAAGATTACCGAGTATCAAGATTAAATGAGCTGAAGCTACTAGATGAGCAATGTATAGATGCTTTAAATCATTTGCAAGTCTATCAGAATAAACTTAAAAGGAGCTATAATAAGAAAATTAGAAGCAGGACTTTCCAAGTCAGAGAATTAGTACTAAAGGAGAATCAAAAGAATGTCCCAAATCCAAGCAGCAAAGGAAAATTTGAGCCCAACTGGTTGGGACCATTCATTATCACATCAAGTTATAAGTCAGGGGCATATCCGTTATCAACACCCGAAGGGGAACCTTTGCAAGAGCACATGAATAGCTCTCATCTCAAAAAGTTTTATGCCTAATCTTTCAAGGTATAGAACCAAAAAAAATAAAAAAATCAGAAAAGGTCCTAAAAAATGGTTATTTTGGTGAAAACCTGGTAAACAGGCATCTTGGTGACAGCAAAAAAAACCAAAAAAGCAAATAATCCAAAAAAATAAAATAAAATAAATGGTCAAAAATAGTAAAGAGAAAAATCATCCTCTAGTGAAAACCACTTCGGTGGCACTCTGGGCAGGTACCTTGGTGAAAACCTGAAAAATAGGCGTCTTGTGTAAATAAGCACTTTCCATCCATCAGGACCTTTACGGCTTGTTTTGCATCATCCATCATCCATCGCATTTAGATCTCCACCCATCATTCATTCACCTGCACCCGCACCATAGCTCGGTCCTGAGTTCATATCATGATCCCTCCTAGTACTACTCGGCCCATTCCCAAGGTCAGTTTGTCCTGCCTTTATCAGAGTAGTCTATTGCATCATGCTAGGGGCATGCTCTCATCAGATCGGATTCATGTATATTCTTGAAGTCCTAAAAATTAGAAAATCCAAAAACATTGAAAAATCACCAAAATCCAAAAACAGGTCCAAAAGTCAGTCAAAAAGTCAAAAAAAGAGTCTTGTCGAACTACGAGTCTCTGAGCCTTGAATGTAGGCAAGGTTGATCTTTGATCATCCCCCGAGACACTTAGGTCAGTCCTTTAGGCGTCCATCATAATAAACTGACATTTCATCATGTATATCTTCATCTGTAAATCGGTCAAGTCATCAGTCAAACTATGTGGTCTCTGTGTGTATAAATTAGGCAAGGCTAATCTATTGATTAGCCCCCAAGGCCCCTAGGATAGGTCCTTAGGCTAGTCTCTTGGTCAAAATCTCAGAAAACCCCAAAACATTCGAAAAAACCAAAAATCAAAACATTTGCAAAATCTCAAAAATACCAAAAATAGCCTCAAAACATTCTAAAACTCCAAAACAAATCCAAATATTTGAAAATATCCATTCGTCTCATCTCTCTTTCACTCAAAATAACATCACTCATAATAAACGATCGTCATCCTCAACCTTTGGTAAGATAATCAGAAGCAAGTTTAGCCGATAAAAAGTGAAAACTCAAAACATCAAGTCTCAGGTCTAAGTCAGTACGTAAGCAAGTTGGTCATCTTTTGGTATCAATAGCCTATCATCCAATTGGTCCCATATCAATCATTTGAAATAACACTTTGGATAAACGAAATGACGTGCTGCCATCCACTAATATGTCCTAGGATGTATCCTTCCTACAATGGGCATTATCTTTTAGCAATAGTTTTGGTTTTTATCCTTAAAAACACATTTCCTTTTGGTTAGCGGTATTGAAGAACATCAACTTGTTTATTTACTTTATCTTTGTCTTTTGACTTATCTTATTGTGCTCATTCCAAGGACCTCTCGATGATATCCAAACAGAGGATTTAGACAAATAGGAATGGGGCAATGATCATTATCTTTTGTCTGTTGTGCTTGTTGGATGTTCTTGTAATATAACTTGGCAAATACTTGCTTTGTTAGGTATGTATGGAGGAGGTTTTGGGCAGCGTGTTGACTATTGCATTGATAGGTTATACCTTTCCATGTTTTGGTCTGAGGTGTTTTGAAACTTCTAAAGTGCATCCTAGTAAAGTTTTTGTATTTCAGGTGTGAACAAGGATACTCCTATCTGATTGTCAAGTCAAAATTCATCACATTAGGTACAACACCATCCTGGTTCTCTATACCTTGATGCATCGTACCACATGTGTTATCAAACATAAGAAAATTGGCCCTTTGAAAATCCCAACTCCTCGGAAAGTAGTCATCATCATTTGCATATTCATCATCCTGTGTCTTGTTGAAATTGCTTCTTCCCTTTCATCCCTTCTTGCTCATCAGGCTAACAAGGTACTATGACAGTTGATCATCATCATCATCAACATCGTCATCGATCCTGCATCCAAAAATCATTAGCATATTGCATCAACATATCATATAGGAAGCACATGCATTGCATTTCCATCATCATATAAACATGTTATTATAAGCATTTTCCATAGATAAGCATATCCCTTTCTCATTACATTGCATCCACTTTTTTCATCACATGAACCATCGCATAACATTCATTTGCATAAACATTTCATAAACATTTCACATTACCACCTACTGCATAATCATACATAATAGGTACGAGAGCATTATAGATAATCCATTGCATATTCACATCACATAAACATCATAAAGTCATCTCCCAAATTACATTCATTTTACATAAAACATCATCGTACCACTTTGCATTAATGTATCATCACATCACATTAAATGCATCACATACATTACATTATCATTTAATATGTTTAGGATAATATATTTGTTATTCTAAACATCTTTAAACCATCTCATTTACATCATCAATACATATCATATAAAACGGACCATTGCATTTACATTGCATTATATCGTCCATTAGTCATCCATATCAATATATAGAACACCTCATAAATAAACATCACAATCATTTTTTACATTTCATTGCATAAATCATTCCATAACATTATAAGCATAATAGGAACATAAAAAATCCATTACATGCAAAGCGTACATCCATCCATAATCATTTTATAAGCATGGTTCACATACCATTTCACGTATACACCATAGATCATCTCCATATCATTTTGCATATTACATTTCATATAACATATCATATCATTTGCATCAACATAAATAGATCATCATATAGATGTACATCATCATCTATTCACATCACATATCATATAAATTCATCTGCATATCATGAATAAATAGCATAATATAAGATCTATTCATAATGCACACATCATCAGAAAGAAATGCATCCATATACACATCACATCACATCATAACATCATTGCATAGCATATAGAAATAGAACCATCCATAAATGCATAAATAAATGATACACATCACATCATATCAAAATCATCATCGGGTAACTATCATAGTACAAAATAATTGGATCACTGTACATGTGTGTCAATAAGTACAAAAAGGCCCATTGGGCTATCAAAAAGGAGCCCATAAGGCACGAAAAGTATCATCTCAATCAAAACAAGGTCTACCTGTCCTGTTTGCTGCCCTCGCCCCTATCACCATGACCCTCTGCTGGTCTGTGGCTGGTCCACTATGAGTAATCTAGGGCCCACTCTACTCTAGGCATGGTCTAATGATAGTGCATGCGATAATAATCCGCCTCCCGGATGGCCTCCCTATAAGACCTAAGGGACACTATGCTCTGAGAGGAGGAGGCTACCATGCTCTCTAACTATTCTCTCCCGCCCATCTCTATGGCCCGCCTCTACAAAATAGCCTGGTCTCTCTCAGCCCTAGCCTAATCTCTCCTGGCCCTGCCCTGATCCCTCTCCCCTATCAAGGTCTGAACTTGACCCTGTAGCTATGCAATCAGTGCGTCTCTGGGATCTGGCTACCCTACTAGTTGTGCTTGTGTGGGCTGCACGTGAGGCTGATCCTCACCCTCAGCTCATGGCGGTGCACTTGCCTACTCCTACTGCCTAGCTGGCACCTGTTGCTAGTCCTACATCTGAACATCAGCCTGACCTAGCTGAGGTGGAACCCTGATTGGCTGATCCTACCATGCACCATCTCTCCATCCTCGTCCTCCCCCTTTGGCCCTCATCCTCCGCTGAGTGGGGACTACTCCTGGAACTGTCAACCATAGGGGAAGCTAGAATCAGTCTTTGTACGCTTGTGTGATGCCTGGATCCATAGGCCCATGATCGTAAACCCATGGCTGAGCCACCAACTGTCTAAAGCTGTCAACGGCCTCGGAAGCAGGAATGTATCGACCCCATGAATCCTGTGACATAGTGTGGGAAAATATGGCCACATAATCATCGTCCGTTCGGTCCTGTGGCTCACCAAACTAGCACCAGACGTGCCCTAGAAAATATCTCCTACCATGGTATGCTCCCGCCCCTGCATAAACCGGTCTTGACAGGCAAAGAAAATTTGCTTGGCATCATCAGCCCATCCAGGCTGACCAAGGTATGGTCGCCATGTAAAATCCTGCATCTCATTTAGGACTCTCCTCCAATAGGGAATCTCGTGCTTGCCTGTGTGTGTGAAGGACACACCACCTCTGTAACGCCACACGAGGGGATCATCAGGCCCCATCGGTACTGCAACAACTAGTGGCTAATGAATAGCGATGTGCTTCCATGCCCATATGTGGAGAAGTGTAACACCTACCCCGAGTGTTCTGCCATCGAGGTAGACATACTCGTGTAAATATCTGTAGAGTGAAGCAAGAAGAACAGGCCCCCAAGAAAAACAAACTAGCTTG
The DNA here is from genome assembly GCA_007258455.2 of Sequoia sempervirens. Lineage (NCBI taxonomy): Eukaryota > Viridiplantae > Streptophyta > Pinopsida > Cupressales > Cupressaceae > Sequoia > Sequoia sempervirens. The sequence goes on from VDFB02271358.1 coordinate 1,018,636,969, forward strand.
TCACGCATCACCATTTGCTCCCAGCAGAGTCCCCAACCAGGACTGAAGTACCGGCCTCGCTGATCTGGGGCAACAAGACCTAAAATGATAGCCGCAACAACCAAGTGGAAGGGAGAGGCTAGAGCCCTATGACGCTCAAGCTCAATCTGACCCTCATAATAGATAACGTCCTCTATAGCGAGGACTGTGTGACAAGATTCTCGCCCGACATCCATATCAAAAATAATGCGTCGACCATGAATTGGCAATCTAAGGATGTGCCAAACGTCCTCTAAGGTGATGGTGGCCTCGCCGGTAGGAAGGTGGAAAGATGAGGTCTCATTGTGCTATCTCTCGACAAGTGCTGACATCATCCCAAGATGGGTACGCACAGGCACTGCGTATGCGATGTGCCACAACCCCATGTCCTGTAATCGATCTTGCTCTCTTTCACTAAGGTCTCACAAATAACCGAAGAGCTCCCATGACCTGTGCTCTCGAGAATAGAGCTCCCTCGCCACGTCTTGCATCAGGAAGGGTCACCATGTTAAAAAAAATTTGAAAAATTTCACGATGAGCATCCAAAAAATCACTCCAACATCGCTATCTATGAAGGCATCGCAGTTTGATTTTTTTCAAACTATGACGTCGGGGCACAAAATGTCGAAAGTGCACCGCCGCAGTGCACTTTTCTGCCGAGCGGCGTAGTTTTAGAAGATTCTTGTTTGATAAAGCATAGCTGCGTCGCACTTTATAAATGACCCCATGGGCCATGGCATCAACATCAGAGTTTGGAGTTTGTTTCCAAACTCCAAACTCCACTGCCATGGCGCAATTTGACACTGAGCGACATAGTTTGTTTTTTGAGCGGCCCTATATAGCATCGCTGCAGAATAACTATGTTTAAAAGCAATAAATGAGCACGAAAAAATGAAAAACAAAGCTCAAGTAAGGATCACTTACTGGTGCCCCAATGCTGGGTGGTCGTTGGTATGTCCGGACTCGGTCGAAAATGTGCATCGGGAGTTGTTGAACCATATTGTCAGGAGGTCAGAGCTCAAATCTCAAAATTGGTAGAGGGCTGTGTGTGAAAATGAATAGAAAGTGACCCCTCAGAGCCATTTTAAGCTTGAAAATTAGGGCTTTTTCACCCTGTTTGGCTATGCTGCTAGGGTTTTGGACTCTTGAACCCATTTTTGTACAGTTGAGGCTTGTTTTGCATCATTTTATTGTGTTTGGACACATTTTTGGCCTCCTAGAGCCTTTTTGAACATGTCGGGCACCTAGTCCTCTTTTTTCGTGAGATCACCCAAAAATCAAAATTTTCATCCAATCTCTCAAGGGGGCAATATATTGGCATGCTTTCTCTCATCGGACAGCAGTGGGGAAAGATTTTGAAAACAATTTTTTTTTGGCTTTCATCGAAACTGTTTATTCTTTGACCCAACGCAACGAGTGCACTAATTCAAAGAGGGGCAAAATGTAGACACGTAAAACATACTGATTGACATTGTGCATCTGATCCTAACCACTAACATCATTTCATCCTGAATCATCCTTTGGTCTAACCATTTAATCAAATACCTTTATCTGATTAAATTCGTCAATATTCCTCTCTTAATTAAATAAATTGGTTATCTAATTAAGCCATTCTTTTCTCGATAATTAAATTGACCATTTTGATCTAATTATCCTATTTAATTAAATAATTAAATTTATTTCATTAAATTTCTTAAGTCTATCTATTAAATTAAATAAATTAAAACCTTATTTAGTTTAATCTAACATCATCTCTTTTAATTAAATAAATCAAAAATCCTTATTTAATTAATCCTTTATCACATTCTTCTCATATTTGATTTAAATAAATCCACAAATTTAAGTCAAATAGGTCACATCATTTAACCCCTTCATTAAATTAATTAACCTGGATTAATTTAATCTCTCCTCATGTCCCATCCTCCATATTTTACCACTTGCACATGAAAATAGACTTATTTGATTTATTAAATCTCTATTTTCCTCAACAAGGCATCTTTTAAGGAATATTCTCTCAATTTGAATTCAAAATCCAAGTGGACTTTGTCCTTCCAATAAGGCATTTACTTCTCTTACAAAGTCCTTTTTCCTTGAGCCAAGTGGCATTTAAAGCATTCTTCCTTCCCTCTTGCATGTCATTTCAACAAATTCAAAATTCAAATATATGCATTTATTGGCACAATCCTCAAAACTTGCACATCCTCCATCCACTCATAAGTTGACAAGTGGCACTTTGCCATTGGCTAATTCTTAGTCCCACATTGCTCTATTTTGGACATTCATCCATCTTCTCATTCTATAAATAAGAGGTTAATATCCTCATTTCATCATCCACAATTTGAGTAAACTTACTATGCTCAAATCATTAGCAACTTTCATCCATCATTAGTGAGTTCATAGCTAGGTTATGCAGATTTTTCTATTGGAGCACCATCAAGCATCAATAAAGTGGATCACTCTTCATCACACATCAATCTTTCATCATAGGAATTGTGAAAGGGCCAAGTTTCACATCAAATTGGCACCAATTCCCCCATGGGATCAAGAGTTTGCATTTGTTTTCAATAGGATTTAGCTTGCTTTATTGTTCTTTCATCTCATTCTTGCTTTATTTCTTACTTGAAACTTTGCTAATGGATTTCATGGGGAATCCTTGTTCTTGCTTGCATTTCATCTTCTAATGTGTTTGTTCATGTTGTTTTGCAGGTATTAGGATTGGGGTTCGATAGGTATGTTATTCAATTATCTCAATATTGATATTTTAAGCCACATGAGTAAACAAATTGATACTTTGTACACACGTAAAAAACAAGAAGAAGCTAAAAAGGAATTTGCTATATTTTGTCCAAATTGTCATACGAAACGTAGTAAAGAGAAATGTCCTTATAGAAAAATAAAAAAATATTCTTTAGAGGATGCTAGTAAGGCTACTACGTTATGAGCTCTTCCAACAAATATGTTATATGTGGAATTTAGTGAAGAACCTATTTACTATATGGCTCCATAGAGGCCTTGGCCTCCACAAACTATGCCCCCAATGTTGAATGGCCTTTATACACTTCATAATGTAGAGCCTAATAGTTAGCCTAGTTCCTTTTCAACTCAACTAGGATGGTATGGAGGATGGTAACAACCTCAACCTTATTCACAGTGGTAAAACTAGTACCAGTATTCTCCTCAATTTTGGCAACAAGTGTGAAGGATGCCACCATCATAGTTTCCACAATATACGTCTTCTCCTGCTCTACCAATGGATACTTCATACCAATAGCCACCATAATTCTTGCCACCAATACTACCTACATCCAATAATCCACCCTCCAACCCATCATAGCAACCAAAGGAAACACCAATGCCTACACAACCATCTCCAAACCCAAGTAACAAGGTGGCACAACTAGTATATAATAATGAGGTGGCAGGATACCCAACCTACCCTATCAATACAATGGACATTAATGGATTTCAATTATGATCAAGTAAAGCTCTTCAAGGATCCACCATTATTGAAATAGATGATGCACTAGAAGAGCTTGAGGAAAATCAAGATAAATAAAATGAGCCATCTAAGTTGTCTCCATATCCTGACCAGTTTCAGTCTTAGCCAAAACAAAAGGAAGTGGTTGAGCCAGATTTTGATTTTGTCAATGAATTGAGAAATGCTAATATTAAATTCCTCTTTTATAGGAAATCAAGGATATCCATGTGTACATGAAGATAGTTCAAGACTTGTGTACCCACAAGCAAAAAAAGAAATAAGACCCAAAGATGATGCAAGTTATTGGGCAACTTTTTGATCTCATGTTGGGGAATGTTTCAATTCCCAAGTATTCAGATCCATGGAGTCTTATGATTCAAGTATGAATTGGTCACATTATTATTATGAATATATTAATTGATTTAGGAGCTATCATTAGTGTCATGACCAATGAAACTAAGGAGAAATTATGCCTTCAAGGACTTAGGCATGCTTATATTAACCATCGATCAAGTGATATGGTTATTTCTAATTTGGAATAGAATAAATAGTTGACTTTGTACCCACCAGTGTAACCACTATTGGAGACTAAAGATCCCCTATGGGTTGACAATGATTTAGAGGAATCACTACTTGTTCTAACCATTGATCAAGCCCTTGACATTGAAGAACCATTAGAGGATACTATTTTTTCCAATTTCTTTCAAAATCAATGTGTCTGATGATATTTTGAAAATATTTATTTTTCATTCATGTATAGATAATTTTCCATTTGGGAACTTTCCTTTGCTAAGTGATTCATAATCACTTCAGCATTTTATTACATTTCATCAATTGCTACCACATAATTGTGTATATAGTCCATTTTTTGTTTTTGACACATCTTCACCATCCACTTCACAAGTACATGCTATAGATTTAGCTACAAAATCTCAAGAAATGGAAATTATACCAGGATGTATTCTTAATATTAATCCATAGTTGAGTGATACACAAATTCAAGATTTTATTTCCATGTTAAGAAATCATAAAAATGCACTTGCATGGGAATATCAAGATATGTGTGGTATACATCGAGATACATGCACACACCAAATTTACATAGAGGAAGGTAGTCATCTTGTTAGAAAACCACAAAGAAGGTTAAACACGATTTTACAAGAAATTTTGAAAGAAGAATTACAAAATTTATTAAATGTAGGATTTATATATCCAATCTCTGACAATCAACGAGTTTCTCCTTTGGTGGTAGTTCCTAAGAAAAATGGTAAATGGCAGATATGTGTTGATTATAGATCCCTTAACAAGGCTACTAAAAAGGATAATTTTCTATTACCTTTCATTGACCAAATTTGGATACACTTGCAAGAAATAAATTCTTCTCCTTCCTGGATGGATTCAACAGATACAATCATATATGCATCACACCTAAGGATCAACACAAGACTGCTTTTACTTGTCCCTAGGGGACATTTACATATAATGTTTTACCCTTTGGTTTATGCAATACCCGTGCTACTTTTCAAAGGGAAATTTTAAGTATTTTTGTTGATTTAATTCATGACTGTGTTGAGGCTTATATGGAAAATTTTATTGTGTATGGTGATACCTATAAGGAAGCAAACAAGAATCATATTTTGATGACATAATGTATCATATTAGGAAACTACATTTCTACTAAAGGAATTCAAGTTGACCCAAAAAAGGTGTAGATAATTCAATATTTTCCTATTCCCATTTGTCAAAAAGATGGTCGTATCTTTCTAGGACATTTAGGATATTATAGGCGGTTTATTCAAAACTTCAGTAAAATTGTTGCACCACTTTTTTTTTATTGAGCAAAGATAACACTTTTTCTTGGATGCATGAATGCCAAGAAGCTTTTCAGACCATCAAGGAGAAGCTTGTGACCAAACTGGTATTACGAGGAACAAATTGGGAGCTTCCATTTCACATCCATATAGATGCTTTTGATATTTCAATGGGAGCTATCCTAGGTCAAAAATAGGAGACATTGTTTAATTTTATTTATTACATCAATAAGAATTTTATAGGTGCTGAAAAGGAATTCCTCGTTGTTGTCTATACAATTAATAATTTTTTCATTACATAACTCGTTATAAATTCTTTATCCATACAAATCACTCTATAATAAGGTTTTTAATGAATAAAGTAGTAGTTATAGGAAGAGTAATTTGATGGTTACTGTTATTGCAAGAGTTTGATATAAATATACTTGATAAGCCTAGTTAGGAAAATGTGGTTACAATTTTTTTATCCACGTTGCAACGTGAGGAGAAACCTATGCCTACTAATGATGCTCTCCCTGGTGAGCATATTTTTTCTATAATAGTTAAGAGTCCATGGTTTGCAGACATTGTAAACTACTTAGTTGCAAGTTTCCCCTGCACTGTTCTCCTCGAGATCACTAGAAACTTGTGGGGATAAGTGGTCAATACACATGGATTAATAAACTCTTATTCCACACCAGTATTGATAACATCATTCAATGATGTGTAGCCAAAGATTATGTCTTCAATATACTTCAAGCATGTCATTTAGAACCTTGCAGAGGTCATTTCTAGCTTAGAGAACTACCAATAAAATCCTAACTATTGGATTTTATTGGCCTACACTCCATAAAGATTGTAAAAAGTATGTGCAGCACTACAATAAATGCCAATGTATGGGTTGACCCACACATTCTGATGAGATGCCTCTTCAACCCCAGTTGTATCTTAAAACTTTTGAAAAATGAGGTTTAGATTTTGTTGGGCTAATGAACTCTCCCTCTAGGAATATGGAATATATATTGGTTTGTACTTATTATATCACTAAATGGGTAGAGGTTATGGCATTGAAACATGCAAGAGATACTAAAGTTGCTAATTTTTTTTACTTTGAAATTTTTACCAGGTTTGGTGTACCTCGCGAAATTGTTACAAATCAAGGACCTCATTTCACTTCTGATTTGATTACTACCCTGGTTTGAAAGTGTGAAATCCAACACTCCAAGTCCTCTCCATATCACCCTCAGGATAATAGATAGGTTGAAGTGACTAATCGAGAACTTGAAAATATCCTAAAAAATATTTTAGTACTTCATAAGAAAGATTGGGTAGCAATAATTCCAAAATTAGTATGGACATATTGAACCACATGGAAGACCACCATTGGTCTTACGCCATATGAACTTGCTTATGGTAAGACAACTATTTTACCTATTGAATTTCAGATAAAGAATCTACGTACTACTTTACAATTGGGAATGAATCTAATTGATGCCAAGAAAGAAAGGATTGAAAATATTCATGCACTTGATGAAATGTGGCAACAAGCTCTTTTTCATGCATAAACTATTCAGAAATATCATGCTCTCTGGCATGATCTTTACATCTAACAATATTCATTTCAACAAAGAGATTGGAAACTATATGATTCTAGATCCCAGGATTTTAAGGGAAAGTTTCAAACTAGATGGTTATGGCTATATGAAATTGAAATTTTCTATGACAGAAGTGCAGTCAGGCTTCACACCATCGACTCTGATCACATGGCTCTTGTTGTTAATGGGAACCACTTAAAATTATACAAGCGACCTATTTCTAAAGAAAAAATTATTTCTAGTTTGACAAAAGAGCTCAATGTTGTATCTAAAGTTCTTGTTACCTCTTCAAGTACCTTTTAAGTACTTTCTATATCTTTAAAAAAAAATTAAAATAAAAAAATAAAAAAATGCAGAAAGATCTAGTAATGAAAAACTTCAAACATTACTAGATAGTTACAATCTGAAAGCTAAGTTTCTAATGGTTTGTAACTGATTAAATAACCTGCGGATGAAAATTGATTCTTCAACATCCATAGGTAGTACATACATAAAAAAAAAAGTTTTTGGTGGTTGTGTACTAAGAGAAAAAAAAAAGAAAAAAAGGGAAAAAAGAAAAGAAAAAAGAAAAGAAAAAAGAAAAAAAGAGAAAAATCTAAATAAATAAAAATCTAGTTGGTCTCCTGTTTCCCTATTGATAGGATACCACTTCTTTGGCATTCCTATTTTTAAGGGGATAAAATGGACATGGATTACAACAATGAATTCAATCAATAAACTAAAGAACAAATAATAAAAACCCACTTACCAATGAAATGCAATTGATGAACAAAGAATTCACAAGGGTTAGACAAACAATCAAGAACACAAATGAATTCAAAACTACAAACAACCTTACCATCCCATGGTGGAGTGTATTTTTGTTGGTGAGATATGTTGGATTTCCTTTCAACATAAAGCCTCCATGATTGCTTACAAAATCAAAGATGATGACCTAGAACACAATGGTGGATGCTTAATTTGCTCAAGAATCAATTGGACATGATCGCTTCAAAAATTCTCTAGATAAATTATGAGAGGGATGAGGGTTCTCTTATAGATTAGGAGAAATTTGATTGAGGGATAGGATTGACTTTGAATGCCTACAAAGGAGAGTGAATCAAGGAAGATGGATGAAGGAGATCAGTTAGAACTCATTCTTTCTCCACCATTTTAGGAAAATGGTTAGGATATTTGAGATCAAGGGATGAAAATTGATTTCAAAATCAAGGGCTAGAAATGGTTGAGACAAGTTGGTTAAGATATTTTGAAATGGGATATTCCTCAAGAATGTGCTTTGTAGAGGGAAAATAGGATAATTAAATAATTAGGAATTATTTAATTCATGTGACGAGCAGATTAAAAGGTAGGATAATTAAATAATTAAGATTGTTTAATCATGGGATTAGAGGAATTATAGATGATACTAATTAAACAATTAGAAATTATTCAATTAGGGTGATAAAAGAAAATATTAGTGATGAAAAGGACGAATTAATTAACAATTCAATATCATTTAATTAATGGAGAGAAATATGGTTAATTGGTGAAAATGATGTTAAAATGATGAAAATGAAGTGAAATCCAAGGATTATAATCAAAATTATGCCGATGATGGAAAAATGTGACTCGGGATGTGTGGTATGAGTTAAGGCATTTTGACATGTCTACATTTTTCCCCTCTTTGACATAATGTACTTGTTGTGTTGTTTCAAAGAATTTCATGCTTAGATCAAGATTGAATTTTTTTAATGATGTCACACTATTCCCTAACAGTCAATGAAAGAATGATAGGATGCTAGGCTACCACCTTGAGAGGTCAACCAAAAAATTACTTTTTCAAGTTGGGCTCACGAAAAGGTTCATGAGTAGTTTAGATGCATGGGGGATGAAAAATTAGGCCCTAGGGGTCACATTTAAGGTTCAAGATGATCTAGGGTACTCAAAATTTGACCTAGGAGGGTTTCCAAGGGTAAAAATTAGGGTTTGGGGGGGATTAAATAGGAAATTAGGGTTCATTTACCCTTCATTTGCACACTCAGCCTTAGGAGATTTTAGAGCTCTGAGAATTTTCCATTACAAGCGTGCATTCACAATGGTGAGAGTTCTAAGTGCACCACATTGAGTAGATGTGGTTCATTAGTTCCAGTGGTTAGCCGACGTAGGGGTTGCGGTACACACTTTCTGTTTATGCTTTCGAATTTTCATGTTTTCATAATTAATGTTCGAATTTAGAATAGATGATAGCAGTAATTCTTTGTTTTTTGTTGCTATTGATGCAATCCTACAACTATAGTACTATTTAGAATGACCACTTTTGTTAAACAAGGTTACTAGTGTTAAACCTAGCTGCTAGTCATAAACCATGTAACTTTTTTAAGGCCACTATCATTGGAAATGGCACATTAGAAAAAATTAGGGAAAGGACACTATCGTGAAAATCACCCGCTATCATATCCAAAATAGGCTCACTATCATTAAGGAGAGCCTCTATCATCCTAAAATAGGTCTGCTATTGTAAAATAGGGTTGCTATTGTTGCAAAAGAAGCTCACTATTGTTAAAAAGCACTGACTAAGCTAGTTTAACTAAAAATTTAAGTTCCTGGCTTGATTTTCTAGCAAAATTTTGATGTTGTGGGTTGAATGTTTGTAGGCTATTCTACATCCTTTATATTCCAAAGAGTGAAGGCCTTGGCTCTTAGATGACATAACCAATTTTTAGGAGCTAAAGCGAGATTTTTTGGAAGCTATTAGATTGAGATACATCACTTACATGCCTAAGATTTGGGCATATAGGGCAATGATGATAACTTTAGTTGAGAATTGGAGATTAAAGACCACCATCTTCCACCTACCTATAGGGGAGTCCACTGTCACTTTAGAGGATGTATGGAGGATCCTTCGCATCCCTATTTATGGTGAGCTTGTCACCTATGATTTCAGGAGGGGGACTCTTGCAATGCAGAGATTACTTAGGGTACAATAGCTATTGGTGAAGTCAATTCTGAGATCAACTTGACACCATTCATAGATGATGCAAATCCTATGGTTATAGTGTTGGTAAGTTTGATCATTAGGCCATTGATGCTTGATAGGAGATCCAAGGGATTTCTAGTTGGATGGGATATCTACATTGAGATGATTATGGAGCATGCAACCTTATATGCATGGGGCCCTTGTGTACTTTTCCATTTGTATAAAGATATGCATGAGGTAGTGTATTGTGGTGGGAGCAGTATTTCAACAGGTGTTACTATTCTACACGTGTAGGAGTGGGAGAGAATATCCATCAAATGACCTAAGGGAATCGATCATAGGGATCCTAATGATCCTTATTCTTATAGGTACTCATATTACCTTCATTACACATAGCTTGGGCGACTTCCATTCTAGAGATCTATCTTTGATGATATGAAAAACTTCATATGGAAACCATATCTAGGATGCAAGGCATGGGCAGATGACCATGATCATTTGGTATACTATTGTCAAACAAGGTATTTGATTGGTAGGGTGGAAATTATTCTTGAGAGGTACCTCCTCGATAGGGCTTTCCAATAGTTTGGAGAAATACATACTCAAATTGGGGATGATTATCGTGCATGTTATGCACACACGATCCAAGAGGTCAATGTGTGGGGTCCTAGAGAAGATTCTTAGAGACCAGTAGAAGATTTATGAGAATTGGATCCTTTTGGTTAGGGATGGGTAGTTGTTCCACATGATCTAGGGATGCCCAAGGAGTATAATTCATTGTGGGCCTACATATGGCCTTTGAGATTTACTATTCTTGTCAAACTTGCAGTAGTAGGAGGCCTTGTGATAGGCTAGGTGATGAGGATTTGTGGAGTTAGGTGCAGAGCAGATTGTGAGAGATTATGAATTGCACATGACCAACATTAGAGAGCACAAGATGGATAGGATGGTTAGATGCCCTAGGATCAGGGGGACCAATAGCAACATCAATAGTAGGTTATTGGGTAGGTTCCATAAGCACCTCACCCTTAGGGAGACATGGTTGCATGGATCACATAGATTGTTGCAAGAATGGAAAGATTGAAGGTGTTTTCATTGATGTCAACTAGTAAACTGGTTATCAACTAGTTGTTGTTGGTTGTATATGTCGAGGATATTGAGAAAATTATAATAAAGATATATTGTAGGTGTTTAGTGGTTGCTCTAGGTTTTGGTCTAGGTTTGCTCCTACGTTTGTATGGTTCATACATGTTGTTCATGGTTGTTGATTTGTTGTACAATGCAAGTTGTCTTCACTAGTTGTGAACTATGGTTTTTTGTGTTTCTAGTTGAGGTCCGAGAGAAATATTGTTGGTCTAGATTTGTCTTTGATGAAGTCTTATGACTTACGGTTCTAAAGATGAGTTGCCCTGATTGTAATGAAGATAGTTTCGGCATTTGGAATGTTATTGCTTAATGGTTCTATGTCTTTTACACTAGTTTGGACAACCTTATGTGAAATAATACTTTCAAAGTTGATGAAGCATGCTAGCTATTTTTGAGTCCCTTGAAGCATGTGTTTTGGTTTCCCTTATTCTAATTCCAACTTAGGATTTTTTGGTGCTGACCTAATTTGAAATTGGATTTGGATGGCCAACATTGGATATGTTTCAAAGTTGAAGATGGTATAAATACAAGATGAGTAAGTGATGGAAAACATACAAGAGCAAAGAAGAAAGGGTAACAAGAGAAAATAGAAGGTGTAGTTAGATGCGACATTTATTCTATTCATTGAGAGAGAGTGTTGCGAGTGTGGTAGATCAGTGTGAAGCTTAATGCCGAGTTTTTGGATGCAGTGAGCAGAAGGTCAACTCTATCATTTATGCAAGTAGATCAAGTGTTTATGGTGGAATCCTTTGTTGCATTCGGATTTTAGTCTCTCTATAACAAGTCTTCTTTGTCTTCTTTGTATCTCTATGGTAGTGAGCTGTCTAGATTGTTAGCTCTGTTGGACTGCATCCTTATTCCAGACAGTCAGTCCTTAGTTTAGGAAATGAGCCTCTTGTAATCGGTTTTGATATTCTCTATAGTGTGAGTTAATCCTCACCATGGTTTTTCCCTCATTGGGTTTTCCATGTAAATATGGTGTTATTGTGTTTGTGTATTGTATTTAATTTTTTGCATTGGTATTTGATAATTAATCAGTTAAGCAGTATTAAGAAATAGTTTCGGTGATTGAATTAAAGGTTTAATTATGTGAAAATTGATTCACCCCCCTCTAAGTTGCTCTGTTTAATAATTGTTATTAGAGAAAGGTTCTTTGTGAAGAGCTTAATTACTTGAGGAGGGTCCAGGATGGCTAGAAAAATGGTTTATGATAATTCAAGTTTGATGGAAATAATTATGGTGCCTGGAAAGTATTTATGGAAGAATATCTAGAGTATTGTAGATATGATCTGGAGAAATCTTACAAGAGTCCTTACACTCCTCTTGTTAATGGTCTGAGCACACCTAAAGAGAGAAAAGCACATGAAGCAAACAATAAGGTGAAGTACATCTTGAACAATAGTCTAGGACATTCTGAGTTGATAAAGGTTTAGAATTTGAAGATGACTAAGGAAGTTTGGGAGGCTTTGGAAAGAGTGTGTTGAATATCCAAGATACTGAGAGGGGGGGTTCAATCAGTATCTTCTTAAATTTTTTGAGCAAATACCATCCAATTATTCCAATGCATACAATAGCAAAGATAAGTAAAAGCATTAACAAAATGTGAAATCACAAAACACATGAATACCAAGATTTTTATGTGGAAAACCCAAAATAGGAAAAACCACGATGAGTGTTATCTCACAATATAGTATAACCAGTTATAAGATATTACAAAATGGGGTGGCTCATTGCCAGGACTCACTTTCCAAATACAAAGGCTCACTGCCTATAGAGTTACAATGACAAAATGGCTTATAGCCAAAATGAACTTAAAAAGTGCACCTAGTGAGTGTTGATTTAGTTCCAATGGAGCTTAGTAAACTAACTTGACACACTTCATCATATTCGCTCTTCTTCACATTCACATTCACAACACACTCATCTCACACTCAATCTTCAAAAACTATCCAATATATACATATATGATCTCTCTGCAAGCATCAATTAGGTCGGCCTAATTAGATGCACTTCTTATTCACCAAAAATACCAACTGTTGGCTACAATATTTCACAAAATATTTCCAAAAAGCAATTCAAGTGGCCAATACGCTACATCCTATCAGCATGGACCTAATATAGGTTGCACATATATCCGCATAACAAAAATTAATTCACCATTACACAACCCATCTATTAGGTTGGCCAAGGATAGACCTAATAGCAAAATTGCAATCAATAGAGTAATGTTGATACAACATACGAGCATTTGAATACGTGAGATCTTGAATGTACATGCTTCTAGAATCCATAAATCATTTCTCAAAACTGCAAGAAAGAATAATCACCATCAAACAACTGTGGACCAAAATACCAGAGAATATAAGCATTATACCGGTTTAGATACCAGGCAAGAATACCAAAAAAAAATCAGACTTGATCTTGCAGTTGTAACTCATATATCATGGTGACATCAATGACAACACAAAACAACAAAATGAGATGTTCTTCATTTTTCCATAAATCTCCCCCTATGTCATCGATGGCAACATGTGCCAAAAATAATATTTACAAAACTCCTTATTTACAACACTTCTCCCCCTAACACAAGTATTTCACCATTCTTCACTCCCCCTTTGACATCAAGGACAAAGGGTGTCCCAAAAATTGATATTGAAATATGAAAACAAAGAAAACAAGAAAATATGCTTCAACCGGAGGATGGTGATCCTTGAAACTCCTTAAGAATACTTTCCCATATTGATTTACCATTCTCCCAACTATCCTTTGCAGCAATCAACATCCTGTTCAGGGATACCAACTCTACCAGAGTTTCACCATCTAAAGTATCAGGAGTCAAGTTTATCCTCTCATGATTTTCTATGCATGCCAAGGCCTTGTCCACCAGAGTGTATTCCACTCTTATAATTTCACTTAAATGATTAAATTTTCTGATAATCTCTTCCTTCTACTTCTGTAAAATAAAGAATTTATTTTTATGCATAGTGATGGTGTTCTAGGTTGATCTATCTTTGTCTTTGGATATACTGTAAGTACTAGAGACATCGGGGAACTGGGACTTAATGGAGTCCATAACAACCTTAATGTTCTAGGTGTCACCCGACCACTTCAAGTAATAAGAAAGAATTACATTTTCTTTTGACTCGTAGATCTTCATAGCTTCCAAATTCTTTTCAACATTTGAGTGTGCAAGAGCACACTTTTCATGCAATTCCAGTAGCCTTTTCTCTGCCAGTTTCTCCCCAACCTCTTGTTTTGTCTTTTCACTAAGTCCATAGGTATACTCCTTGAAAGAATCCAACAACAATCTCAAATTTTCAATAGGAGTGAGGGATCCATCAATAGATGCACCAGGTATGACCTCTTCAAATGCCTTAAGAGCATCTTCTATGAGTTATGTTCCTTTCTGATGTGTTTCAAGAATCTCCTTCCTTCCAAATTCCTGCAATGCATCTCCTAACACCACTTTATGCACTGGAGACATCTTCTCCACATCTACATACCCTTCATTCAAAGGAAGTTGTAGATGCTCCTGAGGAATTATCAGCTAAAATCTGATCTGCTTGGGCATCAAGCCTTTTAGAAAATCATTACTGGAGGATGATTCTCTGGAATGCTTAAGATATTTTACAATCTGCTTTTGAATTTCTTCATTTTTCCCGAAAGATTTCTTTTCTTCCTCTCCCTTTTCCTTTTCTTCTTCCTTCTTTTCTTCTTCCACTTTCTCTTCTTCTTCTTCTTCTTCTTTCTTTTCTTCATTTTCATCTTTATCTTTGTTGTCTTCTTCATCATTTCCATATTTTCCATTTTCATTTTTCTCTTCTTCTGGATTATGTTTATCTTCTTCTTCACCACCTTTTCCCTCTTCAGTATTACCATTTTCATCATTTCCTTTTTCATCTTCAGTGTTCTCTAGAGGAGCATCATCATTTTTTTCAGGCTCAACTTCACCTTCATTCTGGTTTTGAATTTTCAGAGGATTATTTTCACCACCAACATCATTTTCAACATCAAAGTCTTTAGAAATATCTACATCACCTGTATCAACTTTTTTATTTCCTTCCTCATCTTCTTTATCAACTTTTTATTTCCTTGTCATTAAAATATTAACCCTTTTCTCCATTCACAACATATCTGCACAAATCCTTTTCAAAGTCTCCAGATCATCTAGGGTCAAGGAAGACCCAATCTTATCAAATGCATTGTTCCTGATTTTCTCTTCAAGTGCAACAACCTTTGATCTCCTTTTCATCAGAGCTTCCCACATATTCTCAAGTACATCTTTCTTTATATCATCCCATTTAACTTCCAAAATGATAACATATTCAATGAAAACTAAAAGTAAAGTTTTCTTATCCCCCTTTTCAACATTATCATAATATTTTTTGTCAGCTTCAGCTGTTCTCAAAATGTAACAAAGAATTAAGAGTAGCCTCTAATTTGAAACAGGGACCATAACTTATTAGAATGTCATGTTCTTCTCTCTGGTCTGTAGAGGCTTCATCAGACACCTTAGTCTTCTTCAACTCTGGTTTGGTGTGCACATGAACACCAAATTTCTACTCTTCCTCATCATCAGAAGACGATACAATATGCACTCTCTTAGAACCAACAACTTCCTTAGAAGCACCTTCACCAGAGGATAGACCATCTTATTTTCTTCACCAATTTTGTAGCAGGATCCTCTTCCTCTTCATCTTGATCATTTGTGATGCTAAGATTTTTCTCCCTAGAATCTTTCTCTTTCTTTCCTCTTTTCCTAGGGGACAATAGAGGAATTTTTTTCCTTTTCCTAGATCTAGTAGTAGGCTTGGAGGAAACTGGGCCTTTCCCTTTATCAGCGGTACTGGGTTCAATCTTTACTACAGGGGCTGCAAAGGATTTAGGAGTCCTGTCAGATCTCCTTAGGCTAGATGATTATGCCTTCAACTCTTCTCCCTTAGCCCTTCTAAGATAAATCTGCTCATCAGTGAATCCAGCTTCTCTAAGCTTCTTTTCCACTCTCTTTCTAATTATTGGCTTCTGAGGCTCCATGTGGATCTCCATAGATTTTTCTGCATAAGTACCAATTCTGGGTTCATTGGGATCCTTCAAATTTTTCAGCAAAATTTGTACATAACCCTCAACTTCATCCTCTGTAATTTCATATCCCAATGGATGAATCCATATGGTATGGGATTCTACTGCTTCAATCATGCATTCATTAGAGGAAACATGAAATATGATGTCATCTTTATATTTCTCAACTATTTTCCTCAAAATCCTATCTCTTTGATTCATGTTTCTCTTAAATACAACAAAGAATGTTGTTAGAGCATTTTCTTGAGCCTTCAGATGACCCAAACTATGCATATAATAAAAAATTTGATGTGACATCAGTTTGGATGAGTCTAAAAACACTTCATCATTCTTTCTAGAAAGTCTCTTCATGAAATAGAACAACAGACATACAATCAATGAACAAAATTTGAAAGCATACTTCCTTTCCTTGGTCATTCTCAAATTCTCAAGCAATTGTAGTTAGAGAAGCTCACATAAGTCATAGTCTGCACCATTTACTACCATATCAAAACCAATATAAATAGTTGTGGCCGAAACAAAGTTCTCTCTATTGGTGAAGTATATTTTTTGACCAATCATGATAGTTGCATACTTCATAGCTAGATTAGTGATGAAATTTGTCATTAAAGCTCTCTTTTCATATGTGGCTCATGTAAGTTTTGTTACCACCTCATTCTTCATGGCTTTCAATATAAGTACTGGTCTTTTATCCCAGAGGCTGGTAACAACCCTAATCACCTCCTTAGTTATCAAGTGCGGTCAGTTAGTCCACAAGAATTTATCATGTATTCTACTTAGGACTGGCTTCACAAAACCATCATCAACCATAGAACTGAAGTTGGGAAAACTGTTCCATCTATCTAACCTCTTCGCAACATGGTTCGAGTATTCAGGTTTTATCAAAAAACTATCTCCAGTAAGCTCATTCTTCCAAATGTCGATCAATTTGGTGCAATTGAATTCCTCAGTCTTTACTCAAATATGCATTCTTGTGTCCTAGGTCGACATAACTCCATGAGGGATTGATGAGAAGGCACCCATAGGGTTGTCTTCGAAAACTTTCTAGGAATATTTCATATAGGATGGTTTGGGTCTCTCCAACACTTTAACAACCATAGGGGTTGCCATTCTTCCAATTTCAAATTCAAACAACTCAAAGAACACAAACCCACAATTGTACAGAAAATTAAAATACCTCTTTCTTCACGAAGAACCAAAACTAGGGTTTGTATGGCTCAAACTCCAAATCACCTCAAGAATGCTCCAAAAAGCTCTTCAATTTCTTCAATTGCACGAGTGATAAAAATGCCTTACACATTTTCTTTATAAAACAATGATCTACCCTAACTCACATTAAATGCAGTAGATTTCAAAAAGCTACTAAAAACTCTTCTTCTCTACTCAGAAAAACCCTAATTTTCTCCGCAAATGATCATTCCTTTATATTTTCTTTCGGTTCCACTTGCATAACCTCTAGCTTATCATTTCTCACAACATATCTTTGTGCCAAGGAATGGCACACAAAAAATCAAGGGGGTTCAAGTGTTTTTTTGTTAAAGCTCCCTCTAAGACCTTGCTAGGTCTAGTTCTCAGAGGAATTGTCTGTACTGGATGAGGCACATACACATCTGTCATCTCAGTCTCTTCTTTGTTCCTCCAAATCTTATTCATTTATTTCTTTATCTCATCTTTGTCAACCTTCTTCACAGGTTTATTATTTTCTATTGGATTGGTCTCCTCACCCTTCTTGCTTTTGAAAACTCTTGAGATATGTCTTGGTTTGTTGCAGTTATAGTAGACAATATTTCTCTAATCAGATTGACTTCCACTGACTCTTGTTTTTGCACTTATTAGCTTTATGTCCATACTTATTACAAGTATAATGGTAGCCATTAAAGGATTGATTCACTCTTCCTCCATTATACTAATTCATCATCAAGGTTCTGCATTCATTTTCCCTATGTCCAATTCTTTTGCATGCAAAACATTGACCAATGAAGGGACTAGGAAAATGATTCATCCTACTCCTACATTTTGTTGCTTTGTGACCAAATTTTTTGCAAGAAAAACAAGCGCCATTAAAAGATGAATACCTTTGTGTATTAGGTTATCTCATAGGTGGTCTCCTAGTAAATTTCCTTGAATTTCCTTTCTGATTTCCTTTGTTCTGAGTCTTCTGGTTGTCCTTAGAGTTTTCACCTCCTTCCATTGCCAAGCCACCTTTGTATTTTCTCGGTTTCTACCCTGAAATCAATTCATCAAACCTCTCTGAGCTAGATTTGAAATTATTTTCAAAGAGTTTTTCTTTCTCCAGATCTGCTTTCAGATTCACCACTTCTTGTTCAAGCTTGGTGCATTCATCAAACTTTCTTTGTACCAATTTTTTCAAACATTCTTCAATTCTTTTCTTCTCCTCTACTTGCACTTTCAAACCGATGATTTCAACATTAGCCTACTTCAATTGGTTAGTTACTTCACCATGCCTTTCTTTGAACTTTTTCAATTGCTATTTTAATTTTTGGACACATTCATTTGAATCTTCAAGATTTTCTTTCAGCTCCTTATTTCCATTTTCAACTTTATCAAGATCTTCAATTGTGGTTCGAAGTTCTTCTTTAT
The DNA here is from genome assembly GCA_007258455.2 of Sequoia sempervirens. Classification (NCBI taxonomy): domain Eukaryota; kingdom Viridiplantae; phylum Streptophyta; class Pinopsida; order Cupressales; family Cupressaceae; genus Sequoia; species Sequoia sempervirens. The sequence goes on from VDFB02271358.1 coordinate 1,018,655,632, forward strand.
CATTCATTTCTTCCATCTTTAGGATCTCCCTCAAGTTGTTAGGATTTTTCGGAGGAACCAAGATCTAATACCAATTGTTGAATATCCAAGATAGTGAGAGGGGGGGTGAATCAATATCTTCTGAAATTTTCTGATCAGATACCATCCACTTATTCCAATGCATATAATAACACAGATAAGTAAAAGCATTAACAAAACATGAAATCACAAAACACATGAAGACTAGGATTTTTATGTGGAAAACCCAAAATGGGAAAAACCACGGTGAGTGCTACCTCACAATATAGTATAACCAGTTATAAGATATTAAAAAATGAGGTGGCTCACTACCAAGACTCACTGTCCAAATACAAAGGCTCACTGCCTATAGAGTTACAATGACAAAATGGCTTACATCTGATGTAGATCTAGAAGATTCAATTCAACCAATATGTTAGCCTTCCTCTAAGAGGAATCTAACAATATTAATATGACCTCCTTAAACAATCTAAACCACTCACAAAGCTTGACAAACAACAGAAGTCAAATTCCCCACTTTCACTCCCTAAACCCTTGTAGTATTGTAAGCCTAGTTTTTGCCCAATAACACAAATGATTCCCAAAATACCAATCAAACTCTTGATGTATTCAAATTCCCATTTCAAGGATATAACACATATGTAAGCCTCAAAAACAACTCCTTTGGACCAACATGGAGATCCAACACCCCTATCATGAATTAGGCCTCTTTTACAAAGGAAGTACCCTTGAAACTTCTCCAATCTCTCTCAAACCTTGGGGAAGCAATTTATATGTCCTCAAACCATCAAAACCACAAAAATATCCCACTAGTACAGACCCATTCATGCCAAATCAAAAAACCCTTATTTTAAGTGCAAATCATGAGGGTTTATTAAATCTGATACATCCACAATCTCCTAGGCCCTAAAACCAACTCAAAAATAGTGGTTTAATCCCACACATGCTTAAAATTTCAGAAAAATAAGACTCCCATACAAAATTTGTCATACCCTAGGCTAAAACCTCTTCTTTCACATGCTTTTCTCTACAAAACCACTCAAGAACAACAAAAATATCTTCCTTATTTATTTTCCTACGCTCTAGTCATGTATCCTGTAAGTAAAAAAAACTCCATAGGGCCCCTTACAAAAGTCATAGTGGCCACAGAAAGTGTAAGGGCCCTTTACTTCATCTTTAACTCACAAAACCCTCAAAAATAGGGTATGTGGGCTATGTACAAGGGAACACTTTAAGGAGGCTTCAAGACTTCTATTAAACCTTCAAACCAGGTAAATTTCAATTCCAACACAGTGCTCCAAGAGAAAAACAAGGTTACATATCATCAGTTAGCCTGTACGGCCAATGCGAGCCTGCAAATAAGAGGAAAACACAGAAATTTGAAAAGAAACTCATAATTTTTATTGTCAAGATCTTGGGTTTCGGACCAAAAACCTTACAATGATCTCTCCATTCCTTTTTAAAGGCCTTTAAAACTCAACCACTGATCAACCACCTTTACAACTAAATTTTGAATCCTTTTTGACCGTTGGAATCATAAAACACTCCATTTACAAGTTTGTTAATCATCACTCTCCATACATGGCAATGCTTTAACTCTTGACCTTTTAAATGCATTGAAACTCCTATGACTTCTCTAAGACCACACTAATGGCTTAAAAATATCCTTATTACATTTACAAGATACTATTCTTGCACATTTACATGTAGATTCAAAACTTTCCTTCCAAAGGCTACACCACAATCCCAAGTGCAAGATCACAACCTAAACTCAAAACTTCACCTTAAAACTTAGTTAGGAGTCTAAAGTAACCTTATTCACATCAAATGACCTCTAAAAATCTTTACTCCTTGCCAATCATTCCAATGCTCAATGATTAGTGTTCCAACTATAGGCATAAGATGGAGGTGCTCTTGCACCAACATCCAAAATGAACTGACAAAGTACACCTAGTGAGTGTTGATCCAATTTCGATGAAGCTCAGTAAACTAACTTGACACACTTCATCATATTCACTCTAATTCACATTCACAACACACTCATCTCACACCCAATCTTCAACAACTATCCAATATATATATATATATATATATATATCTGATCTCTCTACAAGCATCAATTAGGTTGACCTAATTAGATGCACTTCTTATTCACCAAAATACCAACTGTCGGCTACAAGCTTTCACAAAATATTTCCAAAAATCAATTTAGGTGGCCAACACGCTACATCTTGTCAACATGGACCTAAGATAGGTCGTACATATATCTGCATAACAAAAATTAATTCACCATTACACAACTCATCCATTAGGTCAGCCAAGGATAGACCAAATATCAAAATTGCAATCAACAAAGTAATTTCGATATACCATACAAGCATTTGAATACATCAGATCTTGGATGTACATGCTTCTAGAATCCATAAATCATTTATCAAAATTGTAAGCAAGAATAATCACCAGCAAACAACTGCAGACCAAAATATTGGAGGATATACCAAAATACCGGAGAATGTAAGCATTATACCAGTTTAGATACTAGACCAGAATACCAGAACAAATTCAGACTCTATCTTGGATTTGCAACTCATATATCATGGTGACATCAATGACAACACAAAACAACAAAATGAGACATTCTTTATTTTTCCAATAGAGCGCATGATGGTGATGAAAGAGTTAAAGAGGAAAAACTACAAAACTTGGAGACACAATTTCATCTTCTACATATGTTTGAAGATGAGAATATTAAAGCTTATGTACAGAGATTGGATGAGATAGTGGCCGAAATGCAAGGACTTGGTGCTACAATCGATTAAACCAGGATTTTGAAGAGATTCTCAGAACTCTTCTTGATGTTTACAATGAGAAGGTGAGTGCTATTGAGCATACTATAGATTATAAGACCTACACTAAGGATCTGTTGTTAGGATTTTTGACATCTTATGAGATGAGGAAGCCAAGTTTAAGGAATGGATGCAAATCATAGAATTCTTTTAAATCTACAAAGGTTGAAGATCCAGATGAAAAAATTGATGAGATTGAAGCTAACTTTGTAAGAAGGATGAGGAAAGGCTCTAGTAAGTATGAAAGTAAGTTTCCCTTTAAATTTTTTAGTTGTGGAGAAATAGGTCATTATGTTGCAAAGTTTCTGAAAAGAGCTAAAAGGAATAAACAAAAAATATGAGAAAGAAAAGAAAGGAAAGAAGATTAACAAAACTTTTTATGTGAATGAGAATGCTAGTATATCTGATGAAGATTCAGAATATGAAGATCCTGATGACACTGAATGCTTGTTCTTGGTGATTAAGGATGAAACTACTTCTGCTAATTCTGAAAGACAGGTAAAGGAAAGCCCTTTGGAGAAGGAAAAAAATGAAGGTACGATTATCTCTACCCTACATTCTAAACAAGACAAAAATTATTGGGTAGTTGATAGTGGTTGTTCACATCACATGAATGCTGATAAGATTAAGTTTTTTAAGCTTGAAAATATGATGGAGGATTGGTTATGTTTGGAGATTATACTGGTGCTAAAATATGTGGGATATGTTCAATAATTTTTGATGGAAATCATCATATTGATGATGTCTACTAAGTTAAGGGTTTAAGGCATAATTTTTTGAGTGTTAGTCAGATGTGCAGAAAAGGATATGATCTTGTGTTTAAGGATGAGAAATTTGAGATCCAGAAAGGATCTGAAACATTGATTGCTACAGGAAAGAAATTTGAAGGAAATATCTATCAACTTGAAGGTGTTGATGGAAGATGCCTTATGACTTAAATTAATGACAGTTGGTTATGGAATCAGAGAATGTGTCACATGAATTTTGATAACTTGGAAAGGATTAGTGTTTTTCAGGCCATGATAGATTTACCAAGAATTACAAAGCTTGTTAATGCTATTTGCAAGAATTTTCAGTTTGGAAAACAAGAAAGAAATCATTACAAATCGAAGGAATAGTCTACTACCGGACTACTAGATTTAGTTCATACAAATATTTGTGGTCATACAAGAGTGAGAAGTCTACTTGGTGAATGGTACTTTATGCTTTTAATTGATGACTATTCTAGATATACATGGGTTACATTTCTTAGAGAGAAATCAAATGCAATAGATAGATTCAAGGAGTTCAAAGATATGGTTGAAAATGAAGTGAACTTGAGATAAAATGCTTAAGGTCTGACAGAGGTGGAGAATTAACCTCCCATGAGCTTAATATGTTTTGTGAAGTGCAAGGAATAAAGAGAAAGTTGTCTGCCCCAAGAACTCCTTAGTAGAATGGAGTTGTTGAAAGGAAAAATAGAACAATTCAAGAAGTTGCTAGATCAATGATTATTGAGGCTGGTTTACCAAAATTTTATTGGAAAGAAGCTATTCATACTGTCATTTATGTATTTAATCGAGTTCAAGCAATAGAAAACAAAATAAAGACTCTCGATGAGCTATGGCATAGAAAAATTCCTACTGTTAAATATTCCAAGGTATTCAAAAGTAAATGCTACATCAGAAGAGATGAAGAAGCTTTGGGAAAGTTTGATGTTAGAAGTGATGAAGGAATTTTCCTTGGATATTCTTCTAATAGTAAGGCATACAAATGTTTCAATAAAAGACTGAAAAATATTGTAGAGAGTTCAAATGTCAAGATTGATGAGACAATGAAGAATTCTATTGAATTTGATGGATACATATTTGTTGAACATGATTGTGTAAGCATAGAAGAAATTGTGGAAGAACAAGAAAAAGATGAGCAAGAAAAGCAGGATGAAAAGAATGAAAGAGAAGAAGATGCTCTGGTGATGTCCCCTAAGACACCAATATATGTACAAAAGAATCATTCAGAAAGTCAGATTATTGGAGATAAAACAAAAGGTGTATTAACTAGAAGCAAGGTTGATACTGAAGTGAATCTACATTTACTTTATGAGATTGAATTGAAGACTACAAGTGAAGCTTGTAAAGATAAACATTGGAAGAAAGCAATGAAAAAAGAACTTATGCAGATTGAGAAGAATCAAACTTGGGAATTGGTTCCAAGACTGGTAGATAAAAACATCATTGGATCGAAGTGGGTATTCAAAAATAAGTTGAATGAGAATGGAGAATTTGTTGGAAACAAAGTGAGGTTTGTGTGTAAATGTTACTCACAAGTAGAAGGTGTAGATTTTCAAGAAAATTTTTCTCTAGTAGCAAGAATGGAAGCTATAAGGATGTTCTTGGCATTAGCTACTCATAAAGACTTTAAGGTTCATCAAATGGATGTCAAGCCAACATTTTTGAATGGCGAGCTAGAAAAAGAAGTTTATATGGAACAACCCGAAGGATTTCAATTGACCGATCAACCGGATATGGTGTGCAGATTGAAGAAAGATTTATATGGGTTGAAGCAAGCTCCTAGAGCTTGGCATGCGAGATTAAACATGCATTTGATTCAACAAGGTATTAACAAAGGTACGAAAAATAGTAATCTATAATTTAAAATTGAAAATTACATAATCTTGATTGTGATAGTGTATGTTGATGACATTATCTTTGGAGGAAATGAATTATGTGTAAGAGGTTTGCGGAAGAGATGCATAAAGAATTTGAAATGTCTATGTTTGGGGAGATGAATTTTCTTTCTTGGGCTATAGATTAATCAAACAGAGAAGGGGATTTTCATTTCACAGTCTAAGTATGCTAGAGAGATGTTGAAGAAGTTTGGAATGCATGGTTCCAAACCGATAAGTACTCCTATGATGACTAGTTGGAAATTAGGTAAAGATGATGGTTCACCTAAGGATTATCAAAGAAAGTACATATCTATGATTGGTGGACTACTATATTTGACTGCTACTAGACTGAATATCATGCATGTTGTTTGTCTTGTGGCTAGATATCAAGAAGATCCTAAGGAATCACATGTTGCTATTAAAAGAATATTCAAATATTTGAATGACACTCTGGATTATGGATTGTGGTATCCTAAAGATACTAATTTCATACTTAGTGCCTATGCAGATGCAGATTGGGCTGGATTTGTATATGAAAAAAAAAGTACACGTGGTGGTGCATTCTTTCTTGGATGTAGATTGGTGGCATGGTCGAGTAAAAAGAAAGATTCAATCTCCTTGTCTACTGCTAAAGTTGAGTATATTGTTGTTGCATCTTGTTGTACACAAGTTCTATGGATGAATTAGACATTGAAAAATATCATAATGGTATATGACAATCCTATTTCTATTATGTGATAATACAAGTGCAATTAACATTTCAAAGAATCTAGTGATGCACTTGAGGACGAAGCATATATCTATCAGATATCATTTCTTAAGAGAGAAGGTCATGGAGAATGAAGTGAAGCTTGAGTATGTTTCGACGAAGGCTCTTCCTAAAGATACTTTTGAGTATCTCTGGGAGAAGTTAGGAGTTATTTCCCCTCCTTTCTTGAACTAGATGCATATGGAGATGCATTAGTCTGATGGATCTATGGATCTATCTTTCTTCTAGGCTGATGTTTTGGTGGCTACCTCTCAGGGGGAGCAGGTAGTATTAGGTGTTGTCATGATGAGTATTTTTTTTTTCATGTCAAAGGAGAAATCAATGTAAAATATTCTTTTTCCTTTTCCATTGATGTCAAAGGGGGAGAAGAAGTGTGTGAAAAAAAAAGAGAGTGAAAAAGGAAAGGAAGAATGGAAGAAGCATATAAGAAATGATCTACTAAGGGGGAGAAACAAAAAAGTGTATTCAAAGCTAGTATGTTGTCTTTGATGATTTTTCACATCATGTGTTGCCATCAATGACAAAGGGGGAGATTTTTGCAAGAATGGAAAGATTGAAAATGTTTTCATTGATGTCAACTAGTCAACTAGTTATCAACTAGTTGCTATTGGCTGTATATGTCGAGGATATTGAGAGAATTGTAATAAAGATATATTGCAAGTGTTCAATGGTTGCTCCGGGTTTTGGTCTGTATTTGCTCCTATGTTCGTATGGTCCAAACATGTTGTTCATGGTTGTTAGAAGATGCTATATCTAGATTTTTGGTTGTTGATTCATTGTACAGTGCAAGTTGTGTTCACCAGCTGTGAACTGTGGTTTGTTGTGTTTTTGGTTGAGGTCTGGGAGAAATATTGTTGGTCCAAATTTCTCTTTGATGAAGTCTTATGACTTATGGTTCTAAAGATGATTTTCCCTAATTGTATTCAATATATTTTTGACATTTGGAATGTTCATGCTTAATGGTTCTATGTGTTTTACACTAGTTTGACCAACCTTGTGTGAAATACTGCTTTCGAGGTTGATGAAGCGTGTTGGATCTTTTTGGGTCCCTTGAAGTGTGTGTTTGGGTTTTCCTCATTCTAATTCCACCTTAGGATGTTTTGGCACCGACCTAATTTGAATTTGGATTTGGATGGCTAACTTTGGATATGTTTCAAAGTTGAAGATGGTATAAAGACAAGATGAACCAGTGATGGAAAACATACAAGAGCAAAGAAGAAAGGGTAATAAAAGAAAAGACAAAGTGCAGTTAGATGCGACATTGATTCTATTGAGTGAGAGTGTGTTGCCAGTGTGGAAAATCAATGCAAAGCTTAATGCTAAGTTTTCAGATGCAGTGAGAAAAAGGTGAACTCTATCATTCATCCAAGTAGATCGAGTGTTTATGGTGGAATCCTTTGTTGCATTTGGATTGTAGTCTCTCTATAACAAGTCTTCTTTGTCTTCTTTGTATCTCTATGGTAGTGAGCCCTCTAGGTTGTTAGCCCTATTGGATAGTGAGTCCCTGTTCTAGATAGTGAGTCCTTATTTTAGGCATTGAGCCTCTTGTAATCGATTTTGATATTCTCTATAGTGTGAGTTAATCCTCATTGTCATTTTTCCTTCATTGGCTTTTCCATGTAAATATGGTGTTATTGTGTTTGTGTAATGGGTTTAAGTTTCTACATTGGTATTTGATGATTAATCAGTTAAGCAGTATTAAGAATTAGATCTGTTGATTGAATTAAAGGTTTAATTCAGTGACAACTGATTCACCCCCCCTCTCAGTTATCTTGTTCAACACAGATTACGACTAAGAGGGATCAAACTATCTAGGATAGAGATTCTCAAGTTGGGGAGTGAGATGTGGAGATCGCTCGGCGATAAGCTTTTGATGCATAGATTGTGATACTGACGGAAAAGTGAGACATCGCTAGGGCTAAGAGAGATTCTCTTTTACATGAGAGAGATTCACTAAGATAGTAGTTGGATGGTGAGAGGCAGTAGAGGATGGCATTAGAGATTGCACAAGATTCTTCTATTCCTTGGGTATAGTATCAAGTTGAGTGTGATCAATTTATAGCCGAAGTGACTTATTACAATACTTTATGTGAGTCATAGGTACCTAGATCTCAGAGGTGTCCTCAATTCGTGGTTCCTAGCTCAACAATAGGTGTAGAGTCCTCAGGGGGATAGTCAATTAGCAGGCCTTTAAGACAACTTATAGGTCCACTTCTTCAACCTCACTAGTCTCTAGCCCATAGTCAGAGATCAGAGCATGATGGGGAGCAGCAGAGATCACCTCCATGTGGTGGACAGTAGGGCTGATGATATGATATTTATGCTACTTTATCATAGACTTTGATAGTGACATGATTTTTGTATATACATTCATCGGCCAATTTTGAGGCCTCATATATATTTTTTATCTCATTTGATATTGTATTAAATATAATATTGATGAAATTGATGTACTTGACATTTCCATTTTGATGATATATGAGAGATACCATTTTTTGATGGGGCATATGATATATTATGTGATGCTTATGAGATGATTACATGTTTATGATATGTTGATGGATGTGTGATTATATGCTCATGTTCTTTTGTATTTTTTGATGCTTTGGTATGATATCGATAATGTTATGACATATGAATACAAATGAATTTTGGATTTTATGATGCATGATTTTCTATGATATGTTGGATATGATATGCTAATGAGTTTGTGGATGCAGGATGCATGTGGTATTAATGATTTTGTGATACAGGATGGAGATGTTAGTCAGAAGAGATGTTAGTAGGATTAGATGATAGAAGAAAAAATATGGTTTGATCTAATTTTTGAAAATCCATAGATTATGATTGATGATGATATGCTTGAATGCATTGATGAGTGATTGATAATGATGTAAATGTGATGAGTTTTCTTTTTCTTCATGGAGACTAAGTAATTTTTAGCAATCCTTATTAATGTATCAAATAGACATGATGCAACAAGGTATTAATGACCAAGGCAGATTTGTATCCATTATGTGGACTTTGACTCCACAAACAAGGAGTATTTTTGCTCATACTAGACATACAAAAACCTTGTTAGAGTGTATGGGTGAGAAGTTCAGAAAATTTCAAACTAGTTGCAAAGAGAGGTTTGAAGAACCTAATATGCCACGGTTACATGAAAATGCCCAAAATGACTTCCGCACAAACAAAAATTCAAGTATTCACCATGGTAGTATTGCAAAAATGTCCAAAAAATAGAGCAAATGAAATCGATGATAAATGCCCCATTCCTTCCTCTCTAAATCCTTATGGACATCCTTGAGAGATCCTGGGAATGAGACAATAAGATAAATCAAAAGATAAGATCATAAAATATAAAATAATGTTGTATCACTTGCCATAGATGTTTGATGTTTCAAGATGTTATCCATCAATGATGTCTATTGTAGGAATGTTTTATCTATTAAGACATATGTTAGGATGTTGATGTTAATTAAAAGAGGTAGATAGTTTAGCATTAGGCATTGTTTTAGTCTGATAACAATCAAGTAGTTGCAATTTTTTAGTTGGAAATTTTGAATTTTGATGTTTTCTTTGCTTATTGATTTCTTCATCAAAGGGTGAGGATGAGGATTTTTTTATTATGTATGGATAGTTTATTGTGAATAGGGGATGACAAGAATATGATTTTTGAGACTTTCTGAATGTTTTTGTGCTTTTGAGGTTATTTGATGTTTTCTAGATATTAATTTTTTTTGGTGTTTTTGAGAGATTTAGAGACCAAGAGGGGGACCTAAGGCGATTGACCTAGTGCCTTTGGGGCTCATCAATGATGGAATTTCCTACATAAGCGCAAAGACAATATAGTTTGACTGACCATGATTGACACTATTTTTGGAGTTTTCTTATTTTTATGAATGTTTTGGAGTTTTCAAGGATATTTGAGTGTTTTTGGATTGTCAATTGATATATGGACCTAAAGGGACTAGCCTAGTTCCTCAGGGGCTTATTGATGATGGACTTACATGTGTTATACATACATAGATGACATAGCTCGATTATTTGACTCAAAAGCATACAATTTTTTTGGGATTTTGATGTTTAACAACTATTTTTGGATTTTGATGGGTTTTACAAATATTTTTGGATTTTGATGGGTTTTACAAATGTTTTTTGATTTTGATTGTTTTATGATGTTTTTTGGATTTTTTATGGGTTTTCTACGAATGATGGGATGAAAAAGGATCCAATCCTTCTACCAAGTTCAAGAAGTTGCCCACAATTTGGAACAAGACTACATTTATTATGGATAGGTGGATAAAATGGATGGTAAATAGGGATAGTGCAACAAGGTTCAACACTTGATTAGTTATTGAGCCATGGTTGGGTACACATTTTATTATGCGATAGATGGATAATATTGCTAAGGATTCATGCCAATGCTAGGATAATGTGATAGGGATCATTTTGGATCAGTTTTTCTTTTGTTTCAACATGTTTAGGTCACATAATGAGCTAGAGGATATAGACCAAGAGTTTTCCTAGGATTAGTTACTTGTACTTGCCCCAATATATAGCAATGTATAAACATCACGAGTAGATAAAAAAGGTTGAATGGTTGGAAAAAGAACATTCAAAATGAAGGATCTTACTTCCAAGGACTACCTCATAGTGATATACCCTGTTAGGATAGAAATATTTGCATTCAGATAAGGTTGGATAATGGTAGGGTATTTTAGGATAGAATATATCCAGTAGAAAATATCATATCAAGAATTTTAAATAAAGAAAAATTGAAATATTTTCCCCTAGTTTTGTCAAGATCAAGATGGTTTTGAAATAGATGGATATGATATGGATCAAGAATTTATTATGGATAGGATGCACATGGACCCTTTATTTTACACATGATACCTATTTGCTAGGTTTTCATCATGGTACTTGTCCAACGCACTACCAAAGTTGTTTTCACTAGAGGACAAACTTTTTTCTCTTTACTATTTTCTCTCAAATTTTTTATTTCTTGACCTTGATCATGTCAAACCCCCTATAGGTTTTGATGTCGATGTTATTGTCATGATGTTCTAATGAAATCCTCAACAACTGATTTGTTGTTCCAAGATACATGTGCTTGCATATAACTCTTAAATGTTCTTGTCATCTTTGTTGATACTAGGTTAACCTTATCTAAGTGCACACATCACCATAAAGTTCCCTTAGGGTCCTTATGATAAAGAGTAGATGCTAGTACACAGTTAATTTGTGCTTTGTATATTCTTCTTGCTAGTACTGGTGGTAATTTTTGATAAGGGATGGGTATGTGCAGGATCATCATGGAAAAAATAGGCCCTTAAGTGGCAAAAAATTCAAAAAAATTAGAGTTAGGAAACTTGACGTAAAAATTTGAATAAGTTATCTATATTATTTCAAAAATATGTAAGAATAGAATCTGTAACAAATTGAATGTAGTTTCTAAATTACTAGGTTTGTTTAAAAAAAAAATCTATTTGGTGAAAATTTGAAATTTTAATGCAGTAGTACTTAAATTTCAGGGAAAAAATAAGAAGTAGGTGTTTATCTGACCACCTAACCACAATAAAATGATAATACTTTTTTATAAGATTTTAGATATAAGTAGAGGATTCATGTCTTGATCTAATGCATATTTTTTTAATTGTTTTCCAAGTAAATAATTAATTATGATTTTTTTATTACAACTTTTAAAAAATATAAAAACTTGTATGTCTAACCACCTTAACTTGGTCAAAACTTCATGACATTCAATTTTTCTTTTTTTAATCCTATAGTATGTGAATCATAGAATGTGACGCATGTTTTGGATTCAAAAAATGTGATACCGTTTAAAAGCTATAGATGTTTTTCAATCAGCCTATCAATCAGGACTTTAGTCGTAATTCGAATAGAAAATGAATAATAATTACTCATTAAATTCAAAGTAAAGCATACTTTATATTTGTGGAAAGTTGGGAATCTCCTCTAAAAACCCTTTTCGTTTCATCAATTTTGGTAAAAAAAAAAGTCGTTAGCCACATACCCATCATATTGCCACTTTTTGGCCCATCATGATCCTACACATACCTGGATATGTGATAAGGATAGAGTGGTTAATGACTTAGGTATTGAATATTTTATTTTCCAAACTTGGGATGATGGGATACAAAATGTGGACATAGAAGCTTGCATAATGTTTGGACCAACTTGATCATTTGACTTTGAAGCTTTCTTTTGTGTTGGACACTTTTGATAACTGGATTTTTCTTTCTATTTCTCCATAGTTTTTTTGACTAATGGAGCTTGACATGGTTCATTTACTTTTTCTCATTTCAGAATCCATTTGAAATTCATTTGTCTAGTTTGAATTTTTGACTTATTAGCTTCAATAGTTTTCTCTTTTCTTTTGCAAGAATGTGTTTCTTGTTGGGCCTAATTACTAGGTGGAAAGATGCAACAACCATGATATATGATAGGGATGGTGGAATTACTAGCAACAGTTTCATCATAAGAACCCTTTGTGACTCCTAATGTTGATATTTGCACTAGGTAAGGTTGCTTCCAATACCAATGAGGTATCATCATTAGAATTAGATTCTTTGACTACTGGGTAACTAATATCATGGTGTTGAGAACTGTAAAGAACAACCATCCACTCATTATGTTTTGTAAATCATTTCTCCATTCATTTGGCTTGAACTTGAAAAATAGTAGATTCAAGTGATGCTTCAGAAGATGTGGTTGTTCCAAAGTTGATATATAATCCTTCTTCATGATATATTTCTAGTATATTATCATAAGATCCTGTGAACTTGAATATGGCTTCATCATTTCCAAATATTTTTGAAGAGATACTTGTTTGGTATTAGGATCATCTATATATCTAGTGGAAGTAGGTACCTCATGGGTACATGTAGGAGTTATTGGTGTAAGGCTATGATCATCTTCCATAAAATCCTGAATGGATTATAAGATGTTCAATAGGTCAAGATAGTACTTTGAAAAAAGTTTTAAGCTCTCCATCTCAGCTTATTTTAGGTTAAATATCATTTATATATTGGAAAATGTTCATTACCTAATGATAGTATTTTGGAGAAATAGGATCTTCATCTCGAATCACCTCAGAGAAACACTCGTCGTGCTTAGGAGTATTTTCTCGACATGAACTTTGGGTAGATGGTGGATGATGAATAGAGGATTCTAAATCTTGAGTGGATATCTAAAGTGATGAAGAACATGGTTCCACTTGACTTAGATTTTGTTGATCTTAGATTTGGATAACATTAGTTTGTGAATTTTCTTTGGGATCAGTATCACCTACTACATATATCCCTTGAGAAAGATCCTTGAAGATTTCATCATTAGATGATGATTTTGGTGAGGCTGGTATGGATTGGATCTATGAGGATCTTGGAGATGAAATACTTCCTTAGTGTTAGAGAATGAATTGTCCCTTGATAAGTATACCAATAATAAATTAATCTCCTGCCTGATAAGCACTAGTACCAATTGTTGGCAAAACAAGGACAAACAACTGAGAGGAAGGGTGAATCAGTTGTCACAAAATATTTAAACTTTTCAAACTTTGCTTAACTTAATCTTAGATCTGATGAATGAATAATAAACCACAAAAAGTTAGCACATCAGAAACATAGAGAACACCAAGATTTTTTACGTGGAAACCCTGTTAGTGGAAAAACCACGGTGGATGTTAGTCCACAATATTATACCCTATAATGAAAGATAATGGGAATACACATGCATTCAAGCACACTTCCTAGAGCTCACTGCTCAAATACAAGAGGGCTCACTCCTGAACAGTAATTTGGATTAGATCCACAGGGTGTGGATAGAGAAAATAGCTTCTACACAAGCCCGATTACAGTTCCAGTTAAGCACAAAAAACCTTCACACTTCGCTCAACCTTCTTCTCACTTTGCTCTGCAATTGAATGAATAGATCAATATTCACACACTTTCTCTTCTCTATCTTTTATTTTCTTTCACACACACTCACACTTCGCTCACACAACCACTCTTATATATCCGCAACATGAAATACATCAACTTAGTTAGCCAAAAATATAGAACATATTTACAATGTCGGCCCAAATTTACAAATAAATTTTAAATGTGGATCAAACACTATCGGCTAATATTATGATGTGACCTAAAACAGTATCTTCGAGTGCGCAAAAAATTTAAATTTAAATCTTCAAGCATCCACAACATGTTACAACCATCATGTTGGCCAAGAACATGAAAACCCGATCTTACCGAGAAAAATCTTTGACCACGGGTACACCAATCAACGTGGACATACAAGGATAGAGAATGATCTAGAAGCATCCAAAAACAACAAGAACTAATAGAGAATCATACGCAATAAAAGAAATTACCAAAATCACATAAAATTCAATCAAGAACACTGACATAACCCACAAAAGTATTGTCAGAACACAACTATTCATAGCACGATCAAATCTTCATGTGGATCTCTGAAACTTCTAGTAGATGATCTAGATACTCTCAACAATAAACCCTTTAGTCCACAACAATTTATCCTCAATGTACACAAAAAAAAACACCTTGATGACCTTCACTGTTCCACTGGTAGCCTACAACTCTTCCTTTAACAATTTTCTCAATATCCTCGACATATACAACCTTCAATACAATAATGCTAATAGTGTTGACATCAATGACAACCACATATCAACAACACAACCACAACATCCAACAATCTCCCCCTTTGGTTTTGACTCTTCTCCTCAAATTCTCGTCTCCCCTAAAAATATTTTTCACATTGCTCTTCTCCCCCTTTGACATCAATGGAAAAGATAAGAATTATCTACCCACATACAAGCTCTGAACCACATGTCTACACATTTGAATACTCCCCCCGAGTAGCAGCCACGAGAACATCAATCTGGATCAGGAAATGTCTATGAAGCACATGGATTAATGAAAATAAATGCATCTCTAGTTCATATCAAGAGGGGTAATCACCCCTAGCATTCCTCTGAGATACTCAAAAGTATCCTTCAGCAACGGCTTAGTGAAAATGTCTACAATCTGTTCTTTGGTAGGCACATACTCCAATCTGACTTCTTTCTCATTCACTTTCTCCCTCAAGAAGTGAAACTTGATTGATATATGCTTGGTCTTAGAGTGTAGCACCAGATTCTTTGATATGTTAATTGCACTTGAGTTGTCACAGTATATGGCAATAGGTTCATCATATACTACTCTGATATTTTTCAGCATCTACTTCATCCACATCACTTGAGTATAGTTATTTGCAACAACAATATACTCTGCCTCAACAGTAGATAGAGAAATGGAATTCTGCTTTTTGCTCAACCAAGTCACCAACTTCTTCCCTAGGAAGCAGGCACCACCACTAGTACTCTTCCTGTCATCAACATCTAATTCCCAATCCGCATCAGTATAAGCATTCAAAGTAAGAACATCATCCTTATGATACCAAAGCCCAAAATCAATTGTTCCTTTTAGATACCTGAAGATTCTCTTTATTGCAGTCACATGAGATTCTTTCGGATCAACCTGAAATCTAGAAACTATACATACAACATTCATAATGCCTGGTCTGGTCTGAGATAAATAAAGAAATCCACCAATCATTGACCTATATCTTGTTTTATTTTCCTTAGGAGAATCATCATTCTGAGTTAACTTGCATTTGGTCACCATGGGAGTACCAACAGGTTTTGAGTCTTCCATGCCAAAATTCTTCAACAACTCTCTCACATATTTGGACAAAGATATGAAAATTCCCTTGTTTAATTGAGTAACTTGTAATCCCAGAAATAAATTCATCTCTCCAATCATGCTCATTTCAAATTCACTCTTCATTTCATCAGCAAACTTCATACATAGATTCTCATTTCCTCTAAAAATAATGTCATCAACAAAGGCCTCAATAATCAACTCTTTGTCATGATCCAATTTGAAAAACAAGTTGTTGTCTGCAGTACCTTTATTGAATCCAAGCTTTAATAAGTATTTGTCCAGTCTAGCATACTAGGCTCTAGGGGCTTTCTTGAGTCCATATAGAACTTTCTTTAATCGGAAAACCATGTATTCCTTATTAGTTAGTTAAAATCCATCCAGTTGTTCAATATATACTTCTTCTAGCTCACCATTCAAAAAAGTTGAATTCATATCCATTTGATAGAATCTATAGTTCTTATATGCATCATAAGCAAGAAATAATCTAACAACTTCAATTCTGGAAACAGGGGCAAAGGTTTCTTCAAAATCAATACCTTCCATTTGTGAATACCCTTTACATACCAGTCTTGCTTTATTTTGGACCACTTCACCTTGTTCATTCAGCTTATTCTGAAATACCCATTTAGTACCAATCACATTTTTGCCTTTAGGTCTGGGAACAAGTATCCGTGTATCATTCTTTTCAATCTGCATCAGCTCATCTTTCATAGCTTCCATTCATTGTTCATCATTGCAAGCTTCATTGACATCTTTAGGCTCAATCTTGGATATCAGGCAATACTCTTCTACAATCTTTCTTCTAGTCTACAGACCTTTATTCTTATCTCTTATAATTTGATTTTCAGAATCATTTAGCTTCACATACCTTGGAACTTTGGGACTCTCTCGAGCTTCTAGTTCTTATGTTCTTTCTTCTACACCTGTACTTGTCTCTCCTTCCTAACATACTTGATTTACGTGAACAAATTGAAGTTGTTTTACTGAAACATATGACACAATTTGAAGTTGATTCTATGTCTGAACATTCTTCCCTTTGTTTGTGTTGTGTTCCTGGTCATCTGAATCATATCCATAGTATCCGTATGATCTATTAGAATCCTCATCAACTCTGACATTTGCACTCAACCATTTTTCTTAATCTTCTGTTATAGCACCGGTAGGCCTTTCTTTTAGTAGAGTAACCTAGAAATATTCCTTCATCACTTCTTGCATCAAACTTGCCTATATCCTCATCTCTCTTGATATAACACTTGCTTCCAAGATCTTGAAATATCTAACAGTAGGCTTATAACCAAACCATAGTTCAAAAGGAGTCTTACTAGAATTACTATTGACATTTACCCGGTTCAAAGTGTACACATCAGTGCTTACAACTTCACTCCAATAGATGTGAGGCACATTTCCTTCTATCATCATTGTTCTAGCAGCATCGAGAATCGTTCTATTCTTTCTTTCTGCAACTCCATTCTGTTGAGGGGTTCGGGGAGCAAATAACTGGCTCCTGATTCCATGCTCTTCACAAAAAGAATTAATCTCCCTGGAGGTGAATTCACCACCCATATCATCCTAGAATAATCATCAATAATCAGCATAAAGTACCTTTCTCCATGAAGACTTCTGACTCTGGAGGGACCACATAGATCAGTATGTACCCACTCCAATAACCCATTTGTATAATGTTGTTTGCTCTGAAAAGAAACTCTAGTCTGTTTACCCATCTAACACTCCTTGCAAATTGTGTTATCAGGCTTTACTAGCTTAGGTAGATCTCTTACTACTTGAGTGAAACTTACTTTGAAAATGTTATCAAAATTCACATGACACAGCCTCCTATGCCATAACCAACTTTCATCTACTTGAGCAATTAAACAACTTTCACTAGCAGCATTCAAGTGAAAAATATTACCTTTTTTCTTTTTACCTGAAGCAATTAATTTTCTAGATCTTCCAAGTATCCTGCATCTTCCATCTTTGAACTGAAGATCATAACCCTTGTCCACCATTTGTCCAACACTCAACAATTTTTCCTTCAAGATTTCAACATAAAGAACATCATCAGTGTTATGCTTACCATCAAGACAAATAGATCCTCTTCCACGAATCACACCAGCATTGTTATCTCCAAATCTTACAACCCCACTGTCATACTTCTCAAGACTTACAAATTTGATTTTTTCACCAATCATATGATGTGAGCAACCACTGTCAATAACCCACTCATCTTTTTCTTCAATTTGGGTCGCAAAAGCTTTCTCAACTTTAGCAAATTTAGTAGCCACCGGACCATTTTCCTTGATAGCAAGGAATACCCATTCATCTTCATTTCCATTATCTTTATCAGACTCATCATCATTCACTCCTTCTTTAGCATAGTAACATTTCTTTTGGAATCTAGATTTGTTAGGCTTGGACCTAGGAACTCTTTCAGGACACCTTGATGCAAAATGACCTATTTTACTACAAGAAAAACATTTAATAGGCAAAACTCCTTTATACTTACCTTGTCCTCTTCCTTCTATCTTCACAATCAGTGCTTCCATCTCTTCTACCTCTCTTTCTTCAGCTTCAAGCTATTTCATTTCTTCCTCATACTTGAATGACTTTCTGGAACACTCTTCCAAATCATATCTTTGCTTGTTTCTTCCGAACACAGTAGCCTTAAATGCAGTTTCAGTCTTAGGAATAGATTCACCAAATTCACTCAACTCAAAGGTAGCAAGTTTACCAATCAGTGTATCTCTTGTCATATTCGTCAATGATCTGGTTTCTTCAATAGTATGAGCCTTAGCTTTATAGGAGGGAGGAAATGATCTGATCACTTTAGCTACAATTTCTTCCTCATCCAGGGTACCATCGACACATCTAATACCCATCACTAGTTCATTTACTCTCTACATAAAAGAAGAAATATTTTCATCTTCACCCATTTTCAAATTTTCATACTTACCTTTCAAAATCTGTAACTTAGCCATCTTCACATGTACATCTCCTTCATACAAAGTTTCCATCTTTTCTAAATCTCATGAGTTGTCTTCAGACCTAACACATTTGTCATTTTTGAATCTGTTAGAGCATTCAGTAAAGCTTCCATAGCCCTAACATTATTCTCAGCCACTTTAATCTCATCAGTAGTGGAAGGACCATTCTGAGGAATAACATATGGATTTTTGTAATCTTCCAAAAGGGTTCTCCAATACACCTCAAATGACACTCCTATCTAGCTTTTCATAATGAGTAGTTTGTTCCATCGAATCTAGGGTTGTCCTTCTTGTATGATGCCATCACAGATCACCTCAAGCTTTTAAACTTCTTCAGAGGAACCTGCTCTGATACCAATTGTTGGTAAAACAAGGACATACAACTGAGAGGGGGGGTGAATCATTTGTCACAGAATATTTAAACTTTTCAAACTTTACTTAACTTAATCTTAGATCTGATGAATGAATAATAAACCATAAAAAATCAGCACATCAGAAACATAGAGAACACCAAGATTTCTTACGTGGAAACCCTGTTAGTGGAAAAACCACAGTGGATGTTAGTCCACAATATTATACCCCGTTATAAGTATAATGAAATATAATGGGAATAAACATGCATTCAGGCACACTTCCTAGAGCTCACTACTCAAATACAAGAGGGCTCACTATCGAACAGTAATTTGGATTAGATCCACAGGGTGTGAACTAAGAAAATAGCTTCTACACAAGCCCGATTATAGTTCCAGTTAAGCACAGAAAACCTTCTTCACACTTCACTCAACCTTCTTCTCACTCTTCTCTGCAATCAAATGAATAGACCAATATTCACACACTTTCTCTTCTTTGGATTTTCTTTTCTTTCACACACACTCACACTTCGCTCACACAACCACTCTTATAAATCCGCAAAATGAAATACATCAACAACTTAATCGGCCAAAAATATAGAACATATTTACAATGTTGGCCCAAATTTACAAATAAATTTTCAATGTGGATCAAACACCATTGGCTAATATTATGATGTGACCCAAAACAATATCTTTGAGCGCACCAAACATTCAAATTGAAATCTTCCAAGAATATGAAAACCCAATCTTACCGAGAAAAATCTTTGACCACAGGCACACCGATCAACACGGATGTACAACAAGGATAGAGAATGATCTAGAAGCATCCAAAAACAACAAGAACTAACAAAGAATCATCCGCAGCAATAGAAATTACCAGAATCACATAAACTTCAATTAGGAACACTGACAAAACCCACATAAATACTGTTAGAACACAACTGTTCATAGCATGATCAAATCTTCACATGGACCTTTGAAACTTCCGGTAGATGATCTAGATACTCTCAACAATAAACCCTTTAGTCCAACAACTAATATTCAACATATAGAACAAAACACCTTCATGAACTTCATTGTTCCACTAGCAGCCTGCAACTCTTCCTTTAACAATTTTCTCAATATCCTCGACATATACAACCTTCATTAAAATAATGCTAATAGTGTTGACATCAATGACAACCACAACATCCAACACCAATTCGCTAAGAGCTTTGGAAAGGCTACAATTAGATTTGTGGCTTTCTTCTAAATTGAGAGGTACAACTCCCTCATATGTTTTAAATGAAAAATGAATGATATTTTAACCAAAAAGTGATAAGGAAATAGACATTAATCCATAAGAATGCAATTAATGTGAAATAATCCTAAGGGTCATCAATCGGCTAGCTAACAAACCGTAGTAATAAATGACAAAAGAAAATAAAAACTAAAATAAGAGATCCCATAATAACAATAGATGAAGTAAATGCAGTTGAATATATTTCTCATAGGAAATCTATTCAATTTGTGTACATGACTCATAGGCTAGTACAATCAACATCTCATTCTACTCACAACTCACATATTGAGAGATACTGTAATTAGGAAATAAATGAAATTCAAAGCAAATCTAATGTTTCTCCCTTGGTTACAACATAGTGTATTCTCTAGATATGGGACCCCTGATGAATGGTTGTTTACCCAAATATAGAATTCATATTCCTCTCTTGACAGTTACCGATCAATTGTGGTAAGATATTCTTTCCGCTTAACTGTTTATCTTGAAAAATGATGATAGGGAAATAATAAATAATTGGTATGATTATATTGCTAATGAAAAGACTAAACAATTCCCAAGCATTTCTTAATTTAACTCTCACCTCATGGCCATTGATTCTGAAGTGGTTCACATACCTCACCAATTGAGCATTAAACAACTATCATGGAGATGTGATAGATATACATGTGCAAGTTGTCTAGCTGGAAAATCAATTAGCAATGTAGCTTAAATTCCCATCATATCAACCATTAATTCAAATCGCATCACCATCCTATCACATTGATCATTCTTAGTTAATATGTCTCGCCAACCTTTTATAAATTCAATAGGAGCTATCTCACTTCGCCAACCTGAAGTGTCAAACATGGCTAGTGCTCAGAGTGATGGTGTATCCATAAATGATTTTGTTGTCATTGAAGAAATTGAGTGTATCCCTCTTTTCAAATGATTGTCTTATCAATTAAAAGAGGTCTTCATAGTTGACAGTGAGATTGAAGGACAGGTGCTACGTAACATACTAGGAGATACATTTTTGAACTAAGTACATAAGCACAATGCAACGCTTTTGGAACACTTTGTGTACACTGTGATTCGCACCTCTAGGAATCACAATTGGGGAATGAGGGCAATAGAACAATTAGGATGACCATAATTCCTCCACCAAGTGAATGTATCCATTGTTGATCTCAACAATTATCCACAGAGCAGACTGATAGGTGACACCATTTGTGTTGCCACTATAGCCTAGAATGAATTCATGGAAGAAGCAGTGACTATCCTATGTGCAGGGCTAGTGACAAACAATATGGGGCTATTTTCCCAATTTCTACAGTCTCATGAGAACCTACTTTCACCTACCCAGATAGAGTGCTTTGAAGTGGTGATAGAAGAAGTTAGTGTGCTAATGTTCACCCATTGTGCATGAGATGAATCTCCTTTTGATACTATCTAGTTCCCCATCTTTATGTAATTAATACAAAATTTTGTATTTCCACCAATCAATATATATATATATATATATATACATATAATGAAGTCCTTCATTTTATACTTCTGGTGTTGATTCCCCGCATTATGAGCAATTTTGTCTTTAATTTTGGTTTTCCTTGCTTTATCTAGATGGATTCTCTTTGTTTCACCTTGCATAAATAGTTTTTTCATTTATCTAAAATGCACCTAAGCATAATAATCTTGCATTATGACTTCTTAATTCTTTGAAAATGAACTTTGGTAGTAATGTGGTGAGTTAGCATAACTACAAAAATCACCATTGTAGTTATAGGAACTAGTTCAATTCCCGCTCGACCTTGAAAAAAATTGAAAAAAAAGTCATTGGTGGTCCTTTGAACAAGTTCGTGAACCTTGGGTACAGACCACCAACCTTTAAAATAACAACTTAAAACTTGTGACAAGTTACAACGAAACCCCAAAACACCGCTAGGCTTAAGAAAACGAAGAAAGAAAGAACTTGGGCGGTAAAATGGAAAGTTAGGTGAACTAATGAAAACACTATTGCAAGTATGAGCTAGTTTGGTAGTGTTGTCATTAATGTTGTCATTGATGTCAACACTATTCAGTATGTTGTAGATTATACATGTATGGTTGAGAGATGGAGCTATCTTTATGGCAATGCAGATATGTTGGTTTGATGAGTTTCCAAGTTCTTTTGAGAAAATTAATAAAGAAGAGAAGTTAGAGTGTTGAGTGTGTTCAGTGCCTGCTCCGGTATGTTCTCTGCATTTCTCCTGTAGTGATCCTATGCTTGTGTGGATCTGAAGGTGTGTTGTTGGTATTTTCATGGTAACATATGTTGAGTTTCAACT
Source organism: Sequoia sempervirens (assembly GCA_007258455.2). Lineage (NCBI taxonomy): Eukaryota > Viridiplantae > Streptophyta > Pinopsida > Cupressales > Cupressaceae > Sequoia > Sequoia sempervirens. The sequence continues at coordinate 1,018,678,580 of VDFB02271358.1, forward strand.
TCTGGTGAGTTGGCATGTGAAAGTTGTATCCACCAGTATGTGTGTTCTACCGACAGAGTCAGTATTCTATGGACTAGGAGAAATATTGTTGCTCTACATTTCTCCACTGTTTTGTTTCAGATCATGTGGATCTAGTAGATGTCTTGTGAAGGTCTTTCCTATGCTCTAGAAAAAAGGTTTATAGTTTGGTGATCCAGAAATCATGTTTCAATGTCTCTGTGTGTGTCTGCACAACCCGGATTGACTGGTGAAAGGAGTTCAATGTTTCAAGCCTATTTTTTTTGTTGTGGATGTATCTAGAAGATTCTAAAATGTATTCTCATGCATAATGAAGTGTGTTGCATCATCCACGTGTCATCTTCTTGTTGGGAAGTGTGTGCATCATTTGTTAGGTTTCTACCTAGTGATTCTAGTGATTCAAGAAATTATTTTTATGTTGGCTCCTTCCCACTCCAGTTTCTGACTGGCCCCTTGGTAAATGTTTCTAAGGTTGAGAATGGTATTGGGATGTGTATGCATGATGCAAAGTGACAAATGCCACAAATCATAAGAGTAGAAGTGTGTGTGAGTGAGTTGTGATAGCAGTTTTTCAATATGCTGGGCAGTGAATTGAAGATTTCTATAATCCTACGAATGTGCTTTAATTGCTATGGTGGATCTTTTGTTCTCTTTTGTATCTGTAGGAAGTGAGCCTTTGTACTTGGAAATTGAGCCCTCTTTTGGGCACTGAGCCTTTGTATTTAGTTTATAATCTTTATATTGTGAGTTACTTCTCATCGTGGCTTTTCCCTTATTGGGTTTTCCACGTAAAAATATGGTGTTCATTGTGTTGATTTACTTTCTATTATATGTGTTTCATGCTTATATTTGATAAAAAAAAATAGTGTGGTTGAATATTTGATAAGTGATAAAGTTTTAAGTTTGAATTTGAGTGACAACTGATTCACCCCCCCTCTTAGTTGTCCTGCGCCTATTTAATAATTGGTATTAGAGCACTAGTTCCTTGTTGTAGAGCTTAACCACTTAAGGAAGATCCGATGGCGCACAAGTTTTCGATCCCTATGTTTGATGGAAATGAATACAAATATTGGAAGGGACATATGAGAGGATATATTATCTCTCTTGGTTTCAAGACCTGGAAGGTTGTTGAGAATAAGTATACACTTTCATTCGAAAATGGTGATATGATTGCTGCTAGGAGAACACATGGAAACATCTATCAGCTAAAAGGAGTTGATGGTCATTGTCTTGTATCTCAGATCAGTGAAAGTTGGTTATGGCACCTAAGAATGGGACATGTGAATTTTGATAATCTAGTCAAGATCAGTAAAAAGGAGATTGTTTGAGGACTTCCTAGAATCACAAGACCTACTAATGCTATTTGCAAAAGTTGTCAACTAGGGAAGTAGACAAGATGTAGCTTTAAAGGAAAATAATATTCTACTACTGGTATGTTGGAGTTGATACATACTGATCTATGTGGTCCGACTAACACTGGAACCCTGAATGGTGATAGATATTTCATGTTGCTTATTGATGATTACACTTGAATGACATGGGTTGATTTTCTCAGAGAAAAGAATCAGGCCTTGGATAGGTTTAAGGTATTCAAAGTAAGAGTGGAGAATGAAGTAAATCTAAAAATCAAATGTTTAAGATTGGATAGAGGTGGTGAATTCACTTATGGTGAATTTAATGCATTATGTGAGATGCATGGCATAAAAAGATTGTATTCTGCTCTGAGAACCCCACAACAAAATGTAGTTGAAAGGAAAAATAGGATAGTACAGGAAGCTGCTAGAACTATGATGAAAGAATCTAATGTACCAGATGTGTATTGGAGAGAATCAATACATACAGTTGTTTATGTTCTTAATAGAGTTCAGATCAGACACAACAACACAAAGACACCTTTTGAGTTGTGGACTGGTAAGATTCCTATTGTGAAATATTTCAAGGTATTTGGAAGTAGATGCTATATTAGAAGAGATGATGAAAATCTTGGAAAGTTTGATGCTAGATGTGATGAAGGAATATTTCTTGGATGCTCTACCACTAGCAAGGCATACAAACGCTTTAACAAAAGATTAAGGAAGATTATTGAAAGTGTGAATGTCAAAGTTGATGAAGACATACACAAACCTATTGAGATAAGTGAAGTTGAACTTGATGATCCTATTTGTGGACATATACCTGAAGAAAATAAGAAAGGAGAAGAAGAAGAAAAATAAGAAGAACAAGTAGAAGAAGAAGAACAAAATGAACTGGGACCTATTGCTAGAACTCCTAAATATGTACAAAAGAGTCATCTGGAAGATTAGATAATTGGAGACAAGAGTGAAGGTGTAAAGACAAGAAGCAAAGTTGCAATTGAGGTAAATTTTTGTTTACTTTCTAAAATAGAACCTAATTTTTTAAAAGAAAGATGTGAAGATGAAAGTTGGATGAGAGCTATGAAAGAGGAATTGCAGTAGATAGAGAAGAATTAGACATGGGAACTAGTCCCTAGACCTGTGAACAAGAATGTGATTGGCTCAAAATGGGTGTTCGGAAAAAAACTGAATTAAAATGGAGTAGTAAGGAATAAGGAAAGATTGGTATGCAAAGGATATTCACAAGTTGAAGGCATAGATTTTGAAGAGACATTTGCCCCTGTGGCCCAAATGGAAGCTAATGTTTTTGGGTTTTTTTGCACACAAGGACTTCAAAGTATATCAGATGGATGTTAAGTTAGCATTTCTGAATGGTGAGTTGGAGGAAGAAGCATACATGGAGCAACCTGAAGAGTTTCAGCTGTCTGACAAGCCGGACATGGTTTTTAAGTTGAAGAAGGCGTTGTATGGAATAAAGCAAGCTCCCAAAGCTTGGTATGCAAGACTAGATAGATATCTGAAAAAGAAAGGATTCAACAAAGGTTCTGTTGACAACAACCTCTACTTCAAAGTGCAAGGTAATAAGATGTTGATTGTAGTAGTTTATGTTGATGACATCATTTTTGGAGGAAATGAAGGCATGTGTAAAAAGTTTGTTGAAAAAATGTAGAAAGAATTTGAGATGTCTATGATTGGTGAATTTAATTTCTTTCTTGGTCTAAAAGTGAATCAAAATGACAAAGGGATATTTATTTCACAATCTAAGTATGTAAAAGAGTTGTTGAAAAATTTTGGGATGAAAATTTCTAAACCGGTTTGTACTCCTATGGTAACCGGATGTAAACTGAGTAAGGATGATGAATTTTCTAAGACTGATAAGAGCAAATACAGATCCATGATTGGTGGAATGTTGTATCTCATTACTACTAGATCATATATTATGCATGTAGTGTGTTTAGTTGCTAGATTCCAAGCAGATCCTAGAGAAGCACATCTTATGGTTGTAAGAAGAATATTTAGATATCTTAAAGGCACACTAGATTATGGACTATGGTACCCTAAGAGTAATGATTTCACCTTGACTGCTTATACAGATGTTGATTGGGCCGGATGTGTAGATGATCAGAAGAGTACCAGTGGTGGTTCTTTCTTTCTTGGTGGAAGACTAGTTTCTTGGCTGAGTAAAAAGCAAGATTCAGTTTCTTTATCCACTGCAGAGGCTAAATATATTGTTGCAGCATCCTACTGTAAACAAGTTTTGTGGATGAAGCAAAATCTGAAAGACATTGGTGTGGTATGTGATGAACATATTCCTATTTTCTATGATAATACAAGTGCAATAAACATTTTGAAGAATCTGGTTATGCATTCAAGAACGAAGCACATATCTATCAAGTATCATTTTTTGAGAGAGAAAGTGTTGGAGAATGAGGTCAGATTGGAATATGCAACTACAAAGGAACATATTGCAAACATATTTACTAAGGATCTTCTGAATGATACTTTTGAGCATCTTAGGGAGAGGTTGGGGGTCATTGGACCTCCTAACTAGGTGCACATGAAGGTGCATTAGTCTAGTAAATTCACATATTCTTCATCTACCTGGACTGATTGATGGGTCTACTCCGTAGGGGGAGTAGAAAAGATTTTCATTGTTGCAATAAGAATGTACTCCTAATGGGGAGTAATTAGAGTATTTGTTATTTTCCATTGATGTCAAAGGGGGAGAAAAGGTTATGTGTTGCCATCAATGACAAAGGGGGAGATTGTTGCAAGTATGAGCTAGTTTGGTAGTGTTGTCATTAATGTTGTCATTGATGTCAACACTATTCAGTATGTTGTAGATTGTACATGTATGGTTGAGATATGGAGCTATCTTTATGGCATTGCAGATATGTTGGTTTGATGAGTTTCCAAGTGCTTTTGAGAAAATTAATAAAGAAGAGAAGTCAGAGTGTTGAGTATGTTCAGTGCGTGCTTTGGTATGTGCTCCACATTTCTCCTATGGTGATCTTATTCTTGTGCAGATCTGAAGGTGTGTTGTTGGTATTTTCATGGTAACATATGTTGAGTTTCAGCTTTTGGTGAGTTGGTAGGTGAAAGTTGTGTCTACCGGTATGTGTGTTCTACCGACAGAGTCAATATTCTATGGAATGGGAGAAACATTGTTGATCTACATTTCTCCACTGCTTTGTTTCAGATCATGCAGATCTGGTAGATGTCTTGTGAAGGTCTTTCATATGCTCTGGAAAAGAGGTTTGGAGTTTGGTGATCCGTAAATCATGTTTCAGTGTCTTTGTGTGTCTGCAAAACCTAGATTGACTGGTGAAAGGAGTTCAATGTTTGAAGCCTATTTTTTTTGCTTCGGATGTATCCGGAAGATTCTAAAATGTATTCTAATGCATAATGAAGCATGTTGCATCGTCTGTGTGTCATCTTCTTGTTTGGAAGTGTGTGCATCATTGATAATTTGTGTTTTCAATAGGTTTGGCCGACCTAGTGTTTACACTTCATTCGAAGAATAAAATTTAAATTGAGAAAGCATGTAGAAGATTCAAGAATATTATTTTTATGTTTTTATTGGTCCACTCTTATTCCTTTCCACTACAAGAATTTAGAGTTTCCAACCTAATTTGAATTTATGAAATGATTTATTGTGGTCGAACTTAGTAAATGTTTCTAAGGTTGAGAATGGTATAAAAGCGAGGCAAGTTGTGAAGAATCGTATGATAGTGTGATGTAAAGTGACGAAAGTGTGCCACAAATCATAAGAGCATAAGTGTGTGTGAGTGAGTTGTGATAGTAGTTTTTCAGTATGTTGAAGGAAGTGAATTGAAGATTTCTATAATCCTACGAATGTGCTTTAATTATTGTGGTGGATCTTTTGTTCTCTTTTGTATCTGTAGGTAGTGAGCCTCCCTATTGGATAGTGAGTCCTTTATAGGCAGTGAGCCTTTGTACTTGGACAGTGAGTCCTCTTTTGGGTAGTGAGCCCCTGGCAGTGAGCCTTTATATTTAGTTTATAATCTCTATATTGTGAGGTAACCCTCACCATGGTTTTTCCCTTATTAGGTTTTCCACGTAAAAATATGGTGTTCATTGTGTTGATTTACTTTCTATTATCTTTGTTTCATACTCACATTTAATAACAAAATAGTGTGGTTTAAGATTTGATAAGTGATAAAGTTTTAAGTTTGAATTTGAGTGACAACCGATTCACCCCCCCCTTAGTTGTCCTGCACCTATTTAACAAACATTTCCTGGGTTAGAAATATTCAATAAAATACCTCCCAACTAAGGACTTAACTAAAATTTAACATAGGGGTGTTGATTTACAAAAGGGGGTCCCAAAATATAGGTAGCAAAGGCTTTGTCTCGGGACAAGGACTGCAGAGGATGCAGCCATGAACCTAGAAACATTATGACCAATCCTATCCATTAGGAAATAGAGTCAAGAAAAGGGGGAGGACAACAAATAAAACCAAATGAACAAACCCAAAAATGACACACCAAAACTGACTATATACTAGGTTAGTACCTACCAAAAAGGGGAAGGAAGAGGAAAACTCATAAAACCATTAACAGGCTATGAGAAGAAGGACCTAGACCTGAACAAGCCTATTAGTGCATGCAATGTCTGAAAGGATGTAAGAGTTTGAATGACCCAAACATATGCGGTGTAGCTTTAATCAAGAGATCAACTATGCTACCCCTGAAAAACCATCTCTCATCATAGATCTCCTCCCAATGTGAAGGAATGTATATAAAAGTTTTTGAAACACTCTTTATTATTTCCTAAGGTTTTATTATTTAAAAATTTTCCCGCATTTGAGGTGAATTCAAATTTTTCAAATCCCCTATATCAATATGTCTTATTATTTCATGAACAATTCTCTGATCAATGCAACTACTCTATGATCCTATGACCTCCCAATCCTTTACCTCCATAATATCCTCTTTTTCTCTATTGTTAATAGAAGAATGAGTGGCCTCCACTATCAATGGTTCTAGTGAACCAAAGTTGGATTCTCCAAATAAAGCATTGTCATGGATTTCAATTTCTTCAAAAAGGAAAAGAGGATTTCAATTGATTGACCACTTTACCCCACCTTCACTTGGAGGATCTTTTAATATCTTCTCATTAACATAGGAAATTTCATTATGGACATCTTTGAAGATGAAGGTCTCATATTTTGGAATGAAAAGATCACTTGAATCCTAGCCTTTACTAGTTGAATCCAAAGGGAGTGAATCACTCGTAGAAGCAGATGAAGGGGTAAACTAAAAAGTATGGTTATACCTTTTATGTGGTATTGAGTCTTCTTCATCAATTGTAGTACCTAGACTATACATCTAGGTATACCAACACCGATCTTCCAACTCACACTTTTTCCCTTCTCAGCTAATGACCGCACATCATTCAATACAATAAATTTCATTCTCTCAGTGGTGGGATGAGAAGCATTGGTAATTTCCTGAAAACTAGAGGAGGAAGGGATGGGAAGTGGGTGATAATCAATAGATTGAATGACACAGTCAGGTTTCCATTTTCCCACTGCAATTAGGTCATTTTTTATATTCACCACTTCAATCTAGGCTTGTTCAATCTCAGGAAACCTTATCTCTTCTTAGCATAAGTTGGACATCAGGATCAAGGGCGGAAGTAAAGACATGAAATTAAATTAGTTTGCTTGGTTGGTCAGCTGCAAGAATCTCTTGAAGGGAATGATTAAATCGATAGAAAAACTCCCTCATAGATTCATGTCTTTCCTTCACAATTTTGAAGAAACTTCTAAGTAGAGTAGCTACATCAACAATGCTCTGGAAATGTCACATGAACTTTCTATGTAGAAAATCCTAGCCAATTATTTAGCCCTTCTCCAACCCTATGAACCATTTATTTTCCTTCCCAATTAGACTATCAACAAAAAACCTGACAAAGACATCTTCCTCTTGAATACCCAAGATTCCACTTACTATAGTCATAGCCAAAATGTGCTCTTCTAGATCTTGAATGCCATTTCCAAAGAATTTTGGGAATCTTTTTCTTGAGCCACATGGCAAATAATTGCATTGTAATAGGGTGAGAGGGCCAATATAATTACCCCACATAATAGAGGCCATGATTTTTAGAGTCACCGACTCCTAAAGGAGTAAAGAAAGGAAACCCCAGGCTATTGCCTAGGTGGTGTTAGAACTGTAAAATTTTGAAAATTTTACAGTTGATTATATTCATGAGTTCCCAAAATAGTCCTCACCATAAACCAAAAAAATCCTTTTTCCATAATATTTTTCTCATACTTTTTCATGTGGTCCTATAGAAATCCATCTGGCCCTGAATATTTCACTGTATAATTCATATCGGTGAGAGAAGGTCAGGGTCTCCCCAATCCATAATGCATTTTTTGCTAATGCATATCTATTATAGTCTATCGGCAAGAAATCAAGAATATCACACCGATCGGAATTCATCTGCAAGCACATATCGGCAAGACATAATTCATTGTCTCGGTGATAGAAAAATCATATCGGCAAGAAAGTTATCATCGGAATAAGTCATAATGAACTCATATATGTCTTACCGATTGGCACACAAGGAAACATATCAACCAAACTAAAAGTCATCGGAGTGAAGTCTTATCGAATGCATCAGGTCTTGCCAACAAAGCGCAAGGGGATTCTATAAATGATTATCGAAATGAAGTTATGTAGTCTTGCCGACCCATATGTCTCGCCAAATGTGGTTTCATCAATTAGAAAGTAAATATGTCTCATCGACCAGAAAACATACCAAAGGACATATCTCGGTGAGACACAAAGAAATCTATGAAACATCTCCCCGACTCCACAAGTCACAGCGAAATACATAAGATGAAAGGATATTTGTCGATGAGACTCCAAATATCGATGAGACTATGGGACATTATAGCGATATTCAATTTGCGATAGTCGGTAAGACTTCAGGGTGTCGGGGAGACTACAAGATGTTCTGACGAAAGCTTTAATGAACGTTGTAAAAAGTTATCGCCCCAGATTTGAAAATGACTCACCGACAATACATTTGATGTGACAATATGAATTTCAAAAAAGGACTTCACTCGTGCTTCAGCTGGCACATTAATGGCGCGACAGAACATAACAAGGAGAATTCAATTGGAGAGGTGAACAAGAACCAAGGCATTCCTTCAATCTGAAGGCTTCAAGAAAATACAGTAAGTCCTTGCACCTTAACTCCTCTAGTTTTAGCTTTTGTAATTTTGAGGAAATGGAGTCTCCCGGCTTAGGAAAATCAAAAGGTAGAAAGCATGATGAAAGCAATCAACCGAAAGGTAAAAAGCAGAAAACTGAGATAGAACATGAGGGCACTGAGCGAAGACTAAATCAAGACCTCATAGACCAGTTACTTGGCTCTGGACCTAAAGCCAGACGATCTGCTCAGCTTAGGGCAGAAATGGATAAACTAGATGATAAGTGTAAATTCATAGGAGATGTTTGGACTCCAATAAGGGGGTATGAATTGTTTAATTTTCACTATCATTGGAGAAATCATTTTGAACCAGTATGCAACCCATGGAAGCTTAACTTGGGAAAACTGGTGTGCCCTAATGTATTTGTAAATTCAGAATTGATAAAATTGTTAGCAGTTCATTATAATTCAAAACTCAAAGCTATATGTGACCCTTCTAGGAAACCACAAATACATTTATCAGAGGATGCAATAGGGGAGGTTTTCAATTTGGAAGGGGTTTGCAATGAAAAGATCATTTGTGAGGAGTTGGAAAAGGAGTTCTGGAGAATGGACATGATTTATAAGAGTTGGAGGTTACCAATTCACAGGATTGGACAAGGTGGTAAACTAGTTCCTTTACAGGATAGTGATGGGCCTCCTTTTCATGTTGACCTATTTGAACCTTATATAAAATACACTTATTTCTCAGTTGGCCAGGTATTGGGAATGGATGTCCCGGAATATATGTCAATTGTGCCTATGTTGATCTCAGCAAATATCCAGTACCACAAGTCTAGGCCATTTGACTATGCCTCATACATTTCTAAGGGGCTTGATTCTAGATTGATGGCAATCAAGGACAAAGCTTCTATCCTTCACCTCAGCAATTATTCACTGTTGATGCATATAGTGTTATATTTTGGACAAGAGTTGGGATTGTGGCCCCAGGAGATGAGAATTTATCAAATTGATAAGGAAGGTGCAGCATTACCTGTCCAATTATGGACTGCTATTTGGGACAGTAGATTTTCCAACTCTAGTTTTGTTCATTTTGAAGAATATTTTGTGAAGACATTGTACAAATTGTACAATCATCCATGTGATTATTCTTTATCTGAAGAGATAAAGAGATTTCTTCGGCCAAAGGATTTCAATGGGCCAATTGATCATAATTGGGGAGATTGGTATTGCTTGGAGGGAGCTACTATGATTAGAGTTTATGGGTTTGAAGATGCCCCATTCATTTTTCCAAAGATAGTCCCGAACAAAATTGTATATTTGGAAATTGTCAGAAAGATGGATTATTCTAGTGTTATGAATCTTAGTTCCTTTGGGAAGCAGGCTTTCATGCCTAGTACATTATGCTTTGGTGATTTTACTGTGTTGGCCAAGGAAGGATACAATTTGGTCCTTGATAGATTGCTACAGTACAATATGAAGAGAGGACCACCCAGAAAGAACTTTGACCCAGAAAGATATATTCATTCTACTAAAACAAGGATAAACTTTGGAGGGTATCAACATGTGCCCTATCACCTTGATGATATGATTCAAAATTTGGATGAGGATGAAGTAGAGATGGTGGTCGAAAGATATAATCAAAGGTTGCAGAATGCAGAGTTGTTGTCTTCTGGGGAGGAGGCATCTGAGGATAATATGCCACGAGGCCAACCAAGTAAAATATCTAGATTAATAACTCAACATTATACTTTCCCTACCAGAGAATTGAGTATTGAAGAGAATGAAGAGGTAGATGCAAGGCATGTAGAATACAAATCATTTGTGTCTGATGATGAATTTGTTAATTCCCCAGAGTTTAAAGCATTTTTGTATAAACAAAAGGGAAAAGAAATAAGGGAAAAGGTTGATAATATTACTACAGGTAATGAAGAGAAATTGTTGAACGATTTAAGGAAATGTGTGGATGAGGAGATAATGGGTATGACCCCTGAAAAGGGGAGGAAAATGTTGGAAAATGCCGATGTCATGATCTTTCTTGGGCTTGATCTCAATTCTGCACTAATCTTTGATAGTTTCTTAAAAGACAGTAATGCTACACACAAGCTTAGCCAAGAAAAGGTAACAAAAGTGTATGTAGGATCTAAATACAATATAGATGAAGGATCATTAATGATTTGGGCCTTATACCCACCCCATAGGAAATCGGTAGTTATTGACACTGAAAAGGCATTCGGGCATGTCATGAGTTTAAAGGTTGGAGAGGTTGATCCTGTGGCTACAGCAAAAATTGGAATTAACATTGCAAAAATAAACAAGGCCCAAATTCAGATGTTGATTAAGGAGCGAGAAATGTACAAAACAAATAACGAAAGAATGTTGAGAGAAAATGATCACCTAAAAGATTTGGTAGGTGTTACAATGAAGTCAACCAAGATGCTTACTAAAGGTGAAAGCTCTTAATCAAGAGATCATTGGGAAGGATCAAGTGCTTACTCCCAAGGAAAATATGATACAATTGTAGCAATAATCAAGAAAAGGCAGGCCAGTTTAACATCTTGGTTGAATAAACTCTGCGGAAAATATTCACATACCCTTGCTGCATTAAAAGAACATGAAAGGATGGATGGATGGATTATAGAGAAGTTTCAAGAAACAAATCATAGAGATGTTTCTAATAGTGTAGCAATTGAAGCTGCAAATCATATTATGAATAAACATCAAAACTTCTATGAAGAATTTCAAGGGGATGAATAGGGATTGATAAATGCCGCCAAGAGAACATTGATAACATTCTTTGATGATAGAGGGGAACTAAAAGAAATGACCAAATGGAAACGTGAGAGTGAGTCAATACTACATGAAATCCTAAAGATAGCTATTGTGGAGGACACAACATTGGAGGAGGCGAGCGAGCAAAATGAGAAGATGATAAAGATGGAGATCACAATCTGGAACACAGTTGGAGATGCGGATATGTACGAACGTCGGGATTATTTGGATCACCTATCTAAAACTCATTTATGGCTAAACAGAGCCTGATTATCTTTTAATCTATTTTTTATTTAAACATATGACATTTCTGAAAGGACGCGTCCTTTCGAGTATTTGATGTATAAATATCTGTTTTGGTAGCGAAACAAAAGGAGAGACAGAATATCAAAGATAAGATAGAATAGGAAGAGGATATAGTAGAATATAATGTTTCACAGCTATGAGACTATGATGCATGTTTGAAATTATGGAGATATCAATGAGAATCATTTAATGTGGTGGCGTATTTCTGGTATCAATTGTTTGTTGTGTTCATTGAAAGTATTACCGTAGTTGTCTCCAAGGTTAATGTTTTCTGGTTATTTATATTGATATAACAAGTTTATGATCAATTTATTAGTGCACATTTGTTGTATCTATGTGGTTAATTAACTGGTTCTTTCAAGGAAAGATTAAATCCTTTTAATTGATCATAGTAATCAGGGAAGCTCATCTAGATCATTAAGAATAATTTGGTAGTCATAGTCTTGCATGTTTATACAAGTTATAAACCAAAATATATGCCAAAAAATTTGAATGTTTTCCAGAAAGAATTTACTCGTTTAGATTTCATTTGACTCTGCATACCCAATAAGGCACTAGTCTCTGCATTTTCATCATTTAGCTTCATTCATTTTTACATCTGTTAACTAAACATATTAGGTTTTAGTTTTAATATTGCTATACAATTTATACCAAATCCAGTTTTATTTATCCAATCCCATCTGCCATTGTGGGAAAAACACGTCAAAAGAGATAAGCATAAGTCAAGTATGCCTTATTCATATAGGTACACCCACCTAGGTCTAGCAACACCTGAAGAGTAGAAGGTCTAAACCATTTGGCCTTGTTTGTTACCCTAAAATGTACCAAGAGATTGGCAACCTCTTGAGGTATTTTACCTGCATTTTTTAGAGCTAAAGGTGGCAATTGAGCTGGAGGGTGATTGAGTGGTTGGTTGGGGTGTTGATTTGGATGTTGATTCAAAGGTTGATTCTGACATGGGTTAGGGTGATGGGGTGGGTCATCATAATATTCAAAGATATTGGGGGTCATTCTACCACTGGCGCAGGTGGACGTAGGGCGTACTCTTCTTCCTCTTCCAAGACAAAGTTTACTTGCATACAATCTGTCATGCTTCTCTTATACCTCCAAGTGAGCATATTTAATTGTGATATGATGTCTCCTTGCTCCACCTACATCCAATCCAAATCAAGTTGGAGTACGGGAAACATGTCATTGTGGGGAAGTAACATCTTGCTACATGACACAAAAGCAAATTGTCAGAAACTTAAATCTCTTCCCCAACAGAGTCGCCAAAAATATTTTAGCGAATGAATTGGCCCCCGATAAATATAGCGATAATAAATGACTCTCTTTCCTAATAAGCCCTAGTACCAATTCGCTAACAGCTCTAGAAAGACCATAATTGAATTTGTGGATTTCCTCTAAATTGAGAGGTATAGCTCCCTCATATGATTTAAATGAAAAATGAATAATCTTTTAACCAGAAAGTAATAAGGAAACATACAATAATCCATAAGAATGCAATTAATGCAAAATAATCCTAAGGCTCATCAATCGGATAGATCATAGACCGCACTGATCAATGAAAAAAGCAAACGTAAACTAAAATAAGGTATCCCATAATTACAATAGATGAAGTAAATATAGTCGAATATATTTCTCACAGAAAATGTATTCAATTTGTGTACATGACTCATAGGTCAGTATGATCAACATCTCATTCTACTCACAACTCACATATTGAGAGCTACTATAATTAGGAAGTAAATGAAATTCAAATCAAATCTAACATTCATCCCTCATTTACAACACAATGTATTCTCCAAAGATAAAATCCCTAATGAATAGTTGTTTACCCATATATAGAAGTCACATTCCTCTCTTGACGACTATCAATCAGTTTTGGTAATGTATTCTTGTTGCTTAACCATCTATCTTGAAAACTAATGACCAAGAAATAATAAATAATTGGTATAATTACATTTCCAGTGAAAGAATTTTAAAAATTCTCAAGCATTTCTTGATTTAACTCTCACCTCATGGCCATTGATTCTGAAGTGGTTTGCATACCTCACCAATTGAGCATTAAACAACTGTCATGGAGATGCAATAGATACACATGTGCAAGTTCTCCATTCAGAAAAACAATTGGGAATGTAATTGTAAGAGAGGGGGACCAACCACACCTAGGCTCTAGGTCATGGAGAGGCAAGAGCAGAGGGCTGCCCAAACTTACCTCAAGCTAGCAGGTGTTTAGGATGAGAATCGAGAATGAAGAGCACTTTCAAGTGATTTTGTCACTCCACAGGTCTAAGAGTCTAAACAGGGCTAGACGAGCTAGTTTCTGGAGTTCAAACTGCACCTCAGACAACTCTCTATCTGAGGATGAAAGCATGGGGCTTGGATGACAACATGACACACTGCAATCTATATGGCCAGAAAGAGTGAAATACAATGTAAAATTCCAAAGAGCCTACTAACTACCTAGCTAACTAGTTTCAACAAAATAAATAGAATTATGAAGTATGAAAAGTAGCTACGTAAAAGATAAAGCAAGTAGATGAAGATAAGGCCAGTGATAAATATTAGCTCACTAAAGCTCTAGTTCACCAGTGAGATCCACACACACATTCACCTACACACATGCAAGAGGGGGGAAATGTTTGGTTTTATTGGGGTTTGCCTCAGTCAAACCCCCACTTTGGTGTCTCCACCTCTAGAAATAGCCAAAAAAGCCACAAAGTAGAAAGTTTGATAAAGGAAATAGAAAGGAAAGTATTGAACACTACAAAAGATGCAATGCTATTCTATCAAACCATAATAGGAAAAATAAAGTGGTGCAATACCACCTCCAACCAAAGGCACTCAAGGCCAATGAAGGGAGAATGCAAGGAAACAAGCTTGGAAAAGTCGACATGACCATAGTAGTGATGAAGGGAGATCTCACAAGACTCAAAACTCGTATCTTCTATGGTAGAGCAACACGCACAAAGATGGAATTGAAGGAGTAATAAGCTTGCTTGCTGCAATGCTCAATGGATTTGTGTGGAAAATGTGTGAGAGAATGTGATAGATTTCTAGAATAATCTTGGAAGAAGGAATGAATGAGTATGTAGAGGATGAAGTGATAGTGAAATGGATGCATTTGAAGATCAAAATGGAAGAGGAGGCATTTTTAGGTCGATTGGTCACACAAAAGTGTTACAATTTGTCCCAAATGAGGAGTGTAATGTCCTTGTCGACTCCAGAGGTAGGAATCTGTCAGGGAGGATAGCACACTACATAGACATTCGGGTACTGCACTCACATATCCGACAAATATTATCCCATTGACACACACAAAAGGTTCCAAGTGGATGGAAGGCAAGTGCATGATGTGGAATTTCTCCTTCGAGTTTTATTTTTTAAGGTGAGGGGATGAAAAATGGGAATTTACACAAGGGGTGAAAATTTGTTCCTATATATTTTGTCCCCACTTTAGTGAGCACGATTATCGATGAGTGTTCAGTAAAGTAGATCGAAGAGTTAGAAATCTATACCTAAACCATTGAGGAAGAAAATCACGATCTGGAAAGCTCAAAAGTATAGGGTAGGAAAAGGACTCCATAGTTGCTCTCTCCTAAGGAGGTTTGAACAAAAGGACTTTGTAGCTCCATGGAACTACGAAGTTGAAAAAATTACACTGAAGGCCCGCAGACCAATGATGGACAAATCCCTTAGGATACAAGCACTTCATAGGCCCTCAGACCTACAAAGAAGGCATTACCCCAAGTACTCTCTCATGAAGGAAGCCGAATGAAATGGGATTCTATAGAGTCAGACTGGAGAGTAGCTTCATAGGAGAACCTACAAAGCAACATGCTAATCCACAAATAAAACATGTTAGAAAACAAAAAGTAGCCACACAGATAAATAGACAGACAGTCACGTAGATAGTCAAAAAAGTTGGAAATATTTCAAAGGGGTCCCTTAGGAACCCTTCAAAAGAAGGGTCCACAAGGGACACGCTATTTTAAAGTGCAAGAATATTTTTTTGCAAACCAATTCACCATCAAGGAATCCTTTAAAAATATGTTGAATTCATCAAGGAATTTGAAAGGAAGAAAATACCCTCTCACGAGGGGAAGTTCAAGGATTTTCCTATAGGAAAATTTGCTCCCCCCTCGAAGGAAATTTTTTCAAGTCCTTTCTTTGCAAGCCCATGATGAAGGAAATACGTTCTGCTAGGGGTCCTTGTTGAGAATTAGATTCTTGAAAAAGTTTGCAAATATTTTCGAGAAAAGATTTGTTGGGTACAAATGATTTTTTTGAAAATAAAAGTAATATGATAGCCCCCCCTTAAGATGGTTCGTGCTAAACACAAGGCACATGGCATCCTAAGGAAAGAAAAGAAAGAATGAAAGAGTGATGTTGTGGCCCATGGGACATAGCGAGATGTCACCTTGGTGGTATTGTCACACACACAAGGGACAACACATGAATACCACAACATCACAACTCAAGAAAAGAAGAGAGAAAGATAACCAAAACTACAAAAGGAAATAATAACATCACAAACAAAGGTCAGGGTGATCTGATATTTTAGGTTAAAAGCTACTCATAAATATATAGTAATAGTATATCAATGAATTGTCATAAACCCCCTACTATAGAAGACAATATGAAGAATGCACAAGAAGAAAAAGTAAAAATAAAAAATTGGGTCAACATGGAATGGAAGCCTAAATGCCCCCAACACTTTGCATCATCCCCAATTTGTCAAAAAACAATACACATAATAGAGGAAGAATGATGGCAGAAATAGAGGAAGTTTTACAACACATAATTACTCCTATATCCAAGCACCTACAAGGGTGACAAGGGTCATCCAGGAACACATCACAATGAATAAACACCTAATCTAAAGGTAAAGAAGAGGCACCCCCTAACACTCATCGATGAAGAGGTCATCTGCTTCTCAATCTAGATCATTATATGGGGAAGGCAGAGCCTATAGTGGTGAAATGTTAAGGGGGGAACCCTTCGACCCTCCTGCAACAAGAGCCAAGGAAGGAGACTCTTTGGGGTCTCCTCCACTCAGTTCCTATGGAGCAAAGGTCAGCGATTTTGTGAAGATTGCTGACAGGG
This sequence comes from Sequoia sempervirens, assembly GCA_007258455.2. Taxonomy (NCBI): domain Eukaryota; kingdom Viridiplantae; phylum Streptophyta; class Pinopsida; order Cupressales; family Cupressaceae; genus Sequoia; species Sequoia sempervirens. Next base: position 1,018,695,326 of record VDFB02271358.1, read on the forward strand.
CCAGGACCTTATCCAAAGAGTTAAACATGAACTTCATAGGAGTACCATGTGTTACCTCAATGGACAATGGAGGCAGTGCTTGAGATTCATTATTAGGCTCGCTGAGTGACTTGGGAGGAGTGACAAACTTAGGGGATGTCATAACTTCTTATGTCATAAAGATGACACATGCTAATGTAGAACCACCCTTTGAAAAGGGTGGACTTCTCTTTTGACCTCGGATACTAACATGGCCATTCTCCACTGTCTGATTCATCAAAGGGTGTGAGACCCCACAAACAATGCAAAAGGCATCAAGGAGGAGGAGAAGACCGCGACGAACACCACCGAGGTGTTTGGTATGTCCACAAGCTTTGATAATGGTGAGATGTTTGAAAGGGACATCAAGAGAGGCAGCTCAACCGAAGGAGCAATAAACACTTACACCCTTTTAGGTTCAGGGGTGTTTACGCTCGCAACAAGAGTCAGAAGCAATACCAAATTCAATTGAAACAAAGTAGAGGGGACAAGAGAGGAGGACACAATAACATGCCCTAAAATAGGGGCAGTCGATTCCCCTTCCTTCCTCTACAAATGGCCTACTCAACCACCAGAAGCTTTCACTAATGCTTGCACTCACACCCAAGGTGGTTTCTGCGACTCTGGGAGTTAGAGACTGGGAGTTGAGATGGAACAAAAGGCTCCTACTTGAGCATCACAGTGTCCTTCACGATTGTCTCCAATGGAGGGAGAGACTCTTGGATGGTAGCAGGAGGAAGAGACTAAGAGGAGGTTGGGGTAATAGTGGGGGGAGTCGGCTCTAACGTCTCAACAACAAGCCTCTTCCCATTCACTACCTTGGGAGTAGGAGAGGTAGGAGGCCGTGGAGGCTGAGACAGAGAATTCCCCACAGGGACCCTTCCCTCTACCATATCAAACGGTCCTAGGCACTATAGGTAAGATGGGAAGCTTGAACATCGAATGCTTGGGCTTTCACCAAGCAGGCACCATAGGATTTTCTATAAAGAGCTTAGGAGTGGAATCTAATGATGCCACAACAACGCGAGAGGAAGTGGCAGGCGGGACAATAGAAGAGGAGGAAGAGGAACCTCGAGAGTGCTTCTCTTCTTCCCTTCTACACGCCATGGTGGCATCACTATCAACTTTCAAGCAAGCCCTATGCGAGACAACATAAGGTGATGGAGGGTATCTCACCTTAGGTGTTAAGCACCCTTTCTTGTACTTTTCATAAGTTTGGTATAAGAGGTTTGTCCTAGGCAAAAGCGGACCAATGGGTGCACGCCAATAGTGTTCTATAGAATAGATGCCACATGCAACCGATGGTTTATAGTTTGTTTCATGGATTACGTGCACTAAACCCTCATGGATAAATTTTAGACATTTATGCACCACTGAGGGAACTACTTTCATAACAACTAACTAGGGGCTACCTAGTTTCACTTTGAAGAGTTAGGACCCCAGACTTATGTCAAAGAGCAAGTTTACTAACTTAGGTCCAACAAGGACTAACAAGGTGATGCTACCCAGGGGAGGTATAGAAAGTCAATTATGTGTATGGATGGTACTTTCAAGTGCATCATACCCATCTTTATGTAATAAATTGATCAACATATTCTCCTCAGTTATAACATTCACTCGACACATCAGGTCAACAAGAACACCTGTTATAGTGTTTCCATTGATTCACGCAATGATGTAAAGAGGAGATGGATCTCTATTATAACTCATCGATAGTTCCTACAAGGTGAAAGTTATACTAGGAGAAATACTTGTAGGCTGCATGGAAGGGATAGGTAGATGCAAAAAGGAGGATGTACACTAAATAACACTTTCACAAAGCCCCCAAAGATTCACAATTGGATAGTGACCCAACTAATGATTTGTTCCGCAATGCCTACGAAACCTTCCAACTATGCCTACTAGGGGTTGCAAGTTGGGTTGCAAGGCAAAATTCTTCACAACACTCACACCTACAACGCTCCTAAGATATGAGGAAAGGGCCCTTCAGCACTACTAAACAAAACTAAAATGGTTCACGTCAAGTTCACCAAAAATTTAAGAGAGGGGGACCAACCACACCAAGGCTCCAAGTTACAGAGAACCGAGAGTAGAGGGCTGCCCTAACATACCTCAAGCTAGTAGGTGTTTAGAACAAGATTCGAGAATGAAGAGCACTCTCAAGTGCTTTTGTCACTCCACAAATCTAAGAGTCTAAATGGGGCTAGATGAGCTAGTTTTTGGATTTCAAACTACACCTTAGACAACTCTCTATCTGAGGATTGTAGCGCGGGTCTAGGACAACAGCATGACATGCTAGCGTCTCTTTGGCACGATGACGTCACAACCAGAAAGAGTGAAATATAGTGTAAATTGCCAGAGAACCTACTAACTTCCTAGCTAACTAGTTTTAATCAAACAAACAAAATTATAAAGTATGAAAAGTAGCTACGTAAAAGATAAAGCAAGTAGATGAAGACAAGGGTGATGAATATCAACTCACTAAAGCTCCAGTTTTCTAGTGAGCTCCATGCACACACTCACCTACACACATGCAAGAGGGGAAATTTTTTGGGTTGTATAGGGGTTTGCTTCAATCAAACCCTCGCTTTGGTGTCTCCACCTCCACGGATAGCCAAAAAATCCACAAAGTAGAAAGTGTGATAAAGGAAATAGAAAGGAAAGTAATGAGCACTACAAAAGATGCAATGCTACTCTATCAAACCACAATATGAAAAAGAAAGTAATGCAATACCACCTCCACCCAAAGGCACTCAAGGCCAATGAAGGGAGAATGCAAGGCAACGAGCTTGGCACAGTCAACACGGGTGCAAAACTTGACGAAGGGAGGTCTCACAAGACTCCAAACTTGTAGCTTCTATGGTAGAGCAACACGTACAAAGATGGAAGTGAAGGAGTAACAAGCTTGCTTGCTGCAATGATTAATGGAGTTGTGTGGAAAATATGTTAGAGAATGTGATATATTTCTAGAATGATCTTGGAAGAATGAATGAATGAGTGCATAGAGCATGAAGTGATAGTGAAATGGATGCATTTGAAGACCAAAATGGAAGAAAAGGAGCCATTTTCAGGTTGGTTGGTCACACAGAGGCATTATAATTCATCCCCAATGAGGAATGTAACGTCCATACGGACTCCAGAGGTGGTAATCTATTAGGGATGGAAACATGCCACGCAGACGTCTACACATTGTGCTCACATCTCCAAAAATATTCCCCCACTAACATACACAACAAGAGCTAGGTGGATGGAAGGAAGGTGGGTGACATGGAATTTTTCCTTCAAGTTTGATTTTGTAAGGTGAGGGGATGCAAAAGGGGAATTTACACAAGGGGTGAAAATTCACTCCTATACAGTAACTTAAATTCCCATCATATCAACCATTAATTTAGACCATATCGCCATCCTATCAAATTGATCATTCTCAATTAATATGTCTCACCAACCTTCTATAAATTCAATAGGAACTACCTCACTTCACCAACCTAAAGTGTCAAACATGGCTAGTGCTCAGAGTGATGGTGTATCCATGGATGACTTTGTTGTCATTGAAGAAATTGAGTGTAGCCCTCTTTTCATATGACTGTTTGATTTGTTAAAAGAGGTCTTCATAATTGATAGTGAGATTGAACGAGAGGTGTTGTGTAACATACTAGGAGATACATTTATGAACCAGGTACATGTGCACAATGCAATGCTTTTGGAATGCTTCATGTACAATATGATTCGCACCTCTGGGTGTCATGATTGGGGAATGAGGATAGCAGAATGACTGGTATGACCAAAATTCCTCCACCAGGTGAATGTAGATGGGTAAAAGCACAAATTTGTGCTAGACTTTATAAAGGAAATGACCAACACTAATCCAACTTTTAAACTTGAATCACTAAAAAGTGGCATATATGTTTTGAATCTTAAAATGATATAAACTAGTAAAATATGTATTTTTTATTATATTTTATATTTGTATTTTTAAAAAATAAATAAAAAATTATTTTAAACTAGTTTTTAATAAACTAACACTATAATTTAGTTGTTGATAAAATGTTGAAAAATGAAGTTGCATGAGACGTCAAATTTTTTATAGTAATTTTTTTTTCTTTAAAATTTTGTGTATTTATAACTTGAAAATTTAGTGCATGGATATATTGTTTTCCAATTTTGATAAATATATATCTTTAAATAAATATTAAAATGTGCGTGAATAAAAAAACAGTTGTTTCCACCAGACATCAACTTTCATATTAAATATTTATCTAAAATGGAAAAAAAATTATACAATCTTGAAATAGATTCTTTTATCTAGTGCATCATATTTTTTTTATTTTTTTAAATAAGTTTTAGTATTTTTCCTTGGCATGATAATCAACCTAATATTTTATGTTGATAACCTACTTTTAGTAAAAATAAAATATAAAATATAAATAATAATTAAACTATTAAAATAAATATATTTTTGAAAACCAAACTTATGGATCTACAAAAGGGTATTTTTATATTTTAAAAAAAATGTTATTTACATTAGTAGGAGTTATTAAAACTTCAAGTTTTTCAAATAATTTTAATTTTTCGGTAAATTGAACTCAAAGTGGTGCTCCATATATTTTTAGCCAACAATTTTAGTTGAAAAAGTTGTGGAAGTATCTAACTTAGCTAGAATGAATCTTACTAGATCATATGTTTGACCAAAATTGATTTTTAGTTAGAAGTATTGTTGTGCAGTTTTGCACACACACCCCACTGAAAGTAGGAACCCTCTTTTTGCTCTGGCTTTTGGTGTATTTTGGCCCCTTAATTCTATTGATTCCATTGCATTTGGAGGTCCTTCGATGTTCATCTTGCTCGCCCAAGTGATTTCCCCAGGTTGCACTTTGAAAAAACTAAGTTCTGAGCAAAATCCGGGTTTTACCCCAATCCGGGATTTTCCCAGATTCTGCTCAAAGTCCGGCTCTATGTAAAAATCCGGGTTTTTAGTCCAATCCCGGATTTTCCTCTCCATCCGGATTTTCCCGATTTCCATGAAAATTCCTAATCCCCGGAAGTTCAGGTTTTGCCGCTCGCCGGTTCTACTAAACCCGGATTTCTCCTGCCATCCCGCGAAGTCCACCGGTTTTAATTTTCTGCCAGGCTTTGTGCAAATTGAAATACTGGATTAAATTGATGAATTTGATGATAAATGCTCAACACCCCATGCTTAATTTGATATATTACATGATGTTACACGCATTCTTGGTTCGTTTTGATGATCTATTGTTGAAATTTTTGCCTTATTTAGTCCAACCGGGATTTTCTGTTAATTTGGATTTTTCATTCTGTCCTTCCGGATTTTCCCAGTTCATGCGCCTAGATTTTCCCGGATTAGAGTCCGAATCCCAATTTTCCCGGATTTTCCGATTTTCCCTTTGGCGGGAAATTTTTTCAAAAATTTTTTTTCAAAATGGGATTTTTTAAAAATGCTCGAAAGTGAAAATTCTAAAAAAAGAAAATAATAAAATTTGAAAATAAAGTTTCCAAAGATGGAAAAAAAAAATTGAAAATTGAAAGTTTCCTTTTAAAAATGTAAGTTTTTCTTAAAGGCCAAGATTTTATTCAAATTTAATTTGGACATGTGGGCTATTTATGATGATATTTATTTTTCAGGACTAAGCAAATATTAAAAGGGGACTTGCGTATGGATTCGTGCCAAAAGAGGAAGATTTGGAAATGTTCAATTTAAATTTTCATAATGGAGCCTGCCTAAGAATCCGTGTCAAAACTGTCTACAGCTGGAGGACTTTGTGGAAGACAGGTGAATTTGATCTTGTTGGAGATTATAGGCCGACATGGATAATATTCATGCATTTAATGAAAATCTTGTCCTCTTTTAAATTTCTCCTAGGCCGACCTTGTTGTAGTACCGGCATTTAATGTGTGCCTTGTTACCAAATTTCTCCTAGGTCGACCTATTTTGAGGCCAGTTATTATTGTAAAATCTAATTGGGCCGACATGTTTGGGGTTCTCTATAAATGGCATTTGTGCCTCATTTGTAAAAGGGGGGAGATTTTAGGAGTTTGATTAGGCCAGAATTTTGCTAAGTTAGAAGGCCAGAATTGGCAAGTAGTTTTCAGAATTAGCTACAGGAGATGAGAGACTTGAAATTGTTATGTAATGTTGGAGAAGTAATGCAATTGGATTGTTGATTTGACAAACTTTGTATTTATTTTCAATAGTTTTTATGGTTTCTTGTTCTTGATTCTCGGATATTAGATGTTAGATGTTAGATTTTAGCTCTTTTACAATGATGGTGAAATGTTAATGATGTTGATCGATTTCCAGTCCATACTTTTAGCAATTTGCTGATTGTAGATTGCTGTGTAAAGTTAGTCTGGGCCTCACTTCTGTGCTAAGTTCAACTGTGAATGCTTATTTACATTGTGCCAGCAGTTGGGTGTGTGAATGAATGTTCAAAGTCTAAAAATCTTTAGATTTCCCCAGAAGATCGCACCATTTCTGTGTAGTTGCAGGTTTGTCCTTGATCACTGTCTATCTGCAGCTTTCATCATTATTGTGATTGATCTTAGGAGTTAGAATAAATAGAATCTCTCTAAACCCTTATCTCTTTTGCTATTTATTTTGAATCTGGGTTATAGGATTGAAAGCATCACTGTATTGTTGCATCTGATAAAAATTCACTTCCAGCATTGTTCATTTGTAAGGCCCCTTGTGATTACCAGCATTTTCACATATTATCTGAGTTGTTTATGCATTGTCATGACCTGACACCCAAGAGACCTTGGGGTGATTTTCAGCGATTTATTGTCGAAGATTATCTTTCAAGAGAGATAGAATATTATTTTATGTCTGAGTTGTTGCTGTGCAGAAAACACCATCAACAAGTACTTAAATTCAGTTGTGCTAATAAGTTGGCTAAAAGTGTGACATACCTTTGTGCTTTTAGCCAGCCATTGTTGGTCTCAGCAATTATCCACAAAGTGGACTAATAGGTGATGCCATTTATGTTGCCACTATAGCCCATAACAAAGTTATGGAAGAATTAGTGACTATCTTGTGTGTGGGGTTGGTGAGGAACAATATGGGGTTGTTTGCCCAATTTTTGTAGTCTCATGAGAACCTGCTTTCACCTTCCCAGATAGAGCGCCTTGAAGTGGTGATAGAAGTGGTTTGTGTGCTGATGTTCACCCTCTGTTCATGAGAAGAATCTCACTTTGTTACTATCTAGTTCCACATCTTTATGTAATTGACAATTTTTTTTGTATTTCCACCAATATACATATACATATAATGAAGTAATTCATTTTATACTTTTGGTGTTGATTCCTTGCATTATGAGCAATTATGTCTTTAATTTTAGTTTTCCTTGTTGTATCTGGATGACTTCTCTTTATTTGAATTTTCACAAATAGTTTTTCATTTATCTGAAATACACCTGAACATGATAATCTTGCATTATGACTCATTAATTATTTGAAAATGCACTCTGGCGGTAATGTGGTGAGTTATCATAACTACACAAATCACCACTGTATTTATAGGAACAAGTTCAATGCCCACTCGGCCTTAAAAAAATTTGAAAAAAATTCATCAGTGGTCTTTTCAACAAGTTCATGAACCTTGGGTATGGACCGCCGACCTTTCAAAGAATGACTTAGAACTTGTGGAAAGTTACAACAAAACCCCAAAACATCGCCAGGCTTAAGAAAATGAAGAAAGAAAGAACTTGGGTAGTAAAATAAAAAGTTAGGTGAACTAATGAAAACACTGCCTAGGTTAGAAATATTCAACAAAACATTGCCTAGGTAAGGACTTAACAAATATTTAACATAGGGGAGTTGATTTACAAAGGGGGTCCCAAAATCTGGGTAACACTTAGAATTAACTTCTTCGACATAGCCTATCCTATAGTCAAAAGAAGGAGGAATATAACGATGTGATATGCACTTAAAGAGAGTATCCTGATGTGATACACTTTTAGACATAGGAGAACAGTTTTGATCACCTGTTTGGAAGGTACCTTGACTAATGTCCACTTTCTCATTATGAGACATGGAAATATGATTGATATAAGCATACGATCCTTCAACATGTCCCAATATACTGTCATAGACATAGGTAGCTTTGTTATAAGACTTGTCCTTATCATAATCCTTTTTCTTTCCCTGATCAGATATTTGTTGTATGTTGATCGATATTAATCTCACCTTGCTCAATGAGGTCTTGTATAAGATGTTTAATTTTGACACAACTTTGTGTTTTGTGACCCTTTATTAGGTGATATTTACAAAAATCATTGTCATTATACCAGGGAGGTTTAAATTATGGATCTTCGTAATTATTTTGATCAGGAAACTCAACGGGCTTTGATTGGAGATCAGTTTGTTCAAGAATTCCTGAACAAGTTCCCCTAAGGGGGTGAATTTACATCATGTTTCATTGTTGTTAAATCTTGATTGTCTTCTTGGAGGATTTTGTCTTTGATCCATTTACTGATTCTTTGGAGGATAAGTATGTTGATTATTTTGCACATTGTTTTGGGAATTGCTAGGAGGATTAGATAAAGGTTGCATGTTCTGAATAAACCTTGTATCAGCTACTCCGCCATTCTTGTTCTTAGCAAAAATTAGAGGTTTGTTGTTAGAGCCCAATCCTTGATCTTTATTTTCCTAAAATCAAGGTTTCTCATTAGATCCTGATGCCTAATCTCTATTGTTATAAAGTTTTATGACACTTTTTCTATAAGGGCTCTTTTAATAACTAGACCTTTTTCAATGATTTCTTCAAAACTAATAAGACATAGCATGGTTAATGTATAGCTAATGTTAATTTCAAGGTTGGAGATGAAGATTTCAACTAGTTGGTTTTTTAGAATGGGAAATTTAGTTTTACTAGCTTTATGCCTCCATATTTGTAAGTAAGAAGCAAAGGACACCCCTTGGTTTTGTTTAATTTTGTATAGATCAAGAATCGTTATGTCTTGTTCAATATTGTATGAGAAGTGGTTTATGAATTTCTCTGATAGCTCATCGATCTTTTTAATATTGAGTGGTAAATGAGAGAACCATTCAATAGCCGCACCCCCAAGACTTCTTGGAAAGAGTCTCATTAACTAGGAGTCATTGTTTGCAACATTCATGCAAGCCACTGAAAATTTTCATACATGTTCGATTGGGTCCCCTCTTCCTTTATATTTATTGAATTTAGGGATTTCAAAGTTCTTGGGGAAGGGGATCATTGATATAGATATGGAGATATATCTTGTAGTGCGTAGCTCTTCTTGGGTTTTCCAAGCTAAATATCTGATATACTTTGGTTAAGGATTTGAATCTACAAGGTTAATTCATCACTAGGTATGTTCATTTCAAGATTAGGGACACCATAACCTTGTTTTCCCGCTATGTATTGTGAGTTATATTATTGGGTTTGTGTGTGTGAAGGCCCTTGGGCCGTGCTATGTGTGTATGATGAGGGATAGGGTCCTTGGGGAATGGTGTGTGTATTACAGATTGATGGTTTGATGTTATTGGATTAGGAATTTCTTGTTGTGATGTATAAGTTTGATGTTTTTGGGTGATGGTTTGATGGTGTGGAGGTAGATTTTGTTGTGCAGGTATGTTTTGTTGAGGAGGTACATTTTTTTGTGGTGTTTATTGATGTGTATATGTTTGATGTTGTGGATAAGAAGTTTGTTGTGTACCATTGTTTTGTGATGGGGGATTAGGTGTTTGATGTTGAGGATGGGTGTTTTGTGGTGGTGGAATGAAAGTTTTATTTTTGGTGTTTTGACTAGATGAAGATCCATATTGATATTGTTGGTTTGAAGGATCATAGTATGGGGGTTGATGTTGCATGTATTGTGTTTGTTGTTATCCTTGGGTATTTTCTTAGTACATTCTTTGTTCTTGAGGTACATTGGTTTTTTGTTGTTGGTATATGGGTGGTTGTATTTGGAGAGGTGGATTGTTTTGTTGTGTTTTGTAAATGCACGATGCCATGTGTTGTGCTTGTGGTGGAATGTTAGCATGCAACTATTGTTGTGGGGGGATGTTGGTTTGTTGATGTACTACATATTGTTATTGTGTAGGAGGTAGGTTATCCATAATTTGAATGTTAAAATTAGGGTATTGCTATCATGATTTCAAAGGTGTGTCATATATAGTTCTTGATACATTGGTTCTCCATGTATTAGTTGCCACATTTTGTGTTACAAGTGGTGTAGATATGGGGTTTTTTTTATTGTGGATGTATATTTTGAGCTTCCATGGTCTTTATATTCCCTTGACCTTGTTGAGAAACCAATGTTTTTTCTACTTGTGATATAGGTCTATATAACAGATTATTCACTTGTTCAAAAAATTGATCATTGATGGGTGCTTTTTGTTTCAAAAAGATAGGTGGTATCCTTGGATCCATCGCTTATTTTGGGACTTGTATAACAATTAATTGATCACCCATTGTAGATGAGGGATGGATCTCTAAGAGAATCAATGTTAAATTTCGTAGGTAACTTCGCACCATGTTATCCAAGTATCATAAAGTATGTGTTAGGATATAGTTTAAGTACTTTGTCCATTAGATTTATCATTTTAGGATCTTGAGCATAATAAAAAAGTTGATCTTCAAATAATTCCTCATCACTATCATAGATTTATCATTTTAGGATCTTGAGCATACTATAAAAGTTGATCTTCAAAGAATTCCTCGTCACTATCATGGTCTTCAATGATCACATCATAGAGACTAGGAGGTTGATTTTGATGTCTAGCAAGCACTTCTCTATGTTGAAGTTTTAGATCTTGTTCACTTGGTGGTGGATTTATATTGAGTTGTGGTTGAGCCCTAAATGTTAGTTATTGTTCTTGAGGAGTTGAAAAAGTCATAGCTACATTAGGATCAAAACCCCATGGTTGGAAAATTGAAGCTTCCACATTCATGGTACTAGGTCCACTAGAGATACTTTTGTTAGCTTCCATTTTCCTTCTATGTTGGGTTCTTGTTGTTATCATAACCATGCGCAATAGACCTTGGCAAATGGGAGATTTCACGTTATGGAGGTGTGGCACGATGTTGTGGTTTGAAAATTTGATTGGTGAAATGACATATAAAGGGAATATTTGTACGTTGTTTGGACAAAGGATTTTGGTTGATTGATATGAATTGATGTGGATGTTGGGATTGTTTGATGATCAAGTTTGATGTGGGATTCTTGGATGTTTAGGAATGATGAGATTTTTGTACTCAACCCTATGATAATGAGATGAGCAAATTTTGGATGATTTTTAAAAAACAGCGGTATGTTTATGGATGCTCAACCCTAAAATGAGAGTGTGAGTAGATTTTGGATGTTTTTGATATGATACTAGTCTAGGAACACAAGGATGAACAAGATTTGTTTGATTTTTGATATGTCTCAAGGATGGTGATGGAGGATATGTTGATTTCTTCACTTGAACTAGGATTGCAAGTTGCAAGTAAAGGTGGATGCTAATAGTCTAGAAAATTAGGGAGACGATGATGTCCACCAAATTTTGACAAGAATACTAGATGGTATGGTGTGTTGATGGAAACACTAGCAAGATGATGGAGTTTAATATCTTGTTTTCAATGCTTTTCAAAGGCTAAGTAGATGTATGATCAATGTTGTTGATGCAAAAGGATGTCCAAGATTGTTGATAAGTTGTGATGCAAGTCTAATTTTGTTATTTTTTTTCCAAAAGGTGATAGTTGCAAACCCTAGGTAAACCAAGTTTGAAGTGTAAGATGGTGATGATGTTTGATGGTCTGAAGGGAATGATGTGAAAGTGTAGGTCTAATTATGACAATGTTTTCTGAAAAAAGTGTAAGGTGCTATTTTTGAAACAAAATTTTGACCAATTCTAAGATAAGCAAGAAAATTAGAAAATAGTAGTTGTTGTCTAGGACGTCTATGGAAAAAACTATGATAATAGTAGTTGTTGTTTAGGACGTGATGGAGCTCTCAAAATTTATAAATGTTGGTTGTTTCAATGATTTGAAATCAGTCAATGAGAAACCTCTTATTGGCAAGCGGAGATGCAGATGTAGTGACTAACTCATCTAATTTCTTATTTGAGTGATACTTCTCTGACAGAGGGCTACTTCACAGCTATCACATGTGCGTACAACCCCTTTCACTAGGGAAGATCTTTGAATTTTTTTACATATTGATTCCATGTGTATCCCTAACAATTTTGTCAAGGAGGAAAATGATTCATTAAGATTATGAGGATCACTCATGTTTGTAAAGCATAGCTTCTCCTCCATAAGTCACAAATATAAGATAGTCAATATGACAGGTAGAGATAATAGTTTGAGGGGACATCAAATGGAAATCTAGGAACAAAGAAATCATATGAGGGAAATCAATTAGAAATGAGGTCACATAAATAGTCAGGCCTAGTTAAGAAGGCAACAATTCATGAAATTCAAAGTGCCTACAATGATACAAATAAGACAAAGGATAAGGACACAGAGCTAAGAAGGTCACATTCACCAACAATGCTCAAAGGGGGAAGTCACCTCAAGTTTGACAGTAATAGGGTTTCAAAGAAGACAAATCATGACAATCATGTGACTTGGAAGCAAAAGGTTGTTGCTCTTTTCAAGAAGATTGAGAAATAGGAAATAACTATTGAGAAACCAAAAGATTTTGTGGGAAGCCTACATCAAGCTTTTGGCCTCAATGGAATTGCATTGAGATTAGGAACTTTTGAAAACCTGACAATTTTCTAATAGACATTCAAGAGCATACTGAAGTTAGCAAATGTATTTTGATACATCATATTTGTATTTCAAAATGTAGTGATTCGTTTTAGATTTGGATCAACTGTTTATTCCCTTGGTATAAAGGTTGGTGATTGCAAGATTATGTTTCAAGTGAACTTTGGACTGGCACTTTCACATACTTCACCATCCTCTCTATTCATATCATTGGTGATTTCTATCATTTCCATTGGGCCTGTGACTGTAAATCTGAAAGTTCCACATTCATTTTGACTTAAAAATTCCCTTGATGATCACAAGTTGCTTCCTTTTCATTCAATATGGAAAGGGGTGATATGTGGCATTGTGAAAGTAGGGCTACTTGCAAAGAATAAAGAGACCATGATAGTTGAAACGTATGGATTGTGGTAGGGAAATCACCCTCAATATGATAGTGAAGAGAAATGTCAACAAATGAGGGTGGTGTTTTTCCTGAGTTATTATGGGATAAAGCCATAACATTATTTAATCTTGCTAGGTTGTTTGAATAGCTACATGATGTTGAAAAGGAAATCTTACATACAGGCTAATACTCCTCAAGTTTCTTGATTATGTGGATGCATATCTAATCTTGCAGCCATGGCTCAAGCTTAGAATGAGATCATATTAAGTTTAGAATCAATTTGGAATGCATTTAAAGTGGATACCAATTCATCAAAGGCTTTACGTGTGCTTGGTAGCATGGAACTAAAAATAGTGACTAGCTTAAAGCAAAAGAAACATTTAAACTTGCACAAAGTGAATCAGATGCAAATAATTCTTATGTTGACATTTTACTGGGAGATTGGAATTATTTTGCAACTTTTTGAAATGAGAGGAGGGATCCAGAGAATGCGGCTACACATCTTGAGAACATTGCAAAACTGTATTACAAAGTGTTGACACTGAGACCATGAAATGTTTATGCTTCAAGTTGGGGAAGCCATCGTGCTTAATATATGAGGTCTTTTTAATATTACAAAGGAAATCTTTGTGCAGGTACAAGCTGTTGCAAGAAACATCTTTGTTCGCTACCTGTGTATGGGTAAATTGAGAATTTTTTTACTTTGCAATAGGGACAGTGCACGTTTGTAGTGAAGGTGTATCGAATTTGTTTAAGGAAATTCTATTTTGGCATGGACACCCAAATTTGATTGCATCTAGCTCAAGCACATTATGAATTTGAATGGTGGCAAGCCTATAAACGAACATTATTAACTATACTCATTTGGTGCCCTTGAGCTACATGTTATGCTTTGGTTTTGGCTTCCAATTTAGAAGTTTGTAACTTCAATGCTTCAAAGGGAAGACTAAGATGTTGTGAGGTGTGTCAAGCAGTGCATATGTTATATGAATACTATGTGTGTTCATATAACTGTTGGCCATGGTGAGCCCTCACATTCAAGACATTCGATGGGAAGAAGATAGAGTTTCATGGTGACCACTGTCAGCATTTGATTGTTGACGTTGAGGCTCATTGAGATGTAGCAAAACATGTAAAACATAGAACTCAAATCAATGGTCATAGGAATCTAGCGTGGAAAATTCAAGTCACCCCCTGCTAGCCCACAGGGGACCAACCAGCCTAAAGCTTCATCCAGCGGGGACGCGGGGAGGAAGAATGTTTGCCTGCCAGCCCATGGGTGTAGATGTTATCATCAAGGAAATGGGAGGGGGAGCAGGGAGGTTCCACATGGGCCCTTGCAAATTTAAAGGAATTTAAAAAAAAAAAATCCGGTGAAATAATAGTGTAAAATATAAATGGTGTGCACGGGTAAATACTTCACAACCTGATAGAAGATTTAAAAGCCTTCACCATTAAAAAGGAAAAAAAATTAAAAGAAGATGCACCATAAAAGTACACAGGTAAAAGGCTTCTTATAGCCCAATGGAAAATAATTAAAGCCTCCACAAATAATGGCATAAGCTTTGGGAAAAGAATGTAAACTAGTAAAAGTGCATGGGTGAAAGGCTTTTTATAGCCTGAAAAAATGAATAAAGACCTTCATGAATAAAATATTTTGAGCAGATTAAAAATATTTCACAGAGAAAACAAATCTCTCAGTTGCAGGGTAAAAGTGAAAGCAAGTAAGGAGCGGGTAAATGAGTTTTTCCACATCTCGATGGAAAAGAATGAAGGTTTTTCATAGTAAAGGAATTTTTTCTGTTGCTGTGTGGGAAAGAAAATGCAAGGAGTGGGAAAGTAAATTGCCTAAATGGATTTTCTTCGAGCGGGAGCAGTTATTAATCTGAGGATCCAAATGATGTCATGTGTCTGATGAGGATTTCCATTTAGGGTTTTCCATTTTCTTTAAATGTGGTTTTCTACTTCATTTGGAGGGGTTCGTTGTTTTGTAGTTGATCAAAAAAATTTGAAGAGTGAATATAGAGTGTATTTTAGAGTTAAATCTTAGGTTTGAGTCTGATAATGTCTATGTAATTTTGATAGCAATACTGGCAATATAATGTAGAATAGTGCAAATTCAAAGCCATTTTCTCTCCTATGTTCTGGGTTCATGAATTATAAATAATATAATCAAAGGTTATCTTATTTGTCTCCATTGATTTTCAGTGGATGTGTAGTTTTGTTCTTGCTTGTTAATTCAAAGAATTGATGTAAATGCTTGAGTGAAGCTATCGGTTCATGTCTATTAAGTGCTAGGATATTAGTAAGAAGTCTTGGTTGGGAATACAATGTTGAAATACTGTAATGTAGTATCTTCAAAGATTAATTGATGCCATGTATGAAATTGTTATCAAGTTGTGTATGTATTGGAATTGACTCTATTCCAAGGATGAGTCACTAATCTAAGTGAAGTATTCATGTTGCATTTAATTGGTCAATTTAGCAGCAAATCATTTGTTAAATCAAATTCTTTTTAAATGGGCTACAATATTACTATTTTGTGTTGAGTTTCATCATTTTCATGCTCCAAAAGTAGAGTGTTGTTAAGAAGCAACCAACTTTGATGCATTCTATTTGTGACCTATTATATGAGAATTATTTGTTTGTTTCAATGTTTCTGATAAAATGGCACACGAATATCATCTAAACATTGTTAGGATCATCATCCTGGGTTTTACAGAGCCCAAAGAGTAGAGGTCTAGACTAGCAAGGTAGTACCTATTCATTGGCCAATCCTCACCATTCTTGACTATTGAATTGTGGAAGATTCATAGATAGTGCCTAAGATCAAGTTTGGTTCTAAAAAAAACCAATAGGATGACTACAACAGTTTATGACAATAGCGAGATCTGTGTAAATTAGTGACTGGTACAAGCAGAGATGACAATAGAAAATGGATGAATAGTACAGTCATATGCTAGGATGATAGTGGTAAAATACTGATACAAGAATGGTAAAATGCATAATAGCAGCCCAAATTTGACATTTTATAGTTTGGTGACTATTTTTGATAAGTTTCCCACTTTGAATGTTTTTGATCTAGTGTTTTAGGGGATGTGTTTGAAAGAAAGTGATACGTGCACATAAACTAAAAATATGCAAATAACTGACTCAATGGGAAAGGGCGATATTTCGTGAACCTTCTTGCATAAAATCCATTGGTATAGCTCAAACAAGATCAGTCAATTACAACCTAAGGAATATAGGTACATTTCTTCGTAGTAGGCTTACCTCACCCCCAAAAGAGTGATGTAATCCAAATCTATGGAGGGGTCAACTAGGACATACCAAGGTCATGTACCGCCTTGATACTCCCAGTTTTTTGAAAGAGAATTGAACTCTTAAGCCTTATGCCTCAACCATAAATGGGACATGGTAAGTAACTTCTGGGAATGATGTTATTCCCATGCATTACTTTGAAGAATAATTTTGGAAAACTTGGATGACCTCTAGATATAAAGGTTTTTAATGAAACTGTGAACACCATAGGTATACTTCAAATGGGAGACACTAAAGTCTCTAGCTTCCCTTAAGAGACCCATACGTTTGGATGAGAGTAGGCTCGTAAGGTATAACATCCAAAGATTTATGCTACTTATTTTAGTTTTCACATACTTTATATAGCCTACCGATAAACATGCTTTAGGGTCACCTTGAGTTCTCCACTACATGATGTGTCTCAAAGAAGGCTCCTCTAATAAAAAAATAAAAGCTCAATGTTTTGATATTTCTCTTAAACCCATGATCATCAAATGATGCAAGGGGAGAGGATACATATCAAAACACCTTTGATGACCAAAAAGTTCAAATCCCAAGATGTTTCTCTTACACCCAAGATTTTTAAATGATGTAAGGGGAGAGGATATGCATCCGACTTTCCAATCATACAAAACACATTGGACAATTCATTGCAATTAGATATTAAGCACAAAATGAAGTGTTATTTATCTATGAAATTCATGTTTTAAGTACCAAACTCAAATGTTAAAGACATCAAAAACACAAAATTATTTGAAATGAAATGATCATTGGAGAAGGTGTTGCAAGAAAATTATTAGTAGTTTGATCTTGGATGTCTTTGACCTTTCATCACCCCTACAAGCTATGGATTAGTAGTTTATGAAAGATTGTCCACCCTACAAAAGTTGCACCAACCAAGGTCAAATAAAATCAAATCACAACATATAGCAATTGAGTTATGGTTAGGGTTAGGTAAATTGAAATCCAAAAAATATTGAAAGTAAATAGACAGAAGTAGAAAAATGAATAGTGGTAGCCCTATCACCTGCAACAACGACCCTTTTTTCTGATGACTACGACTCTATTTGATGATAGCGGCTCAAAAATGGGATGATAGCAGTTCTGTTACAGGATGACTGTAGTTCTATTTTGATAGTCAAAAGAAACATATTCAAAAAACCCAAAACACATAGAGATGATAGTGGTTGCTAGAGACAATAGCAACCTTGAAATAGGACAATAGTGGTTCAAAAATAAGATGACAATGACCTAATTCTAGAATGATAGCGACTCTATTCCATCTAGTTAAAAAGCTTTGTCAAAGCTTGAAATAAAAAGATGATAGCAGCCAAATTCTTGCAATAGTGGCCCATAAATACAAAGACCACACTCAAATTTTAGAACGATCATGATCTAGTTTACAATAGCGACCCCTGTGAAAAACAACATCAAGAAAATTGCAACTTAGAAAAAAAATTGATGAAATGTTAGATTTAGGGACATGGGTCCCACTAGATGTGCCATTTAATGTAAGGGGAGAAAATGGACATGGATTAAATCAATGAATTCAATCAATAAACTAAAGAACAAAGGATAAAAACCCACTTACCAATGAAATGCAATTGAAGAGCTAAGAATTCACAACAAGGGTTAGACAAACAACCAAGAACACAAATGAATTCAAAACTATATACAACCTTACCATCTCATGGTGGAGTGTATTTGTGTTGGTGAGGTATGTTGGATTGCCTTTCAACACAAACCCTCTATGATAGCTTGCAAAATCAAACATGATGACCTAGAATGCAATGGTGTATGCTCAATTTTCTTAGGAATCAATTGGACATGATCTCTTCAAAAATTCTCCAGATGAATTATGATAGGGATGAGAGTTATTTTATAGATATAAAGAAATCAGATCAAGGGATAGGATTGAGTTTGAATTCCCAAAATGAAGGGTTCAGATTGATCCTCAACACCCACAAAGGAGAGTGAATCAAGGAAGATGGATGAAGGAAATCAATTAGAACTCAATCTTGCTTCACCATTTTAGGAAAATGGTTAGGATATTTAAGATCAAGGGATAAAAATTGATTTGAAGATCAAGGGCTACAAATGGTTGATACACGTTGGTTAAGATATTTTGAAATGGAATATTCCTCAAGAATATGCTTTGTGGAGGGAAAAATATGATAATTAAATAATTATGAATTATCTAATTCATGTGATAAGAAGATTAAAAGGTAGGATAATTAAATAATCAAGATTATTTAAACATGATGGGATTAGAGGAATTATAGATGATACTAATTAAAAAATTAGGAATTATTCAATTAGGGTGATAAAGGACAATATTAGTGATGAAAAGGACAAATTAATTAAACAATTCAGTGTTGTTTAATTAATAAAGAGAAATAGTGTTAATTGGTGAAAATGATGTTAAAAGGGGGTTAATGATGAAAATGAAGTGAAATGCAAGGATGGTAATGAAAATGATGCCAATCATGGAAAAATGCAACTTAGGATGTGTGATATGCGTTAAGGAATTTTGACATGTCTACACTATTGCTACCTATTTGGTGGTGCATCGAGAACGATTTTTAGTATGGATAGGTCACTCCAATTGCCTAGTCCATTGTCGTGCATCAAACACCTCCACCTTCACTACACCATTCCACCAGGACTAACCACTATCTACTTCAATGGATATCTCACCTCCATCAACCTCATTGGAGGTCCTTTTTGCATTCGCTAACTACATCAGCACTACCAGATTCATCTGCCCCATCTGCATTGTCAGTGGTATCCTCCATAAAATGAACACATTAATACTTCTTCCACATCAACGGTGGCCACTTTTTTGACCCTTACACAAGTCACATCACTCTTGTTGGACCGTGTCACCATCAGTATGAGAGCCACATCCATATTCACAAGGCTCTTTCACAAGGACACCTAGTATTTCCCATCCATGAAGAATCACATGGCGAACACATGCTTACGCTAGCCCAGTAGCATCTCCACCTTGGCAGCCACCTCATCATACTACTGGAGCAATCATCACTTCATCATTTCTTTCACTTACATCTTCCACCACATCACCCTCTGATGTACTTTAAACGGTAACTTTCAACGATATATTTTCATTTAATTCATATGCATCTCTTTTATTTTATAAGATATTTATGGCAACCCCAAGGTCGATGATGTACATTCAGCTGTGGGGTGTAAGTCATGTCAAGATCCCAATTGTATCTACCATCATGCCCCTGGTCATTTGCTTCATGCATATTTAACCACAAAAACTATTATTAAACCTTCTGTGGATTTCCCAATATGATAAAATTATTAAATGCTAATTTTTATTTGACATGGACATTTTTTTATCTTTTGTTTTCTTTCCTAGTCACCATGTTTTAAACCAGTATTCTTCTTCTACTAGTCACTTCTACCATTTATTTTATTTCTTTCTATGACTTCTTATTTTTTGATCATCATCTGTGCATAAGTCACCATGGGTGGCCATCACATTTAACAAGATCCCTCTAGCATGAAAATTTTGAGAGCTAACAGATGGATTTACAAGGTCTTTAAGGAATAAAATTGACATGTTTTCTTTAAAAAATTGTGTGGGTATGATGATGATGATGTGGCTTATGAATTCGTCATGGCCTCCAGTGATAGTGATAGCTCTACAATAGTGTGGGGTCTTTCCTTTCTGGTTAATGTTCAAATCATCTCCAAGTTCATTGGACTATCTTTTATAGGGGAATACTACTTCCCTATAGTTGCAACCAGAATGACTGACCTACAACACCTTACAAAGAATTTCCTATGAGGGAAAGAGAAATTGAAGATAATCTAGGGACAAGGCATCTTACGAAGTTCACTTCCACAACCCTGGGCTAATGTCTCCAAGGTCATCATATAATATATTACAGGAGAAGAGAGGTATGCATACTTTTTTTTCTCAGTATTTCAAGTTGTTATATCATTTATGACATAATCATCTAGTAAATTTACCACATTACTTCTTTTATTCCATAAAAAGAATGTGTTCAAAAGTATAAAAAGGGCATCATGGTTCTTTTCCACATCACGGATTGATCAAGATAATTATCATGGAAGGTTTAAAATAGTTCGTTCCCCCAATTAATTGTCTTGTATTTGTAGGTGAATAAAGTCCTTCCAATGCCTTGGCTTCAAAAGTTAAGCTAGAGGCTCATGAAGTTGAGAGTAGTCATAACGAATTAGAAAATCAAGATAATGAAGCCAAGAAGTCAAAAAATGAAACACTAGATGAGGCTCATGAAATTGATAATGAAACCCTAGGTAAGGACATAGATCCAGGTGCTCCAAACACAAACCAATAAGCCATTGAACTTGAGAACTAGGAAAGTGAACAACAAAATGATGAATGTGAAAACCTAGGAAGAACTATGCAACAAAAGCATGCAAAAGGTAGGATTCAATATGTTAAAATGAGTAAACCCCAAAAATACGCCCAAACTCCTCATATTGAAATAAAATCATCCTATAATACCCAAGAAAAAGGAAGATACAGGTGGAAGGACCTTCAACCTCTAAGTTTCAAAAATTAACTAATATTGCTAGTACTATGTGCTAAGAACAAATAGAGCTAGATATTAAAATAATTGCCACTTATCTTTTGAGAAGAAGAGATAGACAAAGCTAGGAACAAAGGAGGAAAATTTGGCAAAGTAAAAGGGAAAGTTAGAGGAGGAAACAAATGGAAGTTGAAATGTAGAGTGGGTCTTATTGGCCTCCTACAATGATCTAACAACTAAGCCCATAAAGTTGTGATTCAGAGATTGGAAATCTAATCTGAATAGTTGTCTTAATCACCATGAAGGTGCATTTAACTTGTCAACCCAGGGATGTAGACTTGAAATGGGTTAGCATAGTATGTGCACTAGGAATCCCAAAGTAGCCACATTCATTCTATAGCTAAGAAAGACATAGTGTTGAAAGTAAATTGCTTGGAAAGAAATAACATAAATGTTGAACATCAACCAACAACTATACTAAGTTTAAGTGCATGACAAAAATTAAAATATGGGCAAAAAAATAGGAAACTACTATGTCTGGTTTGGCTGCAGGAACAGTCACAAAATGGAATTCTAGTGGCTGTAGAAACAGACAGTGCCATATTTTAACTAATTACTTGAACAGAAAATAACAACTAAACTAAAGGATGGAATGCTCACCAAATTGGCCCCCTTTGATGAGTATCCCTTAAGACAAATGTAAACTCAGATGCGCAAACTTATAACTTCATTTTATTCATTGGAAAACTTGAGTACAAATGAGCAATATAATTGTATTACTAAAAAACTAATAATGCGAGTACATCATTAGATTAATCAACCTCTCGAGAAGGAGCATTTGAGTCTTATTTATAGGAAGAAAACTACTAACTAACTACCTAGCAAGGCGGTCAACTCCAACAGATTAGGAGGATGCCACTTTAGGGAAAGCATGAAAAGTGGAGAGGAGGTTATGCATGCATGGAATCTGGTCAAGCATGTTTTCCTTAACACAGATCTAGCACAATAGTAACTCCTATATTCGCTTAACAAAAAATTAAGACCAGTTACAAGGCGGTTATAAATCTTTGATTTAAACTAGGAATCTCTCTCTTGCTGAGAGTCTTCCCTCCATTTGATCTTTGAATGATCACCTTGTTGACTTTGATGGTGAGAGACCACCTGGCAGAATCTTCCTCAATTTTGTAGGCTGCTAATTATATTTGCATAACAATATTAGTACACACAACAATTGCATATATGTAACTATCTTAAAGTAACATTCATTAATCCACATGTAAAATTAACATAGATAGTTCATATAACATGTCAATATCATTTAAAGGTTATAAAAATAGCTTATGCCCAATGTCTATGGTTTTGAGGAAATATCATAAAAAGGTCAATATCCAAGTATCAAAGTCTATGACAACTACAACAAATGGATAATAAACTCTATCAAAATTGAGTCATAAACTGGACTCATCACTCCCCCCAACCTAAGGCTTTGTTGGTCCTCCAACAAAGGAAGGGTTGTTCTTTTGCTTGGTTAATGCCCCGAAATTTGCAACTTCCAGTTGTCCTACATTAGTTCTTGTAGTGCGTGAATTAGGGTCCCAATAGAACCCTTGTTGTTTGTCCAGTCTACTCTATCTTTGTCTTTTTGCAACTATATCATACTAGTAATATATAAAATTTGGCACAAGCCACAATAGGATAGGTGGCTAAAAAGTTAGTGGGATCCAAAATTGTCCTTTTGTCCTTCCAATCTGTATATATCTATCCACTCTTTTACATGTTGCAGCATAGTTCTACAAAGAATGAGGCTTAGCTTGTTTTAATTCATCAGTCAAACTGTTCCACCTCTGTGCCAAATATCCCTTTATAGATTCTCTTGTGGTTTTTGCTACCTCCTCATATTCTCTATTTAAATTGCTTCTCTCTCAAGTAGGATTCTACTGCCATAGCTTGTTCTGTAAAGAATTGTGTGCCAATTATTGAAAATGTCCCCTAGATTTCTAGATTCAACCCTGATGGATGGGGGAGTGTTGGATTCTATTTTCCTATATGCCCTAAACTGTTGTCCCCAACTAATCTCATTTTGTATCCAAGACATAAATGCCCTTAATTGGACATCGAAAACTACAACAAAGGATTCCAATCATGATCTTGGGACACAACATAATTATGTAAATAGAATTCACACAACAAATTCTTCATTTCAAGAGGAGCAATCCAATAAGCATTGAAAAATTCAAGAGGAGACTCAATGGAAGGATTAAAACCTAAAACAATCCTTGCTAGTTTAAAATAAAGATTATTCTCCTTCAAATATAGAGCATAGACTCTTGAAGGAGTCCTGCACTCTAATATCTGAGGTACTAGGGATGCCATATTATCCACTTTCTCCTTTAAAGCATCAATTTTTTTTATTCTTGTCTTCAATCTCTTCATCTCTCTTTTGAATTTCCTTCTCCAGCTAGTGTTTCTCCTCTTTCCATTCTTCTTCCCTCCTCTGTATCTCATTCCATAAATTCATAGCTACCATGTGCATTGAAAAATCAGAGGGCCTATGTATTCCTACCAAAAAATTTCCTGGCACTGATGCTTGTTCTTCATATGGCTCCAGCTGTAGGGATTCTATTTTTTCAGCCAATTCCGGCTACAAGGGGTGCTGACTGCTCTCCTAGTTCTGGCTACAGGGCCTCTTGTTCTTGCTCTTGCTACAAGAACTCTTGCTTCTACTCTTGTTGTAGAAGCTCCTAATTTTCCTCATACTCTTGACTCTCAACTTGTTCAACGATGGAAGCAAGGTCTACCAATGTTACATTTGTTGCTTCCTCAAATATGTCTTTTTATCCAACATTCACCTGCCCCATTGGGGCCTCTATGTCCTCTTGTGATGTTTCTCTAGTCCTAGGGCTTTCTTGCGGAGACACAAGAAAGGCTAGACTAGCTGGTCTTGATTTTCTAGGAGGGATCTCATGTTTTTCTTCGGCTGTAGGAAAAACAGTGTCAGCCTTCCGTTTCTTAGAGCTTGGCAATTTATTTCCTCCAATTTTCTTTTTAGCTTTACCCTTCCTTATTTCTACCTCTTTCTTTTGTGACCTAGTTCGAATTAAGATTCCAAGAGGAACATCATCATTAGAATCTAAAGAGGAACTTTCTTTGTTTGAATGCTCTGCCTCAGAAGAGCTAATTTCTATGGTTTGTTTAGCTTCAGGAGGGTTTACACTAGGGCATTATCCCTACCTTTTTGGGTCTCAGATGCCATGATTGAGAGAAGGTGGTATAACATGTTTGGCACATTCATTCTTCTTTCATTCCTCATATGATTTAGTATTAGTAGTTTGAAGTGAACAGAATGTAGATTTGACTGACGACCTTCGCAGGTAATGTACTTCACAACATGAATAGCTACTTTCTTCCATGGCTCAAGCAAAGAAGTTCTCTTCACACCTTGCTTGTCCACACTCAATGGAGGGTCACTAGGTTCTGTAAATTCAGCCTTAGCTAACCTAGCATCTCTAGAAGCAGGGTAATTTTCACCATCAGTAGGAAACCCTATAACTTCTACAATCCTTTCTTCAGTATCCATTACTTCCATCCCTTTTACCATGGCCTTTCCTTCAGACAATGTCTAGGAAAATTCCAACGCAACATCTTCATTAAAACCATTCAACTTCAAGAAATAATCTAACCACCCGCAATTTCTGAACTCGGTCAAGCTAGGTGCATCCTATAGTAATGTGTCATGTACTGTAGGTTCATTTCAAATTAACCCACCTCCCATTGTTCAGTTGTCTACAATTAAACAATCACTCTGCAAGGTTTCCCTTCCTACAATCTTTGTCTGAAAGCTAAGCTTCTCCTTCCTGCAACACTACTAAATTCCCAATGCCAATGTCGTCTGAATTTTCCTTTTTTTATCAACTTAGGATTATGAACAGAGCAATAAATCTAGTAAAGGAGTAATAAATGAAGGCTATGATCAAGAAAAATGGAAGCGGTTGATATCACCTTACACATGTGAGTCATCATTTCGCTCAGAATTCAAATTGGCTCAATTTAAACTTTGCTGACGTGAACTAACATGGAATGACTCATGGAAATGGTATTCACACTTCCCCCCAACCTAAATTTGAGCATGTGTCCTCACATGCGTGGGAGTAATGATGACTTGATAGGGGCAAGGAATAATTACATGCTATGGAGAACGTATAGATTAATTTACAGCAATTAAATGAATGTACTAAAAGACAATTAAGAGATAACAAATTGATGCACACGTACCTAAATTTTTGGAAGATCTATTGCAAAGATTATGGAGAAAGTTCGGTCACCTTTTAAAAAGTTAGTTGAGCAATTAATGGAAATGGAGCAGAATGAAGTGAAGTTATGGCAGTGTGATGGACGAGAGAGAAAGGTGGATATGGATGGGCGGATGGGTGAATGAATGAAGAAGTGGACCCCCACAAAAGTGGAAGTCTTTATTATGACAAGTTACGTACCTTAGTTAGTGAAAAGGAGGGACACTAGGTCTGCTTCCTTCGGCTACAGAAAGTTCAGGAGTTGCATGCTAAGTGAATTGTTGCAGGAATTCCTCCTTGGAAGTTGGCTTGTGATACAACCTGAGGTGATGACTATTGACAAGCAGCTTAAATCTGACTAGGTCAATGGTAGTGAGATGAACAACACCATTGTGGAAAACTTCATCAACCTCATATGGTCCTAGCCACTATGTCTACAATTTTTCTGCATTATCCTGATACCTTGAGTCGTAGAGCAGTGCCCAGTCACTTGGCTGGAATTTCTTGTCCTTGATGAATTTTTCATGCCACTTTATTCTCTGATTTTGCACTACCTTTGTGTGATGCAAGGCTGCCTTCCTCATTTCATCTAAAGCATTGAGCTACATAATTCTATCCCTTTGTGCCTCAAAGATATCCATCCCCAAGTCTATTGCATTCCTAAGAGTCTTATGCTCAAATTCAATGGGAATCATAGTTGTCTTTCCATACAACAACTCAAAAGGAGTGAAGCCTGTGATGTTAAAGATCCAAGATATTGAGAGGGGGGATGAATCAATATCTTCTTAAATTTTCTAATCAGATACCATCCAATTACACCAATGCAAACAATAGCATAAATGAATAAGAGCATTAACAAAACATAATATCAGAGAACACAAGAACACTAGGATTTTTACGTGGAAAACCCAAAATGGGAAAAACCACGGTGAGTGTTAGCTCACAATATTATATAACCAGTTATAGAATATTACAAAATGGGTGGCTCACTGCCAGGACTCACTGTCCAGAAACAAAGGCTCACTACCTATATAATTACAATGATTGAATGGCTTTCAGCCATAAAATGAACTGACAAAGTACACCTAATAAGTGTAGATTCAGTTCTAATGTAGCTCAGTAAATGGACTTGACACATTTCATTATGTCACACTTCTTTTCTTCTTCAGACACAATCACACGCCTTCTTCAAAAAACTGTCTGTTATATATACCTAGTCTTTTTCACAAGCATCAATTAGGTCGGCCTAATTAGATGCACTTGATATTTACCAAGAAATATTATCTATTGGCCTCAAGATTTCAAAAAGATAATTCACATACTTTAATAAGTCGACATAGACCTAAAATAGGTCGCACATATATCCGCATAACAAATCTATTTTTCATCTTTGCACAAATCATTAAAGAAGTTGGCTAGGAATAGACTTTAAACCAATAAGCAAAAACATTTTGTACGAGCACCAGATACGTGAAATATCAAAAGTACATGCTCCCAATATCTGTAAATCATTTCCAAAAACCACACGCAACAAAGATCACCAGAAAACAAATGTGGAACAAAATACCATAGGATTTCAGGAAAAATACCAGTTCAAATACTGGACTAGAATACTAGAGTAACTTTAGTCTTGATCTTGCAGTTGCAACTCATAAATCATGGTGACATCAATGACAAACAAAAAGTAACAAAATGATGGCAACATGTGCCAAAACCAAAACCAGAAAGAACAAGGACAAAGGGAGTACCAAAAGCAACTGAAAAACATTAAAGCAAAGAAAAAAAAGAAACATATATCAATTGGAAGATGACGAGCCTTGAAGCTCCTTTAGAATACCTTCCTAGACTATTTTTCCTTTTCCCCAGCCTTCCTTTGCTGCAATCAACATCTTGTTGAAAGATTCCAACTCAATCAGAACTTCTTCAACACCGTCTGGAGTATCAAGGATCAGGTTTATCTTCTCAATCTTTTCAGCACATGTCAAAGCTTCTCCAACCAGAGAATATTCCATTCTTACAATATCACTTAATAGACTAAATTTCTTAATGATTTCTTCTTTATGTTTCTATAAGGAAAATAAATTTTCTCTGCGGGTAGCAATGGCTTTCTAGATTGATCTATCTTTATCTTTAGAAACACTATAAGTACCAGAAACAATAGACAATTGGGACTCAATGGAGTCCATGACAATCTTGATATTCTAAGTGGCATCCGGCCACTTCAAGCAGTAAGATAAAACAACATCTGCTTCAGATTCACAAACTTTCACCGCTTCCAAACTCTTCTCAACACAGGAGTGTACTAGAGCACATTTGTCATGCAGGGCCAATAACCTTTTCTCTGCCAAGTTTTCTTCTATCTCTTGTCTTGTCTTTTCATTAAGTCAGGAGGAATACTCTTTGAAGGAGTCTAACAATAATCTCATATTTTTAACAGGGGTGAGAGATGTGTTAATGGATGCACCTGGTATAGATTCATGTAATGTTCTCAGAGCATCTTCTATCAGCTCCATTCCTTTTAGATGTGTCTCAAGAATTTATTTTCTTCCAGATGCTTGCATAGCATCACCCAACACAACTTTATGTACATGAGACATCTTTTCCACATCAACATATACTTCAATCAAAGGTAGTTTCAAAATTTCCCGAGGAATAATTGGTTGAAATCTAATTTTATTAGATAGCAAACCTTTTGGTACATCACCTCCAGTAGACGAATCACCAAAATGCTTCATAGATTTTACAATCTATTTTTCTTCTTCATTTTTCCTGTAGGATTCCCCAACTATATTTTCTTCCTCTCCCTTTTCTTTTTCTTTATCTTCCTCTAGTACCTCTTCTTCTTCTTCCTCTTTCTCTTCATCCTTTTCATCTTCATCTTTATCATTTTTATCATTATTGTTCTCTTCCTCGTTTTCATCATCTTTATTCTACTCTTCTTCAGGATTGTCTTGTCCTTCTTCTTCATTGCCCTGACCATTACCTTCAACATTTCCATTATTTTATTCCTCATTACCTTGTTCTTTTTCCCCTTTTTCTTCTTCAGTATGCTCCGAAGGAGCATCATTATGCATCTCAGACTCATCTTCTCCTTCATTCTACTCAATAAATTCATTACCAATATTAATTTAAACATTAAAAATGTCAAAAATATTTTCATTACCTGTTTCCAGAGGAACACTTTCCTCAACATTTTCAATAGCAGCATCATCAGCTTTCAGCATACCATAATTTTTTGTTGTCTCCCAGATAATTTTAGTTGTTTCCTTCCTCACTTTCCTTGTCAGCTTCTTATTTCTTGTCATTAGCATATTTCAGCATAGATCCTCTTCAAGGATTCCAAATCATCAAGGGTCAAGGAAGACCCAATCTTATTATATGTTGCATTGATAATATTTTCTTCAAACACAACAGCCTTAGATCTTCTTTTCATTAGATCATCCCACATGCTTTTAGGAATATCTTTCTTTATGTTATCCCATTTTACTTCTAAGACAATGACATACTCAATAATAGCTAAAAGCGGTGTTTTCTTATCTTCTTCTCTAACATCATCATAGTATTGAGTTGTGGGTTGAAGCATATTTTCAAAAGTTAACAACACATTAAGAGTTGGCTAAAGTTTATACCAAGGACCAGAACTTACTAGAATATCTTGTTCATCTTTCTGGTCAACAAAGGTCTCATTAGCTACCTTAGCCTTCTTTGATTCAGGCTTGGTGTGCACATGTATACCGAAATCATGCTCTTCTTCATCTTCAGATGATGTCACAATGTGCACTCTTTATGAACCAACAACATCTATGAATGCACCTTCTCCGAAGGGTAAACTCCTCTTCTTGTCCTTACAAGCTTTACTTTGGAATCTTCTTCTTCTTCTTCTTGATCATCTGTAACACTCATATTCTTTTCTCTTGCTCCCTTCTCTTTCCTTCCTCTCTTAGCAGGGGCAACCAGAGGAGTCTCTTTCCTCTTCCCAGATCTAGTGGTTGGTCTGGTAGAAACATGACCTTTACCTTTATCATCCTTTCCAAGTTCAATCACAGCTATAAGGGTTGTCGAGGATTTTGCAGAGGTATTTCTACCAGATCTTCTTAGACTAGATGATTCTACCTCTCTTTGTGTCGCCTTAGCCCTTCCAAGGGCAACCTCCTCATCAGTAAAAACCAACATCTTTAAGAGTTTTCTCCACTTTCTTCCTAGTCTTAGGCTTCTGATGTTCCATATGAAACTCCATAGATTTCTCTACAAATTTCCCAATTCTAGGTTCATTGGGGTCCTTTGGATTCTTCAACAATATTTGCACATAACCTTCAGCTTCTTCTTTTGTTATCTCATATCCAAGAGGTTAAATCTAGATAGTTCGAGGTTATATAGCCTCAATCATGCATTCATCAGTGGATACATGAAATATTATTTCATGCTTATACTTCTCCAAAATTTTCCTCAAAATTCTATCTGTTTCATTCATATTTCTTTTAAATACTGCAAAGAAAAGTTGTTAGGGCATCCTCTTGAGAATCCAAATTTCCAAGATTATGCATGTGATCAAAAATTTGATGTCCCACTAGTTTGGATGGGTTCCAGAATACATCTTCACTTTTTCCCGGAAGCCTTTTCATGAAGTAAAACTATAAACATATAATTAACAAACAAAACTTAAAGGCATAATTCTTTTCCTTTGATTGCTTTATGTTTTCTAACAATTGTAGTCGAAGAAGCTCATAGAGGTGATAATCCACACCTTTCACTACCATATCATAGCCAGTATAGATTGTTGTGGCTGAAACAGAATTCTCCGTGTTTGTGAAATATATCTTGTGGCCTATCATGAAAGATGCATATTTCATTGTTGGATTGGTAATAGTCTTCATTGCTAGGGCTCTTCTATCAAATGTTGCTCTAGTGAGTTTCACAACTACTTCATTCTTTACAGATTTTAACACAGGTACTATTCCTTTATCCCAAATACTAGTTACAGCCCTAATCGCTTCTCTCATTATCAAGTGTGGCCTATCAATCCAAAGAAATTTGTCATGGATTTTGCTTAGAACCATCTTCACAAATTTTTCATCGAAGCTAAAATTAGGGAAATTGTTCCAGACATGCAACCTTTTATCAACACATTCAAATATTTGGGTTTTATCCTGAAGTCATCACCAGTAAGCTCTTTTTCCCAGAGGTCAATCAGTTTTACATGATTGTAATCCTCAAACTTAACCATAATCATCATCCTAGTATCCTTTGTTGGCATTACGCCATGTGGAATTGACAAAAATGTGCCCATGGAATCATTTTCAAAGACTTTCAAAGAGTATTTTCTATAAGAGGGCCTCGACCTCTGAGATACTTTTACAACCAGAGGAGTTGCCATTCTATTGAATTCAAGCAAATTCACCAAAACACAACTCAGGAATTATAAATACATTTTTCTACACACTGAACCATAGCTAGGGTTTCCACAGGTCGAACTCCAATTATCTTCAGGAATGCCCCAAAAGTTCTCCAATTCCTCAAATGTTCGAATGAACTAAATGCCTTGATCATTTTTTTTATAAAATAACAATTTTCCCTAAGTCACATTTATTGTGGCACACTTCAAAAAGCTACTAAAAACTCCTTTCCTTTTACACAGACAAATCCTAATTTGCTCCACAAATAATCATCCCTTCATATTTTCTACCGGTTCCTTTCTTAGAACCTCTAAAAATTCAATCTTCACCTTTCTTCTTTGTGCCATCCTTTGACACGCCATTTATCTAGGGGGTTCTTACAATTTTCTGATGAAGCCCCCCCTGTGACCTTGCTAGGTCTAATTACTGAATAAATAATTTGTACTAGATGAGGGCACAGTCTCATCAATTGTCTCTAGTTTTTCTTTCTTTCTCCAAATCTTGCTCATCTCTTGCTTAATCTCATCTTTTTCAAACTTCTTCACAAATTCATTCTTTTTTCCTGAATTGGTTTCCTTACTCTTCTTGCTTCTACAGACTCTTGAAACATGTCCTGGTTTGTTGCAGTTATAATAGACAATATTCCTTTGATTATATTGACTCCTTGTTCTACACGGATTAGCTTTATGTCCATATATGTTATAGGTATAGAAATAGCCATTCAAATATTAACTCATTCTTCTTGCATTAAACTAATTCATCATCATGGTTCTGCATTCACTTTCCCTATGTCCAAATATTTTGCATGCAAAACATTGACCAGGGAAAGGACCAGGAAATTTATTCATCCTGCTTCTACATTCAGTTGCCCTGTGTCAAACTTGTTTCATGAAAAATAAGTGCCATTAAAGGAAGGGTACCTTTGTGCATTAGGTTGTATCACTGGAGGTCTCCTAGCATAATTTTTGGAATTTCCTTTTTGTTTTTCTTTATCCGAAGTCTTTTGATTATTCTCAGTTTTAGAGTTTTCACCGGCATCATTTCCTAGACCACCTTTGTCTTTGCTTGGTTTTTGTCCTACAATTAATTCATCAAGCCTTTCTGAGCTAGATTTGAAATTGTTTTCATAGAGTTTTTCCTTCTCTAGATCCACTTTCAAGTTCATAATTTCTTGTTCAAGCTTGCTGCAATCTTCAGACTTGCTTTGTACCAACTTGTTTAGACACTCTTCAATTCTTTTCTTCTCTTCCACTTGAACTTTCAAACCGAAAATATCTTCATTAGCCTTCTTCAACTGATCAATTATTTACTTATGCTTGTCTTTGACATTTTTTAACTGCTCCTTAAGTTTTTAGACACATTCGTTTGCTTCTTCAAGATTCTCTTTCAGATCTTTGTTTTCCCTTTCAACTTTATCAAGATCCTCAAGAGTAGTCTGGAGCTCTCCTTTGTCTTTCATTTCTTCCATCTTCAGGATCTCCCTCAAGTTATTAGGATTAACTAGAGGAATCGAGCTTTGATACCAATTGTTAAAGATCCAAGATACTGAGAGGGGGGGTGAATCGGTATCTTCTTAAATTTTCTGATCAGATACCATCCAATTACACCAATGCAAACAATAGCAAAAATGAATAACAGAATTAACAGAACATAAGATCAAAGAACAAAAGAATACAAGGATTTTTACGTGGAAAACCCAAAATGGGAAAAACCACAGTGAGTGTTAGCTCACAATATTATATAACCAATTATAGAATATTACAAAATGGGTGACTCACTGCCAGGACTCACTGTCCAGAAACAAAGGCTCACTACCTACAAAATTACAATGATTGAATGGATTTTAGCCAGAAAATGAACTAATAGAGTACACCTAATAAGTGCAGATTCAGTTCCAATGTAGCTCAGTAAATGGACTTAACACATTTCATTATGTCGCACTTCTTTTCTTCTTTGCACACAATAACACGCCTTCTTCAAAAAATTGTCTGTTATATACACCTAGTCTTTTTCACAAGCATCAATTAGGTTGGCCTAATTAGATGCACTTGATATTCACCAAGAAATATTATATGTTAGCCTCAAGCTTTCAAAAATATAATTCACACACTTTAATAAGTTGGCATAGACCTAAAATAGGTCGCACATATATCTGCATAACAAAACTATTTTTCATCTTTGCACAAATCATCAAAGAAGTCGGTCAGGAATAGACTTCAAACCAATAAGAAAAAACATTTTGTACGAGCATCAGATACGTGAAATCTTGAAAGTACATGCTCTCAATATCTAAAAATTATTTCCCAAAACCACATGCAACAAATATCACCAGAAAACAAATGCGGACCAAAATACTGGAGGATTTCAGGAAAAATACTAGTTCAGATACCAGACTAGAATACAGAAGTAACTTTAGTCTTGATCTTGCAGTTGCAACTCATATATCATGGTGACATCAATGATAAACAAAAAGTAACAAAATGATAAGTTCTTCTTTATTTTTCTAACATGTGGTTGTTTTCCAGGTTGTCCTATAGGCCCAGACAGCTTCTGGCAACCTGTTTTCCCAATCCTTCCTATGAATAGCCACTATTTTGGTCAGAATGGCTTTAATTTCCCTATTAGACACCTCAACTTGGCCATTGGTCTGAGGGTGATAAAGAGTAGACTTCATGTGCCTTATGTTGTACTCATTGACTAGTGTGGCAACAAGGGTTGAGGTGAATTGAGCCCCTTGATCAGTTACTATCTCTCTTGGAACCCCATACTGTGTAAAAACTTCCTCATAAAGAAATTCAACAACCTTATTATCTCTTGCATGCTTCACGACCTTAACTTCTACCCATTTGGTTACATAATCAGTGCATACTAAGATATAGGATTTACCATTGGATGGAGGATCAATGGGTCCTACAAAATTCAATCCCCACTTGTCAAATGGAGTGATCACTACCTGAGGGTAAAGGGGCATCTCATCAGATTTGGTTGGCCTGCCCATCCTCTAGAATCCATCACACTTTCTTGTATATCTCCCTACATCCTCATAGAGTGTTGGCCAGTAATATCTCGTATTCATAATATTCATTTCCTTTTTCAATGAGCACCCTTCTCTCTTTTGGAGAGAAGTGAGGAGGAACTCTCCTTGTGACTAGATAGTTAGCTATGTCAGCATACTAGGTGTTTGCACACTGATGGAGAATATATTTTCATTAGGGAAAGAGCCACCAATGACTTCATTATCCTCTGATGTATTCATCCTTGAAAGAAAGTCTGCAACAACATTGGCCTTCCCTGGCTTATCCACAATGGTTATGTCAAACTCTTGCATCAAAAACCACCTTGCTAACCTACCTGATATCAAGGGTTTATTCATGAGATACCTAATGGCTACCTGGTCAGTGTGTACAAAGATTTGATAGCCTGTTATGTAGTGCCTAAATTTTTTAAGGGAATAGACTACTGCCAACATTTTTTTTTCTATCACTGTATAGTTGAATTCAGCTCCTTGCAAGTTTTTGCTAACAAAATAAATAGCATTTTCAATAGCTCCTTCTTTCTACCCTAGGACTGCTCCTATGGCATAGTCTAATGCATCTATATGGATTTGGAAAGGAAGCTCCCAATTTGGGCCTTTGAGTACAAGAGCATGAGTCAAAGCTACCTTCAAATCAGAAAATTCTTTGTTACAGTCTTCAGTCCACTGAAACTCAACATCTTTAGTGAGAAGAGTATACAATGGTGCTGCTATTTTGCTGAAATCCTTGATGAAATGCCTATAGTAGCCTACATGGCCTAAGAAACTCCTAACATCTTTTTGTTTTGCAGGTGTAGGAAGATTTGTGATCACCTCAATCTTTGCAAGATCTACTTGAATTCCTTTGTGAGAGATGTAGTGGCCAAGGACTACACCTTCATGCATCATCATGAAGCACTTTTCACTATTTAGAGATAGATTGTGTTCTTCACATCTCTGTAGGACTCTTCTAATATTCTCCAATGCTTCATTGAAATCAGCACCATAGGTGGTAAAATCATCCATATAAATTTCCATGCAATCATGAGAGATATCTAGAAATATGCTAATGACTGCCCTCTGAAAAGTTGCAGGTGCATTGCATAAGCCAAATGGCGAGACTGAGTAGGCATAGGTCCCCCATGGACAAGTAAAGGTTGTCTTCTCCTAGTCCTCAAGTGCAATTTGGATCTGGTTATACCCACTGAATCCATCTAGAAAAGAGAAGTACTACTTTCCTACAAGTCAATCTAGAACTTGGTCTATGAAAGGTAGGGGAAAATGGTCCTTTTTGGTGGTAGCATTGAGTTCCCTATAATCAACACAAACTCGCCACTTCCCTCCCTTTTTGGGCACAATCGCCAATGGATACACCCATTGGCTATCTGAAATGGGGTAAATAAATCCTACACCTAGCAATTTATGTAGTTCCCCTTTTACAATTTATCTTAGTTTAGGGTTAATTCTTCTTTGTGGCTGCCTCACCAGTGTACAATAATCTCTAATGTAAATCCTATGAGTGCAAAGCTTAGGGTCCAATCCCTTCATATCATGATAGTCCCACACAAATGCATGCTAGTGGGTTCTAAGTAAGTTTGTCAATGATAACTGTTGTTCTTCACTCAATTTTATTTTGATATTTAGATATTTTCCTTCTGACACTTGCACTTGTGTAGTTATCTCTACCATAGCTGCTCCACTAATGCTTGGTACTTTGAGTTCATGTGGCAGCAATGTATGAGACATACCTATTGCTTCAAGAAGTTTTGGTGTAGGAAGAGTGGGAAAAAGTGTCTTTACTAGATCAGTAGAATGAGAGGATGATGCTTCCTCTATTTCATAATGATTCTGAATTATGTTAGATAATACATCATCTTCCTCTTGAAGCTACATGAAAGAGCTTCTACCTAACATCATAAGTTGTTCCACAAAATTAACTTCCTTGGCCTCTTCACCAACATGTGGCCATACAGGATTATCCATGTCATGGGATGGCTAAGCAGGAGGGTAGA
Organism: Sequoia sempervirens; assembly: GCA_007258455.2. Taxonomy (NCBI): domain Eukaryota; kingdom Viridiplantae; phylum Streptophyta; class Pinopsida; order Cupressales; family Cupressaceae; genus Sequoia; species Sequoia sempervirens. Next base: position 1,018,731,019 of record VDFB02271358.1, read on the forward strand.
GAACAAGCTTTTTGGTGCTCTTTCCATCATAAATGGTCATGTCTCCTATCCTACATCCAATATAGGCATCTGTTGTTGCTAACCCTGGCCTTCCTAGGATAATGGGGTACCCACCTAGTGTAGCTTTGGGAGAAAGAACCATGAAGTCTGCGGGGTACTCCCAAGAGTATAGACTTACCACAAGGTCCTCTACTATCCCATTAGGTTTAACAGTTGAACTATCAGCAAGCTGCAGGATAGTAGGAGTAGGTCTCATGCTTGCAACATTTAGTTGTTGTAGGATATCCTTGGTCATTACATTTATTGTTGCTCCCAAATTAATTAGAGCATTCCTTATTTGGATCCCATTTATTACAACTCCTACCATAGGACTCCCTAGGTCATTATATTTGGGAACAGTCACTTTCCCAAGCATGATGTCAGCCAGTTGTCCCACCACATGAACCATAGTGGGGTATTTCTTCTTCTTGTCTAGCTTCTTAAGGCATGCTTCCTTAATTTCTTTTCCATATATAGGAACATCTTTTATGGCCTAAAATAGAGGTATCTGGACACATATATGCTTCAATTGATCTAAAATGTCAAAGGTTGGTTCCTCCTTCTCTTCCTTTTGTTTCACAATTTCCAACCTCTGGGGAAATGGTGGTTCTTGTTCAGTCTGCTTGATTGGGGATGGTTCAAGATTCTTAGGTACACTTGGTTGAATGGGGGTATTCAGAGGCTCCTCTTCTTCCACAAGAAGCTCAATGATAATGGGTTTGGAAGGAGCTGGAAAAGTAGTTCTTGAACGTAAGTGGATGTCACTTACACTCACATCATATGCAGGGAATTGATTTCAGTAGAGTATACTAGTTGTTGTTGTGGCTTGTTATTTGGGTTAGGTGTGGGTTGAGCTAGTATTTGAGTAGGTTTAGGTGTATTTGAACTTGAACTAGTAGGAGGAGGCATTATAGCAAGTTGCTAGGGTTGAGAAGGTGGGTACATGTAATTGGTTGTCTAGTTTGGCCATTGTTGTCCTCCCCTCCATTGAGATGTTTGTTGCCAATTTCCTGGAAGTGGTTGCCAATTTCCTTGAAACTACTTCCAATTCCCTTGAGGTTTTTTCCACTAGGGTGGAGAGTTTTGGTGATTAGGCTAGGTATTTGGAGGGTTACTCCAAGGTTGTGGTGGATATCTTCCATAATTGGATGGATATGAGGGCTTCCATTGGTTACCAGATGAATAAGAATTGAAATATGGCCCAACAAAAGAGAGTGGATTTGGTGGCATACCTTGTCTTGGAGCCCATGGCCTCCTTTTTGCAACATAGTAGACTTGATCCTCTTCAACCTGGATTGGCTTGAACTCAAGTGGAATCTGCTTACTATCAATATTAGCTACCATCTTGCATCCGCAGTCCTTCTTCTTTTGTCTACAATGGGGGCAATAGGCTGCCAACATTGCCTCTACCTCCTCTTGTTTCTTCTTGGCCTAAAGTGTATCTAGCTGAGTAGCTAGATTTTTTATAATGTCTTGCTTGAAGTCTGTCAACAAGTGAGTAATCTCTATTCTTGAAACTCCACTGGTAGATGACTTACCCATAGAGGATTGGTAAGCTCTCCCTTTCTTTGAGGTTGTGCTAGAGTAGTTCTAACATATCTTCTTGATATCCTCCCAAGGAACTTGAGAGATATCTCCTCCTCCCATCAGGTCTAAGGCATCAATGTAGCTGTTATTAATTCCTCTTAGGAAGAGCATCTTTTGTGATTCTTTATTGAGTGTATGGTGTGGAGATTTTTGTAGGAAAAATAGAAACCTTGCAATGTAATCCTCCAGGCTCTCATCTTCCTTTTGTTGCATCCTAAAAATGCCATCTCCCCTCATGTCACTGCCCCTACAAATATTTCTTGTACTTCTCAAGGAACTTTGTCTTAATGTCCTCCCAAGTCTCCACAGTGTTTTTTCCTAGGCTCATGAACCATCTTAATGCAGCCTCTTTCAAGGTGGTAGGGAATAGCTTGAGCCTATGGGCATCAGTGGTATAATCATAACTCCTGTAGAGTATGTCAAACTCAAACAAGAAAGTATCAAGATCTTCTATGACAAGTCCATAGAACTTAGGAAGGACTGAAGCAAGGATATTTTTGAGGTTTTCAACTTCATTCTGATGACCAATGGGGAAAGGAAAAGTTGGTTGGTTAGGTCTATTTCTATTTGCATCACCCATGCCTGCCTGATGTAGTTCCAAAGAAAAGGGATTCTCAATCTGATTTTGGTCTTCAGAGGAAATTTTAGAACTGGTCAGATCAGGGAATGCATCAACAAAGGGGTGTGGCTCTTCTTCTTCTTCTTCTCTTGGTAGATTCAAATGCTCATCTAGATGGAATGGATTAGGGTTATTAGGAAGGAATCTCCCATGAGCATCTTGCCTCCTTCCTCTATGCATACGGTATCAACTCACTATCAGCCAGCTCACACAAAGAATTGGAAAAAGAATGGTGGATCATTACTTACCTAAATGGGGGATATACTAAGAACAAACTTTAAAAAATACTACAGCAAGAAAAACTATCAATGACTCCAAAGAGCTCCCTAGTTTGACACCATACCCGAAAATGGTGCCAAAAATGTTGGTCTCCTACAATGATCTAACAACTAAGCCCATAAAGTTGTGATTCAGAGATTGGACATCTAATCTGAATAGCTGTCTTAATCACCATGAAGGTGCATTTAACTTTTCAACCCAAGGACATAGACTTGAAATGGGTCAGCACAGTGTTGTGCAATTTTCGCACACACGCCCCACCGGAGGCGGGGACCCTCTTTTTTCTTTTGCATCTCTACCTCTTGGCTTGGTCAAATTTTGGTTTTTCTCTTCTTGGGAGGTTATTTTGGGATTAAGTCTAGACTGGGTTTGATGAGGACAATATTTTGAGGCTCTAGGAGAAATTTGCAAGTGTTGGAATTTGAAAATGGGGATTTTGAAGTGAATTTTCAATGTTATATGTAAATCTTGTTTGCACCCATGGATAGAGGACAAAAAATTAGGCAGGTTGCTTTTTGAACTTTTTGAAAATTCCTTCTAAAAAAAAGTTATGAGGTTTAGGGATTTCGACCCACAGGAAACTGAGAAAATCCATTCCTCGATTTTCCAAAAATTCCTTGACCCCCTCAAAATCCCAAAATCCTAAAACCCGAAAATTTCCAAAATGGAAAAAAAATCAATTTTTTTCTTTCCAAAATGGAATTTTTTCAAAAATGATTTTTTTCCCAAAATGGAAATTTTTTCCTTGAAATTTTAAAAGGGGAACTTGCATATGGATTCATGCCAAAAGGGAAATATGGAAGAGTTCAGTTGAAAATTCAAAAGTGGAACTTGCATAAGAATCTGTGCCCAAACTGTCTACAGCTAGAAGGAGTTTCTAGAAGACATGTGAAGTTGATTTCATCACCCAATCAAAATTTTCATTAATGACAGGCTAACATAATATTGTTTTCTCATTGTTCCATGATGTAACTGCTTTTATGCAATTGGATGATGATGTACCATGAGCTCCCAAATTAAATGTAAATGTTGGATGCCTCTAGAGGTGTAATTTGTGCCATTGGATGAATTAAATCTTGGCCATTGATTCAAAATGTAATTTTCTATAAAAGGCCAGTGCCTTCTTATTTGTAAGGGGGGTTAGACTAGATTAGAAGAGCTTATTAGAAGATGTAAAAGCCAAAATTGGCTAAGTTAGAGAAGTCAGTAGTTGTAGGAGAGGAGAGAGTGGAAATTGTTATGTAATGCTGGAGAAGTTAATGCAATTGGATTGTTGATTTGGCAAGCTTTGTGTTACACTTTGACATTTTATGGTTTCTTGTTCTCAATTCTCAATGTTAGATGTTAGATTTTAGTTCTTTTGCAATTAAGGTAAAATGTTAATGATGTTGATCGATCTCTTGTCCATACTTTTAGCAATTTGTTGATTGTAATTTGTTGTGTAAAGTTAGTCTGGGCCTTATTTTGTGCTAAGTTCAACCGTGGATGCTTGTTTACATTGCGCCAGTTATTGGGTATGTGAATGAATATTCAAAGTATGAAAATATTCAGTTTCCTTAGAAGATTGCACCATTTCTGTGGAGTTGTAGGCTTGTCCTTGATCAAACAGAGATTGGTTTTATTGGAGATCTGTCCATTTGCAACATTCATCATTATTGTGATTGATCTTAGGAGTTAGTTTAGAATAAGATATCTTTCAACCCTTTCTTTTTTGATATTTTCTTTGAATCTGGGTTAGTTTTAGGATTAAAAGCATCACCATATTGTTGCATCTGATGAAAGTACGCTTCCAACATTGTTCATTTGTAAGGTCCCCTTGTGATTACCAACATTTTCACATTTATCATTGAGTTGTTTATGCATTTTCAAGACCTAACATTAGAGACCTTGGGGTTATCTCTTGAGGCTTGCTGATAGAGATTTATATTTCAAGAGAGATAGGATTTCCATATTCTGTCTGAGTTGTTGTTGTGCAGAAAACATCATCAACACACAGTATGTGCACTAGGGATCCCCAAGTAGCCACATTCATTCTACAGCTAAGAAAGACATAGTGCTGAAAGTAAATTGCTTGGAAAGAAATAACATAAATGTTGAACATCAACCAACAACTATACTAAGCTGAAGTGCATGATAGAAATGAAAATATGGGCAAACAAATAGGAAACTACTCTATCTGCTTTGGCTGTAGGAACAGTCATAGAATGGAATTCTAGTGGCTGCAAGAACAGACAGTGCCAAATTTTAACTAATTACTTGAACGGAAAATAACAACTAAACTAAAGGATGGAATGCTCAGCAAGTGGGCCCCCTTGGATGAGTATCCCTTAAGACAAATGTGAACTTAGATGTGCAAAATTATAACTTCATTTTATTCATTGGAAAACATGAGTACAAATGAGTAGCATAATTGTATTACTGAAAAACTAATAATGTGAGTACATCATCAGATTAATCAACCTCCCGAGAAGGAGCATTTGAGTCTTATTTATAGGAAGAAAACTACTAAATAACTACCTAGCAAGGTGATCAACTCCAATAGATTAGGAGGATGCCACTTTTGGGAAAGCATGAAAAGTGGGGAGGAGGTTATGCATGTGTGGAATCTAGTCAAGCATGTTTGTCTTAACATAGATCTAGCACAACAGTAACTCCTATATTTTCTCAACAAACAATTAAGACCAGTTACAAGGCGGTTATAAATCTTTGATTTAAACTAGGAATCTCTCTCTTGCTGAGAGTCTTCCCCCCATTTGACCTTTGAATGATCACCTTGTTGACTTTGATGGTGAGAGACCACCTGGAAAAATCTTCCTCAATTTTGTAGGTTGCTAATTATATATGCATAACAATATTAGTACGCACAGCAATTGCATATTTGTAACTATCTTAAAGTAACATTCATTAATCCACATGTAAAATTAACATAGATAGTTCATATAGCATGTCAATGCCATTTAAAGGTTATAAAAATAGCTTATGCCCAATGTCTATGGTTTTGAGGAAATATCATAAAAAGGTCAATATCCAAGTATCAAAGTCTATGACAACTACAACAAATGGATAATAAACTCTATCAAAATTGAGTCATAAACTGGACTCATCAGGTCTTTTGAAGAACAAGATATTCAGGAAGAAAACAATCTTGATACCTCCATCTCTCTGTATTTGCAAAATGAAGAAAATGATACATTTGATCAAGATAATGATGAGCAACATACTGATATTTTTGGCCTAGAAGATCAGGATATGCCCAATTAGGATAATTTCCTTTTTAGGATTGACAAAACCCAAACAACACAAGACTCTCTATAGGGAGATGAGAAAAACTTAAAGATACAAGAAACCACTATGCCACACCCTACCTTTTCTTTTGGTGAGAAACCTACTAGTGAAAGAGATGTAAGTCCTAGAGGCCCAAAGAGTTTTCTTCCTATCTCTAGTCAAGATCAAAGAGATAAACCCATGACTAATGTTGCAGAACATACATCACATGAAGATTCAAAATAATTTTTGTATGGATGAATTACATAACAAACAACAAAAATAAATTCATATTTTATAGGCTAGGGTGAATCACTTAGAATTACAAGTTCAGCCCCTCCAAAGATGGTTACAACAAGTTGAAGAGAACAAAAACAAGTCAAGAAACCAATTAGGGAAATTAGTTCAAAATCAAGAATTGGATATGGCAGCTTATATATCCTTGGAGGAACAAAAGATAGTGGAAAACTTAAGAGATACTTTTGAAAAGGAAATCATATGTGATTATATGGCTATAACAGAACATCAACAAACAATTGACAACTTGAAGGCTTCATGGAATTAGAGAATCACAACAAACTATGTAACATAGGAAGAGCACCAACAGATAATCCAAAATTTGAAAGATAATTGGTGAAAAGAGATAATGGTAGTAGTACAAAAATTGACAATTAACCAACCTATGTCTATAACTAGTGCATGAGGACATGCAATGTCTTTAGCTGGGGAGAAAATGATGGGCTAACAATTTCTCTAGTTTTGCCATTGATCCTAGCCTATATTTTAATCTTTTCTCCTAAATTGCCACATTGATTTTATAGAATTAAAAGATGATTAATACAGATTAAAGGATATAATATACCTTAGAAAGTAACCAGTTATTTAGTACTAATTTTAGTGGTTGTATGAAAATAGGGTTCCTATAACCGTGGGAAGGAATGATGAATTTTGAAGATTGCCATGATCTTTTCATTTCAAAACTCAACTAATGTAGTTAATATCTTTAGCATATTATTAGTAAATTAATTTAGAAAGAGTGGACATCCACCTCACTCTTTCTCAAACCGATTAATTTATTTTTCACCCATAAAACTTTAAAACATGAACATATATTTGGTATTTTGTTTTATATGTAAAAGCTATATAAGCTATCTCATGTGAGAAGAAAATTTCAATTATGAGAAATATAATATCATTATTGTTATCTTATTCTTTGAGTTGACTTTGTGAATTATTTAAGTGCTCTCTTCAATCGGTCGATTGGGATACAAGGCCCACTCTTCAACCATCTATTGAATTTACTTTCATGTTATTTTTCTATAAGGTATGCTTTACGAATTTTTGAGTGATTTTGTTAATTTTTTAAGTATGATATGAATCTAGAATGATAGGACTTTGAAGATAGGATGTGTGTTTAGAATTAATAAGATATTTTTTTGTATGAGTGAAATTAAAATTGCACAACTTATGTCACTGAAACATAACAACTCCTATTGCCAAAGTACAATAGTTCTTGTTGCCAAGATTCTATCAATAAGATTACTATAGTATAGAATCTATTCAGTTTGTAATAAATTTCATAGTGTTTCATACAAATTTATTTCCTTAAGCTATTTTGTTTGTAATAAGTTTTAGAGTGTTTCAAGGAAGATTTATTTACTTAATCTATTCAGTTTGTAATAAATTTCAGAGTGTTTTAGATAGATTTATTTCCATAAAATGCACACCATACTTGCTTGATTTACTATCCTCGGACCTTAGGCATATATCCATTACGCCTTTCAAAAAAATTTACATTCCCCGAATTGACATAAAGAGAAAACTAAAATTGTGAATTTGAAACCACCCATAATTGTAAATTAATCTTCTCAATTTTGACTCAAGAGAAGAATCTAAACCAGTATGTACTATGGTTGTTGGTTGAAAAATGAGCAAGAACGATGAATCTCCTAAGGTTGGTCATATCAAGTATAGATCAATGATTGGAGGACTACTATATCTAACTACTACTAAACCAAATATCATGCATGTAGTTGGTCTTGTGGGTAGATTTCAAGAAGATCCCAAAGAGTCACATGTGGCAATACTAAAGAGGATATTTAAATAATTGAAGGGCACTCTAGAACTTGGTTTGTGGTATCCAAAGGATATTGATTTCTATCTAAGTGCTTATATAGATGCAAATTAGGTAGGTTGTGTGGATGACAAGAAAAGTACAAGTGGTGGTGCATTCTTTCTTGGAAGTAGGTTGGTTTCTTGGCTAAGAAAGAAGTAGGATTCAATGTCATTATCTACTGCAAATGTAGAATACATTGTTGGAGCATCATGCTACACATAGGTGTTATGGATAAAGAAAACTTTGAAGGATATTAGAGTAGTATATGATGAACCTATTTCTGTCCTATGTGATAATACAAGTGTTATTAATATTTTTAAGAATATGGTAATGCATTCAAGGACAAAGCATATTTCAATCTAGTTTCACATTTTGAGAGAGAAGGTTGCAAACAATGAGGTGGAGTTGGAGTATGTGCCTAGTAAGGATCAAGTCATAGATATCTTCACGAAGGATCTTCCTAAGGATACTTTTGAGTATCTCTATGAGAAATTGAGGGATATTGCCCCTTATTCTTTCAATTAGATGCATAAGGATATGCATAAGTCTAGTGGATCTCTAGGTTCATTCTTTTTTTTCTAGACTGGTATTGGTGGCTACCTCTCAAGGGGAGTAGGTAGTAGCATTTTTGGTTTTTGTAGTCAGGGGGTGTGAGTATTGTTAATGTATGGTATGAACAGTAGTTGTTAATTAGTAAAATATGTTGTAAATGGGAGTGTGCAAGAAACAAAGTGCAATAAAAGGAAAGGTAGTTGTAGAGCAGTTTTCCTTTATAGGTGTTTCCTTTTAGGGAGAGAATGTGTGATTAATGTCAAAGGGAGAGAGATACAAGTGTTACCATTTTCCATTGATGTCAAAGGGAAAGAGAGTTAACTGAAAAACCTTATGAAGGGGAGCAATGTGTACTATGGTGCAATATATGAGTTGGTGATCAGAGTTTTTTTTATTGTTCATGGTTTTTCCATGTGTTTCCATTAATGAAAAGGGGGCTATTGTTAGAAGTTTATGTTTTCATTGATGCCAATAGCTCTTTTTTGTTGTATTGATGTCAATAGGTCTTTGAGGAGATTGTTGGAAGTTTGTGATAATGCTTTGATTGGTTGCATTATGTTGTCATTAATAGTATCACTGATGTCAACCTCTAGTGTTTCTTTTATGAGCATGTATTGGTAATGTTCAACCTCTTGTGTGGTTGAGATGTTGTAGAGGTTCTCTAGGTGGTGAGTTTGTGTTTTTTGTGCTTGGTTTCCAATGCTTTTGAGAAAATTTGAATAAAAGAAGTAATGTGGTGAAGAGTGTTTAGTGTGATAGAGTGGTGTTCAATGTTTTGCTCCACATTTCTTCATGGTTGAAGATCTATCTATGCAGTTTAGATATGTTGATTAAAGGTGTTTAGAGGTGTTATATCAAAAATTTATTATCCTATATTGTTGTGCAAAGAAAGTTGTGTTCACGAGTGTGTGAAATGTGTTAACAATGTTGTCTAGGAGAAATGGTTTTCCTCCACATTTCTCCGCAGTTTGGTTTCTAGTCTTATGGATCTAAGGGTGTGCTCATATTTCTCATATCTATCTTCAGTCTAAGTTGTTTGTGTTTTGGTGCTCCATAAGGTTGGATTCAGGTGTTGTAGTGTGTGGAAGGTTAACTGGTTATGTAGGATGAATATGTTCTTCTAGTGTATGATGTTGTGAAGGAGTTGTTGGATTTCAGGGTGTTGATGTAATCTTCCATATTGTGTTAAAGCATTGTGTGTGGTACACAAGTCATATTTGGATCAAAGAAGCGTGTACTTAATTTTTTAATGGTGTTAACATAGGTTCAACTGACCTTGGGTGTTTATGCTAATTGCGGATATGTTTCAATTTTTATGAAAGTGTGGAGTGGTATGTATGAGTGGATTTATGTCTCAGTTAAGGTGTGATGTGGTCTTCCTAGATTCCTTTCCACTATGAGAATGCTTAGTGTTGACCTAATTTTAATTTTTACAGTTGAGGTATATAGTTGACCTTGTCAAGTATTTTCAAGGTTGAAGATGGTATAAATAAGTGTTGAGTTGATGGATAATTATGTAGATATTTTTGTGATGAAAAGTATAGAGATGTGAAGTACAAAAATGTGAAATGCAGTGTGATCTTTAATGCCTAAGACTATTGAAAGTAGTGAGTAGAAGGTGTCTACATTCTATAGAGAGAGTGTGAATGTTCTAGTGAAGAAGTGGTGGATTTCTATTTTTCTTTGAGATGGATTTCTCATTGTAACAATATTATTTCTTCTTCTTTCTAATCTAGCAGTGAGCCTATTAGGACTAAAAAAATTAGCCTCAATTCCCTACAGATAGTCCATTTTCCCGTCAAATATCCTACCACCTAACATGTCATTTAAAACTTTATCATTCAAAATGCTCCATTTATCCACCCTATAGTCATCACCTTAACAAATTCACATTCATTATCCTACTTGTATAAGAGGGAAGTCATGTCAATGAAACTACATTATATTGGCGGAAGTCATTTTAATGTCCCTTCAAAGAAACGATGGAGCAAGACAACATGAACATTATCGAGAAGAGTATATCATGTCGAGGAAACTTTTTTTAGTATCCCTTCAATAATCCGATTGAAATCTTATCGAAGACACCTAATTGGCACATCAAAGGGTAATTTTTTGGGGTCTCTTCAATAACCTGAGACATAGATCGCCAAGAAACATAATATTTTAAAACTATGTCAAAATACTATTGCTTAGGCAAGACTCACAGAGTAATTGCACCTTAGCATTTAGGAAATAGAAAATCATCTCTCAGAATGACTTAGTAATATATCAGAGTGACAAGGAAAATTTGACAAAAAAATGCTTGACTTATACACCTGAGAATCAAAGAGACTTTGGGATGTTGGGATGAATGATTTATGAGTCCCCTCGCGGATATAACAAAAGTGGAAAATTTCATCAAAGAGAAAAGTATATATTGAAGGGATGAGGAAATTTGTCTCTTCAATGAAATGATAGCATTCATTAGAAGAGAACAGAAGAACATCAAAAAGAGTTTGAAAGGACTCAAGAATATTGGAGTAAAGTAGTTCATGGTCCCTCCAAAAACTAGGAAAGGAAAGACGACATATCAATCAGAAGGATATTGAGGGAAAGGATATATATTGGAGAGAACCAAATATCAGTCCCTTCAATAACCCTAAAAAGTGAACGAGCAAATGACCAAACTAAGGAATCCATCGAAGGGAAGAATGCATATCGAAAGGACAAGGACACTAGTCCATTCAATGAAACGATGACACTTTTTGCTTCAGCTTTAATAATACAAAAGAAAAAGGATTAAAATATAATTCAATAAACCCATAAACATATCTAAGAGATAAAAGAATTTCAAAGAGACTACTTGTAAGGAAGGGTTCGAGAGGACACTATGATATCAAAATAAAGCCATATGCAATCTCTTCAAAATCTTGAAAGAGAGAAAGAGTGTGTCATTAAAAAGGATATTGGGAGAAAAGAGAAATATCAGTAAGAACAAAATATTGTCCTCTCGATGTAGGAAAAGCATTGGCAAGACAACGACATGATGAAGAGACAATATGGCGGTGATGATGAGAAAAGCAATGGCCTATATTCAAACCAAATGATCTTATACTCTCAATGCAATGATTGTGCCATAAAACAGAATTAATGAACTAGAACCAAGGGCATTAAAAAGTAAATATTACTACCATTTTGAAATAATTGAGCAACCAAAGAGAAAGGAAATAGAGTATAGCAGTGGAAGATGACAACAAGTCCAGGAAAGACATTTGTTGTTCAAGTAAGTACCCAAGCTTGAGCTAAAATTCTCATTACCTAAAGCCAATTGAATTATCAAGCACATTAGGGTTTTTTCTACAAAATTCACATTATGGAAAGTACTTCTAAAAACCCTAAAAACAAGAGATAGAAATTGGAAACCAAACATCTAAACTAGGACTTGATTGATCAATGTCTTGGCTCTGGACAGAGCTCCAGGTTAAATGCATAATTAAACCCCCAAGATGAGAAATTGGAGGATGGAAACAAGGAGGTGGTGATACATGGACCCCATCAAGGGGATATTATTTGTTTATATACCACTATAAGAAGATGCACAAACACCAACCAGTCTCCAACCCATGGAGAATCAATTTAGGGAAGTTGGTAGTACCTAATGTATTCATCAATATTAAATTGATTAAGGCGCTTTCCAACAAATATGATCCTCAAACTCACATGAATAAGTTGGAATATGGATCCTCTTTCATTCCAATTACCAAGAACTATATTTCCATGGTGTTCCAATTAGACACCAACACCAATATGAAATTCATGATTAAAGACCTCCTAAATGAATACCACAATATGAGCTCTAGTTACAAAAGATGGACGTTGCCATTACACAAGCCTCAAAATGAATGAAATTGGCTTAGGGTATTTTCTATAGAGGAAAATCCTCCATATTCTTTGAACCTATTTGAATAATACTTCCAACAAACATACTACTTTGTTTTCCAGGTGCTTGGTTTGCACACCCCCATATTTATGGCCATAGAACTAATGGTCTTAGTAGTTGATGTGGAAATTTAGGATTCCCAACCCCTTGATTATGCTAAATACTTAGCCAAATAAATTCACAATGTACTTATTTCTATCAAAAATAATGATGGAGGTATTGAATTTAGGCATTATTCATTATTCATGCATCTCATTTATATGAAGGACAAAGTATGGGAATGTGGAACAAAAATTCAAGAATAAACATAGATGATAATCGAAATATTAGACTAGTATAGATGTGGACAACAATTTGGGACAGTAGATGTGCAAGATCACACTATTTGTTTTTTGAAGAGTATTTTGTGATACCTTTATACAAACTCCTAGGCCGTCCATATGATTATAGTCTATCACAAAATATACAAAGATTCCTCAAAACCCAAGGATAAGGATGTAAGAGGGAAAGTTAGTCATAACTAGGGAAATTGGTATGCCTATGATGACTGTACAAAAATTAGAGTATATGGTTATGAGGGAGCACCATTTCTATTGCCTAAAACTTGTCCAAACAGAGTTGCATATTTAGAGATTGTGAGGCAAATAGCTTACTTAGATTCCATGCATCTTAAGAGTCATAACAAGCAATACCTTATTCCCAACACATTGTGTTTTGGATATTTTACTGTGGTTTCAAAAAATGGATATTTTGCTGTGGTTTCTAAAAAAGGATATGGGTTAATTGATAAAAAGCTAGAATATTATAATTTTCCCAAAGGGAATGCAAGGGAGAAATTTGACCCTGAACATTTTATAAATCCTGTCAAAATGAGTCAAAAATTGAAAGGGTACAACCACATACTTTTTGAAGAAGATGATTTAATAAGAAATGTTGATGAACACCACACTGCTAGGAGGAGAAGTCTGTATAATATGGAAATGACAACAAAAGCTTGGAGAACATGCAATAATCCTCTATATGGAGGTGCCTTTCTAGAAATTGAAGATCCCATAAAGAGGTTAGATGCATTAATTTCACATGAAGTAGAACTAACTAGGGATGTACCTCCTTTGGTGTTCACAAAGAAAAGAACTGAGGATATTGGGGGAATGCAAGATGAAAGTGAAACTTCACTGTGCCAACTCTCTCCTCGCAATGTGGTGGTACCCTTGCATATTTAGAGATTGTGAGGAAAATAGCTTACTCAGATTTGATGCATCTTAAGATTCATAACAAGCAATCCCTTATGCCTAGCACATTGTGTTTTGGATATTTTATTGTTGTTTCTAAAAAAGGATATGGGTTAATTGATAAAAATCTAGAATATTACAATTTTCCCAAAGGGAATGCAAGGGAGAAATTTGACCCTGAACATTTTATAAATGATGTTAAAACGAGTCAAAATTTGAGGATATTGGGGGAATGCAAGATGAAAGTGAAACTCCACTGTTCCAACTCTCTCCTCACAATGTGGTGGTACCCATGCATATTTAGAGATTGTGAGGAAAATAGCTTACTCAGATTCCATGCATCTTAAGGGTCATAACAAGAAATCCCTTATGCCCAACACATTGTGTTTTGGAGATTTTACTATGGTTTCTAAAAAAGGATATGGGTTAATTGATAAAAAGCTAGAATATTACAATTTTCCCAAAAGGAATGCAAGGGAGAAATTTGACCCTGAACATTTTATAAATTATGTCAAAACAAGTCAAAAATTGAAACAGTACCACCACATACTTTTTGAAGAAGATGATTTAATAAGAAATGTTGATGAACATCACACTACTAGGAGGATAAGTTTGTATAATATGGCAATGACAACAAAAGCTTGGAGAACATGCAATAATCCTCTATATGGAGGTGCCTTTCTGGAAATTGAAGATCCCATAAAGAGGTTGGATGCATTAATTTCACATGAAGTAGAATTGACTAGGGATGTGCCTCCTTTGGTGTTCACCAAGAAAAGAACTGAGGATATTCAGGAATGCAAGATGAAAGTGAAACTCCACTGTGCCAACTCTCTCCTCAGCCTACACTAGATATTAGCTTCTTTATTGACACATCTATTGTAGAACAAGAAGAAGTTGGGAGTCATGATGAAGATGTGCATGTGGTTAAACCTGTGATTGAAAATTATGAGCCACCAATGGAAAGAAAAATTGTTGTAACAGAATCCTCAAATGAGCTTTCAGATGATGTAAGACATTGTGCCAGCCAAAAGTTTGTTTTTGATGATGCTTTTGTTAAAACCTCTGAGTTTAAGACATTTGTTTATGAGAATAAAGGTAAAATGATTAGGGAAAGGATTAAGGATATCACTCCTGAAAATGAAGTGGAATATTTAAAATAGCTATAGGATGAGGTTGATAAAGAAATGAAAGCCATTACCCCAGAAAAGGGAAGAACATCACTAGAATAGGCAGGGGTCATGTTGCTCCCTGGGTGGGATATGAGCTTTTCCATATTATTTCACAGCTTCCAGAGAAGCTAGAATCAAACCCTACAATTGAGCACAGAAGGAGTAGATAGAGTATACACTGGATAAAATTATAATCTAAACAATGCAACTTTGTTAATGTGGGCCCTATACCCACAAAAAAAAAACCTATAATCATTGAAGATCCTGAGAAGGAATTTGGTCACCTCCTTGTGCAATGGGTTGGAGATAGTGGTCCTCTAGAAACAACAGAATTGAATGTTAACATTTCTAGGATCACCAAGTCCCAGATTGAAAGGTTGGTGAAAGACAATAAAATATATATGACTGAAAATGAGAACATGAGACAAAAAATAGCCAACTATAAAGATAAGTTGCCATATTCCTTAAGTACCTACTCCCCATTGATAGACAATAATAATAGTGTATTAGAAGCCATGGATGAAACTACCTATTAGAAGCACAGGGCTAAGAGATTCTAGAAGAAAGCTGTTAAATTGGAAATAGAGATGAGGTCTATTAAGTTAAATATCATCTCGAAATTGATAAAGAAAAGGTTTCAAAAAATTCTTGAGAATGCTAACAAGGTATCAATAGTTCACAATAGAACACATGTTCATTTCTAGGAACATAAAAGGTTACATCTCAAAATGATGGAAAAGAAGGAAGAATTAACAAACAAGGGAAATGTTGACAATCAAGTGTTCAAAATTTATGATGAAGTGATTATATGCATGACAAATTTCATATTGTACTAATAGAGGAGTTGGGTGATTTTGATCAACCCCTGGACATGGATTTTCCTAATTTATTTGATGACGAAGGATATCTAAAATAGTAGAACATGTGGAGGAATGAATTGGATCAGTTGCTACTAGTGGCCCTCAACAAAGTAAATGACGAATCAATGGTGGTGGAAAACACACATTCACAGTTGGAGCATATATTCACATTACACTTTGTTATTAAAGACATAATCACCAATGTTGATACATATGCTAGCCAAGACTATATCGAGCATCTTTCCAAGGTCAACATGTTCATTGCTCGAGCAACATAAGGATTGAAATCTTCATCAAAGTCACTTAGCATTAGATACACTATCATGGAGAAAGGACCTTGAACAACTCTTAAGTGATCATGGGTACCTTACAGAGATTAATAGACTGTGGTATATTGCATACACTATGGATTTCATTATTTCTCTTAGTTAATTTCATTTTTTAGGGTTTTAGTTTATGATTAGAAAAATGTAAATGAAGAGACACCACTTTAGATGTAACAGTCTAAAGCTTGTTGATTCCTATATATAAAGGGAAACCAAGACCAAGTTTTAGAATCATCAAAATCATAAAAGGACATATTTACATAATAGAACACATAAAATACTTTTGATATGAATTGTATTATCTTTTGAAGTAATCTCATGGAGGAGAAAATTTAATCTAGTGGCTAAAATTTTGGTGTTCAATTGTTCTTTGATGTTGATTCCTCTATGTTATCTTGATGTCTCCAGAGTGGTCTCTTCTTGTTATTCAAATTGAATATATCAAGCATATAATTAATTTTTCAAGACAAATTTGTTGCATCTGTGTGATTGTTTTGATTGGTTTCTACAAGAGACTTAAAATTCCTTTTAAGAGATTCTTTTTAATTGGTTTCTACCCATAATTAAAACCCTTTTAAATTAATCATCTTAACTGGTTTCCTTCAAACAAGAATTAAAATCCTTTCAAATATCACAATAACTTGAGGATATATCACTTGGATTTATAAGAAGAGCTTGATAACTAACAACCTTGCATGTTTATACAAGGTATAAAATTCTGAAAGTGTCAAACAATTAGACTTAAGCCACGAAGGAGGATCCACATATCATACAAATATTGACTCCATCTCCCAATAGGATAAGACACTGTTTAGTTTTAAAATTCCATCAAATTTCATACATATATTTTCAACTTTAAATTATCAAACTAGAGTAACAATAGTTATTTCATACACCCAATTTATTTATTTTAGATCTTTATGCCATATTGAAGTAGATAAACAAAACTTTCATAAACACATTCAATCTACTTAATATCAATTCATAGGAAATAACATTTATAAGGGTACACCCAACTAGGTCTAGCAAAACCTAAAGTGCAGGGAGTTTCCAAACCACATTGGTTGGCTTTGTTTGTTGGCCAAAACATTGCAAATCTGATCATAGAGCTTGGCATACTCTTAGGGTTTGCATTCTGCAATTTTGGGAACCAATAGAGCCATTGGCAGTGAGCCCTTAATTTCTTTTGGGTAGTGAGCCCTTTGATAGTGAGCCTATTGTATTTGGTGTTGCAATTACTTTATATTATGAGCTAATCCTCATCGTGGTTTTCCCTTCTTGGTTTTTCCATGTAAATGTAGTGTTCTCATGTGTTTGATGTGTTTTCATTACTGTTTCTCATGTTTATATTCAACTAATGCATTGATAAGGGTTTAATGGTTGTTAAGGGTCTAAGGACTAATGCAGATCTAGATTTTAATGAGGGTTTTGATGTTTTGATGTACAATTGATTCACCCCCTCTCAATTTTCTTGTGCATTCAACAATTTTCCTCATTTCCTTCTTGTTTTTCTCCATCTTTAATTTTTTGATACCAACAATCTTTCTTTAGATGACCCAATTTCCCATAGTACTAGTAATCCTTTCCTCTGGATTGGGAAATTTTTTTCCTTTGAATTTTCTCATGACTTCCCATGACCTCCAAAGCATTTTCCTCTCTCCTTTGATCAAACCCTTCTTTCTACATTCAAAACACTTCTTGATGCATGGATGTCCCACCTAAGCTTTTCCTATGAATTTCCTTGCTCAAAATCACACCAAAAATATCATCAAATTTCAATGTATTGAAACCAAAAAAAGAATTACTAACCACCATTACCAAGCTATTCCAACTTTCAAGAAAAGAAAATAATATCAAGAGAGCCCTAACATCTTTATCAAAATTTACACTAACAAAATTCAATTAACCAGTAACCATATTAAACTCATTTAAATGATCAATAACTAATCCACCTTCTACCATTTTCATATTGAATAAATGTGTAATTAAACAACTTGCACAAGAAGAATATAATATGAAATATGTTGAAAATACTTGATAATAATATGCCACTTCGAGGGGGATACCTCTAATAGTCTTCAATCAGAAAAAAATACTCAAAATGATGATCAAATAAGACTCACAACCTCCTATGTATACCTATTTATGCCTAAGATATCATACAAGATGACTTAGATAACCATATATAAGCCTTAGGTTGACCTAACTAACTAAATAATAATATAATAATGATAACATGACTTAATTAGGAATTAAGATAGCCACATGATGACTATTAATAACCCGATATACACTAATATTAAAGGTGTAACTGTTGGAAATTGGAAGGTTGAAATTGATGTCAACAATGGAATTTAGACAATTGGAAGATTGTCATTGATGTACATTACTTAGTTAATTTGGTACTAGAAGATTGTTGATTTGGTATTTTGTTCTGAATTATCATATTTTTTAATATTCATTTAGAAGTTGATATTATGTTCTATCTCGACATTATTTGCATCCACTGACAAGATTTCAGTTGACTTGGCTACACCGTTGGAAAGATATAGTTACCAGTAGTTTTGAAAATAGTGTTATGTTGATTCAATACATCAATTTTTGGTCTGAATTCTACTTCAAAGAAAGATATCACTACAAGAATTTGTACATAGATTTTCCACTACAAGATTCATCTTATCTCAAATTTCCGTGACGATATGTGAACGCATACAAAAGATATGAATGAAAGTGTTCTATTTTGAAGACTACAGTAAGTTTTTGATGTGGGATATTCCACATTTTCTCATGATCGATTATTTTGTATTGTCAAGTTGAAGATAAGTTATTTGATGTCATCTAAAAGAGAATTTGATGTGTTAGCAAGTTTTTGTGTTACACATTTGATGAATTGTATATACGTTTGGAGGTTTTGATGTTTTAGGTCTAACTCAGTCTGACCTAATTATGAATTGGTGTTAAGAAGATTAAATATGTGTTGTGAATGCTATATGGATCTATCTTAGGTCCATGCCCACTAGTACCATATGTTAGATGTTTGTGTTGGGCATAAAGATGAATATTATTTTGAGCATAATGTTGATAGAATTGGTTTTGATGTGAGAAGGGGTTTCTCTAATTAGGCCGACCTAATTAGTGAAAGTGAATGTATATGGTATATATGTAAGACATTTTTGTGAAGAAGACAAGCAAGAAGAAGTGTGTGAAAAAGATGTGAAATAAAAAAAGGGATGAAAGTCAGAAAGTACAAATGTGTGAAGTTTTATATGTGAGCAAATAGTCTACTTACAGGGAAGTGTTTTATATATTGTGCTTCACTGGAATTGAACTCCAGCACAAGGAAGGTGCATTCTATCTCAGTTAATCTCTTGGTAGTGAGCCTTACTCCATTTTATAAATTATTTTAGGTTGTGAGCCTTCAAGGGAAATGTGTCCTAGTAGTGAGCCTTTGTAATATTCTATATTCAGATATATTATATTATGAGTTATTCCTCACTGTGATTTTTCCCATTTTGGGTTTTTCACTTAAAAATATTGGTGTTCATGTGTATTGTCATCTTGTGTTGATTTCATGCTTTCACTAATTGTGACAGTTATAATTATACTATTACTTGGATGGATATTATGTAAATGGTTTGATGGAATGTTGATTCACCCCCCTCTCAACATTTTGGGTGTTCATTAATTGGTATCAAAGCTTGGTTCCTCTTAAGAAGTCTAAAATCTTGAGGAAGATCCTGAAATTTGAGTTCATGGGAGATAAGGGATTTCTTATTCCTCTGGAAGAGATTGAAGAAGATTGTGTCTTAGATAATGGTGAGCTTGAAATTTCTCTTGAAGATCTTGATAGAACAAAAGAAGAAAATAAAAAATCTAAGGATAGCTTGAAGGAAGCAAATGAGTACATTAAGAAACTGAAGGAAATATATAGAGAAGTCAATGATCAATTGAAGAAAGAGATAAGGAAATCACTGGAAGAAAAGAGGAGAATTGAATACTGTCAAAAAGCTAAAATTCAAAGAAAAAAGGATGAATATGCTAAGCTTGAACAAGAAGTGGTAATTCTAAAATCAAATCTAGAGAAAGAAAAAGCTCGTGAAGAAAAATTCAAAACTAGTTCTACAAATCTTGATGAATTGATTGTAGGATAAAAACCTTCTAAGGATAAAGGTGGTTTGGGATTTGAAGAAGGACAGAGTCCAAAAGCAAATCAATCTCCTAACAAAGTTGACAATAAAAAGCAAACTCAAGGCAATGGCAGATAAATCAAGAATCAAAGAAGCAATACTGGAAGGATTCCTATCAGACAACCCAATGCTCAAAGGTACTTATCTTTTAATGGTATCTATTATTCATGCAATTGGTTTGAACATAGAGCTAAAGCTTGTAGAAATAAAATAAAACAAAATGATGGAATGAATCAAAATGCTTTATCATTCACTGATAAATGTTTTAAATGAAAAAGAATTATACATAAAGATATAGAGTGCAGAAGTTAGATGTTGAACAATATGATTTATCCATTCAAAGGCTACTGTCATCACTGCAATTTATTTGGACACAAGGCTAACCAGTGTAGATATAGATTGAATAGAGGACAATGTGGATGGTATAATGTTGTTTGTTATAATTGCAGCAAATTAGGGCACTTTTCCAAAGACTATAGAAGTAGAAATATGAAAAGAGACTATTCGGTAAAAAGATATGAACCAATCATTAAGATCAATCTTGCAAAAGTTAAGAAGGAAATGGAAAGGATTTGGAGAAAGGAAGGGGAATTTGAAAAGCAAGGAGAATTAGTAGTATCAATTTCATCTGTGTCATCCTCCAGTGCAAACAATCCCATCAAAAATTAAATCTAGGTAGTGGCTAAGGGGGAGCAATAATTAAAAAATTTAATA
Organism: Sequoia sempervirens; assembly: GCA_007258455.2. Classification (NCBI taxonomy): domain Eukaryota; kingdom Viridiplantae; phylum Streptophyta; class Pinopsida; order Cupressales; family Cupressaceae; genus Sequoia; species Sequoia sempervirens. The sequence continues at coordinate 1,018,751,885 of VDFB02271358.1, forward strand.
TCCCCTATCGATATATGATGTCATGTCATGACATAAATGTAGTTAATACAAATAACGAATTTGAGATCTCATGTGAAAGGAATTTTTAGGTGCACATGTGTGAAGAATGAATTTTGTAGAGCTTGAAAAGATGGAAGTATACACTAATTTTGAGGTCATATACTTGCGGTCTGAAGCATTTATTGTTGAAGCAATTGGGATCAAAGAAATAAATTTAAATATGTTAAGGAAAATTCATTCAATGAAAAGCATTTGTAGAAGAGAAGAAGCATGTAGGGAAAGCTTGAAGAAACCAAAGTGTTTCCATACTACATAATTTTAGTGTTCAGCTTTGGTGTGTAGACAAGAGGTAAGTTACTATTGCTATAAATTATTCCCTCTAAATTATTCATTGAATTTTGTTGAAAGTGATGGATACACCTTGAGTCGTAGACAATTCAGTGAGACCCGAACCATAATTTAAGAAGTATCTTGTTAAGACCCTAGAACTCAACCCCTTGGGTGGATTTTCAGATGTTCCTCTTGGTGTTATTCCAATTGAAGACATAAGGATATACATTCATAGAAAATTGGAAGAATATACTTATGGAAAAGCACACATATTATGGTTTGAATAATTAAGTGGAGAAGAATTTACCCTGAAACCAAAATGCAATGTGCTTACGAAGATGAAATTGGATGTGTGAGATTGATTTTTGAACTTTATCAATGAGGAGAGATGTATTAGATTGGAACTTAGCAGATTTGATGATTAGTTTATATGGATGGATAATCCATATATGATATTTAGAGAGGCAATTAGAGATGTTACTAGTTTATTATCCTTTGGACCTACTCCCAAATGTAAACTTGAAAAAGGAAAGGGATTAATGAAGAACATAGGTACTCAAATCAATAAGCCAACAATTTAGTATGCAAGTTTGGTTATTTCACACCTGATTTTTGGTAATAATGATGTCTTTACCTCCACAATTCACTTAGCATTAGAAATGGTTGAGAAAATAATAGAATATGATCTTTATGAGTTGCTCTGGCAACAATTGTTGGAAAATTTGAATGATATCAAGAAGAAAGGCACATTTAGATATGTAACATTGATATTATGAGAGAAGTGTTGCAAGAATGGAAAGATTGAAGGTGTTTTCATTGATGTCAACCGGTTAGCTAGTTATTCACTAGTTGTTTTTGTTGGTTGTATATGTCGAGGATATTGAGAAATTTGTAATAAAGACATGTTGCAGGTGTTCAGTGATTGCTCTGGGTTTTGTTCTGGATTTTCTCCTATGGTTGTGTGGTTAATATATGTTGTTCATGGTTGTTAAAAGGTGTTATATTCAGATTTTTGGTTGTTGTTTCATTGTATAGTGCAAGTTGTGTTCACTAGTTGTGAACTGTGGTTTTCTATGTTTCTAGTTGAGGTCCAGGAGAAATGTTGTTGGTCCATATTTCTCTTTGATGAAGTCTTATGACGTGTGGTTCTAAAGTTGAGTTGCCTTGGTTGTATTGAAGTTAATTTTGGCATTTGGAAACTTCATTCTTAATGGTTATGTGTTTCACACTAGTGTGGCCAACCTTGTGTGAAATACTACTTTTGAGAATGATGAAGCGTGTTGGATCTATTTGGGTCACTATGAAGCATGTGTTTGGATCACCCTCATTCTAATTCCACCCTAGGATGTTTTTGTGCCAGCCTAATTTGAATTTGGATTTGGATAGTCGACTTTGGATATGTTTCAAAGTTGAAGATGGTATAAATACAAGATGAGTTAGTACTGGAAAATATACAAGAGTGAAGAAGAAGAGAGATAAGAGAAAAGAGAAAGTGAAGTTTGGTGCGACATTGATTCTATTTAGTAAGTGTGTGTGTTGAGTGTGTGGGAGATTAGTGTGAAGCTTAATACCGAGTTTCTAGGATGCAGTGAGTAGAAGGAAAACTCTATCATTCATGCAAGTTGATTGAGTGACTATGCTGGAATCCTTTGTTGCATTGGGATTGTAGTCTCTTTGTAAGAAGTCTTCTTTGTATCTTTGTGGTAGTGAGACCTCCGAGTTGTAGCCTTGTTGGACAGTGAGTCCTTGTTCCAAACAATGAGTCCTTCTATTGCCAGTGAGCCTTGGGTAGTGAGCCTTTTGTAATTAGTTTTGATATTCTCTATAATGTGAGTTAATCCTCACCATGGTTTTTCCCTCATTGGGTTTTCCATGTAAATCTTTAGTTATTGTGTTTATGTGTTGGATTTTAGTTTCTATATTGGCATTTGATGATTAATCATTTAAGCAGTATTAAGTGTTAGTTTTGGTGATTGAATTAAAGGTTTAATTCTATGACAACTGATTTACCCCCCCTCTCAGTTGTCCTATTTAACAATTGGTATTAGAGAAAGCTTCCTTGGTGAAGAGCTTAACTGCTTGAGGAAGGTTTGGGATGGCTGGAAAAATGGTTTTTGATTATCCAAGGTTTGATGGAACTAACTATGGTATCTGGAAAGTATTAATGGAAGAATATTTGGAGTATTGTGGATATGATGTGGAGAAATCTTACAAAAATACTTACACTCCTCCTACTAATGGTCTGAGTACACCCGAAGAGATCAAAACACATGGAGTGAACAATAAGGAAAAGTTCATCTTAAAGAATGGTTTGGTACATTCTAAGCTAATTAAGGTTTAGAATTTGAAAATGGCTAAGGAAGTCTGGGATAATTTGGAAAGAGTGCATGATGGTGATGAAAGAGTTAAAGAGGTGAAATTACAGAACTTGGAAACATAGTTTGATCTTCTACATATGTTTGAAGATGAGAATATTAAAGCTTATGTACAGAGATTAGATGAGATAGTGGCTGGAATGAGAGGACTTGGTGCTACTATAGATGAAACCAGGATTGTAAAGAAGATTCTCAAAACTCTTCCTAATGCTTACAGTGAAAAGGCGAGTGCTATTGAGAAGACTATAGATTATAAGACATGTACTAATGATCTACTATTGGGATTTTTAACATCTTATGAGATGAGGAGGTTGATTCTAAGAAATAGGTGCAAATCAGAGACTACTTTTAAAGCTACAAAGTTGAATATTTGGATGAAGAAAACTTTGATGAAATAGAAGCTAACTTTGTAAGAAGAATGAGGAAAGGATCCAATATGTATGAAGGTAAGTTTCCCTTTGAGTGCTTTAGTTGTGGAGAAATAGGTCATTATGCTACAAAGTGTCCAGAAAGAGCTAAAAGAAATAAACAAAGATATGAGAAAGAAAAGAAAGGAAAAAATATTAACAAAGCTTATTATGTGAATAAGAACACTAGTATATCTAATGAGGATTCAGAATATGAAGATCCTGATGACAATGAATGCTTGTTCTTAGCGATTAAGGATGAAACAACTTCTACTAATTCTTTAAAATAGGTAAAAGAAAGCCCTCCAGAGAAGGTGAAAAATGAAGGTACAGTTATCTCTGCCCTACATGCTAAACAAGAAAAGAATTATTGGGTAGTTGACAGTGATTGTTCACATCACATGAATGGTGATAAAAGTAAGTTTTTTAAGCTCAAAAAATATGATGGATGCTTGGTTATGTTTGGAGATGATACTGGTGCTAAAATCTTTGGGATAGGTTCAATAAGTTTTGATGGAAAGCATCATACTAACGATGTCTACTATGTTAAGGTTTTAAGGAATAATTTGTTGAGTGTTGGTCAGATGTGCAGAAAAGGATATGATCTTGTGTTTAAGGATGAGAGATGTGAGATCCGTAAAGGATCCAGAACATTCATTGCTATGGGAAAGAATTCTTAAGGGAATATCTATCAACTTAAGGGTGTTGATGGACGATGTTTTATGACTTAGATTAATGACAATTGGTTATGGCATGGGAGAATGTGTCCCATGAATTTTGATAACTTGGCAAGGATTAGTTTTGCTCAAATCATGAGAGATTTGCTAAGAATTACAAATCTCATTAATGCTATTTACAGGAATTTTTAGTTTGAAAAGCAAGCAAGAAATCATTACAGATCAAAGGAAAGGTCCACTACCAGACTCCTGGATTTAGTTCATACAAATCTTTGTGGTCCTACAAGAGTAAGAAGTCTACTTGGTGAAATGTACTTTATTCTTTTAATTGATGATTATTCTAGATATACATGGGTTACATTTCTTAGAGAGAAATTAGATGCATTAGATAGATTCAAGGCATTCAAAACTATGGTTGAAAATGAAGTGAATTTGAAGATAAAATGCTTAAGGTTTAATAGAGGTGGATAATTCACCTACCATGAGTTTAAAATGTTTTGTGAAGTGCATGGAATAAAAAGACAATTATCCGTCCTAAGAAATCCTTAGCAGAATGGAGTTGTTGAAAGGAAAAATAGAACAGTTCAAGAGGTTGCTAGATCAATGATTACTGAGGCTGGTTTATCAGAAGTTTATTGGAAAGAAGCTATTCACACTGTTGTTTATGTATTCAATCATGTTCAAGCAAAAGAAAACAGTACAAAGACTCCCTTAAAGTTATGGCATGGAAGAATTCCTACTATTAAATATTTTAAAGTATTTGGAAGCAAATGTTATATCAGAAGAGATGAGGAAACTTTGGGTAAGTTTCATGCAAGAAGTGATGAAGGCATTTTTCTTGGATATTCTACTAATAGCAAGGCATACATATGTTTCAATAAAATACTGAGAAATATTGTAGAGAGATGGAATGTGAAGGTTGATGAGACGATGAAGAATCCTATTAACATTGATGGATATGTATCTAATGAGCATGATTGTGTAAGAATAGAAGAGATTATGGAAGAACAGGAAAAAATATGAGCAAGGGAAGCAGGATGAACAGAATGAAACCGAAGAAGATGCTTCGATGATGTCCCATAAGACACCAAAATATGTACAGAAGAATCATTCAGAAAGTGAGATTATTGTAGACAAGACAAAAGGCGTGTTGACTAGAAGCAGAGATACTGCTAAAGTAAATATATATTTACTTTCTGAGATTGAACCAAAGAATGTGTGTGAAGCTTGTAAAGATGAACATTGGAAGGAAGAAATGAAGGAAGAACTTATGTAGATTGAGAAGAATCAAACTTGGGAATTTGTCCCAAGAACAACAAATAAAAAAATTATTGGATTGAAATGGGTATTAAGAATGGAGAAGTTGTTAGAAACAAAGCGAGGCTTGTGTGTAAGGGCTACTCACAAGTAGAAAGCATAGATTTTCAAGAAAATTTTGCTCCGGTAGAAAGAATGGAAGCTATAAGGATGTTCTTGGCATTTTTTGCTTATAAAGACTTTAAGGTCTATCATATGGATGTCAAGTCAACATTTTTGAATGGTGAACTGGAAGAGGAAGTTTATACGGAATAATTGAAATGATTTCAGTTAACAGATCAACCAGATATGGTGTGTAGATTGAAGAAAGCTTTATATGGGTTGAAGCAAGCTCCTAGAGCATGGTATGCAAGATTAGACAGGTATTTGATTCATCAAGGCTTTAACAAAGGTATGGAAGATAGTAATTTGTGCTTTAAGATTGAAAATGATAGAATCTTGATTGTAGTAGTATATGTTGATGGAATTATCTTTGGAGGAAATGAAAATATGTGCAATAGGTTTGTGGAATAAATTTAGAAAGAATTTGAAATGTCTATATTTGGGTAGATGAATTTATTTCTTGGGCTACAAATTAATCAAACAGAGAATGAAATTTTCATTTCACAGTCTAAGTATGTGAGATAAGTGTTGAAGAAGTTTGGGATGGATGGTTCCAAACTGATAAGCACTCCTATGGTGACTAGATGTAAATTGGGAAAATTTGATGATTCACCTAAGGGTAATCAGAGCAAGTATAGATCTATGATTGGTGGACTATTGTATTTGACTACTACTAGATCAGATATCATGCATGTATTCTTTCTTGTGGCTAGATTTCAAGAAGACCCTAAGGAAACTCATGTTGTTGATGTTAAAATAATTTTAAGATATTTGAATGGCACTCTGGATTATGGATTTTGGTATTCTAAAGATATTGATTTCACACTTAGTTCCTATACATATGCATATTTGGTTGGATGTGTAGATGATAGGAAAAGTACAAGTGGTGGTGTATTCTTTCTTGGATGTAGATTGGTGGCATGGTCGAGTAAGAAGAAAGATTTAGTCTCCTTTTCTACTATTGAAGCTGAGTATATTGTTGTTGCATCTTGTTGTACACAAGCTCTATGGATGAAATAGACATTGAAAGATATCACAATGGTATATGTTGACCCCATTTCTATTTTTTGTGATAATAAAAGTGCAATTAACATTTCAAAGAATCATGTGATGCACTTGAGGATGAAGCATATATATATCAGATATCATTTCTTGAGAGAGGTCATAGAGAATGAAGTAAAGCTTGAGTATGTTCTGAAAAAGGATCAAGTTGTTGATATTTTCACGAAGGCTCTTCCAAAAGATACTTTTGAGTATCTCCAGGAGAATTTGAAGGTTATTTCCCCTCCTTTCTTGAACTAGATGCATATGGAGATGCATTAGTCCTATGGATCTATGGATCTATCTTTCTTCTTGGCTGATGTTTTGGTGGCTACCTCTCAGGGGGAGTAGGTAGTATCAAGTGTTGTCATTATGAGTATTTTATTTTTCATGTCAAAGGAGAAATCAATGTAAAGTATTCTTTTTCCTTTCCCATTGATTTCAAAGGGGAGAAGAAGCATGTGAAAAAGGAAAGGAAGATTGGGAAAATAAGCGTATAAGAAATTATCTTCTAAGGGGGAGAAACAAAAAAATGTATTCAGAGCTTGTATATTGTCTTTTATGGTTTTTCACATCATGTTTTTCCATCAATGATAAAGGGGGATATTGTTTCTAGAATGGAAAGATTGAAGGTGTTGTCATTGATGTCAACCAGTCAACTGGTTATTCACTAGTTTTTGTTGGCTATATATGTCAAGGATATTGAGAAAATTGTAATAAAGATATGTTGCAAGTGTTCAATGGTTGCTCCAGTTTTTGGTCCAGATTTGCTCCTGTGGTTGTGCGGTTCAGATATGTTGTTCATGGTTGTTAGAAGGTACTATATTCAAATTGTTGGTTGTTGGTTCATTGTACAATGCAAGTTGTGTTCACAGTTGTGAACTGTGGTTTTTCTATGTTTCTAGTTGACGTCTGAGAGAAATGTTGCTATTTCATATTTCTCTTTGATGAATTATTATGACATGTGGTTCTAAAGTTGTGTTTTCCTAATTGTATTGAAGTTAATTTTGGCATTTGGAAAGTTCTTTCTTAATGGTTCTATGTATTTTACACTAGTGTGGCCGACCTTGTGTGAATTACTACTTTCGATGATGATGAAGTGTGTTGGATCTATTTGGGTCCCTATGAAGCATGTGTTTGGGTCACCCTCATTCTAATTCCACCCTAGGATGTTTTATTGGTAACCTAATTTGAATTTGGATTTGGATATCCGACTTTGGATATGTTTCAAAGTTGAAGATGGTATAAATACAAGATGAGTTAGTAATCGAAAATATACAAGAGTGAAGAAGAAAAGCGATAAGAGAAAAGAGAGAGTGTAGTTTGGTGCGACATTGATTTCATTCAATAAGTGTGTGTGTTGCGTGTGTGGGAGATCAATACGAAGCTTAATGCTGAGTTTTCAGATGTAGTGAGCAAAAGGAGAACTCTATCATTTATCCAAGTTGATCAAGTGACTATGGTGGAACCCTTTGTTGCATTGGGATTGTAGTCTCTCTGTAACAAGTATTCTTTGTCTTCTTTGTATCTCTGTGGCAGTGAGCCCTCTAGGTTGTAGCCTTGTTGGATAGTGAGTCCTTGTTCCAGATAGTGAGTCCTTCAATTGGCAGTGAACCTTTTGTAATTGGTTTTGATATTCTCCATAGTATGAGTTAATCCTCATCGTGGTTTTTCCCTCATTGAGTTTTCCACATAAATTTGGTGTTATTGTGTTTATATGTTGGATTTGAGTTTTTCCATTGGAATTTGATGATTAATCATTTAAGCAGTATTAAGTGTTAGTTCTGGTGATTGAATTAAAGGTTTAATTCTATGACAATTGATTCGCCCCCCCCCTCTCAGTTGTCCTATTCAACAAGAATTTCTTGGAATAGGAGAAGTTGTTTGGGTAAATACCAAACCAGTTGCTCATCAAATCAATTAATTAGTGAGAAAAATTGGAGATTTGAATGCACAAGGAGATTCCCTTGCTACATTCTTTAGAAAATTCAAGAGAAGAATGAATAGAAGAAGGAGAATTTTAAGAGAACTAGTCACAAAATATAAGGATGATATAACATTTTCAATATCCACTGATAGCTGCATTATCAAGGCAGTTGAGCCAAGAAACACATGGATTCTTGAGTTGGGGTATGAAATTGAAAAGGATTATGTTGTTGGCTATATTGAAATGTTAATCAACAACCCTTGAGATCCCAGCAAACCTGGATTTGGAACTTACACTGAAGTAGCTCAAGAAATTCTTGAATGCTCTAAGTTGATCTTTGGTAAATCTATGACTACCTCTCAAGAAAAGAGAAAAGTTTATGAGATTCATTCATTAGTTGCTCATACTAAACTAGCACTAAGGAGACTCAAGCGACTAGCAAGGAGAAAGGCACATCCTCAGATAGTTCCTACAGCTATCTCTAGTTCTTCACAGTCCATTGTGGAAAGCACAAATTCATTGACTGATAAATTCAAAGAATTGATGAGTCAAGTAGTAATTGAAATGGTCACTTGGGTCAAAGAAAAAGGATTGTTGGAAATTAAACTCAGGTGCAAGTCTACACATAACATTGCACTTGATGGACTTAAATAGGTTCAAGAGTGTGAGAAAGAGGCCAGAAGTATATTCTCATTTTGTTGGACATGGCCTGATGCAATTCAAAGATTCAAGGATGCTAATGACACAGATGAGACACAAATAAAGTATGCATCCAACACCTTTAATCCAACTCTTGATCTAGATGATCAAACTTGGTATGGTTTAACAAAGCTTCATGAAGAATATCTTGCATTTCATAAGGAGAAAGGAGAGATGATTGAACAATTTGGTTAGCTTAGAGATCTGATAAAGATTAAGTGCACTCCTGTCTATTATGCTCTCTCTTTGGCTAATAGGATTCTAAACTCGAACGCTACTCCTAGAACTCTAGTTGAAGGAAAATACATCCTATTTGATCTTAATTATCTGGATACAGAGCCTTGTTAGAAGAAAAGAAGCTTTGGGATGAAGGGAAATTCTCTTGGACAGGTACTTTTAGAAAACTTCAAGGAACAACCACCTTTGGATGTTTACACACAGATGTTTTTTTGGATGTACTCCTTAGGGGGAGTATTCAAGTATGTAATGGAAATTGTTAAATCTTTCAATATCTCTTTATCCTTTTCCATTGATGTCAAAGGGGGGGAGAAGGTATCATGTGAAAAGAGAAAAGGTAACATGTGAAAAGTTCTGTGAAAATTTTTTTGGGGGAGAGAAATGAAAAGTTGAGAAGAATATTTTTTGATGGTTTTCACATCATGTGTTACCATCAATGACAAAGGGGGAGATTGTTTGAAATTATAAGGTTTTCATAGATGTCAACAATGGAATTAGGAAGATTAGAAGATTGTCATTGATGTACATTAGTTAGTTAATCTGATATTGGAAGATTGTTGATTCGGTATTTTGGTCTGGATTATCTTATTTTGTAAGATTCATTTAGAAGTTGATATTATGTTCTATCTCGACATCATTTGCATCCACTGACAAGATTTCAGCTAACTTGGCTACACCGTTGGAAAGATACAGTTACCAGTAGTTTGGAAAATAGTGTTACGTTGATTTAGTACATTAGGTTTTGGTCTGGATTCTACTTCAAAGAAAGATATCACTATAGAACTTTGTACATAGATTTGTGACTTAAAAATTCATCTTATATCAAAGTTTTGTGATGGTATGTGAATGCATACAAAAGATATGAATGATAGTGTTTTGTTTTGAAGACTACAGTAAGTTTTTGATGTGGGAGATTTGAAATTTTCTCATGATCGATTATTTTTTATTGCAAAGTTGAAGATAAGTTATTTGATGTCGTCTAAAAGAGAGTTTGATGTGTTAACAAGTTTTTGTGTTACACATTTGATTAATTGCATATATGTTTGGAGTTTTTGATGTTTTAGGTCTAACTCAGTCTGACCTAATTATGAATTGGTGTTAAGAAGATTAAATATATGTTGTGAATGCTATATGGATCCATATTATGTCATGCCCACTAGTACCATATGTTAGATGTTTGGGTTGGGTGCAAAGGTGAATATTATTTTGAGGATAATGCCGATAGAATTGGTTTTGATGTGAGATGGGGTTTCTCTAATTAGGCCGACCTAATTAGTGAAAGTGAATGTATACAGTATATATGTATGACATTTTTGTGAAGAGGACAAGTAGGAAGAAGCGTGTGAAAAAGATGTGAAATAAGAAAAGGGATGAAAGTCAGCAAGTAAAAATGTGTGAAGTTTTATACGTGAGAAGATGGTATACTTATAGGGAAGTGTTTAATATACTGTGCTTCACCTGAACTAAACTCTAGTACAAGGAAGGTGCATTCTATCTCAGTTCATGTCTTGGTAGTGAGCCTTACTTTGTTTTGTAAATTATTTTAGGTTGTGAACCTTCAAGGATAGTGTGTCCTAGCATTGGTCCTTTGTAATATTCTATATCCGGATATATTATATTGTGAGTTAATCCTCACCGTGGTTTTCTCCATTTTGGGTTTTCCACATAAAAATATTGGTCTTCATGTGTATTTTCATCTTGTGTTGATTTCATGCTTTCACTAATTGTTATAGTTAAAATTATTCTATTACTTGGATGGATATTATGTAAATGGTTTGATGGAATACTAATTCACCCCCTCTCAATATTCTAAGTGTTCATCAGTAACATGCCCCCTCCCTTCAAGGAAGCATTGTCCTCAATGCTAATCAAGTGTGGATTCTTTTGAATGAACTCCTTGTCCTACCATGTGGCATCTTCAAGTGTTAAATTCTTCAATTGGATGAGTTTTGTAGTCCTTAGCTTCTTTGGGCATGTTTGATAACTAGAATTTGGTTCCAATATGATTCTTCCTTCATCAAGATTTGGTAATATTTCTTGTATAGGGATATTATGCCTAATTACCCTCAAATAAGAGACACGAAAAGATGGATGTGTCTTTTCTATTGGTGGTTGGATCCTTTGAACTAATTGTATGGTATGGTCATGATCCCTCTTAGGAGGAGGAAGCATTTGGTTGACTAACTTATAATAAACATAACTGGGCCACAAAAACTATCAACTCCCTTCTTAAGCATCTTTTGCATTTGATGGGAGCTTACCATTTGTGAGTACTTTTCCATCAACCCTCTTAGCTCTACTATCTTTCCTTCTAACTGAAATCTCATGAATAGTTCTTGGAATTTCATCTCATTTGTTCCTAAAGTAGTAAGCTACTGTATTCCCAAAAAAATATCTATTGCACCCATGGAGATAGCATACATTGGGCTATCAAGGAGATAATCTCCTATGGATAATTTAATGCTATGGCACTTTCTAGAACAACTAACTATACCACCATCTACAATCAAGACTTGTAACTCTAGAGTTGGATATATAAAACAATTTAGATGAGTAGCCAACTTTTCATTGATGAAATTATGCATGCTACCTAAGTCAATTAACACTGTTACTTTCTCTTCTTTAAGAAACCCACTACCTTGAGATTTTTTGGGGTGCTAAAGCCTGAAAGTGCATGAAAAGAAATTATTGGTTGGAGATCTTGTGATTCATCCTTTGTCTCCTTATCACCTTCTAATATTGGTTCCTCCTCTTCCTCCTCACTCAAACCTTTGATATAGAACTTCTTTTGCTGCATTAATTATGTCCTAAACTATATTTGTTGTCATAATTGAAACATAGCCATTTTGCTCTCTTCTCCTATTTTTTTTGTGGATTCAACTTATTAGGTTGAGGAAGAGAAGGTATTGAGTATCCTTTCTCCCCTATCGCATTATCCCCTTGCTCAATAGGAATCAAATACTTCTCCTCTACCTTGCGTGTTAAGATAAAAGAATCAAATATAGAGCTAGTTCTAAACATGTGTACCTCATGTTGAATGTGATCTTGGATACCACCCAAAAACAAATCATTAAATTTATCCATAATTGTATCCACTCATAAGTATAGATTTTGGAATTGTTGAATATAATCCTTGACTGATCCTATTTGTTATAGTTTGGCTAGCTAGTTGAAGAAGTTTTCTGTCACAAAGGAGAGGAGTGAAACGTTACCACCTCCACCTAAAATATCACTAGCCAATGGAGGAGATATGAACTTGGCAAGGTCACCACAGTCGCAATTGTGATGAAGGGAGGTCTCGCAAGACTCCAAGCCCACACTTATATGGCTTACTTCATACTTGCTATGTGGAGTTGATAGAGTGTTGCTCCTGCAATGGAGTGTTCAAGTTCTACTTGAGAGTGAAGTGAATGTTGGAAGTGCTAAGAGATGGCTTGAGAAAGTGTGTAGAGATCAAATGAAGTGAGAATGAATGGATTTGAAGGAAGAATGAGGAAGAATAAAGATTTTTTGGGTCAGTTGGCTAAAGAGGGATGTTACAATTCATCCCCAATCAGGAGTGTAATGCCTCTTCCAACTTCAGATGCAAGAATCTATCAGGGATGGAAGTACACTACACAGACGTCTACACGTCACATGTGCATCCCAAAAAAATATTCTCTCACTGACACAAAGGACATATGCCAAGTGGAAGGAAGGCAGTTGGGTGATGTGAAATTTCTCCTTCGGATTTGATTTTCTAAGGTGAGGGTATATGAAAGGGGAATTTGCATAAGGGGTAAAAATTTGCTACTATACATTTTTCCCCCACTTTAGCGAGCATGAATATTAATGAGTGCTTCAGTAAAGTAGATCAAGGAGTTAGTAGGGTTAGAAATGTATACCTAAACCGTCAAGGAAGCAAACCATTATCTGGCGAGCTCAAAAGCACAGGACAGGAAAAGGACTCCATAGGTACTCTCCCTAGGGAGTTTCAAACAAAAAGACTCCATAGCCCCGCAGAACTATGAAGCTGCACAAAGTACATTCAAGTCCCTTAGACCAATGATGGACAAATCCCACAGAATGAAAGTGTCTCACAGGCCTACAGACCTACAAGGATGTGACCCCCAAGATCTCTCACATGAAGGAAGCCTTGAGATATAAGCATCTTACAAGCTCGTAGACCTGCAAAGAGGCAACCCCCAAGATCTCTCACATGAAGGAAGCCCCAAGATATAAACACCTTGCAGGCCCATAGACCCGCAAGGAGGCATCCCCCAAGATCTCTCACATGGAGGAAACCCAAAGAAGTAAGTGCCTTATAGGTTCTTAGACCCGCAAGGATGTGTCCCCCAAAATCCTCACATGGAGGAAGCCCAGAGAAGGGACTCTGCAAAGTCAGATAGTGGCTTCACAGGTGCACCTGTGAAATGACATGTTTACTCACAGATAGAACATATCTAAAAACAAAGTGGCCACATAGGAAAATAAGTGAAAAATAACATAGATCGTCAATAAATTGGAAGACTTTCAAAGGGGGTCACTTGGGAACCCAACGTGAAGAGGGGTCCACTCAAGGGATGCATTGTTTGGAAGTATAAAAGAGATGATTTTTCTCAAACCGATTCATCATCAAGGAATCCTATCGAAAGATGTTCACTTCCTCAAGGAATTCAAAAGGAAGCAAATTCCCCCTCATGAGGGGAAGGTCAAATTTTTTCCTACCTCAGAGGAAATTTCTCATGTTATTTCTTTGGGAACCCATGATGAAGGAAACACGTTCTGCTAGGGGTCCAAGTCAAGAATGTGATTCTTAAAAAAGGTTTGCAAAGATTCTCGAGAAAAGATTCATTGGAAAAGAATGCATTTTCTAAAAATCACGTTATCACACATGCGAGGGACAACTTGAGCAAAGAAGAAAGAAAGATAAAAGAAAATTAAAATGAGATAGAGACATCACAAACAAAGGGCACATGGGTGATCTGATATTTCGAGGTCAAAGCTGCTTATGAATATATATATATATATAAGTATAGTAATAGTATATGAATGAACTTTCATCAACCCCTACTATATCAAACCATGTGAAAAATGCACAAGAAGATAGTAAAAATTTAAAAATGGGTCAACATGGAAGGGAATCCTAAATGCCCCCAACTCTTTGCATCATCCCCAATTTGCCAAAAATCAAGAACAAACATGGAAGAATGATGATATAGATAGAAGAAGGTTCACGACACAAAATCACTCTTGTATCCAAGCACCAACAAGGGTGAAAAGGGTCATCCAAAAACACATCACAACACACACACATCTAATCTAAAGATAAAGAAGAGGCCTCCCCCTAACACTCATTGACCAAGAGGTCATTCACTTTCTAATCTAGATCATTGTAAGGGGAAGGAAGACGAGCCTGCAGTGGTGGAATATTAAGGGGAGGAGCTTTCAACCCTCCAGCAACAAGGGCTAAGGAAGAAGGCCCTGCAAGGTCTTCTCTATTCAGCTCTTGTGGAGCTATGGTTAGCAATTTCACAAAGATCGCTAACAAGGTAGAAACTTCATCCAAAGAGTTGAACATGGACCTTACAGGAGTGCCATGTTGTACCTCAATGGATGAAAAGGGTGGCACCCGAGAGTCACCACTTGGATCACTGAGTGACTTGGGAGTGGTGACAAACTCAGGGGAAGTCGGGGCTTGCTCCATTACCAGGATGGAACAAGCTAGCGTAGGACCACCTTTTGGAGAAGGTGGGATCCTCTTAAACCCTCCATTATTGGAAGGGACAACCTCTGCCTTTTGCTTTTTTGGGGGATGCAAACTCCCCACAGATGAGGTGAGAGGCACAAAGGAAGAGGAGGAGGAGAAAACTTTAGTAGATACCATCAAAGTATTAAACATATCTATGGGTTTAGAGAATGGCAGGATGTATGGGAGGGACATCAACAAGGGCAGCTCAACTGAAGGATTGATGAAAACCTACACCATTTTAGGGTTAGTCACATTCATACTCACAGTGGGAGCTAGAAGCAAGACTGAACTAGATTGAACAAAAGAAGAGGGGAGGAGAGAGGAGAACACAATAGGAGGCCCTAATACAGGGGTGGTCGACTCCTCTTCCTTCTACAAAGTGGCTTTCTCATCTGGCATATCCTTACATCGACGCTTGTGCTCATGTGCAAGACAGTTTCTATGACTCTTTGAGAAAGATGGTGTCCACTATAGCTGTCTCTAGTGGAGGGATAGGCTCCTAGACAAGAGCAGGAGGAGTAGGTTGAGAGAGAATGAGGAGAGTCAACTCTAATGCCTCAGCAATGGGCCTCTTCCCATTTACTACTTTGGGAGTGGAAGTGATGGGAGGCTGCGGCAGTCGAGACATAGAGGATTCCCCATGGGGACCTTTTCTTCTACCATATCGAACAGGCCTAGGCTCCGTGGGAAAAACAAGAAGCTCAAATACGAGATGCTAGGCTTTCGCCAAGTGGGCACCATAGGATTCCCTCACAAGCATGAAACAAAATCTGATGGCACCACAACAGGGTGAGAGGAAGCGTCAGACTGAGTAGGGGAAGAGGAAGAAGGACCTTGCAAGGGCCTTTCTTCTTCTCTTCTACGGGCCTTGGCAGCATCACTATTAGCTTTTAGGCATGCCCTATGTGAAACACCATAAGGTGATGGAGGGTACCTCACTCTAGGTGTTAAGTGCCATTTCTTGTACTTTTGATAAGTCTAGTACAAGAGGTGATTTTTGTTGCAAGTATGAGCAATCTTGGTGGTGTTGTCATTAATGTTGTCATTGATGTCAACACAGTTCAGTATGTTGCAGATTGTGCATGTATAATTGAGATGTTGTTGAGATGTTGTGAGTACATGGAGCTATCCTTATTATGTTGCAGATGTGTTGAAATGATGGGTTCCAAAGTTCTTTTGAGAAAATTAATAAAGAGAGAATTCAGAGTTATATAAGTGTTTAGAATGTCCTTCGGTATGTGCTCCACATTTCTCCTATGTTGATCCTATGCTTGTGCAGATTTGAAGGGTTGTTTTTGATGATCTGATGGTGATATATATTCATCTATAGCTTTTGGTTTGATGGAATGTGAAAGTTGTGTTCATGAGTGTGTGAACTGTTCTAGAAGATTTGATCTTCTATTGACTAGGAGAAATGTTTATGCTCTGTAGTCCTCCTCTATTATGTGTCAGATCTTGTGGATTTGGAATGTGTCTTATAATGGTGTTCTCTAGGTTATGGAAAATATTCTTGTGGTTTGGTGATCTAGAAGTTAAGTTTCAAAGTGGTTGTATGTGTTTGCATAGTCTGGATGGACTGACGGAAGGAGTTATGTGTTTGAAAGTTGTTACACTTGTTGTCGATGTATCTAGAAGTATCTAAAATGTGTTCTCATGCATTATGAAGCATGTTGTGTTGTTCGTGTGTTACCTTCTTGTTGGAAAGTGTGTACATCAATGTTCATTTGTGTTTTCATTAGGCTTGGCCAACCTGGTGTTTACACTTCATATGAAGAATTAAATTTAATTAAGGAAGTGTGTGGTTGATCTGAGACATTATTTTTTGGGTCTTGGTTAAGTGTTTAATTGGTCCACTCTACTTCCTTTCCACCACGAGAATGCTGAGTTGCTGACCTAATTTGAATTTATGTAATGAAGCTTTTGTGGTTGACCTTGGAGAAAGTTTCTAAGGTTGAAGATGCTATAAATGCAAGTTAAGTTGCGAAGATTCAGATGATGCAAAGTAATGAAGTAATCCACAAATTAAAAGAGAAAAAGTGTGCAAAAGTGAGTTGAGGCAGCAATACTTCATTGTGTTAGATTCTTGAAGGTAGTGAGCTGAAGGTTTCTACAATTTTTTTGATCAAGGTTGTGGATGTGCGTAAATTGTTGTGGTGGATCTTTTGTTTTCTTTTGTATATGTGGGCAGTGAGCCTCCCTGTTGGATAGTGAGTCCTTTGTATCTGGATAGTGAGTCCTCTTCTGGGTAATGAGCCCTTGGAAGTGAGCCTTTGTATTTGGTTTTACTATCTCTTTATACTGTGAGTCAATCCTCACAATGGTTTTTCCCTCATTGAGTTTTCCACATAAAATCTGGTGTTAAGTGTGTTGATTTTTCTTTTTGTTATCTGCATTTCATGTTCACATTTAATTACAAAACAATGCGGTTGTGAAGTCAATAGATGTTGAAGTTTTGAGTTTAATTTGGTGACAATTGATTCACCCCCCCTCTCAATTGTCATGTGTGTTGGTTCCTAAAATTTCATGCAAACTTTTGCAAAATTTTAAGTTCCCATGATAAAAAAATTAATTTCAACACTCAGGAGTATAGTTGGAAAATCTGCTCAAATGACCCACTTTGAAAAATCAAAAAATGAGTCCAGTGAAATTTCATGCAAAATCACATTGCAAGCATGTTTACATGACATATGGGAATGTGCACGCCAGATTTTAGCTTCCTACGATCTGATTTGACAAAGTTTCAAAAGGCCAAGTTGAAGGGTTCTGTGAAGGTTTGTTGTTTACACAGTGTTAAAACTGCCAAAAGGGTCAACTTTGGAGGATGATATTAAGCAACTAAAAGAGTATCATGAAAAATGGATTCATGTCTCAGATTTCTCCCACCTTAATCTACCTTTGTGCCAATTTTCAGAGCTTCAGGACATCATTTGGTATTTTTTCAAAATCAAATCCAAATGGATTTTACACAGTTTTATGACTGCATTTCCAAAAAACTTTCACAGAGGTCAATTTTGATGCTTCATATTTTGTGAATGAAAATGCTTGGTGAAAAACCCCCTTGCACACATGTTCATTTGACCTAAATGAACCATTCTCACAAGTTATAGCTTCACAGGAAGCGATTTGATATTTCTTCAAAATAGCAAGTTGGTGATCTCCAATTGGATTCTTAACAAGGACAGTTGCAGAAACAACTGAGTAGTCAAATTTAAGCATTAATAGTTTTAAATTCTGGTGACTTCATTCCAAACCATTCTATGAGCATGCTTCCCTATCATAACTCAATACTCTGGTGCATTTTTGTGGCCTTTGGAGATTGTTTGACCAATTTTCCACATAAATTTTGGAAGCTAGCTGACTCATTTTTGTCTCTGCAGAAAGAAAATTCCAAATACTACCCAGTTCAATATGGAATGTGTTTTTGAATTTTCATTGGATGTAAGGAAAGCACAATAAAACATATCACAATAGATTTTGCTTATGGCAATTAAAAGGGGAGAGACCATGGACTCAAGATTCATGTCAAGAGAAAGCTCCACATTACAAAGTTGAGAAATAAATAAGAGGATGAGACAAAAAATAATGTGGTTAGAAAATAAAAATAAAGGGAAATAAAATTAAAAGCCACTCTAATTTTTCTTGTGAAAAGGCATGTTTTATATGACACAGGACCAAATTCTGAATATAATTCTAGATTCTTGTGGTATAAGAAAAGATCTATAAATTTGGGCACCCACTGATGATCTTATGGATCTTGTCACACAAATTGTGGCATTTCATGTTAAGCACAATATGAAATCAAAGGAAGTACCACCAGATTTATAGAATATACACAAAGTAGATTTTTGAAAAGGCTTTGGAAATGTTCAAAATACCAATGTTGTGAAATGAGCTCACTTGTCAGGATGAAGAAGAAACAATTATCTTTTAAAACTCAGCTACTACAAGATCTAAAATTGTGAATTCAACATATAGGGAAAAATACAGTATTTGAAGGCGATGGTCATGAAACAAAATACCCTTTAGCAATAAAATCACAATCGATTTGGACGTTGTAGATGCTTACTCTATTCCAAAGGACATAGAAGTTAAAAGAGTTTTATCAAAATACAAATTTTGATTGAAACCATATTTAAGAAAATGACAAGGATTCAGAAGCTCTATTTAGGCCTGATACACAATCTTTTCAATAGTTGGTTCTTGGCATCTATCATGTGAACTACATTATCTCATGTTATTTTAAAAGATCAAAACCCGAATGAAGCATATGCCTTAGTGGTCATTGACAGGAAGGATTTTTCATCAATAAAGATGACTGGTAATCATGCATTGGCGGTCATGACAACCATATCCTAGTTACATACAATTGAACAAAAAGGGCTCTATGGTGGCTCTCTATTTAGTGAATGAGGGTTTTAAGCAACATAAAATTTAGTAACACAAATAGCCCAACTACTCATATGGTTGTTAATCATAGACAAAACAAACGAAACACTCTCCACCAAGTTTGAAATTGTTGATGGCGTAATCATGGTAGATGGTAAATGGAAGGAAGATTGGATCCTAATATTCATGTCATCTGCAATATTGAGTTTTCATTCCTCTATGATTTCAGTTTCAAGCATTGTGAGCAGGAACAAAATACAAATTCTAATCTTCGTGATATTTGTGATTACATGAGGGTTGCGGTGGAGCAAACATTGCTGCAAACCCGACAAATTAAAATTTAAATAGATTGACACACATTGGAGGCTCAACTACACTGAAAAAAAGGGCTCGAGGTTGTCATCATTATTCAAACACATGACATTCTTTGTATCTCAAGAAAAACATCCATTCATTGGCTCAATAGGAAACGTATAAGGGTGATCCACTAGTTCGATTAAATGTATTAGCTTATGCTATGTGCTACACGGAAGCTGCCAGTATTAATGATTTACGTGTAAATTTATTCAAACATCTTGCAATTGGTAAGAGGTATAAGGAAGTTTGTGTGGTGTTGAGTATGACAAAGAGGGATTCTGAGTAGCCATTAAACCTCATATATAATTATTGAAGATGCAGTTGATCTGTGATTGAGATCTACCTCTCAGAAAGAAAAGGAGACTCTCAGAAATTCTCACCTCGTCACAAAATATCATGTTGAAACCCTAAAATCAATACATCAAGGAAAAACTTCATCGGACAGACTAGCCATATCGTTGGGAGTCACTTCAAACTTCGAAGTCTCACTGATAGCCCTATGTAAATTACATCAGAGAGACTTAAGTATATTGGCAAGAAATGAAAGTGGAGTTGAGTGATGAAATGATAAATGGCATTGAAGAGAATAGAGGAGGCTCGCAGAATAAAGAAAGAAACCTTAAAATGCTCGCATCAAATGAATGAATCATCATAGAGAGACATTGACATCGATAGGAAAAGAGTTGTAGTCTCATCGATTTCTCAAAAAATGTTGAAGAGATTTGTCAAGAAGAGAATCCAATATCGACAGCAGTTGGCTCAAAGTCTGCCCAATACAATCTCCATACATTGATATGCAGAGAATGATTCATTGGAGAGACTCTCCAATATCGGTAAGAGAAAGTGTGAGTCTCTTCGACAAGGCAAGTCATGATAAAATATTAAGGGTGGATATAAATATTAGAATGGATGCTATTGATACAATATGGGTAAAAATAAAGAAGAGGTTTAAATATGAAATTGTGGGAGTAATACAAAAGCGAAGACTTATTGAATAAAGGTGGAGATATAGAGTATTTTCTTTATAAAGTAAAATATTTTCACTAAAATATGAAATATTTTAACCAAGGGGGTTAGAAGTGGGTGATTTCTACTAAAAGAATATTTTATTAAATATGGTACGGGTAAAAGAGATGTCAAAATCTAACGAATGATAATAAATCATAATTAAATTTCACAAGGAGGAAAATGCAAAGGGAGTTAAAATGGATAACTATTTTTACCCGAAGAACGTATTGAGGATACATACATGTAAAAAGTGAAGTGAAAATTTCCAGCAAAGGAATATTATTATTGAATTAATTTTCACAAAGATGAGGATTAAAGTTGAAGCATTTTATTTTTCCGAAGACAATTAATTAAAATGAAGAACTACATCAAACAGGCGTGAGAAGAGTCACAAATCTTGAAAATGCAATGTATATATGATGGTTGAAATCAAAATTTAAAATGATTAGTATTAGAAGGAGGAATCAATTGTAGGTTAGGAAATTATCAATAGTTGGATAGGTTGATTAGTTGCCTCAACAAAACATCATGTTGTGTATTGTAAAATCTTTAATATAATGGAGAAGAATGCATAAATTGGTGGTCCAACACTGAGGTCAATTGTTTGTTGTTAATATCTGATTATTTGGATGTCTCCAGATTGGTGCTTTCATATTATTTAAATTGGAGTGTTAGAACTCAATTTATCAAAACACATTTGTTGTTCTTGTGTGGTTTCATTAATTGGTTTCTCTCAGAGAATTAAATATTATTTTAATAGATCACAGTAATCTAAGAGTATCACTTGGATCAATAAAGAAGATCCCTTTAATCGATAAAATTATCATATTGTCTCCAAATTGATTCTATCTTTTCATTCAAATCTACATTTGATTTGTCAAGTCACATTTGTTGCTTTTGTGTGATTCAGTTAAATGGTTCCTTCAAAAGGATTAAAATTTCCTATTAATTAATCACAGTAATCTAGTAAGAATCATTTGGATCATTAAAGAAGAGTCTGATAGTTACATTTTTGCATGTTTATACAAGGAATAAACAATCACAAGTGCCAAGCAATTTGAATTGTAGCCAGTAAGTAGGTCACACATCATTCACCTCTTGACTCCATTAGCCCAACAAGATTAGGCACTGGTCATACCCATTCAATTTTAGAATTTCATAAAATCTTGTCCATACATTCACATTTCAAATTTCAATAGAAGTAAGTAAGCCTTCATCTATTCCACTTTATGCCACTGTGGATAGATCCATAAATTCAACTAAGTCATACAACTCTTAATCTGCTTCAACCATCAAGGTCCACCCGCCTAGGTTTAGCAGAGCCTAAAGTGCATGGAGTCATCAACCATATAGGTTAACTCCATTTGTTAGTTCAAAAACGTTGCAAGTCTGATCATAGAGCCCGGAATCCTCTTAGGATTTGTGACCTGCATTTTTGAGACCTAACATTGTGCCTTTTAACAATTGGTATCAAATCTTTGGTTCCTTGGTGTATAGCTTAACCACTTAAGGAAGATCCAATGGTGCATCAGTTGGTGATCCTTATGTTCGATGGGTTCGATTATAGTGACTGGAAGGTGCAGATGAGAGGATATATTATTTCTCTTGGTTATAAGACTCTGAAGGGTATTGAGATGAAGTATGCTGCTTTGACAGATGGTCTTACTATTCTAGATGAGGTTTCTGCTTATGAGGAGAATGAGAAAGCGAGGTATACTATTTTCAGTGCTCTATCTAAAACGGAGAAAACTAATGTTCTTTCTTTGGACACTGCTTATGAATTTTGGAAGAAGTTGGAAGATAGTGATGAATGAAATGACATAGTGAAATTGACAAAGAATTTGACGGAAAAACACATTTATGAGAATTTGAAAATGGAAGAAGGTGAAGACTTTGCAAGCTATTTCCAGAGGGTTGAACTTGTAGCAAATGATGTTAGAAATCAAGGGGGTAAATTAATTGATGAAGATCCTAATAACCCTATCAGAGTGTTAAAATGATAAGATCTCAGTTATTGAAGAAATGTATGATCCTTAGAAGTATACTAAAGAAGAGCTATTTGGGACCTTGACTGCATTTGAGATGACAAAGTTTGGAAAGGAGGAAAAGAAAGAGACAACATTTAAAGCAACAAAGACTAAGGATGATCCAGATAGTGATGGTTTTGATGAGTTGGAAGCGAATTTTACGAGGAAGTTGAAGAAAGGTACTGGTAAGTATAAAGGTATGTTTCCCTTTAAATGTTTTATTTGTGGTAATATTGGTCATTATGCTTCAAGATGTCCGAATAGAGTTATAGATAAGAAGAACAAGGATCACAAAGATAAGGATAGAAAGAATAAGAAATATAGGAAGTTGTATTATGTTAAAGAAGAATCCAGAATCTCTGATGATGAATCTGATTATGAGGGTGATGATAGTGAATGCTTGTTTTTAGATTTGGAGAGTAAATTTGTGTCTGCTAATCCTAGAAAATGTGCAAGAAAGATTACTTCGAAGAACAAAAAAGTGAGATGGAAGGTACTTTGATCACTACCTTTCATGCTAGACAAGATGAAGACTGCTGGGTGATTAACAGTGGATGGTCTAATCACATAACCGGAGATAAAAGTAAATTCACTTAACTTGAAAAGTATGATGGTGGTTTGGTCATGTTTGGTGATGATTCAGGAGTGAATATTGTTGGAAAAGCTTCTATTAGTTTTGATGGAATTCACAACACTGATAATGTTTATTATGTAAAGGGTTTGAGGAATAACCTATTGAGTGTTGGATAGATGTGTAGCAATGGTTTTAAACTTGTGTTTCAAAATAATACCTATGAAATCAAAAAAGGATCTGGAGATATGGTTGTTGCTAGAAGGAGAACTCAAGGAAACATCTATCATCTTAAGGGTGTTGATGGTCAGTGCCTTGTATCTGTGGTCAATGAAAGTTGGTTATGGCACCGGAGAATGGGACATGTAAACTTTGATAATCTGGTTAGGATCAGTTCAAGAGATCTTGTTTGAGGTTTGACTAGAATCACAAAGCCTGCTAATACTATTTTTAGAAGTTGTCAGTTGGGGAAAATGACAAGATGTAGTTTTAAGGGAAAAGAGAAATCTACTACTGGAATGTTGGAATTAATTCATATTAACCTCTGTGGTCCAACTAGAATAGGAATCCTAAATTGTGACAGGTATTGCATGCTCCTTATTGATGATTATTCTCTAATGACATGGGTTGCTTTTCTTAGAGAAAAGAATTAGGCTCTAGATAGCTTTAAGGTGTTCAAGGCAAGAGTGGAAAATGAAGTAAACCTGAGAATCAAATGTTTGAGATCTGATAGAGGTACAAAATTCACTTCTAGTGAATTTAATATTATGTGAAGAGCATGGCATAAAAAGATAGTTTTCTGCTTTGAGGAACCCTCAGTAGAATGGGGTAGTTGAGAGGAAAAACTAGACGGTACAAGAAGTTGCAAGAACCATGATGAAAGAATAAAATATACTGGATGCGTACTGGAGAGACGCAATACACATTGTTTTTTATGTTCTTAATAGAGTTCAGATTAGAGGGAACAACACAAAGACTCCTTTTGAGTTATGGACTGGTAAGACTCCTACTGTGAAGTACTTTAAGGTATTTGGAAGTAGATGTTACATTAAAAAATATGATGAAAATCTTGAGAAGTTTGATGCTAGATGTGATGAAGGAATTTTTCTTGGGTACTCAACTACCAACAAAGCATATAGATGGTTCAATAAAAGATTGAGGAAGATTGTTGAGAGTGCTAATGTGAAGGTTGATGAGGACATGCACAAACCTAATGAGATAAGTGAAGTTGAACTCGATGATCCTATCTGTGGACATGTACCTAAAGAAAATAAGAAGGATGAAGAAGAAGAAGAAGAAGAAGAAGAAGAAGAAATCCTGGAACCTGCTGTTAAGACTCCTAAGTATGTGTAGAATAATCATCTGAAGGAATAAATAATTGGAGATAAGAGTGAAGGTGTGAAGACTAGAAGCAAAGTAGTAGCTGAGGTAAACATGTGTTTACTTTCTAAAATAGAACGCAAATCTGTGTGTGAAGCATGTGAAGATGAGAGTTGGGCCAAAGCTATGAAAGAAGAGTTGTAGCAAATAGAAAATAATCAGACATGGGAATTAGTTCCTAGACCTGTGAATAAGAATGTAATTGGTTCAAAATGGGTGTTCTGGAATAAGTTGAATGAAAATGGAGAAATTATCAGAAACAAAGCAAGACGTGTATGCAAGGGATACTCACAAGTTGAAGGCATAGATTTTGAAGAAACATTTTCCCCTGTGGCTAGAATGGAAGCTATTAGGATGTTTTTGGAATTTTCTACCTACAAGGACTTCAAAGTATATCAGATGGATGTCAAGTTCAGCATTTCTAAATGGTGAATTGGAGGAAGAAGTGTGCATGGAAAAACCTAAAGGATTTCAGTTATCAGACAAACCGGATATGGTTTGTAAGTTGAAGGCATTGTATGGATTGAAGCAAGCTCCCAGAGCTTGGTATGCAAGATTGGATAGATACCTGACACAACAAGGTTTCAGCAAAGGCTCTGCTGACAATAATATTTACTTCAAAGTACAAGGTAACAAAATGTTGATAGTGGTAGTTTATGTAACTGATGATATCATCTTTGGTGGAAATGAAGGCATGTGTAAAAGATTTGCAAAAGAAATGCAAAAAGAATTTGAAATGTCAATGATTGGTGAGTTGAATTTCTTTCTTGTTCTTCAAGTAAATCAAACTGATAAGGGATATTCATTTCACAATCTAAGTATGTAAAAAAACTATTGAAGAAGTTTGAAATGGATGACTCCAAGCCAGTTAGTACTCCTATGGTAACCGGATGTAAGCTGAGTAAAGATGATGAATCTGCTAAAACTGATCAGAGCAAATACAGATCTATGATTGGTGGGTTGTTGTATCTGACTACTACTAGACTAGATATTATGCATGCAATATGTTTAGTTGCCATATTTCAAGAAAATCCTAAAGAGTCACATGTTACAACAGTAAAGAGGATATTTAGATATCTTAAAGGTACACCAGATTATGGCTCATGGTATCCTAAGGGTGTTGATTTCACCTTGAGTGCTTATACCGATGCAGATTGGGCTGGTTGTGTGGATGACTGAAAGAGCACCAGTGGTGGTGCTTTATTTTTTGGTGGAAGATTGGTTTCTTGGTTGAGTAAGAAATAGCACTCAGTTTCTTTATCCACTGTAGAAGCAGAATATATTGCTGCAACATCCTATTGTACATAGGTTTTATGGATGAAGCAAACTCTAAAAGACATTGGAGTAATATGTGATGAGCGGCCTATTCCTATTTTATGTGACAACACAAGTGCTATAAACATTTCAAATAATCCGGATGCATTCAAGAACAAAACACATATCTATCAGATATCATTTCCTTAGAGAGAAGGTGTTGGAGAATGAAGTCAAGCTGGAGTATGTGACAACAAAGGAACAAATTGCAGATATATTTACTAAATTTCTTCCGAAGGATACTTTTGAGTATCTTAGGCAGAGGTTGGGGGTCATTGGCCCTCCGAACTAGGTGCACATGAAGGTGCATCATTCCAGTGGATTCACAAATTCTTCATTTATCTAGATTGATGAATGGGTCTACTCCGCAGGGGGATTAGAAATTTTTTTCATTGTTGTAGTATGAATTGAATGGGTGTACTCCTATGGGGGAGTAATCATATTTTTTTATCTTTGGCATTAATGTCAAAGGGGGAAAGACAGTCATGCGAAAAATAGTAAGAAAAGGAAGAAAAGGTATTCTCCCATAATTTTGTGTAGGTTGTTGTCTTTGATGGTTTTTCACATCGTGTGTTGCCATTAATGACAAAGGGGGAGATTGTTGCAAGTATGAGCAAGCTTGGTGGTGTTGTCATTAATGTTGTCATTGATTTCAACACAGTTCAATATGTTACAAATTGTGCATGTATAGTTGATATGTTGTTGAGATGTTTCGAGTACATGGAGCTATCCTTATGATGTTGCAGATGTGCTAAAATGATGGGTTTCCAAGTGCTTTTGAGAAAATTAATAGAGAGAGAATTCAGAGTTATGTAAGTGTTCAAAATTTGCTCCAGAATATGCTTCACGTTT
Source organism: Sequoia sempervirens (assembly GCA_007258455.2). Classification (NCBI taxonomy): domain Eukaryota; kingdom Viridiplantae; phylum Streptophyta; class Pinopsida; order Cupressales; family Cupressaceae; genus Sequoia; species Sequoia sempervirens. The sequence goes on from VDFB02271358.1 coordinate 1,018,778,623, forward strand.
TTCATGTGTTGAACCTATGCTTGTGCAGATCTAAAGGGTTGTTGTTGATGATCTAATGGTGATATATACTAATTTGTAGCTTCTAGTTTGATGGAATGTGAAAGTTATGTTCACTGGTGTGTGAACTATTCTAGCAAAATTGATCTTCTATGGACAAGTGCCAAGCAATTTGAATTGTATCCAGTAAGTAGGTCACACATCATTCACCTCTTGACTCCATTAGCCCAACAAGATTAGGCACTGGTCATCCCATTCAATTTTAGAATTTCATAAAATCTTATCCATACATTCACATTTCAAATTTCAGTAGAAGTAAGCCTTCATCTATTCCACTTTATGCCACTGTGGATAGATCCATAAATTCAACTAAGTCATACAACTCTTAATCTGCTTCAACTATCAGGGTCCACCCACCTAGGTTTAGCAGAGCCTCAAGTGCATGGAGTCATCAACCATATAGGTTAACTCCATTCGTTAGTTCAAAAACGTTGCAAGTCTGATCATAGAGCCTGGAATCCTCTTAGGATTTGTGACCTGCATTTTTGAGACCTAACATTGTGCCTTTTAACAATTGGTATCAGATCTTTGGTTCCTTGGTGTATAGCTTAACCGCTTAAGGAAGATCCAATGGTGCATCAGTTAGTGATCCTTATGTTCGATGGGTTCAATTATAGTGACTGGAAAGTACAGATGAGAGGATATATTATTTCTCTTGGTTATAAGATTCTGAAGGGTATTGAGACGAAATATGTTGCTTTGACGGGTGGTCTTACTATTGTAGATGAGGTTTCTACTTATGAGAATGAGAAAGCGAGGTATGCTATTTTCAGTGCTCTATCTAAAACTAAGAAAACTAAGGTTCTTTCTTTGGACACTGCTTATGAATTTTGGAAGTTGGAAGATATTTATGAAGGAAATGACATAGTGAAATTGACAAAGAAGTTGACGGCAAAGCACAGATATGAGAATTTGAAAATGGAAGAAGGTGAAGATTTTGCAAGCTATTTCCAGAGGGTTAAACTTGTAGCAAATGATGTTAGAAATCAAGGGGGTAAATTAACTGATGAAGATATAATTGAGAAGATCCTAATAACCCTATCAGAGTGTTACAATGATAAGATCTCAGTTATTGAAGAAATGTATGATCCTAAGAAGTATACTAAAGAAGAGCTATTTGGGAACTTGACTGCATTTGAGATGACAAAGTTTGGAAACGAGGAAAAGACAGAGACAACATCTAAAGCAACAAAGACTAAGGATGATCCGGATAGTGATGGTTTTGATGAGTTGGAAGCGAATTTTACCAGGAAGTTGAAGAAAGGTACTGGTAAGTATAAAGGTATGTTTCCCTTTAAATGTTTTATTTGTGGTAATATTGGTCATTATGCTTCAAGATGTCCAAATAGAGTTGTAGATAAGAAGAACAAGGATCAAAAAGATAAGGATAGAAAGAATAAGAAATATAGGAAGTTGTATTATGTTAAAGAAGAAGCTAGAATCTCTAATGATGAATCTGATTATGAGGGTGATGATAGTGAATGCTTGTTTTTAGATTTGGAGAGTAAATCTATGTCTGCTAACCCTAGAAAATGTGCAAGAAAGATTTCTTTGAAGAACAAAAAAGTGAGATGGAAGGTACTTTGATCACTACCTTTCATGCTAGACAAGATGAAGATTGTTGGGTGATTAACAGTGGATGGTCTAATCACATGACCGGAGATAAAAGTAAATTCACTTAACTTGAAAAGTATGATGGTGGTTTGGTCATGTTTGGTGATGATTTAGGAGTGAAGATTGTTGGAAAAGGTTCTATTAGTTTTGATGGAATTCACAACACTGATAATGTATATTATGTAAAGGGTTTGAGGCATAACCTATTGAGTGTTGGATAGATGTGTAGCAATGGTTTTAAACTTGTGTTTCAAAATAATACCTATGAAATCAAAAAAGGATCCAGAGATATGGTTGTTGCTAGAAGGAGAACTCAAGGAAACATCTATCATCTTAAGGGTGTTGACGGTCAGTGCCTAGTATCTCAAGTCAATGAAAGTTGGTTGTGGCACCGGAGAATGGGACATGTAAACTTTGATAATCTGGTCAGGATCAATTCAAGAGATGTTATTTGAGGTCTGCCTAGAATCACAAAGCCTGCTAATACTATTTGTAGAAGTTGTCAGTTGGGGAAATAGACAAGATGTAGTTTTAAGGGAAAAGATAAATCTACTAATGAAATGTTGGAATTAATTCATATTGACCTCTGTGGTCCAACTAGAATAGGAATCCTAAATTGTGACAGGTATTGCATACTCCTTATTGATGATTATTCTCTAATGACATGGGTTGCTTTTCTTAGAGAAAAGAATTAGGCTCTAGATAGGTTTAAGGTGTTCAAGGCAAGAGTGGAAAATGAAGTAAACCTGAGAATCAAATGTTTGAGATCTGATAGAGGTACAGAATTCACTTCTAGTGAATTTAATATTATGTGAAGAGCATGGCATAAAAAGACAGTTTTATGCTCCGAGGAACCCTCAGTAGAATGGGGTAGTTGAGAGGAAAATCTAGACGGTACAAGAAGTTGCAAGAACCATGATGAAAGAATAAAATATACTGGATGCGTACTAGAGAGAGGCAATACACATTGTTTCTTATGTTCTTAATAGAGTTCAGATTGGAGGGAACAACACAAAGACTCCTTTTGAGTTATGGACCGGTAAGACTCCTACTGTGAAGTACTTTAAGGTATTTGGAAGTAGATGTTACATTAAAAGATATGATGAAAATCTTGGGAAGTTTGATGCTAGATGTGATGAAGGAATTTTTCTTGGGTACTCCACTACCAACAAAGCATATAGATGGTTCAATAAAAGATTGAGGAAGATTGTTGAAAGTGCTATTGTGAAGGTTGATGAGGACATGCACAAACCTATTGAGATAAGTGAAGTTGAACTCAATGATCCTATCTGTGGACATGTACCTAAAGAAAATAAGAAGGATGATGAAGAAGAAGAACATATTGAAGAAGAAGAAGAAATCCTGGAACCTGCTGTTAAGACTCCTAAGTATGTGTAGAATAATCATCTAAAGGAACAGATAATTGGAGATAAGAGTGAAGGTGTGAAGACTAGAAGCAAAGTAGTAGCTGAGGTAAACATGTGTTTACTTTCTAAAATAGAACGCAAATCTGTGTGTGAAGCATGTGAAGATGAGAGTTGGGCCAAAGCTATGAAAGAAGAGTTGTAGCAAATAGAAAATAATCAGACATGGGAATTAGTTCCTAGACCTGTGAATAAGAATGTAATTGGTTCAAAATGGGTGTTCTGGAATAAGTTGAATGAAAATGGAGAAGTTATCAGAAACAAAGCAAGACATGTATGCAAGGGATACTCACAAGTTGAAGGCATAGATTTTGAAGAAACATTTGCCCATGTGGCTAGAATGGAAGCTATTAGGATGTTTTTGGAATTTTCTACCTACAAGGACATCAAAGTATATTAGACGGATGTCAATTCAGCATTTCTAAATGGTGAATTGGAGGAAGAAGTGTGCATGGAAAAACCTAAAGGATTTCAGTTATCAGACAAACCGGATATGGTTTGTAAGTTGAAGGCATTGTATGGATTGAAGCAAGCTCCCAGAGCTTGGTATGCAAGATTGGATAGATACCTGACACAACAAGGTTTCAGCAAAGGCTCTGCTGACAATAATATTTACTTCAAAGTACAAGGTAACAAAATGTTGATAGTGGTAGTTTATGTAACTGATGATATCATCTTTGGTGGAAATGAAGGCATGTGTAAAAGATTTGCAAAAGAAATGCAAAAAGAATTTGAAATGTCAATGATTGGTGAGTTGAATTTCTTTCTTGTTCTTCAAGTAAATCAAACTGATAAGGGATATTCATTTCACAATCTAAGTATGTAAAAAAACTATTGAAGAAGTTTGAAATGGATGACTCCAAGCCAGTTAGTACTCCTATGGTAACCGGATGTAAGCTGAGTAAAGATGATGAATCTGCTAAAACTGATCAGAGCAAATACAGATCTATGATTGGTGGGTTGTTGTATCTGACTACTACTAGACTAGATATTATGCATGCAATATGTTTAGTTGCCATATTTCAAGAAAATCCTAAAGAGTCACATGTTACAACAGTAAAGAGGATATTTAGATATCTTAAAGGTACACTAGATTATGGCTCATGGTATCCTAAGGGTGTTGATTTCACCTTGAGTGCTTATACCGATGCAGATTGGGCTGGTTGTGTGGATGACTGAAAGAGTACTAGTGGTGGTGCTTTATTTTTTGGTGGAAGATTGGTTTCTTGGTTGAGTAAGAAATAGCACTCAGTTTCTTTATCCACTACAGAAGCATAATATATTGCTGCAACATCCTGTTGCACATAGGTTTTATGGATGAAGCAAACTCTAAAAGACATTGGAGTAATATGTGATGAGCCTATTCCTATTTTATGTGACAACACAAGTGCTATAAACATTTCAAATAATCTGGATGCATTCAAGAACAAAACACATATCTATCAGATATCATTTCCTTAGAGAGAAGGTGTTGGAGAATGAAGTCAAGCTAGAGTATGTGACAACAGAGGAACAAATTGCAGATATATTTACTAAGTCTCTTCCGAAGGATACTTTTGAGTATCTTAGGGAGAGGTTGGGGGTCATTGGCCCTCCAAACTAGGTGCACATGAAGGTGCATCAATCTAGTGGATTCACACATTCTTCATTTATCTAGACTGATGAATGGGTCTACTCCACAGGGGGATTAGAATTTTTTTTCATTGTTGCAGTATGAATTGAATGGGTGTACTCCTAAGGGGGAGTAATCAGATTTTTTATCTTTGGCATTGATGTCAAAGGGGGAAAGAAAGTCATTGGAAAAATAGTAAGAAAAGGAAGAAAAGGTGTTCTCCCATAATTTTGTGTAGGTTGTTGTCTTTGATGGTTTTTCACATCATGTGTTGCCATCAATGACAAAGGAGGAGATTGTTGCAAGTATGAGCAAGCTTGGTGGTGTTGTCATTAATGTTGTCATTGATGTCAACACAATTCAATATGTTAGAAATTGTGCATGTATAGTTGATATGTTGTTGAGATGTTTTGAGTACATGGAGCTATCCTTATGATGTTGCAGATGTGCTGAAATGATGGATTTCCAAGTGCTTTTGAGAAAATTAATACAGAGAGAAGTCAGAGTTATGTAAGTGTTCAAAATTTTCTCCAGTATGTGCTTCGCGTTTCTCATGTGTTGATCCTATGCTTGTACAGATCTAAAGGGTTGTTGTTGATGATCTAATGGTGATATATACTAATTTGTAGCTTCTAGTTTGATGGAATGTGAAAGTTGTGTTCACCGGTGTGTGAACTGTTCTAGCATAATTGATCTTCTATGGACTAGGAGAAATGTTTCTACTCTGCAATCCTCTGTTGTTTTGTTTCAGATCTTGCGGATCTGGAATGAGTCTTATAGTGTTCTCTGGGTTCTGGCAAAGATGCTTGTGGTTTGGTGATCTAGAAGTTAAGTTTCAAAGTTGTATGTGTTTACACAATTCAGATGGACTGATGGAATGTGTTTTGTGTTTGAAATTTTTTACACTTGTTGTGGATGTATCTGTAAGTATCTAAGATGTGTTCTTGTGCATAATGAAGTGTGTTGTGTCATATGTGTCTTATCTTCTTGTTGGAAAGTGTGTACATCAATGTTCATTTGTGTTTTCATTAGGTTTGGTTGACCTAGTGTTTACACTTCATATGAAGAATTAAATTTAATTAAGGAAGCATGTGGTTGATCTGAGACATTATTTTTTGGGTCTTGGTTAAGTGTTTAATTGGTCCACTCCCATTCCTTTCCACCATGGGAATGTTGAGTTTCTGACCTAATTTGAATTTATGTAATGAAGCTTTTGTGGCCGACCTTGGAGGAAGTTTTTAAGGTTGAAGATGGTATAAATGCAAGTTAAGTTGTGAATATTTAGATGATGCAAAGAAATGAAGTAATCCACAAATTAAAAGAGAAAAAGTGTGCAAAAGTGAGTTGAGGTAGTAGTACTTCATTGTGTTAGATTCCTAAAGGCAATGAGTTGAAGGTTTCTGCAATTTTTTTGATCAAGGCTACGGATGTGTATAAATTGTTGTGGTGGATCTTTTGTTTTCTTTTGTATTTGTAGGCAGTGAGCCTCCCTATTGGACAGTGAGTCCTTTCTGTAGGCAGTGATCCTTTGTATTTGGATAGTGAGTCCTCTTTTGGGCAGTGAGCCTTTGTATTCGGTGTTGCTATCTCTTTATATTGTGAGTTAATCCTCACTGTAGTTTTTCCCTCATTGGGTTTTCCATGTAAAATCTAGTGTTCAATGTGTTGATTTTTCTTTTTGTTATCTACATTTCATGTTCATATTTAATAACAAAACAATGTGGTTGTGAAATTAATAAGTGTTGAAGTTTTGAGTTTAATTTGGTGACAACTGATTCACCCCCCCTCTCAGTTGTCCTGTGCCTTTTAACACTTTATAGGCAAGAGAGGACCAATGGTTGCAGGGAAAAAGTGATTTAAAGAATAAATTCCACACACAACCGGTGGTCTATAATTGGTGTCATGGATCACATGCATGAAACCCACATGAATAAACTTCAAAAATTTGTGCACAACCGAGGGAACTGTGTTCATAGCTACTACCAGCGGATACCCAGCTTCACTCTAAAGAGTTCAGACCTTGGGATTATGTCAAACAACAAATTAACGGACTTGGGTCCAACAAGGACCAACAAGGTGATGCTACCCAAGGGAGGTACAGAAAGACCGTTATGCATACGGATGGGGGTCATAGGTGCATCATACCCATCTTTATGTAGGAAATTAATTAACATGATATCCTCAGTTATAATGTTCACCTAAGACATCGGGTCAACAAGAACATCTGCTACAATGTTCCCATTTATTTGTGTAGGGATATAAAGAGGAGATGGTTCTCTATTAAAGCCCATTAGCAGGTCCTACAAGGTGAAGGTTATACCTGTACTACTACTCATAGGTTGTATAGAGGGGATAGGTAGATATAGAAAAGAGGCCATCACACACACTAAATGATACTCTCACACAACCCCCCCCCCAAAGGTTGTAAAATAGGACAGTGACCCAATTAAGGCTCTATTACGCAACACTTACGAAACCTTCCAACTATGCCTACTAGGGGTTGCAGGTTGGGTTGCAAGGAAAAAGGCCCCACAACACTCCTAGAACACAAGGAAAGGAGCTTTTAGTACTGCTAAACGAAACCAAAATGGTTCACGTCAGGTTCACCAAAAATGTAAGAGATGGGGACCAACCACGTCAAGGCTCCAGGTCACGAAGAGCCAAGAGTGGAGGGCTTCCCTAACTTAGCTCACTCTAAAATATGTCTTAGGGTAAGGATCGAGAATGATGAGCACTATAACATATTTCTACCACCCTACAGCTTCTGAACTTAGGTTTGGGCTAGGCGAGCTAGTTTCTAGAGTCGGTACTGTGTCTCAGAAAGCTCTCTATCTGAGGATAGTAGCTTGGTTCTAGGATGACAACATGACGTGTTGGCATCTCTCGATCACGTTGGCATCCATACAGTGAGAAAATAGTAAACACAATACAAACTACTCAAAAACTAATAGCCTGGCTAGTTGGTTTTGACGAGAAAAAACAAAATAATAAAGTATGAGGAATAGAGACGAAGATGATAAAGCAAATAAATAAAGGCTAGGGTGATGAATATGATCTCACAAAAGTGCTTTTTCACCAACTAGCTCCACACATACGTCCACCCACACACAAGCAAGAGGGAAAATTGTTGGGGTTGTATAGGGGCCTGCCTCAGTCAGACCCCTGTTTTGGTGTTTCCACCTCCATGGACAACCAAAAAGAAACAAAGTAGAAATATGCGATAAAGGAAAGAAGAGAGAACAAAAATATTACAAATAGTATTATGCTACCTCTATCAAATCACAAAGGAGAGGAGTGAAATGTTACCACCTCCACCCAAAAGCTCACTAGCCAATGGAGGAGATACAAACTTGGCAAGGTCACCATAGCTGCAACTATGATGAGGGGAGGTCTCGCAAGACTCCAAGCCCATGCTTCTATGGCTTTCTTCACACTTGCTATGTGGATTTGTTGGAGTGTTGTTGTTGCAATGGAGTGTTGAAGTGCTGCTTGAGAGTGAAGTGAATGTTGGAAGTGCTAAGAGATGGCTTGAGAATGTGTGTAGAGATAAAATGAAGTGAGAATGAATAATTTGAAGGAAGAATGAGGAAGAGTAAGGAATTTTTGGGTCGGTTGGTCAAAGAGGGACGTTACAATTTGTCCCCAATTAGGAGTGTAATGCCTCTACCAACTTAAGATGCAGGAATCCGTCAGGGACGGTAGCATGCCACATGGATGTCTACACACCATGCGTGCATCCCTGACAAATATTCTCTCACCAACAAAAAGGACAGATGCCAAGTGGAAGGAAAGTAGTTGGGTGATGTGGAATTTTTCCTTCAAATTTGATTTTCTAAGGTGAGGGTATGTGAAAAGGGAATTTGCATAAGGGGTGCAAATTCATTCCTATACAGATGTACATCAAAGAAATTTTCTATTTCATTTATCCATATTAGTGGATCCTTCCCATCAAACTTATGCATATCCACCTTTGGTATTAAATTCCTAGATCTCGTATGAGTATTAACATTTGGATCAAGATTAGTTGACGTAGATGATTCGCCTCGATTACTTGAGACATCCTTTCTTGGTCCATCTATGTAAGAACTTAATATGCTTCATATGTTAGTTATATCTCCTCTTAGGCCACTTATCTCTATCTTCACTAATGAAATGTCTTGCTTGACCTTGGTGATTTCCTCATTGGGAGTAATATTCTCTATTATTACCCCATCCTTATCAAGAGGCTTCCTTGGTGTGACAACATTCTTTTTGCCTCTTGTTTGAGGCCTTGACATGATGGAAAAAATAATTTGAAATAAATCACACAAATTAAATTTAAATTACCTAAAAAAATTAATGTAACTTTCTAGGGCCAAGATACCACTTACCAAGAAAAAACTCCAAGAAATTAGCAAATTTACAACCTTAAGAGCAATTTTTTGGAAACCCTAATTTTTTAATAACTTGCTTATTTCTACTTCAATTTCTCCAAATTTTGGAATTTATGCTTCTCTATTATATCTTCAAAAACCCACTCTAAATCATGTTCCAACTTAGTAGGATTTGAGAGACATGCACCTTCCAAATAAATTGGGTAGAAACCCTAATTCTAAAATAATTCGCTCAATTCTACTCCAATTTCTCTAAAATATGGACTTTAGATTCTTGAATAAGGTCTTAAAAAACCCTTTTAAATTAGAGAAAAATTCTCCAAAATCTAGGAGATATTTGTTTCACAAAATGACCTCCAGAGTTGAAAAAAATTCCTTGTCACAACGGTGCCAAGATCATGCTCTGATACCACTTGTAATGAAACAACTTGCACAAGAAGAATACAATATAAAATATGTTGAAAATAATTTATAAGAATATGCCACTTTGAGGGGGAAACATCCTAATCCTCTTCGAGGGGGATACCTCCAATGGTCTTCAATAGGAACACAATACTCAACATGATCAAATAAGACTCACAACCTCCTATATATACCTATTTATGCCTAGGATATCACCCATATTGACTTAGATAACCCTATATAAGCCTTATACTGACCTAACTAACTAAATGATAATATAATAATGATAACATGACTTAATTAGGAGTTAAGATAGTCACAAGCTAACTATTCATAACCCAATATGTACTAATATTAAGGGCGTAACAAAATGCTTCATAATAAATACCTTATTTGAAGCTGAAGGATTTTCATATAATTTTTCCAATGTTTGCATCAACTCATTCGTTTTATTCACTTTTGAAATATTAAATGCCTCTGATGGGGTGAGACACAACCGAACACTTCCCAGTGCCTTTTTATCTATAATATCCCATTCCTCGTCAACCATTATCATCAGTTTCTTTGCTTTCCCTTCCAACAACCACCATAAATATTTTTGATAGAGATAGTCCTCCATCTACATCAATTTTATAGAAATAGCGTATAAAGAACATGAAATCAATTGTGAATTGAATTGGAAGTAGAAATACAAAGATTGGGTTGAGTGTCATTGATTGAATTGGCTAATATAATTAAGTTGGCCTATATCACATTGTGTGACAAGATAAAATAATAAAATTCTTTTATAGAGGAAAATTATGTAAATTAAATTTGGGTCTTCATAGCTAGAAAATAAAAATAAAAAATATTATAAGATTCTAGTCAAATCTATTTAGTTGAATTTTCTCCTCAATTACATATTAGTTTGGGGTTCTAATCTAGTATTTGTGACCTTGCATAGTAACAATCATCCAAGGCAATTAGAATGTGGCTATTTATATAATCCTACATATTTTTCTTATATTAAGGTCATGATACATGGATTAGTGTTAGGAATAATGATTCCTACAAACTTATCATCCAAGTGGATTTCCATAAATAATTTATTTCAACAATGGTTGGATGAAGAAGTAATACAATCTATATAGAAGGCATCATTTTGTAGACTTGGTTGGATGACCTTATCAAAAATGAGAAATTTCTTAGTTCATTACAATTAGGAGTGTCTTAGATACTAGTTATATTTTCTCATGCACAATACAAAAAATGCAGACCCTTTCTTTCCTCATAAATCATTTATTATTTATATGCTTTCATAAGCTTGGAATTTCTCATCCTAAATAATATTTGTAGATACCCAAAATTTTCTTGACCTACGAACAACACTTTTCATAGATAAAATGATTAAATAATGCATTATTATTTAATTATTATCATTTTTTCGTATTCTACTATTAATTAAGTAATTTAACATTCAACTAATTAAATAAATCTTATTTATTAAATAATGTCCTAATTAAACATTATTCTTCTAGATTAATTAAATAAACCTTATTTATTTAATAATGTCGCTAACTTCACCTATTCTTCTACTTTAATTAAATAGTTATCATTAATTATTTAATTAACATCAAACACCCTTCTCGTATTAAATAATTGTTACAAATTATTTAATCAAACCACTTTCCCACTTCTAGATTAAATAATTAAATTAATTATTTAATTCTCTAATATTCACTCAACATGATCAATTAATAAATAAACTTTTATTTATTAATATAAATGCATCTTGCACATTCCTCTCAAAATTAATTAATTATCCTCAAACATGTTGATTGATCAAATCACATCCACTAATTATACAATCTAATTTGTTGATTGATCAATCATGTCCACCAATTATTCGAAGCCCATTAATTATCCAATCAATTCCCTTGATTGGGTTAATCAGGTCAGTTAACTACTCAATCTATTTCCTCTCAACAAACATTAACTGTTGATCTTGATATTTGATCTTTGCATCCAAATCATTCATTTGAAATAAATATTTCTATAAAAGAAGCCTTCTTCTCATGTTTTTGGCTAACCATGAATACTCAATATTTTCCATTCTTCATCATTCAACAGTGTTCTTGAGCTTGAAGAAAAGAAGCACATACAAAATCTAAGAGCCACATTCAAGGACACAAATGGAGAGAGACAATGAAGGTGAATCAAAAATAGCTTGGAAAGGTTCAGGTGAATTGGTATCATTTGTTTACATTTATGTGTTGTTTTCGTTCTTCATTAAATATATTTGATTTGAGCTTAGTATTTGAATTCCTAAGTTTAGCGGTTGCTTGGATTAGATTCATACTTAATGTTGATTAAAACTTCATTTCCTGATCTTACAAATGGTGAACCTGACATGAAAAAGCGCAATTTTAAAAAAATTGTACGTATTTTTTAGAAAATTGTGTAGTTACAAGAAATACGATGCAATCATGGATTTTTGTGATGCACTCACATGACAAAACATGATAGTCGTCATTCCATACATATGACATGGTTGCTATAAAAAACACCACCAGATGCAAAGATTTTCATGCCACAGTCACTTTTATTTTTAATTCTCTTTTGTAGGTTTTTGACAAAGTGATGCATCTGAGTCTTGACAGTTCTTCTCATTTTCCTAGCAGTCCACCATAGTCATTTGGTAGTGCATCGTAATTACCTTGTTGTCTATCACAATTGTTTGGAAATGCACTACATTCAATGCAACACAGTCGTATTTCACAAAACCATAATCAGTTGGTGAAGAACGATGGTATGATTACTGTTTGTTCATGTTTTTTATTTTCAAAAGTATAATAATATTTTTGGGTTACTAATATCATTGTTCACAGCTTGTGGAAAAATTTGAGGATTAGCACTCACAATTTATTTTTGGTACTTTTAAAAGAAGTCATTTTCCTTTGGTGTTTTAAAATGAACAATACAACCTGCATCTTTCCTTTGTTATTTCAAAATTAACAAAGCAAACTCACACTTCAATTTGGATGTTTTAAAATTGACATGAATTACTAAATGTTTCTAGGAGAACTGTTCAAAGGTATATTGGAAAGAGGAATGAAATAGATGAACATATTGAGAAAAATTGGGTAAATAATTGTAAGGTTCCCCAAAAAGATAGAATTTCAGAAGATATAAAGAAACAAGTGGTTGAATATTGGACCAACCACTGTCGTGTTTCTTCCAATAGAAGGGATATTATGAAAATAATAGGTGAAGATGGTACAAAAATTTCTCATCGAAAACATTTTATAGATACAACACAAAGTGAACTTTTTGAAGCATTCAAGCAAGAATTTTCAAATGTGAAGATTTGTCAAAAGATGTTTGAGACACTACGACCATCATTTGTACGTATAAATAAAGTACATGAAACTTTTTGTCGAAATCATGTTGAATTTGATCTACACCTACAATCATATAAAAAAGCTATGACAGTAATTGATCAAAATATAGCTATCTTTGGAAGCACAACACAATTTGTGAAGTCTCTTACATGCAAAAAATCAGAAGATTCAAATGAATTCAATGTTCAATGTATAAAAAATATACTAAAGATTGTGGAAATTTGAAGAATCTTTTACTAGTTGACAATATTAAAATGCAAGTTATTTGGAAGATATTTGAATATGAGAAATACTTAACGAAGTCAAGAGTCAAGGCCAAAAAACTTGTTCTCAAAGAGAGTGGATTTCCTTACAGTGAATTTATGAATAAATTTGCAATATCATATATCCGCATATCCAACATTGTCATGGTTCAAGATGACAAGCTAAGCAATTTCGTGATTCAAAGAATTGCTTTCCACCAGGTTGTATTCTCTCTATTGTAGATTTCTTTGAGAACTATACATTTAGTCCTCAAACTGAGATTCAAAGTCAATATTATCATTCAGAGCAAGTTGTAATCTTTGCGCAAGTTTGCTATTAGCGTGCCAAGTTTCATGTAGATGGTACACAAAGTAGCAAAGATGATCGAATTATCATCAAAGAGGTTCACTTTTATATTAGTGATGATACGGGTCATGATAGAAACTATGTAGCTCATTGTTTCAGAATTTTTTTTGAAGACTTGAGACGACATGGCATAAATGTTGAACAACAATGGATATGGTTTGATGGATGTGTTTGTAAGTGTCAAGGTTTTTTAAAATTTTCAATTTATTTACTTTTAACTTTGAGACTTAAATTGTTCAATTACTTATATATAATATGTTGTGTACACATGTACGTGTACATGTGTATATATATGTGTGCACACATTCATATCTAGTTTTTTTAAACTAATTTGGTTTGAATGTGATTATTTGTAACTTCATTATAGGACAATTTAAGTCTACACAAGCTTTTCTTGGTTAAGACATCAACCTACTAGACGTGGCACCAAATTTTTGTGGAATTTTTATGAGAGTGGATATGGAAAAGGAGAGCACGATGGATTAGGAGAATGTGTGAAGCATGCACTTTGTCAACATGAACTTGCAAGTAACGCCATATATATGGAATCTAGATATTTAAAAAAAAAATCTATATAAACTAAATTAAATTCTTTTAAACCTCAAGTAACAGGTGACAAATTTTTCCAACATGTGTACTTGCAAGTAATGCCATATAGAATGCAAATGAAATTGTTGAATGGTGCAAAATTCATTTTTCCGCTCGCAACTCAACATACAACATAGTATTTTTGGGAAGTTACAGGTGCATCTAGTCAAAATTTGTTATTTGAATTTCAAAGTGTGTACATGATTTGATTGAATTTTCAAATATATATATATATATATATATTCACTTAAATTAATCACTTGGATGTTTGTAATTTACAGATATTGATCAATCAAATCCTTATAATTGTCAAACAATTAATGGTATTAGAAGTTTGCATCAAATGATGACAACAGGAGGTAGTAGGCCTTATGCAATTAATGTGAGAGAAAAATCATGTTTTTGTGTTGATTACATTGAGGACAATCCAAATATTGTTCAATGTGAGAATATTAGAGACGGGTATGTTTCATGATGGGAAATGAAACAATTAGTATCAATGCCTCCTTTTGAAGAAAATGACAATGTTGACGACTATGATCCTCTATATTTAACTGATTATAAACGTGTATTTGATTTAGTTGTTACAAGTAATATATAAATTGATTAACTTAAAATTGATTTATATATGAACTACAAGTAAGTTTCAAGCATGTTTATAATATTTATTTATATATATTAAATATTTATAGTTTTTACTACATGGTGTGTGTAGAGGAGATATTTTTGTTGTTGTTGCAAATCCTGACAATGCGAAAGGTGTATATTACTATCTACTAAGATGTATGCAACTAAAATTCAAATTGGTGGAATCGATGAAAAATGGCAAGGGACAAGAGTATCCCATTGGATCAATTGTTATTGAAGGCACATATTATCAAAAAATAAAGATAAAAATGTTATTATATTTATTGATTATATGCCAGGACAAAAAGTTCCACATTATATTCACTTAGTTATAGCAACAAAAATAAATTTAGAAACTTGACCTAAAAGAGGACGTGCCAAACAAAAGTGGAGGTTTCCTATTGAAGATAATAAAAATATTTTAGAGATAATTAAAAACAGAGAGGATCTAGATTATATGTACCAGGAGCTTTAAGTTATTTTTTGGATATATATGTACTCAAAAAATTTATATATCTATCTATATCTATATTGATTGGACATGTGACATGATTTAGAATGGGTTTTTTTTCAAAGGATTGGTCATTTATTTCCAATTATATTTAAATTTGTTCCATGCGGAATTCTTAAGTTTGAGAATCTTTGATTTCATTTACATTTGAAACTCCACTTATAGCATCATCTAGATCACTTTCTTTGCTTGTACATGTATTTATTCATACATGTATTTAAAGATTATATGGAATTCTTAAGTTCAAGAATCTTTTATTTCATTTGTTCAACTCCACTTAAATATGCTAGATCATATATTCTTGACACAAAACCTAGTGACTTTAAAAATGTTTGTTCAATTTTTTCCTAAATTCCTTTAAATCATCTATTCCAATTGTATTTTAATGTTGGACATGGAATTCTAAAGTTCACTTGAATCTTCGATTTCATCTACATTCAATTCCACTTATATGCTAGATCATATAGGCAATGCAAAACCTAGTGACTTAAAAAGTTCACATTTTGCTTAAATTCCTTTAAATCATCTATATTCCAATTGTATTTTTATGTTGGACATGGAATTCTTAAGTTCACTTGAATCTTTGATTTCATTTGTTCAGAAGTTCCTATTTATCATCTATTTCCAATTTTTCATAAATTTATGTTCCATGGAATTCTTTTAAAGATTCAAATAAAACACTCAACCTCCTATATTACACATGCATCTTCTTTTTGTAGATTGGTGTTCATGCATTTTTCTACTTTCATAATGAATTTGCTACTTTATCAACCTTATTTTTCTTAATTCTCTTTGGAACCATAACTTTTTCATATAGACTTGAAATAAGGTGTATTTTTTGAACTTGCATAATTTTTAAAGATGAATTCAAATATGCAAAAAAATAAACAGTGTCTACCATATAGGGCCTATTTTGAAACTTGTAATTATAAATTCCTTACTCACCATGAGAGAAATTATATTCTTTTCAAATCACCTCTCCCCAATTAGGGATATTTTGGTCCCCAAAATATTAGAGACTTAATAGATGAGGGTATAAGAATCCCGAAAAAATTGACACATGTGTCCTAACATCTTGCATTGTAATACAAAAATAAACCAAATTTTAGTAAAACTTTGTCTCAAAGTATCTTGATGATACAATTCAAAAATGCTTTAACAAAAATTCAAATTTTCAACATTAGTTTACTCTAGAGGAAGGATACATGTGTTACCATTCATTTTACCATGAGTGCTTTATATGACCATCCTTTCCAAATCATTACAATGTGTAGATTCATTTTAATTGCTAGTGGAATTAACTTTTTATCCGTTTTTATGGCCTTAAATTTATTAGAATTGGAAGAGGAGGTGTTACTAGAGCTTTCTCAAGATAATGAGAATGTAAGTGTGCTTCATCTATATTAGCTAGTTTAGTAAGTATGTTTTTCCAACCTTACTACAAAATGAAATATTTTATCTAAAGTGAGAGTGTGCATACTAAAATACATCTCAAGATGAGTGATCCAATTTCCAAGCTTCTTTGTATGTATTTCCCCTTCAAATGGTGGTATTTCAATATTGGCTTCCACCTTGAATAGAGACTTGTTTGAAATACTTAAAAATTCAAGAATCTTTGATTTCATTTGTTCAACTCCACTTATAGTGCATCATGTGCAATACAAAACCTCTAGTACAACTTAAAAAATTCATTTTTCCTAGAAATTCCTTAACTCATCTATTTCCAATTGCATAAATGTGTATTAAATTATATGGAATTCTTAAGTTCAAGAATAGATTTGATTTGATTTACATTCAACTCCACTTATAGCTCATCATTTAGATCACTTTCTTTGCATGCACAATCAAATTCATGTGTATTAGATTATATGGAATTCTTAAGTTCAAGAATAGATTTCATTTCATTTACATTCAACTCCACTTATAGCTCATCATCTAGATCACTTTCTTTAAAGACACATCCATTTTTGTAATTAATTGTGCATCCATCTTTTTAAATTTACAAAGAGCAACCATTCTAATCCAACATTTTTTTTTCTAAGGTTCAATGCTTGCAATTAATTAAAGGATGATTTCAACATTAATCAAGATTGACTTTAAAGAAAAAATTAATATGTGTAACTCTAATTTTGATCAAGAACATATTTAAGGAAAAAATAAAAAAGGTACAAACTTGCAAAATAAATAAAACCATAATAATGCATGATGTAAATCATAAAAAGTGTTCAAACCGTAATAAAGTGTATAAAAAACTTCATGTTTCAAACCATAATAATGTATGAATGTGATGTAAATCATAACAAGTGTTCAAACCATAATAATGTGATGCAAACCATAAAAAGTGTCTCCAACATAATAATAGTTCAAACCATAATATTGTAAAACATGTAAAACAACTCAAAAAGAGGGATATCTAGTATGAATAGAATCATTTGATCCCTTCCTCGATCTCTCCCTCAATCCATGTCCTGATCTCGACCATCGTGATCCAAGTTGTATGGATCCATGTCCTGATCCAAGCTATCTCGATCCATGTCCTATGCCCCATCCCAAGCCCTACACAAGTTCAAGTACACATGTAATTTAATTTAATACATGCATGTGTACATATATGTAAAAATATCTAAAACTTACAATGTACAAGTTCAATGTGTTCAAATTTACATCAAGTAATTTAAATTTTTATTATTTAAATGTACCTCAGCTATATAATGCATGGGATCGCTAACATGCTTCAAATTTCCAAACTCTAAAATATCACCATACTGCTAAAAAATTTCAAATACATGATTTCAATCAAGAGTTAAAGAACTACTTTAAAATAAGTTTTATTTAAAATATATGTATGCACGTGAATTTTTTGAACGCAATTTATATATATAAATTATTCAAGTACCCACCGTGCCTCCTTGATGGCTCCACCAATCCCACTAATAGCACAAGAATGCAAAGATGTCGTAGGGGGATTTGTAGCTAGTACAATATCAGTGCCAAAAAGAAGCTAATTATATGTGCCATGAACAAGATCAGGTGCCTTAGTAACCTTGATGTGATCAGGAACATGCTAAGGACCTGGACAAGCAGTAGGATCAATAGAAGCATGTTGCACATGGGATCCTATAGGCTGGTGTGGAATATCTTATGAAGTTGCCACCCCGTGGATCGTATGTGTAGCAGGATATCATTGTCTAATAAAGGCCTGTACCTGATCAAGAGGGATCACATGGTCCTCACTGATGACTTGGTAAACTGAAAGTAAATCCAAAATGGAGACTCTACACACATTACGTAAAATTGTATCACTCATATGGGCAACATCTGATGGAGTTGGTAGATCGACTCGAATAAATGGGTCATAAGATGTATATGTAGCCTCATTGGCAAGAAGGCTAATCCGCAACTAGAATAAGTATCTACCAATGTGATTAGATGACATATGATCAATCTGTGTAGTAATAGCGGCAATACTATAAAAAATATGGGATCTAGTGGAGCATGTTGTTGATTCCCCTGTTGCTTCCAATTCCAAACATTTTGGTAGAACTAAAAGGTTTGGACCAACTGATGCCCTCTTGTTCACGGGTGGTGGAAAATCTCAACGTCTATACTTAGGTTTTTCAGAAAATCTGCCTCTACCTTGTCCAGCATGCCTAGGATAAGATGTGTAATCCACATCTATTTGTAAATGAAACTCTACACATAACTATTTGACAAAATATAGTGGCAACTCATCATTGTGAGACCATCTATGATAATTTTCCAACCATCTAGGATATATTAATGGGGCAACAAGATCATCTACACACCTCATCACCATATATCCTCTAATTCTATTTTTTCCTCTATAAAAAGGAAAAATGGTAAACACATTTTCTTGTGAAACTAACTTGCTAACATCTCTCCATTTCTATGTACCAACAACACTCCTCACAAGAGATGAATAAATTTGGTCAAAGCTCATATCATCATAAGGATTGAATGATTGAATTGTCCCAATCATTCATAAAATCGTGTCTCTAATATTGACTAATCTATCTCTATTAGCCAAATTAGGGGAGTTGTGAATCGTTTGATCTAAACATCTCAGTGCATTTTTTAATCTAGCAATACTCTCCTCATATAAATTTGATCTAGCCTAAGCATGTTGCTCAGACTGAGGAGCATGGTGAGATCCCTGATCATCAGCCATATATATATGTATATAAATAAAGAGATTTGCATATCATTAAAATAAAATATATGATAAACAAATTATCAAATTTCAAAACTAAAACATATATTTAAATTACAAATTTATCAAGTTTCAAAACTAAAACATTTTTAAATTACAAATTTATCAAGTTTCAAAACTAAAACAATTTTAAGTTAAAAATTTATCAAGTTTCGAAAAACTTTAAAATATTTTTAACTTTATATATCTAATGAGATAGAAAGTTATAGATCTATGAAATAGAACCTTCTACAACTTAGATTGACATAAGAAATGACAACTCCAAAGAGACTTGATATGTATATATGTGTATATGTATATATGTTTCAATATGTATATATGTATATATATGCATATGTGTATGTATGCATGTATAAATGTATGTATGTACATGTGCATATATGTATATAATACATACATACATACACATATGTATATACATATATACATGTACATGCATACACATATGCACATACATGCATACACACATACACATATGTATACATACATACATACATATACATACATGTACATATGCATACATACATACATATACATATATATATATATGTACATGTAACAACATACATGTACATATATATATATGTATGTATGTATGTATGTATATACATACATACATACACACATACACATATGCATGTATATGCATGTGTACATATATACATATGTATGTATATACATACATACATATATACATATACATACATACATACATACACACACATATGTGCATACATACATACACACATACACATGCATACATACATACATATACATATGTATGCATACATACATACATACATTTACATATGTATGTATACATACATACATGTACATATACATATGTACACACATACACACATGTAAGATTAGGATTGGGGTTATTTATTTAGAGTTAGATTAGGTAAGGGTTATAATTTAATTAGGGTTTAATTAAGGGTCAACAATTGTTAGAGATCAATATGGGTCGAGTAAGATTTTAATAAGGTTAGAGTTAATTTTAGGGTTAAGGTTAAAGTTCAAATAAGGTTAGATGAATGGGACAAGGGGCAGATTTTATCTTATCATTTGTGCACTCATTGAATATGACAATTTGCTACATAATATAGGTGGTAAGAAATTGCTACTACCAGTCTATATTTTCTCTCTTTTGACGGTTTATGATGTAGAGGCATCGTACCAACAACCTTCATTCTTTAGGGTAAATCAAACCCCAATTGAATCAGGAGAAGATCAAATTTAACAAATTCACTACTCTTTTCATCAAACTCTCATACAACTTCCTTTGATTCTTCAATTCTACAAAACTTCAGGACAAGTTAGTATTCCAATCCACCATAACCATATTCCATATCAATTTGATCAAAATCAGACAAAACTCAAATCAAGACCTTTGAAAACAATCCCCTCATTCACCATGCTCATTAGCCTCTCATTCCAACCAAGGAAATAAGACAAATAAACCTTGCATCTTTGCTATTAGTCCATTACCAGACCATCAAATCATTGTATTTACCATGTTTTGATTGCAATAGTCCATTTAAATATTACAAACTCCAGATACAACAGAATCATTATTATTATCTTGTAGTCAATCATCAATCTACTCAAAGGGTTCACATTACTCACTCATCCAATCATCAAAGTCAAAAAACTTGTCTTCTACACCTTATCCCAACTTAGAAACATCTTTAACAACATGAATAGAATAGTATTCAAACATTACCAATCCCTCTTTTCACTATTTCATCAGGTCTCCACTATCTATGAAATCAAAGCATTGTTTGACCATTAGGACTCCATACCCTAAATCGAGTAAAACCCATAAACCAAATCCAAATTCCAAGAGACAAACACATATTTAGAGACTTTTACTATCCTCATCACCATAATAAAATCTTTCAATGATTTGTTTGAAAGAAACTATCAGATCCTTTGACTATACGTTGGAAAAGGCTACTAAATTAGGCCTTATTTGCAAAGGAGGTCACCTTTAGACTACTCCAAATCTCTTGCCAAAAATAAACTGTCTTTAGTTACATCATGAAACTCAGGATTTTATCATCTTTAAGAGTGGAGAAACTTAAAAACACACTGATCTACCAAACCCTTGTTATAGGCTGAAAATACAAACAATAGTGAGGGTTTCTTTGAAAAAACACTTACAAACCTCCAGCACACTGGCCACCACTTGAAACATTCTTTAATATGTCTTACACAACCTTTGAAACCATCACCAAGCCCATACACATTCTATTTCTCCTTTACCCTGCTTGTAACCTCCATTTTCAAGGGTAAAACTCATAATTTTGTTTTGAAACAGCATCATATCCTTGCACCTTTCATCTTCTACTATCTTGCCACCACACAAAAACACACTAAACACATGAAAATACACTAATTACAATCCATCCCATTGACCTATTATTCCTACATCGATGGGATGGAGACCCTATTCTTTAAAATACTCTCAAACCCTGTTTTGAGGGTTTAACAAATTCAAGTCTCCAAAGCCCTTCTAAATTGAAAGATTCTTCTTCAAAACACTTCAAAATAAGGAATGATTCACTGCCCCATAAAGAACAAAAAATTGATAACACCTAGACCTCAGTACAGCCCGTACAGGGACTGGTAAAAGAAGAGAAAACTCAAAATTTTGCAGAATAGAGTCTTTATTTAAAAAAAATTGATTACAAGAATACAATTAATCCCTTTTTCCTCACCTTACAATGATTTTATAGCTTTTTCCTTCTTAATAACTTCCTTTCCAACTTCCCATCAGTGCAAACTACCTCATAACTCCTCATATTCCTGATTTTCTTGTTTTTTGTCAATTTAACAACTTATTGCAATATAATCAGATTTTGCATTTTTCATCTCCTTAACTTCCTTGGACCTATTACATGGATTAAATACATTCAAATTAATCATTACATGGCCTTGAAACATTATTTTAGGCTTCAACACACAAATTTGAAAAATTATCCTTTTGAAGGCATTACATGATCTAGGTGCTCCTGCACCATACAACCAACCAACTGAAACTTTCAAAGTCCCTTAGAAGCATGCTTGTACCTGGAAAAAAAAATCAAAATTTCCTTGTTCTACTTCTTCTTCATTTGCATTTGTCTTTTCCTTTTCTGTATCACTTGTCTTCACTTTATCTTTGCTTTCTTTTGTCATTTTTTTTCCTTTCATCTCTATCTGCTCTTTTCCTTTTTTCCTTTCCCATTCTTCATCATCAGGTTCACAAATTTTTTCCTCTTTCAAAAGGACATAGGACTGTCCTTTTCATCTTTTCACCAACTCTTTCTCAACCAAGGACATAGGACTGTCCTTGGACACTTTTTTTGACCTTCTCTTAACCAATCTTCTCTCCTTTTCATCTTTTCATCTACTCCCATCAGTGGAGTATCCTTCAACAGGGCTGCAAATCTTCTAGTGCTTCTTCAGACATAAATCCATCAGGTTCTAACTGCAACACAACTCAACAACCTTCTTTGCCTCACCTAGGTGTCTCCGCTTTGCTCTCACTAGTCTCTTGGACTTTCTCACTGCAGCTTAGATGGATAAGCACCTGCAACCAATGAACAATCTCAACCTACTATCAACAACAACTTAATCACAAACAACTTTCCCAAAGCATCTTCAAGCTCTGATACCAATTTGATGCAGAGGCATCATACCAACAACCTTCATTCTTCAGGGTAAATCAAACCCCAATTGAATCAGGAGAAGATCAAATTTAACAAATTCACTACTCTTTTCATCAAAATCTCATGAAACTTCCGTTGATTCTTCAATTCTACAAAACTTTAGGACAACAAGTTAGTATTCCAATCCACCATAACCATATTCCATATCAAGTTGATCAAAATCAGACAAAACTCGGATCAGGACCTTTGAAAACAATCCCCTCATTCACCATGCTCATTAGCCTCTAATTCCAACCAAGGCAATAAGACAACTAAACCTTGCATCTCTGCTATTAGCCATTACCAGACCATCAAATCACTGTATTTACCATGTTTTGATTGCAATAGTCCATTTACAAATTACAAACTCCTGATACAACAAAATCATTATTATTATCTTGTAGTCAATCATCAATCTGCTCAAAGGCTTCACATTACTCACTCATCCAATCATCAAAGTCAACAAACCTGTCTTCTACACCTTATCCCAACTTAGAAACATCTTTAACAACATGAATAGAACAATATTCAAACATTACCATTCCCTCTTTTCGCCATTTCATTAGGTCTCCACTATCTATGAAATCAAAGCACTATTTGACCATTAGGACTCCATACCCTAAATCTGGTAAAACTTCCAATAGACAAACACATATTTAGATACTTTTACTATCCTCGTCACCATAATAAAAGCTTTCAATGATTTGTTTGAAAGAAACTATCAGATCCTTTGACTGCACGCTGGAAAAGGCTACTAAATTAGGCCTTATTATCAAAGGAGGTCACCTTTAGACTACTCCAAATATCTTACCAACCATAAAAAGTCTTTAGTTACATCATAAAACTCAATATTTTATCATCTTTAAGAGTGGAGAAACTTAAAAACACACTGATCTACCAAACCCTTATTATAGGCTGAAAATACAAACAACTGTGAGGGTTTCTTGGATAAAACACTTGCAAACCTCCAACACACCAACCACCACTTGAAAAATGCTTTAATATGCCTTCCACAGCCTTTGAAACCATCACTAAGACCGTACATGTGCTATTTCTCCTTTACCCTGCTTATAACCTCCATTTTCAAGGGTAAAACTCATAATTTTGTTTTGAAATAGCATCATATCCTTGCAGCTTTCATCTTCTACTGTCCTGCCACCACACAAAAACACTAAACACATGAAAAGACACTAATTACAATCCATCCCATTTACCTATTATTCCTACATCGATGGGATGGAGACCTTATTCTTTAAAAGACTCTCAAACCCTGTTTTGAGGGTTTAACAAATTCAAGTCTCCAAAGCCCTTCTAAACTGAAAGATTCTTCTTCAAAACACTTCAAAATAAGGAATGATTCACTGCCCCATAAAGAACAAAAAATTGATAACCCCTAGACCTCAATACAGCCCGTACAAGGACTGGTAAAAGAAGAGAAAACTCAAAATTTTGCAGAATAGAGTCTTTATTTAAAAAAAATTGATTACAAGAATACAATGAATCCCTTTTTCCTCACCTTACAATGCTTTTTATAGCTTTTTCCTTCTTAGTAACTTCCTTTGCAACTTCCCATCGGTGCAAACTACCTCATAACTCCTCATATTCCTGATTTTCTTGTTTTTTGTCAATTTAACAACTTATTGCAATATAATCAGATTTTGCATTTTTCATCTCCTTGACTTCCTTGGACCTATTACATGGATTAAATACATTCAAATTAATCATTGCATGGCCTTGACACATTATTTTAGGCTTCAACACATAAATTTGACAAATTAGCCTTTTGAAGGCATTACATGATCTAGGTGCTCCTGCACCATACAACCAACCAACTGAAACTTTCAAAGTCCCTTAGAAGCATGCTTGTACCTACAAAACAAAATCAAATCTTCCTTGTTCTACTTCTTCTTCATCTGCATTTTTCTTTACCTTGTCTGTATCACCTGTCTTCACTTAATCTTTGCTTTCTTTTGCCATCTTTTTTTCCTTCCATATCTACTTCTCTTTTCCTTTTTTCCTTTCTCATTCTTCATCATCAGGTTCACAAACTTTTTCCTCTTTCAAAAGGACACAGGACTTTCCTTTTCATCTTTTCACCAACTCTTTGCTCAACCAAGGACATAGGACTATCCTTGCACACTTTTCTTGACCTTCTCTTAACCAATCTTCTCTCCTTTTCATATTTTCATCTACTCCCATCAGTGGAGTATCCTCCAACAGGGCTGCAACTCTTCTAGTGCTTCTTCAAACATAAATCCATCAGGTTCTAACTAGAACACAACTCAACAACCTTCTTTGCCTCACCTAGGTGTCTCTGCTTTGCTCTCCCTAGAATCTTGGACTTTTTCACTGCAACTTAGATGGATAAGCACCGACAACCAACCAACAATCTCAACCTACTATCAACAACAACTTAATGACAAACAACTTTCCCAGAGCATCTTCAAGCTTTGATACCAATTTGATGTAGAGGCATCATACCAACAACCTTCATTCTTTAGGGTAAATCAAACCCCAATTGAATCAGGAGAAGATCAAATTTAACAAATTCACTACTCTTTTCATCAAACTCTCATGCAACTTCCTTTGATTCTTCAATTCTACAAAACTTTCGGACAACAAGTTAGTATTCCAATCCACCATAACCATATTCCATATCAAGTTGATCAAAATGAGACAAAACTTAGATCAGGACCTCTGAAAACAATCCCCTCATTCACCATGCTCATTAGCCTCTAATTCCAACCAAGGTAATAAGACAACTAAACCTTGCATCTTTTCTATTAGCCCATTACCAGACCATCAAATCACTGCATTTACCATGTTTTGATTGCAATAGTCCATTTACAGATTACAAACTCCTGATACAACATAATCATTATTATTATCTTGTAGTCAATCATTAATATGCTCAAAGGGTTCACATTACTCACTCATCCAATCATCAAAGTCAACAAACCTGTCTTCTACACCTTATCCCAACTTAGAAACATCTTTAACAACATGAATAGAATAGTATTCAAACATTACCAATCCCTCTTTTCACTATTTCATCAGGTCTCCACTATCTATGAAATCAAAGCACTATTTGACCATTAGGACTCCATACCCTAAATCTGGTAAAACTTCCAATAGACAAACACATATTTAGAGACTTTTACTATCCTCATCACCATAATAAAAGCTTTCAATGATTTGTTTGAAAGAAACTATCAGATCCTTTGACTGTACGCTGGAAAATGCTACTAAATTAGGCCTTATTTGCAAAGGAGGTCACCTTTAGACTACTCCAAATCTCTTACCAACCATAAAAATTCTTTAGTTACATCATGAAACTCAGGATTTTATCATCTTTAAGAGTGGAGAAACTTAAAAACACATTGATCTACCAAACCCTTGTTATAGGCTGAAAATACAAACAATAGTGAGGGTTTCTTGGATAAAACACTTGCAAACCTCCAGTACACCGGCCACCACTTGAAACATTCTTTAATATGTCTTCCGCAGCCTTTGAAACCATCACCAAGCCCGTACACGTTCTATTTCTCCTTTACCCTACTTGTAACCTTCATTTTCAAGGGTAAAACTCATAATTTTGTTTTGAAATAGCATCATATCCTTGCACCTTTCATCTTCTACTATCATGCCACCACACAAAAAACACTAAACACATGAAAATACACTAATTACAATCCATCCCATTGACCTATTATTCCTACATCGATGGGATGGAGACCCTATTCTTTAAAAGACTCTCAAACCCTATTTTGAGGGTTTAACAAATTCAAGTCTCCAAAGCCCTTCTAAACTGAAAGATTCTTCTTCAAAACACTTCAAAATAAGGAATGATTCACTGCCCCATAAAGAACAACAAATTGATAACCCCTAAACCTTAGTACAGCCCGTACAGGGACTGGTAAAAGAAGAGAAAACTCAGAATTTTGCAGAACAGATTCTTTATTTCAAATTTTGATTACAAGAATACAATGAATCCCTTTTTCCTTGCCTTACAATGATTTTTATAGCTTTTTCCTTCTTAGTAATTTTCTTATTTTTTGTCAATTTAACAACTTATTGCAATATAGTCAGATTTTGCATTTTTCGTCTCCTTGACTTCCTTAGACCTATTACATGGATTAAATACATTCAAATTAATCATTACATGGCCTTGACACATTATTTTAGACTTCAACACACAAATTTGACAAATTAGCCTTTTGAAGGCATTACATGATCTAGTTGCTCCTACACCAGTTTATAAGATAAATATATAGTTTTCTTAATTCTTCTCCCTTCCTCTCTTGACTGTTATTTAATTTCTAATCAAGTAGCATAGTACAATTTCTTATTTCATAAATTCTACAAGCTTAGGATTGAGAAATTAAGAATCAAACACTATTGTACTTATAGCAACATTACTACATTTGTGCAATGATTGTATATGCATATTCTTTGAATCTACACTCAGCTCTAAAAGTTGTCTTTCATTATCTAGTTGAGTACAGATCATCTAGATTTGAACATACATAAATGAGTCAATTAATCAAATATATAGTTTGCTTTGTTTGTTTTTAGCAACTAGTATAACATTTTTTATGTTTTATTTTGTGCTTCTTTAAGAATCCCTTAATTCTTGCCTGCTAATGGTATATTTTGCAAATACATACCTTAAGAATGACCTTAGCAGATGATGTTAATCTAGAAGAATTTGTAATGACTAAGGATGAGTTTTTTGGAGCAGATATAAAACATAAATGCCAACTCATATTGAAATGTTAGCAAATTTAGTGATTGTCTTGAATATGACTTGAATTTAATGAGGGGTTTGAAGTTTTCTACTTGATCTTAGCAAATAATCTTAATCTAGAAGAATTTGTAATGACTAGGGATGAGTTTTCTGGAACATATATAAAACAAAAATGCCAACTCATATTGAAATGTTAGCATTCAATCATTGTTTCATATGACTTGAATTTAATGAGGGGTTTGAAGTTTACTTGACCTTAGCAGATGATGTTAATCTGGAAGAATTTGTAATGACTAAGGATGAGTTTTATACATATATAAAATAGAAATGCCAACTCATATTGAAATGTTAGCATTTAGTGATTGTCTCATATGACTTGAATTTAATGAGGGGTTTGAAGTTTTATGCTTGCATTAGTGGGGCAGATGTGGTAGTTTGCATCTTATTGTAAAATCTCAAGGTTGAATAATCTACCTAGATATTATTATATTTGTATGTTCCATCTCTAGTCTGGCTCTAATGTTAGACTATACTTAATCATTTGTGTTCAAAGAATGTTGAATGTCATATTGGGGAGTTGAAGATGCCGAGCAGATCATATGTCGATGACTTTATTCAAGGGCCATTCCTATGAGTGTGCTTAAAAATATTTTTGGAGGTTATGTATGTTTATTGGCCATGAAGTGTTGTATCTGGGTTGTACCCAGAGCTGGCTTTTGTTTTGATCCAATTTTAATGTTCTTTCATTTTAGATTTGTTGTGAGAAAGTTGTCATTCAAAGGGTTTATATCACCCAAAATTGAAAAACCCAAATTTGTAGTTTTCCATTTAAACCCTTTTGGAGGTTATGTATGTTTATTGGCCATGAAGTGTTGTATCTGGGTTGTACCCAAAGCTGGCTTTTTTTTTAGTCAATTTTAATGTTCTTTCATTTTAGATTTGTTGTGAGAAAGTTGTCATTCAAAGGGTTTATTTCACCTGAAACTGAAAACCCCAAATTTGTAGTTCACCATTCAAGGGTTTAAACAGTTTACCATATTTCAACTATTCAAGCCAAAAAAAATTGCACTATCACTTGGTGGCGAGGGCTTCATACTGTAAAAAATATATTAAAAACATCAATTTTGTTCATGAGTTTATAGTTTTCCCTTCAACTATTCAAGCCAAAAACGGAATACACACTGCCATTTTCACATATTATTGCCAAAGATGAAAATTTCACACTAATATTCAAACTTCAAAACATTTGTTTCACAAAAATTACAAACACTCATATGGCCATTGTTGTGTGCCTATAAAAAACCACCAACTCTCTTAATAAAACCTTATGGCTAAAAAAAAATCACATAAACCCCAAACTCCCACGCATAACCTGCCAAGACCACAGAAAAAATGAGTTGTAGAAGAGGAGGAGAAGAGCATGAAACCTAGGGTGTTGATTTGTATTTATTGACGCTCAAACCCTAGCTCGGTCAATGTCCTCTCGTCCAAAACACTTCTGCCTAAACAAGCAAAATGGTCGGGCCCTCTTTTTTTTTTAATTTTATAACTCATTGTTTTGGCCGATATGTATTTGGCTGGAGGGATTTCGACCAAAACACTATCGGTTGAAAAGGTGTCGCCACGTCGGTGTCATGTCATTGCCGCGTGGTTTCAATCGAAAGCCACTCAGCCAAATACCTTCCAACCAGAAACAATTCACTTGGAACTATTTATTTGGCTAAAAGTGTGACACACTATTGTGCTTTTACCCAGGTTCATCCCATAGTTTGATGGATAAGTGATGGTGTTGTTGTTGTGGCCACCAAGGTTCAAACCCTTGTTGGGCTATTCTGATCACAAGCCTTGTGTCATTACTAATCTAATGTGTTCACAAGTTTGAACCTTAACATTGATGTTGTTGGTGGTCATGCCAAGTGACTTGGTGCTCCAATATGCTCATGCTAGGGATGAGGCCCCTTGGAGTGGGGCAAATTAAAAATCCCTCCTTACTAAGAAAAATAAAATAAAATTTCTCAACAATTTGTAAATGTATTTAAGATATCTATAGTTTAAAAATAGACATACTCTCAAATTTATGTATTATTTAATCTAAATTAATTTATTATTTAATATGTATTTAAGATATCTATAGTTTAAAAATAGACATACTCTCAAATTTATGTATTATTTAATCTAGATTAATTTGTTCTAGAGGGAAAGTTTATTTTCCTTTATATAAAATATCATTTTACAAAATAAAAATAAAGTTAATGGGCTTTGGTTTATTAGGGGTGAGGAGCCCATAGTGGAGCACCCTACCTCTAGGTTTTTAAATTTCATAGCATATGATTTCAAATGAGTCCCAATTTTGTACAATTTATTTGGCAATTTGATTAAAAAATATAATTTTAGGGTCACATCATCAAATATGATGTCACATCAACATGTTTTTTGTTGAGGTATCCAAAAAAGTTCAAAAACCACATCAAACCCAATAGTGGGGCACTAAGTCATGTGAATATGTTTCGCTGATGTGACATCACATGATTTGTTAGATTGTGTAATTTATGGATAAAAAGTGTTTTGCAGTTGGATATTAAGGTGCTCCACTGTGGGGCCCACTGAGGACTACTTCTATCCCCACTATTGGTCTTCACCCCACTATGGCCCCCTCTCCCCTAGTGAAGTTGAATCGTGTCGCTAAGTGCAAAGCCTCAACATCATAATGGATGAGGTCAGGATCTTGTCTTGGGTGACTTTCCAGAATGGATACCCCTCGTAACAAGTTTCATTCTAAGGAGCACAATGGATACCCCTCATAGGGGAGAGGATCTAGTAGTTGTGCACCCTAACTTTGCGCTTCTAATTATCCTACGTGGAAATTTCAAATCACTCCCAATTTTTTACAACAGCTTACTTGTCGAGTCCCCTGCTTATAACTTTCCTTTCATGGCCACATCATCAAATATGATGCCACATCAGCATGCTTTTTGTCATGCTGTCCAAAAAGGCCCAAAAAAAAAGTGAGACCAATACTTGTGCATTCACATCATGGGTAGTTGAGCGCTGATGTGGCATCACATGATTGGTTGCTTTTTAGAGCAAAGGAATACATTTGTTTAATAATGGGTAGTCAAGTCACAACTATTGGGCATTATATAAACAATTACTATCACAACTATTGAGTACTATATAAACAACTACTATCACAACTATTGAAACATGCTCGGCTGCTCCTCTCCCCTAAAGAGGTTTCAACCTAAGAAACAGGATGGATCCTTGATTCTCGTGATAAAAACAATATCAATTCAAAACCCGTGCTACCCAAATAGATAGCAAAAAAACAAAGATCTTGTGGACGAAATATAATCCTCCATTAAAAATTAAAATAAAAGGTGGCCCCAGGTAAACTCAACTGCAAGCAAAGGAATAAGGATTAAACCGTGAGTACTTAAAAGGACTCCGTCCATAACCAGATGCAAGTTGAAAATCCAACGGTTGACGGCCAAGCAGGTGGCGCGGCGCGGCGAGCCTGCGATGATACACCAATTATTAATCTGCCGGAGTTTACCAAACCCAGCTTTAAAATGATGAGAAACAGAGTTACAGGCAGCTTTAAAGTCAAAGCAACCCGTATTATCAAAGCCAGTCCAGTCCGTCCGGCAAGGCACTTCCGCTAAATTGGGATACAAATCTTCATCATTACATCTTTTACTGGCAACGTGCGGGAAAGCTCACTGAACGGCTTGGCTTTGCCTTTGTCTTTGCCTCGGCCTGCACTGCGAAAGCGCCGTCCTGTGTGCGCAGGCTGTAAAGGCAGCCCAATTTATTGCCACTATTTTAACGCCGTAAGTAATCATTCGCGATTCTTGACTAGACGTAACATAAGCTCTCAGTCTTGACAACTAGTAAATTCTAATAATTATGAGCGATACAATTCTCAGGGTACTAAGCGCCATCATTTCAGTGGAGATATCAAGGCAATACCCACGCGCAGTGACCCGCCGGGTAACTTGAGGGTCCGCCCGGCCGGCCGCCGGGCTACGTCAACCATACGACTAAAGGTGGCAGCCGCCGTGTATGATTGCTTCGGGAAGGAGAGAATGTGTATGATATGATGTGAAGATGGATGATGGGACATGAGCATGTGTTTCGGGTGCTTTTAAGAAAAATGGGGCAAACGGCCCACTGCGCCTTAAACAGGAAGGGTCCTGTGAAAGGGACGGGGCAACCGCCTGGGCCCCGGTTAGGCATAAGGCATTCGGGCTTTCTTGTGCCTTTCGCTTGCGCCTGGGCCCCTCTTCGCGGTTCGAGATTTCCCGACAGAAGGCATTACATTAATGCTCGCTTCAGTAAATGCATTGCTCTGCAAGTTCCGGACTGCTGGTGACTCCCGGGCCCTCAGTGCCAACCCCTGGGATCGCTTTCCAAAGAACTGTTGTGCCACCTATGTATTTCGCCATTAATGTTGATGGCCTTGTTTTTTTTGGAGGATCAACAAAAAAAAAAAAAAGGAAAGGAAAGGTTCTTCTATAGACCACTATATCATGCTATTTGTTTGTGGATCTATAAATGATTTGAAGTATATGAGACTGTCTTGCAGGGGGCACCTAACTCGTGCTTTACAATATGAAGTGTACGTACCCTACGTCTTGCACAATTTGAACCTGTGACCTCTCTTTCAAAAGTTTTCAAATTAACATATTGAGCTGATTAGATCTTTAGTCATTAATGTTAATAATCTTTTTGGAGGATCAAATGAAAGATAATCAAGTAGTGTGTGATTAAAGGTTTTCAAATTACCATATTGTGTTGTTTAGATCTTTGCCATTAATGTTAATAACTTTTTTGAAGGATCAAATGAAAGTAGTGTGGGGTCAAAAGTGTTTTAGGTTAACATATTGTGTTGTTTAGATATTTCGCCATTTATTTTAATAATATTTTTGGAGGATCAAATGAAAGATGGCCAGTGTGGGATCAAAAAATTTCAAATTAATATATTGTGTTGCTTAGATCTTTCGACATTAATGCTAATAACCTTTTCGAAGGATCAAATGAAAGTAGTGTCGGATAAAAAGTGTTCATATTGTGTTGCTTAGATCTTTCGTCATTAATGTTAATAACCTTTTTGAAGGATCAAATGAAAGCAGTGTGGGATCAAAAGTGTTTTAGGTTAAATTATTGTGTTGTTTAGATATTTCATCATTAATGTTAATAATCTTTTTGGAGGATCAAATGAAAGATGACCAATGCAGGATCAAAAGTTTTCAAATTAAAATATTGTGTTGCTTAGATCTTTCGACATTAATGTTAATAACCTTTTTGGAGGATCAAATGAAAGCAGTGGGATAAAAAGTGTTTCAGGGTAACATATTGTGTTGCTTAGATCTTTCGTCATTAATGTTAATGACTTTTTTTGAGGATCAAACGAAAGCAGTGTGGGATCAAGTTTTCAAATTAACATATTGTGTTTGCTTAGATCTTTCGTCATTAATGCTAATAACTTTTTTGGAGGATCAAATGAAAGTAGTGTGGGATCAAAAGGGTTTCAAGTTAACATATTGTGTTGTTTAGATATTTTGCCATTAATGTTAATAATCTTTTTGGAGGATCAAATGAAAGATGACTAGTGTGGGATCAAAAGTTTTCAAATTAACATATTGTGTTGCTTAGATCTTTCGCCATTAATTTGTTAATAATCTTTTTGGAGGATCAAATGAAAGATGACCAAGCACAGTGGGATCAAAAAATTTCAAATTAACATATTGTGTTGCTTAGATCTTTTTCCATTAATGTTAATAATCTTTTTGGAGGATCAAATGAAAAATGATCAAGAAATTTGGGATGAAAATTTCATTAAAAGTGTTTTAGTTTAACATATTGGGTTGTCTA
Source organism: Sequoia sempervirens (assembly GCA_007258455.2). NCBI lineage: Eukaryota > Viridiplantae > Streptophyta > Pinopsida > Cupressales > Cupressaceae > Sequoia > Sequoia sempervirens. The sequence goes on from VDFB02271358.1 coordinate 1,018,812,367, forward strand.
GATATTTCGCCATTAATGTTAATAATTTTTTTGAAGGATCAAATAGAAGATGACCAAACAGTCTGTGGGATCAAAAGTTGTAGTAAAAATGTTTCATGTTAACACAATATTTGTTTGTTGTTGCAGCGGTTTTTGGATTAGATTGTGTGAGATTTTTTTGCATCAATGTTTCAGATCACACTCTGTGATTTATCATCAGGATGAAAGAACTCAAGGAGAGAAAGATTATTAGTTGCAGACCAAGAACAACCTAAATAGAAAAAAGGAGGGAGGAAGGGGAGGAGGGGAGAGAAGGCTACACAACCCAAGGAGACAAGACAAATAAGAATTAAAAATTAAAGGATATTGAACTAAAAATCAAAATTTAAAGAGACCAACAAAAAGAAGGAAAGCAAAAAAGACATTACACAACAAGACTAGAAAAATAATAAAAAGACAAGGAATTGGTAAAAAGAAGAGGAGAATAAACAAGAGAACAATGAAGGAAATTAAGAAATTAAGAATAAAAGAAAGGAAATAAATACCCATATGCATGTATATATGCACATATATATGTGTGTTTTAACTAAATTACTTGCACAAAAATACTATGAAAACTAAAATAAGAGCACAAAAACATGGTAATACAATACAATTAATAATATAAAAATATATCTATATAGAGAACAATAAAAGAAACAAAGAGTAAAAAGCAATTAAAGTATTTACATGTTGAGAAAAGAATAATTAGGGAATAAAGAAAAAAATCCATAAAGAAAATAAAGGAGTAATAAAGATGAATAAAGAATTTAAAGAAAAATATTATGTAGCAAATAAATAGAATATATAAATAAATAAAAGATAGGAAAATTCACCAAATAAAAAAGAAAAAACAAAGAAGTTGTAAAGAAGAGTAAATGATTAAAAGAAAAATAATGTAAAGTAAATAAATAGAATATAAGCAAATACAAAGGAGAAATGAGAGAAAGTTCGGAAACATCAAGAAAGAAAATAAAGAAACAAAGAAACTATACTATAATATTAAATAAAAGAAAAAGGAGCATGTAAATAAAGGAATATAAGAATATATACTAATATACAAACTTAAATATTAATATATATAAATACATATCAGAAAATAAAAATGAACAAGACAAGAAATGAAAACCAATAAAATTGAAAGAAAATATGAAAAATTACAAGCAAAAAGGGAGTTAAAAAGACAATAAAAAAACCTTGCAAAATGTGTGTGTGTGTGTGTGATACATGTGAATATCTATATACTGACATATATGTATTCTACACAAACAAATAAACATAAATTCAAATCAAGAGAAAGTGAAAGGCAAGAAGAAAAATAAAACGAAAACACTAAAAAAAAAGAAAACACAACAATACAAAAAATCAACAACAAAAAATAAATCAAATTGATATATATAAAAAAGAACATGGAGCAAATAAATAAAGGTATATAAGACTATATACTACTATATAAAACATAAATATATATCAAAAAAAAAATGAACAAGATAAGAAACGAAAGCCAACAAAAATGAAAGAAAATATAGAAATTACAAGCAAAAGGGGGTTGAAAAGACAATCACAAAACCTTGCATAATTATACATTTAAATCCCTATATACTTACATATATATATTCTACACAAACAAATAAACATAAACTCAAATCAAGAGAAAGTGAAAGGAAAGAAGAAAAATAAAACAAAAACACTAAAAAAGAAAAACACAACAATATAAAAATTCATCAACAAAAAATAAATCAAATTGATTGATATATAAGGAGAAGGGAAACCACTTTAAGGATGAGCCTCAAACCAAGAACTAAGCAAGGAAAAAAATGACTTGAAGAGGCAACACAAGAGAACAAAGGGGGGAGGGTTTGGAAAGAGAAACACAAGAGAACAAAGGGGGGAGGGTTTGGAAAGAGAAACACAAGAGATAGAGGAAGCCAAAAAAACAAGAACAAAGACAAAGATGAAAGAAGAAAACCAAGGATATAAAAGGCAAGGAGAAGAGAAAAGAGACTTTAAAAATGAAGGAAAAAACTGGAGGGAATAAGGCAAGAACACAGGGAAATGCTCGAAAAAACCCCCAAGGAAAGGGGAAAAGAAGAGGAAGAAACAGAGAAGGACAGGGTGAGAAAAGAACAAACCAAAACAAAAACCCAGAAACCAACAAAGGACCCTGAAAGGCAAAAGACCACCTACGAGCCCAAGAGACCAAGGGATGGAAGAAAGATAAGGAAGGAGGCGCATAAAGTATTAATGCGAGGAAGGGAGATGGTGGGTTCTAAGGTTGGTTAACAAGGGATGCCAAGCCTGACTCAACCTCCACCCCTCGTCATGATTGAGGTTTAAGGGGTGGTTGTTGATTTCAATGGCTTCTTTAAGTTTCCTTTTGAAGAAATTGTCTTCTTTGAACAAGATTTGAGTGTTCTCAAGACAAATGTGGTGTTTGGTGGAAGAGGAGTGGTCGACTAGAGCAGATTTGAGAATTCGTTCATGTCTGATGTCAGCACTAAGCTCTTTGATTCTAGTGCTAAATGATCAACCAATTTCTCCAATATAAGGAGTGCCACATGAACACACTACCTTATAGACTCCAAAGTCAAGAAGAATGACTTTGGAGTCTTTGAGCAAAGGGATTCAACTTCTTAGAGTTTGGAGAGGTTTGAAAGCACATCATATGCCTTTTTTTATGGAGGATCCTAGAGATTTTTTGGGCTAAGCCATCAATATAAGGGAGGGAAGCATCAGAGAGATCAAAGAAGATGTTAGGTTAAATAATATTTGTTGTTAAATTAGTCATAAAAAATTAATCTTTTTTGATGTTATATTTTTTGTTACTATAATGAAAAAGTTTGTTGTTTTGTTTAGTTTTATTTTTTCAAATAAAATGATTAGGTTGTTCAATTTTAATTTTTTTTTTTGTACTTGAGAGTATTTTCACTATAAAGTGTTATTATGTCTCCTCCATCCCCTTGTTATAAAAGAGATACGTCCTCATTTCACACTCCTTACTAGATGTCATTCACTTGTCATTTCATATCTAAGATGATGTGAACTAGTCCTTAATTGGATTGTCAACATTTTGATTTCCACTTGATTTCTACTTATGTAAACCTTTTCATCATGGTCCATGTAGAGTTAAACCCTTTAATATAGTATATTTTCATCCCACCAATTTGTTGTCCATATAATTGTCATAATTTTGTTTTGTATTATATCCAAGATGATGTAAGCTAGTCCTTAATTGAAGCACCAACACTTTTTATTTCCACTTGATTTCTAGTCATGTCAACTTTTCATCATTGTCCCATGTGGACTTAAACTCTTTAATATATTATAATGTCTTTCCACCAATTTGTTGTCCATATGATTGTCTTATTTTTTTCTTATTTCATATCCAAGATGATGTAAGCTAATCCTTAATTGGACCATCAACATTATTGTTTTCCACTTGATTTCTACTCATGCCAAGTTTTCATCATGGTCCATATAATTGCCCTAAATTTTTCTTGTTTCATATCCAAGATGATGTAAGCTAGCCCTTAATTGGACCATCAACAGTTTTGTTTTCCACTTGATTTCTACTCATGTCAACTTTTCATCATGGTCCATATAATTGCCCTATTTTTTTCTTGTTTCATATCCAAGATGATGTAAGCTAGCCCTTAATTGGACCATCAACATTTTTGTTTTCCACTTGATTTCTACTCGTGTCAACTTTTCATCATGGTCTCGTGTGGAGTTAAACTCTTTAATATAGTGTATTTTACTTCCACTAGTTTGTTTTGTCCATATCAATACTCCAAATTTTTCTTGTTCCATATGAAAGATGATGTGAGCTAGTCCTTAATTAGACCATCAGCATTTTTGTTTTCCACTCGATTTTTATATATATAAAAACATTCCTTTCCATTCACAATTAAAATTTGAAGAATATATCTTGATCTGAGACATAATTCCAACCTCATTACTCAGCACAATGCCTGCTTTCTCCTCCACCGTCCATGGCCCTGCCGTTTCTGCACCACCATTAATTTTTCCCGGATTAAAATTTTTGACAGCTCCTGGAGTCCAGACTCACCACTGTTCGGTGCCAGCTTTCAAGAGTGCAGAACCTGCAAGAATTGGGTGACTGATACGTGTACGTCCCAACCTTCGGGCTGACGTACCATGAATAGTTGCTTTCTACGATAGTGGCAGTTATTGGAAGTACGATCGATGTACGACAGTTTGCTATATATAAAATATAACTTTTTTGTCAATTTGACGGCCATGCGCGGCCGTCAAGCGCTATTTTGTTATTGGCCAGCTGAAACGTGAAAAGGAATGCCCTTTCACACTTCGTGCGGCCAAACCTAGTTATTATCACTGTCCTACTTTTACCGCGCATTAGAAAAGGAAATTCTAAGGCAAGATTTTTATTATTATTTGATAGGTTACATATAGTGTGAGATTTGAGTATGAAACGTATGTAAATCATTATTGAGTTGTCAGAAAACAAGCTTCACTTGTCGTTTAATGGTAAATCAGCTGTCGTTGAATTATAAAAGCCTCCAAAATATCAAGTAAAAGCCTCTAAAATCTCACTTATCATATAAAAGCCTGATACAAATTGATTTGACAATTGGATGGAAAAATTCTATTTACCAAAATCTCATTTGTCACATAAAAGCTAGATAAAAATCGATTTGACAATTGGATGAGAAAATTTAATTTCCATTGCAGTGTTTTTTGTCAATTGAATGACAACTTTCTTTTTTCATTTGCATTGTTTATGTTTTAAATCTGTATGCAAATATTTATAATCAATAATATTTAATTTCTTTAAGCAAAAAATCTAGATTTGTCTAAGTTTATTTCATTCCATTATTTAACATTTATTATTAATTGTTTAATCCAGCCACATGCAACTAGAATTTGCATGTACAAACACGTACTCTCTAACATATTAACATACATATAGTTTTCTATCGACGTAATCCTTGAACCGTTTTTTAGGTGCAAGTGCTAGTATTGAAGAGTCAAGAAATGAGTACTTAAAAAAATAGAAATGATTTTACATTCAATATTAGGTGAATGGATGTGAAATTTAAAACAACTATTTTAATTTTGATTTTTTAAATATTATTAACTTTAATTTTAATTACAATTATTCTAGAGGTGTAAAGTGTATTTTTAACATTTTTCTCATTCCATTTTTATTTATTTTAAGTTTTAGTGTTTCAATAGCATATTTATGTGTAAGAGTTGACAATCAACATGAACTTGATATGTACTTCAATTACATTTTCTTGTGGATGTATATCTTATCCTTGATTTTCTTGTTTTTAGTCCATATTCAAATTTGTACATGCAACTTTGAGCCCCTTTTTCCGACATCAAATTTAATAATGGGTGCAAACCGACCCAACTCAAACTAATTGTTATCCATCCATTCAAGCACAAAAAAATCAAATTTAAATGTTAGAGTGTTGTATAAAAGGACAAAACCCTAGGTTACTTAAGGTCAGGGGATAACATCATCATTTGATCAATTTTGCACTTACAAAGAACATTGCATCAGTATTTACAATAATAAAAATATATACATAGGCATTTTTATCCTACTTAGTATGTTTTTGTTCATTACAAACATCGTTGAATATATAAAAGGGCTTGACTAAGACACATGGTAGGAAGCTAGTTGTCTTGCCTTTACTAGCATAACAAGTTCCAATGGTGCTTCTAAGACCCACCCTTCTTAGATACACGTAGTGTTACATACACCCCATTTTGTTTCCAATAAGATTTGGACCACCTTTTCTTATTTTTGCTTTTGCTTTTTGTTTGTTCTCTTAGTTCTCTTGTTCCTTCTCTTATGCTTAAAGAATGTGTTTTAAATTTAAATGGTCATGTCATGTGTTTCAAAATTCAAATCATTTGTAGATTTTTTGGGTTAGTTGTCTAAGAAGATGTCATGTTTTCAATTGTTTGTGGAAATGTAGAATTATGAGAGACTTCTAGACATTTGGAATTGATCTCCCAACCTCATGAGGTCCTAAACTTTCCCACAAGCATTCATTCTAGTGCTTAAAGTGTACAATATCCTTTAAAGTTGAAGTTTATATAATCTTGAAAGACTACTAGACATCCAAACATTATCTTAACCTCTTAATGTTTAGCCCTTCCCCATAAAATATTTTGGTAGCTAATTGAAATGACAAATACCCTTGTTACAATTGTCTTCCATGATCCCAAGGGACATCCAAATGTTTGTCTCCTTGGAGTGACCTCCAAATATCTTTTATTTCATCGCAAGGTCTATTGGGTCTAAGGTGTGTGATTTGTTGACTTTCGATGGACAAATAGATATTTAAAATTATATCTATATCATCTTGATGTCCAACCATTTTTTGTAAAGTCTCCATGGGCCACCTAGGCATTAAAATTTCTTGTTTAGGTCAACTACAAGATTTTAATGTTCTTATGGATATGTGTAATTGGATTAGTATCTCTAAATGTGTGGTTTTTTTCCACAAGTTGTTAAAGGAGTAGATGATTTAATGCCCATCATTGTTGTATGCCTTGAGATGTCTATTATCAACATTATATTTTTAAATATGCATTATGTGATGCATACCTGCCATGCTTGTATATGTTGTATTGAGTGTTTATCAATGTTTCAACTCCAGTTTTATTAATAGATATAGTTGTGATTATCAAATCTATTAAGCATTAAATATTTATTGATTATGCATTTTATTTTTTGTATCATGCTAGTCATAGATGATTTACAATAGATGTAATGATTTGACATCATGGTGATTTACACTACATGGTGGTGGATTATGTTACTTCAACTCTTATTATGTAAGGAAAGTAAGCTTGATGTTTGACTTGAGTGTGTAGATATAGGGTGGTGCGGGCGAGAAATGGGGGTCTTATCAGACTACAATTCCAACAATAATAAATCAACTCAACACTTTTCAATATTTAAAATTCAAATTGCACATTCAAATTCTTATTCATAGACAACTTCATAAAATTTCAAAACAAGAATTCCATTTTATGAATCAAATCTATAGACAGATTGAAATCTATCAAATTCAATTTCTAAATTTATTGGCAGCCAATTCAATAGATAATCACAATTCCACAGTCATCAAAAACCACAACATAGTGTATTGTTATAGCCCCCCTATTCATACACACTCTATATTTTTTCTCAATACCAATTTTCCAAATAGTAAAAACACTCCTCTTTCCAGATTGGTGAACCCCACTATAGGAAAGAAATTCTTTTCTTATACTGTTTTGTTACTCAGCAATGAAAAGCCCCCAAAACTAATCAATACCCCAAAGAATTGCATTTTCTGGATAATAAAATACATTTGATTGCTGCTCACAAGTTAGGAAAGATATCACGCCCCACCCAACCAATAGAATTTATTGAAAAATGCCTTTAAACATTTCAATGGGGTAGGAAAAATCCCTATGACAGCCTGTCTATTCACCTCCCTATGACAAACTCTAAAGAAAATCATAAAATTGATTTTTAAATACATTTAGCCTCTTATTCCTTGGTCCATGCCATGTTGATTTCCCATGCCCAGTCAAAACACATAATATGCTAGAAATTGCATTAAAAAGCATTGTGCTGGGGAAATAAGATGAATTGACCCATCTAAAGGAAATGATTTGCTAGAAAAGAATGTAGTTTATGTGCAATCTACCCACGCTAGTCATTCAAAAGACCACGCCCAACCAATATGTAAACATTGGAATTATAATTAATATTTGTTGTATTTTGATGAAGTTAAACTGCATGCCCAGCCAAATGCATTTCCATGCCCCAACCAAACACATATGTTAAAAATACATTTAAAATTTGCATAGTCACCACAGTTCATGAATTGGCCCCTACACAATTTGCCAAAACACAACAAGAAACACCAAGCAAAAATAAACAAATGAAATGGAACATTTTTTTTGGGTGATGCAAGATTGCCATTATGCTTGGGTGCCCTTGAATTAGACACGTCAGGTAAGAAAAATGCTTCATGAGTGTGGACCAAATATTCCCAATATTCTTTTATTCTTGTCTTCTTGGTGACATGGGAATCAATAATTTGATCTACCTCTTCAAGCTTCTTCATAGACAATTGTTGAATCCACTCACAAGCATCTTGAAAATTTGAATTTATATTCCCGTGTCCACTTGTCTCTCCTTCATAATATTTATACAAATCAACAACATTAAATATTGGAAAAATATCAATACATTCTGGAAGCTCAAATTCATGTGTTTGATGAAAATTTCCATAAAATCTTACACGGGACTATCTTCTTCAATTTCAACGTATTGTATGTTCCTTGTGGGAACCTCTCCTTCCTCAAATGTGTCATCACCAACTCTTCAATCTGGAATTCTTGCTCCCTTTGATGCATATCAACATACTCCTTGCATTTGGTGGCACTTTTCTCCAAATTTCCCTTCACTTCCTTGTGCAAATTATGTATATACTCAATAGCCTTCTGCTACAACTCTCTTTCTACCCAAATCTATACTATCTGATGCAGGAGCATCCTTGGTTCTTTGCAATCCTGCATCAACCAAAAAATATTTTCATTTCAGTTTTGTTCTTGTTCAGTTCTTGCTCACCAACAAGTTGGCAGATTCAACATTTCATCATATCTGCTCACCAGACCCTGCGGATCTATGTTTTCATTGTGGACATGTTCATTTTCCTTATTCCAAGATTTCAAATCGATTGGATTTTTTTCCGACAATTTGTCACTTCCGAATTAAGTGGCAGTTTCCAGAACATAGCACCAAAGCAGTTTCGAGCCTAACGACTAGTTTTGTCTCTTGTGGATCCTTCCCATAACTTGCGGATCCTGGCGATGTGTTACGAATTGTTTTGTGGAGTGTCCCCAACCTTAATTTAGGTCCACACTTCATCCTATGCACATGTCGAGGATAAATTCAAATTTAAGGCTGGCCTATTTCACGCACACGTTACGTTTCCTTCATCGGAGATTGTAATGATCTTTGGCCGACACAGAGGATTCTAGATCTCCAGATGTGATATGAATCATTGTAACAGATCATTAGAAAGACAAGTAGATGAATATTAGATTTGATATGTAAGATTTCAGCGCATATTAAGGAGCATATAGGAATATTGTAATTTGAGCATGTTGTATTAGGCCTGTGAGCCCAATCTACGAACCCAGATGTTGCCGACTGATTGTAATTGAAATTTTTGAATGTTTGAATTTGCATTTGCCTCCATATTTTGAGTGGCTTCTATTGTGTAACTCTTGTTGCACAGTCTGGGCCGTTCTCTTGAAGACCCTCCTACCGTGACTGCACCAAAATTGGTATCAGAGTGAGATTCATTTCGTAAGAGATCGTCAGAGTTTATGGAGTCCTGTTGAAGATTTGTTATGGGGTGGCAGACTGAGGATCTGACCTGCAGCTATAGAAGGCTTGTGTAAAGATGGCGGGAAGAAGAAATGGTAGAGGAAATGGAGCACGCAGAAATGCAGACCCAACTATAATGGAGATGTTGAGAGGAATTGTTGCTAGATTAGAAGCAGTCGAAACGACCCAGAGGAGAGGTCGACCAGTTGATGATGTGAGTGATGAAGAGGTAGAAGAAAAAGAAGGGGAAAGAGAAAATCAACTTGGCCTTGATCAGGGAGAAGAGAGGTTTATAAGAGCCCTAACCAGAGTAAATACTAAACCACATTTCAATCCATTGGATTATAGTGGTAAGTTGGATTCAGATGAATTGCTTGATTAGATAATGAAGATGGAGAAGTATTTTGATTTTGAAGGTACCGTCAAGGACAAGAAGGTGAAATTTTCTTGTACAAAGTTGAAAGGATGTGCATCCCTTTGGTGGGAACATTTGCAGATAGATAGGCAAAGAAGAGGAAAGGAGAAGATAAAATCATGGGATCGAATGGTGAATAAGTTAAAGATGAAGTTTATGCCTGCAGACTATCAGATCAATTTGTTCTGGAAGTTGCAGAATTTGAAGCAGAAGGAGTCAAGTGTGACAAAATATACTGAGGAGTTCTACAAGTTGAATATCAAATCTGGACATTCAGAGGATGAGGTCGAACAAGTAGCCAGATATGTGAATGGCTTGAAGCTGTCTATACAGGATGAGATTAGTTTGATCAAGTTGTTGAGTGTGGAAGAGGTATATCAATGTGCCCTAAAAGCATAAGAGAAGCTAAATAAAAGACATGAGCAAAGACAAAGAGGAAGAAGCGGAAGATTTCAAAGAGGAAGAACTTTTACTGGAGGAGGAAGAGGATCTTTTGCAGATCAGATTAAAGATAAGGAAGTCAATAAGAATGATAGTTCATACCATAGAGATGATGAAAAATCTTACTGGAGAGGAGGATATGGTTATAGAAAAGATGATAGAGGACAGGAGAAAATACTATTTAGAGGAACTTATTTTAAGTGTGGTGGAGAAGAACATAGAGCATTTGAATGTAATCAGGGAGAGACAAGTAGAAAGACAAAGAATAGTAGAAGAACAGTCTTTGTTGAGGAGGATCATGTTGGATCATCTAATAAACCAGAAGAGGGAGAAGTGTTGGTGAACAAAAGAGTATTGTGTCAAAGTGAGATGGAGTAGGAACCGTTGCAGAGAAATAATTTGTTCTAGACCATATGCAAGGTAGTTGGTAAATGTTGCAAAGTGATTGTTGACAATGGAAGCTCCAAGAACCAAGTTTATGAAGAAATGGTGACCAAATTGAAGCTGGAAATATTGAAACACCTGAAGCCCTATCAGATAGCATGGATTCAAGATGAGCATAAGATACTGGTACATGAACAATGTTTGGTGAAATTGAAGATAGGAAATTATCATGATGAATTTTTGTGTGATATCATGCCTATGGATGTATGCCATGTTTTGTTGGGAAGGCCCTGGCAGTATGATAGATAGGCTATTCATGATGGAAAGAAGAACACATATGCCCTTGTTGCTAATGGGATGAAGTAGACTTTGTTGCCATTGGAGGATGTTCTTAAAGTTGGGGTTTGTACGAATGCTAGAATTTGTTTGGTTGATGGAAGGAGATTTTTGTATGGACTGAGACATGAGAACATGTGTTATGCCTTGGTTCCTAAGAAGGCTAAATACTTGAAACATGTAGAAGAACAACCAGAGGAGATAAAGGAGTTGCTAACAAAATGTGAAGAGATCATTTCAAATAATGTACTTGATGGATTGCCACCTGTGAGGAGTATTAGTCATTGCATGGATATGATTCCTGGAGCTAGTTTTCCTAATAAAGCAGCACACTGGATGACACCGACAACGAATGAAGAGTTGAATAGATAAATGTGAGAGTTGTTGAGGAAAGTTTTGATCAGAGAAAGCTTAAGTCCTTGCACAGTACCTACTATGCTAGCACCTATGAAGGATGGAGAATGAAGGATGTGTATAAACTCTAGAGCCATAAACAAAATCACAGTGTAGTAAAGATTTCCTTTGCCCCGGATGGATGGCATTATGGATTGTTTGAGTGGAGCTAAATACTTTAGAAAGATAGATTTGAAGTGTGGATATCATCATATCAGAATCAGAGAAGGGAATGAGTGGAAGACAACATTCAAGAAAAATGAAGGATTGTATGAGTGGTTGGTGATGCATTTTGGACTAACAAATGCACCAAGTACTTTCATGAGGCTGATGAATGAGGTATTGAATAAATTCTTGGGTAAGTTTGTGATTGTCTATTTGGATGACATCTTGATTTTTAGTAAGACTAGAGAGGAACATTTTTTGCATATAAGACAAGTTTTGTAGAGGTTGAGAGAAGAGCGGTTGTTGATAAACATTAAGAAGTGTAGTTTCATGAAGGAAGCATTGGTATATCTGGGATTTGTGATATCTGTGGATAGATTGAAGATGGATCCTAAGAAGGTAAGAGAAATTGTTGAATGGCCTACATCGAAAAGCATTGGAGAGGTAAGATCATTTCATGGATTGGCTAGTTTCTACCGGAAGTTCATTAGGAATTTCAATTCTATTTGCAGTTCTATGACTGAAACAATGAGAGGGGATAAGAAATATTTTAGGTGGACATCTGGAGCATACTGAAGTTTTGAGTTTTTGAAACAGAAGGTGACTGAGCAGCCCGTGTTGGCTTTATCAGACTTTAATAAGGTATTTTAGGTAGACTATGATGCAAGTGGAAATGCAATTGGAGCAGTATTAAGTCAAGAAGGAAGATTAGTAGCTTATTTTAGTGAGAAATTGAATGATGCTAGGAGAAGGTATTCAGTGTATGACCAAGATTTTTATGCCATAGTTCAAGCCTTGAAGAAGTGGAGACATTACTTGTTGCCTAAGGAGTTTTTGTTGTATATCGATCATCAGGTGTTGCAATATTTGAATAGTCAAGGTAAGTTGAATTAGAGACACATGAGATGGGTGGAATTCTTGCAGAGTTATACTTTTGTTTTGAAACATAGGAGTGGAAAGTCAAATAGAGTCATTGATGCTTTGAGTAGGAGAAGGAATCTACTAGCAGAGATGAGAGTGGAGGTATTAGGCTTTGATGAATTGAAGAACTTGTATAAGGAAGACCCGAATTTTGTAGAACCTTGGAGAGCTTGTAAAGAACTAGTCTTGGAGGATAGGAGTCAGTGGATGGATTATTTCATTCAGGAGTCCTACATGTTGTTCAGAGGGAATCAGTTGTGTATACCCTGGAGTTCAAAGAGGGATAGCTTGGTGAAATAAAAACATAGTGGAGGATTGGAAGGGCACTTTGGAATTGATAAGACAGTAGCATTGGTAAGTGAGAATCACTTTTGGCCATAGATTCATAAGGATGTTAGGAAATTTATGCAGAGTTGCCGAGTTTGTCAAGCTGCAAAAGGGAGTAGTCAGAATGTTGGATTGTATAAGCCTTTGACGGTCCCGGAGAGACCTTGGGAGGATATCATCATGGATTTCATACTTGGCTTGCTGAAGACACAGAGAGGTAATGATTCTATATTTGTGGTGGTGGATAGATTTTCTAAAATGGCACATTTCATACCTTATAAGAAGATAACAAATGCAGTACATGTAGCTAACTTGTTTTTCAAGGAAGTGGTTAGATTGCACGGATTACCTAGGAGTATTTTTTTAGATGGAGATACAAAGTTTGTTGGTTACTTTTGGAGGACACTTTGGAAGAAGTTAAAGACAAATTTAAAGTTCAATTCTACTTTTCACCCACAGACTAATGGACAGACAGAGGTAGTGAATAGGAATTTGGGGAATTTGTTGAGATGTTTGGTTGGGGAGAAGATCGGAAGTTGGGATTTAGTCCTTGCACAAGCAAAGTTTTCTTACAATAATTTAGTGAACAGGAGTACCAGAAAAGACACCTTTTGAGATTGTTACTGGAGTTCATCCTAGAGGTATATCAGAGTTGCAAGACATCAGTAAGGAAGATAAAAGGAGTGCAGAAGTAAAGGAATTTTCATAACATATGAAGAAAGTGCATACTCAAGTAAAACAACAATTGGAAAATATGAACCAGAAGTATAAGGAGCAAGCAGATGAAAAGAGGAGACATAAGGAGTTCGAAGTTGGAGACGAAGTGATGGTGTATTTGAGGAAGGAAATATTTCCAGTGGGAACATACAATAAGGTCAAGATGAGGAAGTTTGGACCCTGCAATATTTTGAAGAAATTTGATTCAAGAAATGTGTATGAAGTAGAGTTACCGGATGGCATGGGTATATCACCTATATTCAACATTGCAAATCTACATCAGTACCATGAAGCATAATTCAGTGAAGACAGTGAAGCAAAATTGGATAAACAGTTTCCTAAACAACAATCAAATGAGATAGAAGAAATTTTGGATATTAGAGATGGGAGGAAAACACATGGAAGACAGTACAAAGAGTGTCTTGTGAAGTGGAAAGGCAGACCAGTGGAGGATTCTTCTTGGATTTCTCAGGATGAGGTAGACTGTATTGGTTTCCCTTAAGTGAGGGACTCACTTTTCAAATAACCTCAGATGTCTGATGCAAGATCATCATTGGTTCTTTGCAATCCTGCATCAACCAAAAAATATTTTCATTTCAATTTTGTTCTTGTTCAGCTCTTGCTCACCAACAAGTTGGAAGATTCAACATTTCATCATATATTTCTCACTGGACCCTGCAGATCTATGTTTTCATCATAGACATGTTCATTTTCCTTATTCCAAGATTTCAGATTGATTGGATTTTTTTTGGAAATTTATCGCTTCCAGATTAAGTGGCAGTTTCTAGAACAAAGCACCAAAGTAGTTTCGAGCCTAACGACTAGTTTTGTCTCTTGTGGGTCCTTCCTGTAACTTGTGGATCCTAGCAGTGTGTTATGAATTGTTTCGTGGAGTGTCCCTAACCTTAATTTAGGTCCACACTTCATCCTATGCACATGCCGAGGAGAAATTCAAATTTAAGGCTGACCTATTTCACGCACACGTTACATTTCCTTCATCGGAGATTGTAATGATCTTTGGCCAATGCAGAGGATTCTAGATCTCTATAAGATGTGATATAAATCATTGTAATAGATCATTAGAAAGGCAAGTCGATGAATATTAGATTTGATATGTAAGATTTCAGCTCGTATTAAGGAGCATATAGGAATATTGTATTTTGAGCATGTTGTATCAAGCTTGTGAGCCTAATCTACGAACCCGAATGTTGTCAGCTGATTATAACTAAATTTTTTGAATGTTTGAATCTGCATTTGCCTCCATATTCTGAGTGGCTTCTATTGTGTAACTCTTGCTACACGGTCTAGACTATTCTCTTTAGGACCCTCCTACCGCGACTATACCACTATCTCAATTCATCCACACTCCTTGGGTTGTACCCATACACAATTTGAAATGGACTCTTGCCCACACTTTGATTGACCGAGTTATTATAAGAAAATCATGCTTGTGCTAATGTCAAATCCCACTAATTTGTTATGTCACTTACCAAGCATCTCAATAAATTTCCCAAGCTTTTATTCACAACTTTGGTTTGGCCATCGGTTTACAGATGGTAGGCTGAACTAACCCCAATTGTGTTCCCATTTTCTTCCACAAGTTGTGCTAAAATTGACAAGAAAACTGTGTCTTGGTCTAAAATAATACTCTTTAGCAAGCCATGTAATCTAACCACTTCCTTGAAAAACAAAGTAGTTACATGGGAAGCATCATTGCACTTTTGACATGATATGAAATGAGCCATTTTTGAAAATTTATCCACTACAAAAATAGAATTGTTACCTCTTTGTGTTCGTGATAACCCCAAAATAGAATCCATACTTATATGTTCCCATGATACTTTTGGTATTGGAAATGGATGATATAATCCTATATTTTACCTCACTTCTTTTACATATTGACACATTCGACAACCTTGCACCATCCTCTATACATCTACACTCACACTTGGCCAATAATAACTCTCATTTAGCTACACCAAAGTTTTGTCCACTCCAAAATGACCACTCAAACCTCCACTATGCTTCTTCCTTATTAAATTTTCCCTCATTGAACCATGAGGTATACACAATCTCTTCCCCTTAAAAAACAAACCATCTTGCACAAAATACTCCAAACATGGAGTTTTATCCATTTCCATGGGATTACTACTTATTGTTCAAGCCTCTTTAAAATCAACATCCTTGTCATACAACTCTCACTTAGAATCAAAACCAACAACATTCACTATCAATTTAATCAACAACAAATGCCTCCAACTTAATGCATTAGCTACTCAATTAGATTTCACACTTCTATGTTTCAATACAAAAGAATAACTTCAAAGAAATGCAACCCACTTCACATGCTTTTGATGAAGCTTACCTTGGCTATTCATATATTACAATTCATGATGGTCGGTTAACAAAAAAGAACACCTTCAAAAGTAGGTAATGTTGCCACTTCTTAAGAGCTTGCATAATTGCATAAAACTCTTGATCATACATAAAATATTTTATTTTGGCTTCATTCAACGTCTCACTGAAATATGTTATTGTTCTTCCCTCTTGACATAAGAATCCTCCAATCATTGTCCCAATTGCATCACAATCAACTTGGAACAATTTACCAAAATCAGTGAGAGCTAACACAAGCTGCTCTGTTACTTTAGCTTTCAAAAGTTTAAAACTTTTCTCAGCTACTATTTTCCACACAAATTCTTTTCTATTCCCCTTCATGGTTTCCATAATAGGAGCACAATTCCCACTAAAATTCAATATGAACTTCCTATAGAATCTCGCTAAGCCATGAAAAATTATTGCCTCAAACATACTCCTTGGCGAAGGCTAATCTACAATGGCTTTTACTTTTTCCGGATCCATTTTCAAACCACTGTACTAGAAACAACAAAACCAAAATATACTAGCTCCTCTTTCATGAAGCTACACATTTTCACATTCACTAACAATTTCTCTTCTTTGAGTATTTGTAAAACTACCCTAACATGCTACAAATGCTCTTCTTTTTTCTTGCTAAAAATCAAAATATCATCCAAATACACTATGACAAACTTACCAAGGTATGGTTTCAGCACTTTTTTCATCAACCTCATGAAGGTACTTGGTACATTTTTCAAACCAAACTAAATCACCAACAATTCATACAATCCATCCTTTTTTTTAAAGCAGTTTTCTATTTATCCCCTTCTCTTGTGCGAATTTGATGGTACCCACTCTTCAAATCAATTTTGGTAAAATACTTAGCCCCACTTGAACAATCCATTATATCATCCATTCATGGCAAGGGAAACTGATACTTGATAGTTATCTTGTTTATGGTTCTTGAGTCCATACACATCCTCCAATCTCCATCTTTCTTTGGTGTTAATACTGTTAGGACATCACATGGACTTAAACTCTCTCTAATCAGCCCCTTATCCAACAACTCTTGCACTTGCTTATTTATTTCTACATTGTTGTTTACCTTGGTAACCTTTACCACTATTGTTTTGTCCTCTTCCTCTCAAAAATATGCCCTTACCATGGGAATTTTTTTTCTTGCAAGTTTCTCTTCTACCTTCAAGGCATATTGATATGCCTCTTCTACACTAGTCACCTGAAGCATACTCATTTCATCTTGTATAGAATTATGAAGACCATTTATATATCTTGATACCTTTTATATATCGTCATCCACATGTCCAACCCAAATACTTAACCGATAAAACTCCTTGGTGTACTCTCGTACATTCGTCTACCTTTGCTTCAAATTTTGCAGCTTCTTAAAAAAATCAAATTGGTAGTCTACAAACAAAAAATTTTCTTTCAATTTTGTCACCATCCTCTCCCATGTTTTAATTTTCTCTTTACCTTTTCACCGTCTCTCTAGCTACACGTGCTCCCACCACATGGAAGTGTGTCCTTTCAACTTTGCACCAATGTATTTCACTAGCTTTGGATCATCACCTAACTCCATTTAAAAATATTTTTGGGTAAAAGCACAAATTTGTGCCACACTTTATAAAGGAATCAGCCAACAACAAAAAAAATTCTGAACTTCGACCACATAAAAATGGTCTTTATGTTTTTAATTTCAAAATGATGTAAACTAATGAAAGATAGAAATATTGATGAAGTTTAATCCTATAATTTTTCAAAAGTTTTGAAATTTTTATTTATTAATTTTTTATCAATTTAAGAACATATTTTGGAATGCTAAAAATTTCAAGAAAAAGTGACGTTCACTTGACGTCAAGAAACAAATAGAAAAAAACTTCATTTCCCCTAATTTTTTTTTTCCAATTAGGTGACTTCAATATCTAGTGCATGGAAAAAAATTTGAAATTTTGATGTATATTTTTCTTGTAATAACATTTTAAAGTCAAACTTTTCAAAATTTGACAGTTTTCATTGGATGTCAACTATTATCTATTTTTTTAATCATTTTCAAAAAATAAATTATACCCTTTTGAAGAGGACTCTCTCCTCTAGTGCACCATATATTTTTCAAAAAAATAATAATATGTTTTACTATTTTTTGTTTAATTTCTAATCAACCTTTTTTTAAACTTTAACAACCTACTTGCATTATTTTAAAAATAAAATATATTAAAACTAATCAAAATATTAAAAAAATTACGTATTTGGATTCACCACTCCGAGCTCTACAAAACAGTATTTTTTTTTTAATTTTTAAAAAACATTCTAACTAAAGAAATACTTAGTTGAAGTTGAAAGTTTCAGAAAATTCTAAAAAAAACCAAGTTTGCTGCCAACTAGGATGCCACATAGATAGTTTCGGTAGAAAGGGTTTCAACCGAAACCCTTTCTACCAAAACCATGCATATAAAATAAGCCAATTTCAAAGTGGCAAAGGGAAAAATTATTATTTTTTGGATTTAGGTGAAACATATTCGATTGAAACACTATGTGCCACGTGGTTTCAACCGAAACCTATTCGATTGAAACATTTCCAGCCGAAAACATTTTACTCGAAACTATTTAGTTGGCCAAAAGTGTGACACAACTTTTTGCTTTTACCCTTTTCCATTTTTAATACCCAGACCAATAACCCTTTCAGGTTCAAAGTTCCATTGAAACTTGGAGGGTCCAACCTAGGCTTGCTATAAAGCCTAGCCATTGCTTTCAAAAATCTGCCTTCTGCCTCATCTCTATGCTCACCTTCTATTTCAATTTATGGTTTCTCTTCTTCAGCTTCATCTTCGTTGACATCTACCATTGAGATTCCTCTTCACTATGCCAATTCTATTGCTTCCAATCGTGCTCCTATATGAGCTTTGAGGCCTCTTATCATTTCTCTAAAGACCTCATGATTTGCATTACGTAGTCCTCTTCGCCCATACCCTCTTTATGCCATGTTCATAGCCCTCTGCAATTGTGGGTCTTGCTATCCTCTTACACACCCACAACAATTTCCTCAGGGTTCTTCTCCCAACACGACATAATATTGGCTCTGATACCACTTGATGCAGGTAGGAAATGGGGGTCTTATTATTAGACTATCAATTCTAGCAACAATAAATCAACTCAACACCTTTCAATATTTAAAATTTGAATTGCAAATTAAATTTCTCATTCACAAGCAACTTCATAAAATTTCAAAACAACAATTCCATTTTATGAATCAAATTGAAATCTATCATATTGAATTTCTAAATTTATTGGTAGCCAATTCAATAGATAATCAAAAATTTCTAGTCATAAAAAACCACGACACATTCACATATTATATTGTTATATCCGCCTGTCTATACACACTATATTTTTACTCAATACCAATATGCCAAACAACAAAACACTCCTCTTTCTAGATTGGTAAACCCCACTATAGGCAAGAAATTATTTTTTTATACTATTTTATTACTCAATGATGAAAAGCCCCCAAAACTAATTGACGCAACCCAAAGAATTGCATATTCTGGATAATAAAATACATTTGATTGCTACTCACAAGTCAAGAAGGATATCACGCCCCTCCTAGCCAATAGAAATTATTGAAAAATGCCTTTAAACATCAAAGGGGTAGGAAAAATCCAAAGAAAATCCAAAGAAAATCATTGAATTGATTTTTAAATACATGCGGCCTCTTATTCTTTGGTCCGTGCCAGGCCAATTTCCCACGCCCAGTCAAAACACATAATATGCTAGAAATTGAATAAAAAACCATTGTGACGAGGAAATAAGATGAATCGACCCATCTAAAGGAAATGATTTGGTGGAAAAGTAGTTTATGTGCGATTTTCCCACGCCAGTCATTCAAAAGACCATGCCTAGCCAATATGCAAACATTGGAATTATAATTAATATTTGTTGCAATTTAATGAAGTTAAACTTCATTGCCCAACCAAATGCATTTCCATGCCCCGCCCAAACACATATGTTAAAAATGCATTTAAAATTTGCCTAGTTGCCACACTTCATGAATCAACCCCTATACAATCCACCAAAACACAACAAGCACACACTTCATGAATCAACCCCTATACAATCCACCAAAACACAACAAGCAACACCAGACAAAAATAAACAAATGAAATGGAACAATTTTTTTGGGCATGCAGGATTGCCATTATGCCTGGGTGCTCTTGCATCATAGGGTTATTCCCTAATTATGGTTATATATTAGATATGGTCATCTTTGGGTTAAACTTGTGAATCATCCTCTATCTCACTCAATTTGAGTACAAGATAAATCTTGTGAATCCTTGTGTCAATTTGGATTTGATTCAATGGTGATTATGGAGCTTACTTATTATTCAAAATCGTAAAGTTTGAGTATGAGTTCTTTGCATAGGGTTTGATATCTTATTGCATTGTATTTAAATATTTACTTCAAAAGGTGTGTTTAGCATGTTTAATTATTAAGGTTGGAAAGGCCTATTGCATTTATGCATCTTTGGTATAATAAATTTGATAAATTAATTCCCTTAGAAATAAAAATATTTGATTATATAAATTAATTGTTATTATAAATATAATTTAATTTTTTAATTCCTAGTTAATTAGAAAATATTAATTAAATTTAATTATCTTGTTTGTTTGATTAAATGTATTACTAATTACTAACGAAATATTGTTTTAGCAAAAGGAAAATGAGATGAAAAAATAGAAAGTAATATTAGAAAAAGACATAGAAAAAGTAAAAAAGAGTTTTGGAAAGACAGACAAAATAAACTTGTATTTTTCATGCGCACTTTGTATTTTTAAAATTTTGCTCCAAAAACTCTCTTTTGCTCCATGGATGAAATGGAAACTTGGAAGGATAGAAGGAAGGGGAGAATGTTATTTATGGATGGGAGATTGATTGCTTTGGGAAAGGAGTGTGTTTGATTTGTTTGCTTCTACTAAGATTCATCTTCTTTGTCTACGTGGATATGGAGAGGTAATTGTTGTGTGGTCTCACAACACGTCCCAAGACTGTAAGAATTGGGGATCCAAGTGAAAATTAATGTTTATGGTAGGTGTTGGCTAGTTGAAGAGATCATTGAAATAAGTCAAAGGAAATTTTTGTTGGTACTTCGTGATTTGAGTGTATCGGGTATCGTGGGGGGCAAAAATGTTAAAATGTTAATGAAAGGTTTTGGATGAAGTGTTCTAGTTTGGGACTAAAGTGTTGCTATGTGGCGACTGATCATGCTATACTGTATAGCCCATGGTATACTGTACATCCCGACCCCCTAACCTTCGAGTGCGGGTAGAGGCCGAGGTTGGTGGCCATTCTTCTTCCTACTTTTCGCGTGATCCGAAAAAGGGAAAAAATCAATGAAAAAGGAAAAATCCAATTTTGTAGAACCTTAAAATCTGGAAGCTTCTAAGCTTGGTAAAAAGGGGTTCGGATGGGTATTTTCAGTATGATGAAAACGCGATTATTCACAAGATTGTAATAGGGTTTTTTTACTGGATAATAAAAGTATTGGATGGCTGCGGTTTGGTGGATGTAGCCCGGATTGGGTGAACCACGTTAAATTCTCTGTGTTATGATTTATTCTGTGTATGTTTTAGTTTCTCTGTTTATTATATAAAATCTGCATTTAATTGTTAGATCTGCCATCTCTAACCCTAACATAAAGGTCCAGGAAAGTGGAGGTTCTGGTGGAATCTGGGGTCTAGGAAAATCTTATTTTGGTAAAAGTTGAAGTGTTGGGTACCAGGTACTGGGTAACAATGTTAAGTTTAAAAGTTAAATGTTTAAGTTTACCCGAGGGTCCGAAGGTCTGGTAACCTGCTTAAAATGACAATTACACGAGAATACGGTTTTAAAGCATGATACTTATGATGCGTTTAAAATGATGATTTATTAATTATGGTTTTTTTTCATGAGATTCTATGAATGTTTTAAAAGGGATTTAATGTGTGGCATTTGTGCTTGTAGGAGGAATAAATTATAATGCAACATTCAAGTATGGACGGTTAGGAAAATTTGGATAGCGAATAGAATTATATCCAAATTGGGTGATACATTCTGGGAGTTTATGCAAAGGAGGAGCTTGAGTTTTCATAATACTAGGAATCTTGGTATTACGCATGCAGTGAAGGAATGCGCCAACCTCCGGTGTGACTCGTTCTCGGGCGTATTAAACCCGAGGTAGAACCAAAGTGTAGGAACATAATGTTAAAGTAATCAGTTTGAATATATGGGAAGTTCCTACACCCTATTTGGATTCAAGCTATTATCCTAGTGATAATACAACAAAGAATATCCTGAAAGATATTAAATTATTGAAGAAGGTTGACATTCATTGACTTCATTAGCAATTCTCCTGTCATTTGTCACATTCCACATGCCTTTTGATTCGCCCCTTGTATTTCCTCTCATGTACTTGTCTAATCTCCCCTATGTCTTGTTTTTATAAAAGGCCAAGAGATGTTTCATTTTAAGTTAAGTTCAAAATTTGTGGATGTCGAAGAACCAAAACTTCTTTAATTTTTGTTCTTTTTCCTATTTTATGTTCCATTCTAGATTAAAAACTTGTATGCACATAGAAGCTAATCAATAGCAAAGCTAATTTGAAAGCTACCGCCTGGTATTAAATCTTATTTAGCTAGTTGTTTGTTCTTCTAGATAAGACTATATGTTGTGTCATTTAAGGGTGCATACAGAACCTACCCGATGTCCAAATAAACTCCCTCTCTTTAAAATCTCGCATCATTCTATGCCTAGCTGTGAAGCAATCTGGGGAAGTATTTTCTTTGATTTGGTTGATTCTTGATGCATGCATGAATAATACCTGGGAACAATTTTACTTTTTCAATATTTTTTATACTTTATTTTAGAATAGATGGTAAATTTTAGAAAATGTTTCAAAAAAAGAGATAAATGAATGAAAATTTTATTGCAAATCTTTCAATCTATAATATTGTTGAATGCTTAAAGCTAAATTTACTTAAGTGAAAGCAAAGTTATTTGAAATTCATGAAATGTTATTGCAAATCTATTGATTTTATAAAATTGTCTAATGACCGGACCAAGAATATCCTTTACCTATCCTTATGATTCCTTTGAGAACCAAAAATAACCGTTTACCCCTAATGATTAACAACATTATCACAACGAACCATGATGCAAACCTAGTGTGGTCAAGACTTGACATAAACTAGCCTTGGGATTAAGCTGAGTCAGCCTAAGATTTAGGTTTTCCTGGTTCAGTCTTTCAAGTAAAGATAGGTTCCCGCGATCTGTCTGTGAGGATTTATCTGCATTGTTGGTGTGCAACTAACATTGTGATCAACAATAATTTCCCCTTTTTTATTAAATTTTTAAATTTGATTTTAAATGGAATTTCTCCATTGTCATGTCCATAATAGGTGGTTGCATATGGTCTCCTTGATATATGATTAAAAAACATAGATTGAATTTAATATATTTTAAGATGTTATTTAACTTTTAAAATGTCCAAAGTAGAGTTATGGATATGGCAATTTTCTTACAAAATCCTATTTTCTTGAAAATTTATTTGAAAATTGTGTTGTTGAGCTCACTGAAAACAAAAGGATGTAATTAATTTTTTTACTTTGTATTCCACCCAAAAATTAGAAAATTCAAAGGATTTTTCTTGAATTTTTTTAATGGAATATTTCAGATATTTTATGGATTTTCATGTTTGAAAAAGAAAGAAAATCACATTTAGGCCATAATTAAATGATTTATTTTGTAGGACAATTAGTCTCCCTTATGTTTTAATATTCTACCTCTTTTGAGTTTGTTTTAGAAAAAAAATATTTTATTATATTATTTTTCATGCCATGACAAAAATGAAAATTTTTCATGTTCAGAATTAGGATTGGACATAATAAGAAACGAGTAGATCTTAATATTTACCAAGATATAAAAAGATCCCATGCATAAGTGTGGATTTTTTAATTAAAGTGATAACTAAACTTCATGGGGTAACAAACATGATAAAATAAGAGATTTTAAGACACGATTCATATGCTTGTAATGGTGTAATTGTGAGCATATTAGACATGTCTCAACCATTTAGAGGCTAATGAATGTCATTGGGTATCCCTCCTCTCATGAGGTATGAGTCATGCTCAATGTCTATGGGACCATTGTGCCATCATATTGACACTCCTTGTCTTATTATTATGATTCCTTATCCTCGTCTACCTTTGAATTTATACTAGGCATGCGTTTATACCACCCACATGTTCATAAATGGCTTGTTGTCCCTCCTACATGTCACTTGTTGGTATATTACTTACATTGAGATATGTATACAATAGTGTGATAAGATCCTTATGAGGAATTGATGTATTTTATTATGTATTATTTGTATGAATTGAAGGTGTGAGAATTCTTATGTACAAATGTCATGATTGACATTGTATTACAATCTATTAGCTTGATTTGAACCATTTTTACTCTTGTATGAATTTATTAGTGTGTATTCCACCTTTGATATTATGCTTTGATTGACATGTTTTCCAAATGAGATGTTGTATGCATTCTATGGTATGTGGGTGTTTTCATAATCTTATGTTTGTGGTGAATGTGATTGTACCCAATTCAAATGACTATCTACTAGGTTAGTGGGGTGGGTACCACATGGTTTGATAGTGCTAAACCATTATTTTTTATTGATGAAATTGAAAGATTATTCTTGGATAGTGTGAATGAGCTCTATGGTATCTGATATATTTGTATATCTCTCATTATTGTAAATTACAAACATTATAAATTAGGTCCTTAAAACTATTGTAATAATATTATGATAATGTTTACTATTATTATGATGCAAATTATGATCCATCCTTGATAAGGATGGGACCCTTTAAATATAATAACTAATTGATATCATCTTATATTTTTTCACACCTCATTTTGTGAGGATGTTAGCATGTTTATAATGTTGAAATCATGATAATTAACTATGTTAAGTTTAGGTTAATTAATGTTTATGGATGTATTAGTGTTGGATTGATTTTTTCTCATATAATTGGCGAGGATCCTATTTTTGTTTAGTGTGTGTTGACATTGGTGTCAGATGGGCATAACATTTTGTAATGCTTTCATCATGTTTGACTATGTGGTTATTGTGGATAGAATTTCTTAATTCATAATTTTGTAATTTGGCTAAGTGCTTAGTGTAGATGGGTAATGATGTTCAATTGGCATGTTAAATAGTCTTGAGTTGGTTGTTGGAAGTTGCATAGGTAGATTTATCCCTAATTCATACACCACATCCTCTGAATGTGGGTGTGTCCATGCAAGACAAAGTGTGTTGGTTGGGTGTTTTGTGGCATTCTATCACGTCTTGGGAATTTTCCACTTATTAATCTTCTCTCATATTGGAGACCATGTCAATCTTGCATGTTGTTTGGATATTAATAATTTGGATGGTCTAATTTATTTTGACCTTGTTTGGGAAGTCCTCTAAAATCATGTGAGTCAAAATTCCCTAAAATTTTTTTTCATGAGTTGCAAATTCATTTTTCCATATTTGTTTTCAATGGTCTACAAACACAAATAAACACTTTTCAACAATTATGAATCAAAATAACAAGAATTGGAGTGAGAAAAACATGGTTACAATATCACTTGCATATGCACACAATAATATTCATCAATAATTCCTAGCCATTGATTTTTCCTCTTCAAAACTCTATATCTAGAGGCTCTCATCCTTCAATCTAAGCTCTTAGAATCATTTATCAAGCTATCATACCTACATGTTTATATTTTTTTCTATCATTATCAAATCATATCAAGGTTATACTAGAGCATTGAGCAATCCACACACTATCAACATCAAAGAGAAAATCAAATACAATAAGGGTGCACTCCATTTTCACTTATCAAGGAGAGAAGAAAATATTTTAGGTGATGGTATTATGCTTTGTATTACTTTATCTGTCATTTTTCTACCTTCAATATTTTCCTCACCCTTATTTTGGCACGCTCAGTGGGACCCACGTCGCTTTTTAACCCTTTTTGGTAAAATTTTCATGATTTTTATAATGTAAGAATAATTTTTATGTCCCAAACTATGAGGTGGAACCTCTATAGAACAAAGTTGTGCCTTTGTTTCACAAAAAGGCCCCTCTATTCTATGAAGCTATGCTTTCGTCACCTAGAACTACACTTTTTCTTTGTGCTTTGGATTTGATCATTTTGAAATTGACCTTTGATGCCTTATGTTTTATGATATCATCATCTTAAATCTTTTTTATAATTTTCTTGTAAAAATTAGGGTTTCAAGGGTTCTATCAAATTAGGGTTTCTTGCAAGTTTTGTAGGAGATCTAGGGTTTGTAACATTATCTTGAGATATTTTTAACATATGATATAATGTATTTTGGAAATATATTTATGTTTTTCAGTGTCCCATATCCTTATCTTGAAATTTTCCCAACCAAGTTAGTGGAAAAATTTAATTTATTAGGTCCTAGAGCTCATTTTAAGGCCCTATTTGTGAAATTGTGCCTATGTTTCATAGAGTGGCACCTTTGTTTCACATAGTTACACCTATGCATAATAAAATTGCACCTCTATTACACAAAGTGGTGCCTTTGTTTGGTGAATTTTCACTTCTATTTTAGTTTTTAGTTTTTAGGTTTTTTAAGATATTTTTGGTATCTAACCTTCATTTTTTAGCAACTAATTAGTGGTGAAACTATCTAACACTTGTCAAAAATCATTATCATTGATATTTACTGGCCCAAGGCTTTATTTTTCACTAATCTAGGCATCTAAAGTAGCTTAGTGGGTTAACGAACATTTTTTGCTATGTTTGGAAAGGTGTATAAATGTATGCTCTCTCCTTGCACTTAGTGTGATCTTGGAGGTCAAAATATAACCTCTTTATTTCTTATGTTGTGCTATCCCAAGGATTACTATTTTATGTGTATGCTCTCCCCTTAACTTCATGCGAGCTTGAGTGATAAAAAAAAAACCTAGTATAGTCTTTCCCATTAGGAGGCTTGCTTGGGGATTTGATCACCTCAAGGATGACCTCAACAATTTTTTTGGTGGGGTATAAAAAAGGGGCGAGTGAAATTTATACCTCAAAGTGTAGCTAACATCGTTCAATCCAAGCTATAGACCCTTGGCTTGTCATTACTCGTTTGATGATGAGAGAAGGAGAGACCCTCCTAATCATGGGCAATATCAGATGATCTCATTGTTCACAAATCCAATAACAACCTTGTGCTTAGAATCATTTACAACCTTTCAACCATTGCTTAGTGTGGTTCACGGTATAATATCATGCTTTAATTTACTTACCATATATCTCCTTAAGTAGAGGTAGAGGCTCTTTGGGAAAGATCTTAGGATATCTAAAGAAAGAGAAAAGGTGAGCCATTGTGCCACTAGATCTCTAGCTATTGAATCTTGAAAGAGAGGTGTATCACACCAATCTTTAGATATTATCCTTTAGATGGTGGGATCGCATTGAGTTAACACACCTACTTGACTAAATATAGGATTGTGCTATCATGCTTGACATGTTTTCAAGTGTAAAACTAGTGAAGCCACTTATCCTTATCACCTTGAGAGTAAAGTCAGCCAATGTGTCTTCTTGTTTGATGATATCTTGCCAAAAATCATCAAAAACCATTTCAAACAATCAAAAAACACTTATTTTTAATCTCTCAACACTTGTGCATCATCCTAAGGTGCCTCCACATAGTTTTTTGTGAAATTGTGCCTATATTTCATAGAATGGAACCTATGCTCCTTGAAGTTGTACTTGTTGGTGTGAATTAAAGTCTTGTACCTCATAATTTATATCACTGGGTAATGAGGGGACTTATTCACATGTTAAGTTTACTTAGGATATAAGATTGTTTCTAGAAGTCTTAGTTGGATTTTCTAGAACTTATCTCATCTAGATTTTATGATGATTCCTAGGTAGTTAGTTTGTAAGTCATCTCATGTCATAGGATTAAGAAAAATGTTACAATCATGTTCAATCCTATTCCTCACTTTTCCTATATATGGAAGGTCATTATACACATATGTATTATACTTCATACCTCGTCATCATTTTGATAGGTATTAATATCAAGCAAGATCATATTCTTGCATACCCTCTTGTAGAAGGTTTTCATTATTTTTACAAGTGGTCTTGGGTATTGAGCTAATCTCCAGCTCTTATAGTACCTTTATAAAATCACTATCATTTGACCACTTTAGGCCTTCAATCCATTATCTTAACATTTACAAACCTAAACTTGACCTAGGAGACCCATCCTCAACCATCATTTCGCCTGAAACATCAAAATTTCCATCTTACCCATCCAAAAACCCTTATATTTTCCTCATCTCATCACTTTCATCTATTGTCTTAACCTAAGAATCACTATCATCATCCTTAGTGTTTAACACCTAGAATACTGAGAGGGGGGGGGTGAATCAATATTCACTAAAATTCATTAACTTCATCAACTTAGATATCCCTTCAATGCATCAAATTAAACTTGCAGTAATAGAAAGGAACATAAAAAACATGCATCACATCAAAGAACACAAGAACACCAAATTTTATGTGGAAAACCCAAAAAGGGAAAAACCATGGTGAGGATTAGCTCACAATATGTTATAACTGGTTATAAGATATTATATAAAGGCTCACTACTAGGTGGAATTAGTATCTAGAGAATAGAAGAAATGGCTCACTACTAGGATAGAAAAGAGGGTGGCTCATTGCTAGAGATTTGAACTGATACAAAGCATCTGTAATATGTTGAAGATAATTCCTACCTGAACTCCTTGTGCTTGGAGTTCCTATTGGAGGGGTAGATATAGCTTTGGATTTCTCTATAAGGGCTTTTGGTAAACCCATCATTTCCACTACTTGAGCCTTCATCTTCTTCACAATCTTTTGAATTTCCTTCTTTTTGTGCTCCATGTGTACTGCACTAGATTTTTCTTCATATCTGTCATATCTTTCTTCTTTATGATCTCTAGGCATACTCAACATGTGTTCTTCCAGACTAGTAATCACATCCTCTACTACCTCATATCCCATTTCAAGGATCCATACTATCCTCAGTTCAACAACTTCCATCATGTAATAGTCTTTATTGACCATGAATATGATATCATTTATTACTTCTCAACAAAACTTTTGGGAATCCTTTCCCTTTCTTGCATGTTTTCCTATAAAGTTTTAAAGAAACCCCACAATGTAGACTTTTGAGTATCTTCATTTCCCAATCTTCTCAAATGATCTCTTATTTGAATTTCAATTGGAATATCTTTTAATCATACAAAGTTCTTTGTTATGGGAATTTCTCTAAGAAAGTAAAATAATAAACATATGATCAAGGTACGATACCACAAAAGGGTACCGAGACTCTTTGGTCTTCTGTATATTTTCTGACAATTGTTTCCTTAACAACTCACACAAGTCCACATCCACGCCTTTCTTCACCATCTCATAAGCAATATTAATTGATGTGGCAGAAACATAGTTTTCTCTATTTGTGAAAATACCTTGTATCCAATCATCATAAAAGCATATTTCACAACTGAGTGTTTAATATCCTTAACTATAGTGCAGGTTTATCAATTTTTTCACTAGTTAAATTCATTACCACTTCATTCTTCACAAATTTAAAGAGCCAAAACTAGTCTTGTTGAGCATAACCCTGTCACAACCCTAATGGATTCCTTGTTGATCAAATGTAGCATATCCAACCAGATGAATTTTTCATGAATTCTGCTTGGCACATATCCAATCCATGAACATCAACATAGCAAAAGATAGGAAAGTTATTCCAGACATCTAGTTTCTTTTCTGTTAAAATTTTATATTTTGGTTTTAACTCAAAATTATCAATAGTTAGCTCATTTACCCATAATTCTCCCAAATTTGAATGATTGTATTCTTCCATTTTAGCATGAATATATATTCTAACATCCTCAGTATGCAATACACCAAAAGGAATACTTGATAACTTTCCTTCTAGATCCGTCACATTGGATTTATCAGGGTGTTTCTTGAACTTGGGTCAAGGTCGGTCCACAACTTTAACTAATTGAGGGGTGAACATCTTGAAATACTTATGAAACTAGGGAAAAGTAAGAAACTATAAATAACTTTGAATCCTTGACGGTCAGGGTTTCATGTGACACTTCGAAAACACTTCACTTCACTTTTACTATGCTCTTCACTTTTCAATAATTCTATCACAAATGGACTTTTCATATGCGAAACCACATATATACACCTTTTGGATGACCTAAAATGCATTAAATGCATTGATTTGAAGTTAGGTAAAAAAATTGGTAACCCTAACTATATCATCATAGGCACCTTAGATCTCTTAGCAAATTTTTGCATCAAGAGACTTTTCACCAGTGATTTCACAAATAGACCGAGCATATCAAATCACACCATGTATCAACGTGTTGATGACATCAACACCATATATTTTATAGGGGCTTAAATATTGTTAGGTGAAAACTCCCTTGAGCCAAAGCTCTTCATTTTGTTTCCAGAGGAAACATCTACACAAGGAGTTGGTACAAACTCATTCTTCACTTCACTATCTTCTTTCTTTCTTTCTAGATCTTATTCATTTCCTTCTTCATATCAATCGGATCCACATTATTTTTTAGATTAGCCTTCTTTTGTGAAACAAAGGGTTTCACATTCTTTCTTCTGCAAAACTTTGCTATGTACCCTAGTTTGTTGCATTTGTAACAAGTGACACCTTTTTGAAAAAGCTCACTTCTTTCTATTCTATATTTGTATCCATTAGCCTTATGTCCAAATCCATTGCATGCATAATCATAGCCATTGAATGATTGAAACATCATTCCATTATTATAGTCATTCATCATCTATTTTTTGCATTCACCTGCTCTATGACCAAATCTATTGCATGTATAACATTGACTAGGAAATGATTGAGAATTTTGATTCATTCTACTTCTACAATCTATATCTTTATGTCCAAATTTATTGCAGGAATAATAGTAACCATTGAAAGATAAATACCTTTGTGCATTAGGTTGTCTGATAGGAGGCCTTTTAAAATCTTTATTCTGGTTCCATACCTTCATGTCATTGCTCTTCTTGTAATTATTTTTATTAGAATTGTTTGGGGTCTAATCTATCGTTAAATCTTCTCCTTTCTCAAACCCTAATCCTTAGTTTTCCTTATTTTTCCTTTTTTCCAACAACCATCTCATCAAGTAATGTGGAGCTCTTCTTGAATCCTTGCTTTCTCCAAATCTGATCTCAAAGTTATAATCTCTTATTCAAGCTTTGAATATTCTTTAGATTTATCTTTTAGTTTGGCATTCAGACATATGGCATACATCCATCGACATGATATCACACAGTACTTCATCATGATATGATCCTATTTTGAATTTCACTAGAAATTTCTCACTTACTAGTATCTTGTGCTCATCTTGAATCTAGGCTATCCATAGGGTTTCAAATGTTTCCTTCTTTCCAAATTCAGCTTTTTCACCATTTCCTCAGAAACTAGGTTATCCATGCTACCACTATCAATGATAACTTTGTAACACTTACCTCTTGCTTTGCATCTAGTCTAGAACAAACTTTTCCTCTACGATGCTTCCGTAGGTACTTCTTTCTCCTAGAAAAATGCTCTCCTCATGAGTAATGATTCTCCCTTCTTAGGACTTCCTCTAGAACTCGGTGATTTCACTAGTTCTTCCTCCTCATATCTGGTTCTTGCATGATTTTCATTCTTCTTACATTCTTGGCGACACTCAAATTCTCTATGTCCTTCACCTTTGTACTTGAAACAGGTTCCTCTGAAAGTTCTCTTGTCATATCCTTTCTCATATCTCTGGTATCCATCATTACGGTAAGAATTGTAGCCTTCTCTATTATGGCGATAATAATTTCTATCATCTCTCCCTTTGTGGTATGAATTGGAATCATTCTCTTGTGGTATGAATCTCTATCTTTGTTTTTCTCCACATATGGTTTCTCTCCTTTGGAATGTGACCTTCCTCTCTGAAATCTACCTCCTCTTCTTCTTTGCCTCTGTTCATGTCTTTTGTTTAGCTTGTCCTCCACCTTTTATACAAATTGATATGCTTCCTCTATCGAATTCATCCTTACTAGGCTCAACTCTTCTTGAATGTTCATCCTCATCCCATTGATATATCTTTCCACTTTCTCCTTGCTTGCTTCACTATGTCCAGCCTTGATGATGATCTTATGGAATTCCTTTGTGCATTATTTCACAGTCTTTTCCTTCTATCTCAAATTTTGTAGTCTCTTCAGCAACTCCAACTCATAGTCTGCAGGTATAAAGTGGTTCTTCAATTTTGTCACCATTCTATCCCATTTCATGATCTTCTCTTTACCCTTTCTGTTTCTCTCCAATTGAGCTTCCTTCCACCATATTGCAGCATGTCCTTTCAACTTAGTCTTCACAAATCTCACTCTCTTCGGATCTTCAATTTTTTCATATTCAAAGTATTCTTCAATGTCATTTGTCTAATCAATCAACTCCTCAGGGTTTAGGTTACTAATATAGTTTGAAATCTCCATTCTAGGCCACTTTCCTATTTTTGAAATAGCCTTCAACATCTTCATCTAATCTGATTCTTCCTCTTTGTAGGTTTCTTCAGCTTGATATGCAACCTAAACTTCTTCATCATCACTTTTGTCATTAGGTCTAAGGTTTAAGCCTTTTCTTTTGTCTTCCTCAACAACATCCAATCTCACTTTCATTGTTTGCATCATTTCCACCATCTCATCCATCTTTCTAGCAACATTAACAATAGTATGAATTCTCCTCGGCAACATCTCTTCCTAGGATCTAGTGCAACTGCCTCAAGTTGGTGATCTAGCTACAGGGTCGCAACTGCCTCACAATTGATGATCTATTGACAAACACAAGTAGGCCACCTCAAGTCGGTGATCTGTCTACAAAAAGATCTTATGGAATGCTATTTCTCAACTTCACTCTCCTCTTTTGAGGTCCACAACATCACTCTGATCTCCCAAAGGTTCACAACTTTTCCTTGATACCACTTGGTGCAGTTAAGGATGGAGGGTCCAGAATTAGGATTGTCCAACATTGCAACAAGAGTAAAAACAACGTAAACTCAAAGAATTGGAACAACAATCACACATGGAAATATAGAAAATGATCAATTATTCACTGGCAACATGCCCTACCTTCCAGCTTATAGATTATAGAAAGTTATGGCATTAAGCCCAAAAATACAATGCGGGTCGAAGCCCTTAACTATCACTATTATCTTTCTACTTGACTGACTTCCTAATGCAACTACATGATGACTATATATATTAATTCCTAGCTCTAGAAAAGTTTTGCGTCGGCCTCAAGAGGTTTGAAACCCCAAGTTGGTGAAATGTGTGAAGGTTAGCCAAAACATGAGATTCCCCTTTGATCCTTGGAAAAACATGATGTAGATCAGAATGAAGGTTCCTCGATGAGTGTGCATCTATATGGAATGGTGTCCTAAGCTCTAAAAGTCACGGGATAGGTCCACACACTTGAAAATCCAAGAATGGTTGGTGAATGCTCTCTATCCAAATGCAACTAATATTTTGTTAGCAATAACTTCTTGTTGGAATCTCCAAAACACTTGAATTTTGGATATGATGTAGATGTTGCAATGAAGATCATATATCCTGCTTAGCGAGCTTTGATGTTATAATTTGGTACAATGCGCTATGAAATACTAAGACTGGGTCTTGAATTGCAAGAAAACATGAATGTAGATATTTTTGGTTGTTACAAGATTGCTTCAAACTTGGGTGCTCTTGCATCAGTCATGGATGCAGGGTATTAGCTATATATGTCAAGGATGTTGAGAAAATTGTAATGAAGAAATGTTGCAAGTATTCAATGGTTGCTTTGGGTGTTGCTCTGGGATTTTCTCCTATGTTTGTGTGGTTTAGATATGTTGATCATGGTTGTTGGAGGCTGCTAAATCCATATTTTTAGCTTCTAATTCATTGTACAGTACGAGTTATGTTCACTAATTATGAACTATGGTTTTATGTGTGTCTGGTTTTGGTTCGGGAGAAATGTTGTTGCTCTAAATTTATTTTTGTTTAAGTCTTATGACTTGTGGTTCTAGATTTAAGTTGTTATGATCATGTTGAAGATAATTTTGGTGTATGGAAGGATTGGATCATGTTAAGGGTTGTGTGTGCTTAATTTTTCTATGTGTTTTACACTAGTTTGGCTGACCTTGTGTTAAAAACTACCTTCAAGGTTCATGAAGCATGTTGGGACCTATTTGGGTCCTCATCAAGCATGTGTTTGGTTCTCCATCATTCTAATTCTACCCTAGGATGTTTTGGTGTTGACCTAATTTGAATGTATTGTTGGATGGCCGACTTTGGATATGTTTCAAAGTCAAAGATGGTATAAATACAAGATGAGTTATTGGTGAAAGATGTACGAGAGTTATGTGAAAAGAAATAGAGTAGATAGATGCAAGATAGATGTGAAACAATGTGTGTATGTGATACAAGTATGGTAGATTAATGTGAATTCTAAATGTTGAGTTCTTGGATGTAGTGAGTTGAAGGTGTACTCTATCATTCATGCATGTCTGCAAGTGGTTGAGTGAATTGTGGTGGAAATTTCTATTGCATTGAGATTGTCTTTTCTCTGTAACTTATCTCTTCTATCTTCTTTGTATCTCTTTGGCAGTGTGCCCTTCAAGTGGTTAACCCTTGTTGGACAACGAGTCTTGATCCAGACAGTTAGTCTTATTTTGGTAGTGATCCTTTTTCTAGTAGTGAGCCTTCGTAATCATTTTTGAAATTCCTTATAGTGTGAGCTAATCCTCGCCGTGGTTTTTCCCTTATTGGGTTTTCCATGTAAATCTGGTGTTACTATGTTTGTGTGATGCTTTTCAGTTTCTGCACTTGCACTTAATGTTTAATCATTTTATCAGAGTAAAGGATTTGTGATTGATCTAAGTTTCGGTGAGTATTTTAAAGGTTAAAATTTGGTACAACTGATTCACCCCCCCTCTCAGTTGTCTTGCTCAACAGAAGTCTCACCTATGATTTTCCATTGCATTTCCTCGCTAAGGATAACACCAACAACATCATCAAATTTCAATGTATTTGAACCAAAGATAGAGTTACTTACAACCATTACCAAGCTATTCTAGCTTTCTGGAAAAGAACATAAAACCAAGAGAACCCTCACCTCTTCATCAAAATTCACTTTTATAGCATTTAACTGACTGGTAATCATGTTAAACTCATTTAAATGATCTGTCATAGATCCACCTTCAATCATTTTTATATTAAACAAATGCTTCATGAGAAATACCTTATTTGAGGCTAAAGGTTTTTCATACAATTTAGCCAAAGCTTCCATCAAATCCTCTGTTATCTTTACTTTTGTTATATTGAATGCTACAAATGGTGCTAGGCACAACCGAATGGTTCCTAATGCCTTTCTATCTAGAATCTCCCATTCTTCATCGAACATCGTAGCCTCTTTCTTTATTTTTCCTTGCAATGGACGTCATAGATCCTTTTGATACAAATAATCTTCCATCTGCATCTTCCATAATTGATAATTCTAGCCATTGAACTTTTCAACCTTGAATTTTCCTTCTTCCATTACTCCCACTCAAATCTAGATGTTTCCTGCCAATCAACCGAAATACACATGACTTTGATACTAGTTGTTAGGATTCGAGAAGATTGGAGCAATAAACATTAACAATTTTATGCAGATTAAATAAACCAGAAATAACAATGAAGAATAACAAAAAAGAGATCAACATAGAGATTTAATGTGCTTTTCCCAATATGGGATACATCCACAGAAACTCAACAACCCAATTATTTTTTTTATCTAGTGCAAAATAGATTACAATCTCACAAATCCCGCTCCACAACATACATCCCACTTGCTTATAACAAGCTTTTTGGAACCTTCTAGAATTAGGGTTTTACAAGGTCATTTTTAATTTGATGTGTTAACAGGAAAACCTTGACGTGCTAATGATTTTTTTTTTCAAGGTGATGCCCCAAACCCCATGACATGTTATGAGTGTATAGTATTTGCATGATCAAGATGATTGAAGTGGTATCTTGCATGTTTTGAAAACACTGTGATATCATACAAGTAGACCAAAATAAACTGTCTGAACACACCTTGAAACGCCATGTCCATGGCTCTCTAAAAAGTGGCCCCAACATTTGTTAAACCAAAAGGCATTTTGCAATAAGCCTAGGGTCCCCACTTTGTGGTAAAGGTCATATTTTGTTGATTAAATTCTTGAATAAGAAATTGATTGTACCCTGAATAACCATTTGAGAAAGAAAACCTTTATGGCCCAATGACCTTTTGTATAATCTACTCCATGGAAGGAAGTGAATAGTGATCCTTTAGAGGGGCCCTATTTAGGTCTCTAAATCCCACACAAAGCCTGATTACCCATTCTTTTTTTCTTGTAGGTACCAATTTTTCCACCCATGAAGAATGTTTGATTGTGAATATGATTCTAGCCTTAATCAATTTGGTTAACTATTTTCTCATTAGAGGTTCAATCTTAGGATTTATAGGCCTTTTATTTTTCCTCATAGGCTTGGTATCTAGATCTAACTCAATGGTATATTAGGCATATGTTGGGAAAGGTTTGGGTCAAAACCCTTTAGATCTTCATAAGACCATTCAACTAAATCATTATATATATTACAAAGATCTATGAAAACCTCATGTTCAGTAGCAGAGCATATCTTTCCCAAGTTTATAGACTTTCCTTTTGAAATATCAACTGATCTATAATCACCCTCCCTTGTAGCAAGGTTCATCTTTTTCTATTTCAGCTGGTCATTCAAATTGAAGATAACCTCAAGGGTAATGAGACAACTTGGTAGTTTGTTGCTACTCGGCTGCATAATCTGATCCCCATACCGATTCTGCAACTTGGATTGGTTTCTTCTAGAAAAAATTGACTCTTATAGAAAATTTACTATTTCCTGGTCACTTTCAAAAACTTGCTAGCGATGTTGATTATTTCTAACAAAAAGCCTTACAACCAACCTAATCTATTGCTCCCTTTTATTTACAATATGGGTTGGAATGCCAAATTGAGCACCAACTGCTACAAGTCTATTAGCATGCTTATTCTAATTTCTAGGGATAGTTTCGATGTGAAAACATTCAAAACCCTTTATCAAATCCCAAACCTTGTGTTTGTAGGATTTGAGCAGATTATTCTTGGTCAATATTTGAGTTTTGAATTGATGAAAAACTAATTCACTATCGCCAAATACTTGCAACAATTTGATATTCCTCTTTGGTGCAAGATGGAGGCCTTGAATGAAGACTTCATACTCTACCACATTTTTAGTGCAACTAAATTGAAGTCTAAAAGAGAAATAGTATTGCTCCTTGCTTGGAGATACTAACATTAAACCAACACCAACCCCATTCTTATTTCTAGAACCATAAAAAAAATTCCATAATCCCTCTAGGTCTACTTGAGTTTTTATGAGATCTGGAATAGAAGCATTTTATTCCTAAATACAATAGGTACCAAGACGAGTTTCGTCCACTTTAGCTATAGTGAGAGGGTCAAACTGAAAATCATTACCCCATTCATCTAATAGACAGTCAGGAACCTCCTCTATAAGAGTAGCAAGTTCATAAATAGAAACTATTCTTTTTTATCATGCAATGTACAGTTCAAGTTTATGGGACTAGGAGTGTAAGGCTCTAGATGATCCTTTACCATGGGTTCAAATCTGATGGTCACTTGGGTATCATATATAGTTTTGAATAACATGTGGGACTAATAAGAATATAGGTATCTACCTATCTTGGAAGTGAAATTTCTAGATAAACAAATGGGAAAATGAGTAGGGAGGTCTATAACTGAAATGTCTTGCAATACATCACAACTAGGGAATGCATGCAAGGTCAATTTTAAACTCTTAATTATTCCCACTATTTTTACAATAGCACCATCCAACTGTAAAACCCCCTTAGACATCAACTCATATTTGATGCCAAGGAGATCAACAATCACTTTAGGCATAACAAAACTACTAGCCCCATAATCTACCATATAGTTATGCACTATATGATTTCTAATAATTTAAGAAAGAAAAGAAGGGGCAACTTACTAGTTTTGTTAGAATTACCTTCTTCTTTGGGTTGCACTAAGCTACTTGGTAGTGTAGTCTGATTCTTCTTTGATACATCATTTGGTTGATTATGTTCCTTCAAACACTAATACATTTGACTGCAAAATACGATGAAATTGTCCAATGAAATATGTAAAATTCGATGTTCATCGGGTGCTTGTAAAATTTGATGTGTAATTTCCAAATTTTTGAAAGTTTATCCCTGACATTCGTCGAAATTTCGATGAACCTGGGGTTCATCGAAATGTTGGCTATCAGTTTCATCGAATTTTCGGCAGACATGAAGAATTAAAAAAAATCAAATTGTGGTCGAGATAAAGAAAAGTGAGTTCGTGCCTGATTTATTGCGACAGTGTTTTGCTCTACTTGAGATAGTTTGTGGAGAACTAAGGACAATTTTCTTGGGAAAAATCAGAAAAAATTCAAGAAGATATCGCCAGGTTGAGGGTAGTCATTGTCTTTTTGCAAAAATTAGTTGTAAAGTCAGATTTGTAGTTCCAGGTTTGAAAATCATATTTTAAAGCAACATCTCATCAGATTTCATTTTTAGAGATTAAGGGTTTTGAGAATTTCATGTCCAGATTTTGTTGTGTGGAATCACCATAAGATCACAACCGAGGAACATATTCTTGTGACTATAATTATGTGATCCATAACTCTATTGGTCATGTGCAACAATTGTGCTATAACAAATACAAGATGCATTCATGTGTGACCCAAGTTTAATGTGGCTATGTTGTGATAGAAATGGAGGCACTCATTTAATGTAGTTAATTCAGGTTGTATAATGTAGGTGTCAATCATCATTGGGTGCATTTAGGTTGTCTCAAGTTTAATAGGTTAGGATGTAATTATAGCATGATCGAAGAGTGATTACCTCTTGCTACAATAAAGAGCCTATAACTCGGGTTGATATGCAGAGTGGTTGTGTTATATCAATTATGTAGTGCATTCAAGCACAACCCATGTTTAATGGGCTATTCTAGAGAGTGATCAAGATTTTCTAAACCTTATGAATGTTACTTGACATATATTTGCATAATCTCAAATTCCTTAGAGGCTTTTGAAGTATCAATGTATCCTATATAGGGTTTAGAATGATTTCTTTTAATTAAAAAAATAAATAAATGATGTATTTCCTGTAATTAGATAATGTGGAGATCTCCTAAATCTGCCCCAGCACACTATCCTCTTTGGCACTGTATTCATTACTCCAGCTACTAGGTTTTTGCATGTGACATCTTTAATATCTTCATGACCGTGGCTTTTAAATAGATCTCAGTCTTTGCTTTAATCCTTTTCATGGTAACCCTTGAGTTCCATAATCCACCTTCAATCTCTTCTAAGAAATTTGTCTTAAGCTAGACTGCATAGTATGCATATAAAGCAAGTCCTTCATACCTGCCATTGTTCCAAACCACCACTCACTGCCTTGCTTAAAATGTTGCCTCCATAAGCACAATAGCATGTTTTAAAATCATGGTTGCCAGTGATTGACCATTAAGGTCACCACTTTCATTATGAAGATACAATGAGATTTTTGTCTTCAAACTCAAGGCATTATGGAAGATAACATTGTGAATTGTTTGTTGTGTACGATTCATTTTCTTGCACATTTACTGCTTTGCTAACTTCCTTTAAGACTGGGTATTGCACCCTCAGCTGCAATCTCAAACAGCTCACTCACTATCACTTGAAGATTCCTTTCATGAGCATCCTTCTATAAAATCAAACTATGCCCTATAGACTGCCTACTTACTACAGGGGACTCATTGTTTCATGGTATTGTAGTTCTTAAGATCCTTCAACCTTATTGACACTACTTCACAGTCCACAAGGTATTATTCACTATTCTCCCATCTTTGGTGAGTCTCAAAACACCTCAAACATGCAATCCACTACCTCCATTATACAATATTAATGGCTAAGAAGAAACATTGAACCTATGATTACCACTATTACTTCATTTAGACAGTCATTCCCTGATTGCATTTTCCTTGTCTAACACTACCAAAAGCATTTGAAAACCCTTAAGGTCAGCAAGGGGGTAAGGAAACTCACTGTTAAAATCTCCACTTTACTATGCAAGGTTTGAGCTTTATTATCTTGTCACTACTTAGCCTATTTTTGACTGTCACATCTCAAGTGACTGTCATTCTTCTTACCATAGATTGCATTTACAAATGTCACTAAGCTACATAGTGTGCTTGTTATTGGCTACAATCTTTAGATTGCAAGATTTTGTTATTACCTACAATGTCTCAATCTTTCTGGTATTGCAACCTCACTAATCCGCTATAGTTATTGTTTATGTTTCTACGGAGGCCTAGGTTTGTACCCTAATCATGTTCTTACCAATGCTTATGTTGTTTTTTATTAGGGCTCTCTCAATGTTGAGGGCCCTAGGGATAAGCTCATCATAAGAAGTGACACATTGCATCTTTAACTAAAAGGATAAATCTGTATTGACATTAGCAATGATGATTCCGACTTGTTGCTCCTTAGGAATGGGTCACTTGTTCTTACTAGCTCACTACCTCCATTGTTGTAGGAATTTTGTGATCAAGTTCAATATTCTAATTTTAGGAGTCTTAACGGTTGGAAATCATAGTAAAATCAAATTTAATAAGTTTTGGAATTAGCATTTTAAAGTGTTTTTTGGGGTCATTAACTTTAGATTATCTTCTCTTTTGCAGGGGTGGTTGCATGCCAATTTTTTTGGTGTAAAATATCAGAATTATTAGATTATGTTACCTGTCTATGAATAAAAATTATTGGAGTGTGAGTTTGATATTTTTTGAAGATCTAAATAGTCAAGCTTGGTAAAAAAAATCATGTCAGATAATATTAGTCTAGAACAAAATGAAGAGACACTTGATAGATTGTGGGCTAGATTGAAAAGAAAGGGTGATGGGAATGTTATTGTCCTTGCAATAATTGCAAGGGCTTAAAGATGAATTTTAATCACAAAATGAGAAACATTGTAAGCATGGTCACGCTGAAGGGGGCATGATTATCGTCCATTGGTAAGTTGTTCATTATATGTGTTTATATTGATTGAATTTGTAAATGTTTATATTGTTTTAACATTATATATATATATAATCACTTGATCATGATCATGGTTTATTTGTGTATCATTATTATAAAGGTGGGGTGCCCTAGGATAGATGATATGGATTATCACGGCCCGAAGAATGTGGTTTTGCAAGTGGACGAACATGGAGCTGTGAATATTGAAGATGAAGTTAATGATCATATGGAAGAAGATGATCATGTGGCAGAAAACACAGTTGAAGATGATGGTACGAATACATTGATCCATGCCACATTTAGTGGTAGAGCTGATCATGATGATCAAGATGACTTTGATGAAGTTCATGATTTACCTGTACTTGACAAGGCATACAAGCCCCTTTATGAAGGCTCTGAAACAACTCTTCTCTCTACTGTATTGTTGTTATTGAACTTGAAGGTTATAAATGGTTTATCAAACATAGCAATCTCACAGATGTTAATATTCCCATTATTCCACGTATGCAACGATTATTTAGGTGCGAAAGCTTAACACAATTGATGGATTACCATGCACATAATAGAAGTGGAGATGACATTCTTTGAATGCCTGCAGATGGTTTTGCATTTAGGGACATGGAGGAAAAATGGCCACACTTTAAAGAAGAACCTCATAATCCCAGGCTTTCATTGGGAGCGGACGGTGTCAATCCATTTGGAGAGCTGAGATCTATTTACTCAGTGTGGCCTGTTTTTGTTATCAACAATAACATTCCTCCATGGATGTCAATAAAGAGAGAGCACATAATGCTGGAAATAATTGTTCTAAGTATTTATTTACATCAAATTTCTTTAACGTAGTAGCATCTCATTTGTCTTATTTATTACATAATGAC
>VDFB02271358.1:1018856399-1018868603 GCA_007258455.2 Sequoia sempervirens
TTAATATATTTGTGCCTTGAATCACTTGTAGATGGCTATCATTTAAAGAAATCCATAAAGAAGATATAAATTATTGGAAGAGAAAAATTCCTTGTCTAATGTGTGAAATGCAAAAGTGTCTACCTTCAACATTTTTCAATGCACAAGAACACTACCTCATACACCAAGTTGAGGAGATTGAATTGTGTGGACCTGTACACAAAAGGTCAATGTGGATGGTTGAGAGGCACTTGAAATTTTTGAAGGCTTTGATTAGCAAAGAGCACATCCTGAGGGTTCTATGGTGGAGGGATATATGGTATAC
Source organism: Sequoia sempervirens (assembly GCA_007258455.2). NCBI lineage: Eukaryota > Viridiplantae > Streptophyta > Pinopsida > Cupressales > Cupressaceae > Sequoia > Sequoia sempervirens. The sequence goes on from VDFB02271358.1 coordinate 1,018,856,704, forward strand.
CAGAGCATGGTGTACATTAGTGAATAACTTCCTAAGTTTGCAACAAAAGATCCATTTTAGATCGCATTTGGGATCCCAACTCCATTAACAAATTGAAGGGGGTACTTGTTGGGGAAAGGTAGGTGAAAGGGAGAAATTGAGGTAATTATAAGATAGTCATGGAGATTGAGTAGAATGCATTTACATATGGTTTTATGTATACATATTGTACTATTTAATTTTTAATCTTCAATATACATCAATTATAAATTAAGGTTGTATACTATGGTATTTAACGCTAATTATCGTCGTTTGTGAATTTCTAATTTATTTTGAAAAATTACGAGTTAATTCAGTGGGATGCACTACATTTGTACTTCACCAACAATCTTGATTGGATAATAGTATGGATTAAACGATGTCAACAATCTGGTCGCACATTAACATGGGAAGGTGTGGCTTCATTGGTTAAAGAAGCTCATCGTAATGGAGATTCCAATGTTACACAAAGGGAAATTGATTTAGCATATGGTTTAAGAGATAAACAGGTACGTATAAATATAGTAATCACCCATATTATTTAATTATTTTCAATTATATTGATGTATATATATGTTGAGATTGTTTTCTTTGCATACATTCGGCCAAGAATAAATATGTTTATCAACTGACGATATTGCAATAATTTTTACATGTTTGACATATTGCGGGTGAAACACCACAAGGCTATGTGGTGCAATGGTTGTAAATTTTGAATCAAAATGTTGGATGACATGAAGAAAACTTGTGATTCTGGTATAACTGCAGTCTTTCAGATGACTAATGTTTCATCTAGAAGCGACATACATCCAGAAGTCTCAGAAAATTGATACTATGGGATTTTGGATGATATACTTGAGTGTGAATTTAAGTCCTTCAAATTAATTTTGTTTGTCATCCTATGGTACAGGCTACGATTGAATGAAAATGATCATGAGAGAACTGTTATTGAACATGATAATGGATTTACCATGGTTAATACAAGGTTGATCAAGCGAGATGGAAATGAGCCCTATGTTCTTCCAAGCCAATGTGATCAGGTATTCTACTAAGAGGTTCCAGGTAAACCGGGTTGGTCATTTGTTATTAGACATGATCCAAGAAGAAGGCCAGTAAAGTATAATGTGGTGGAAGAAGAAGATACCGAAGAACTAGAAGATGATGTAGATGATGATCAGGATCAACGGTTAGTTGATGATGTCCCTGACGAAGATGTCGAAGAGGAGGAACTAGACGATGATGATGTAGGAGTTAATGTTCATGAAGATGACATATGTGTGGATGATGACATTATTGAAATTGATATCGATGACGATGATGATGATATGACCAATCCTTACAATGTCGAATCTGGATCGGATGATATAGACAAAGAGTTGGATGTGTAGATGCATAAAAATATCCTCTTAATCATTTTTATCCATTGCATAATCATATCTCCATAAAACCATTAAAATATTATAAGCATTTATAAGCATTTACTCATAACCATAATCCATTTACATAATCATTTAGCCATTTATCCATTATTTATCCAAATGCATATTTCATTAATTCATTTCATAAATATTTATCGTTTCATTAATCATTAACATATCCATAAATCATTTCATATTCATCCATTTACATAAATCATTTCACTTTGACTATTTGCATGATTATTCATTTGCATTAATCATTAAAATGCATCCATATTTCATTAAATAATTTAAAATTTATAAATCAAATTCCATGAAATTAGCTTACAGTTGTACAAATCAATTTCCATGGAATTAGCTCAAAATTGCACAATTTGAGCTTCCAAACATGAATCATGGCATAAATCACTCCACTCATTTCTCATTTTCACATTATGCATTCATCTATAAAAACCTCCTCATTCTCACTTTTTGGGGATACACATTTTGATTTAAAAATCAATTTCAATCTTTCTTCCACTCATCACAGCTTCTTGTTGCACTTGTGCTTATAAAAATTTGAGAGCATCAAATGCATAAATCAAGAATCATGGTGAAATAGGAAAACAATGGAGCTAATTTTCCTTTGAATGAATTTATTATAGTTTTTCATAGTTTAGTTTGCATTTTGCATTTGTATTCATTTGGAAAGGATTTATTGATGATATGCTGAAATTTTGATTTGAATTTATAGATTAAATCATTTAGCTTCTTTATTTTTCAGCATAAACAGGATGAAGAAGAAGATCAATGACATTGAAATGTATAAGTTATGCAATTATATTATCTATTTGATATTAATTTCTTAATAGAATTATATTTGACTTATGTGGTTACATAATTAATTCATGATGTTTTAAATTTTTATGCCATTACATAATTAATTTAATGATGTACTTTTTAATGTTTGAAAGGTCAAAAAATTAAAACATTTCAATAGTGATGTTAACAACCTTGAAATTAGTGTGTTTTATGTTTCATGTGATCATAAAAGATTAAAAAGTCAGTTGTAGAGGTGGTTGTTCAGTGGTTGATGTGTATATTGGTTCTTTTTACAATGTAACCAGGTTTGTCTTCTAATATACCTATGGAATTGCCAATTTCAATCGAAGGCAACTTGAAGGACCTGGACCAACTGCGAGGACTTTAAAAGCCTTGTACACTTCAGGCTCTACAAGACCCGGGAGGGTGATCCTTTAATGTGTTTACAACCTCTGCACCATTATTATAAACAACATTAACAATAGCGATGATCTCACTTAATAGCTCAACACGATAAGATAATATCAACTAGAATTGGCGTTCATAGACAATATCAACTATCTGGAGTGTGAGATAACTAAACACAATCCATTGTATAAGATAGTCAATGATTTGCAATTTGTAGCAAGCTCTAGGCAAAGACAAACAAATACTGAACTACACAAATAATTACAACTTAGATCAGTGCCATATATCCATTGCAGGAGTCAAATTCATAAGCATCTAGAGGTTTATAACATATTTAATACATCACATATAAGATCCCTGACAATATTGCATTACAATTTCATTAGTGTGCATTCTAACCTAGGACTACTTATCAAATCCTTATACAACACATATCCGCCTATAATCCCATTCAAGCATTTTGATTAATTCCTTGAATTAAAGCTAAAATAGAATCATACACACCACAACAGTGAGATGGATAAAACAACCCTTAGTTATTTCATTCAAAGTTAAGATATGCATGTACAATGGAGAGACATGAGCTCGAATTTTCATTTCAACTCAAATGCTAGTACTGTTATACAACATTAAATCTCTATGAACTCAAAACCTATTACATAATGACTCAAAACCTAAATTGCATTTCTTTAAAACCACCATACTTTACAATTCGCTCTGCAACTTCACCTAGACTCGAAAAAAATTATCTAACTTGCTAACCCGTACTTTTGGCCTTGAAATATTTCTTATAGAAAATGAAGGAGCAAACAAGCACCAAGCTAGAAAGTACACCTGTCACTAGTCAATTGGAGTACCTAGTGATATTCCAAAATTTGTTACAATAGCCACCACCTTGAAAAATATTCTTGTTCAAAAATTGTTACAACAGTAATCATCCTAGAGCATATTCTTGTTCATCATATCGACGGAGGAAGGTTGATGCAATAACAAAAAACCACGAGAAACCCACGCCAAGAAAGTCATCCATACAAAACTAGAAACATAATAACCACAACATCTGATTTGCCACCTGTCGGTAGCCCACTCTTTTTACTCATCATCATTCAAATACTTAGCCACCCACCTCTGGTATTCTTCGTCAGTTGGCCAGTCAAAATCAATCACCTCTTTTACCTTTGTACTATAAGGAAAATACTTTACTGCTACCTGATTAGCATCTCTTTCAAAAGATTCCAAAAATGAACCAGTACCAATAATCTTATCCATACAATTTACCAACAAATCATAATCTGAGTCATCACAAATTTATTTAATTTGATTATTGGTGACTTTACTTGCTTGATCCTGCTATTGTTGGAGTGTTATGATTTCCCTCTATTCATTAGTTATATCAGGTAACAGTGTGTTACCCTAATCATTGAAGTTCTTTACCAAATCCCTAATCTTCCTATTTAGATCATCTGGTAAGGTCTGAAAACCTTGCAATGATTTAACTAATATATAAGTAGGCTTCAATGATTGGGGCCTGTTATTTACATCAAATCTTGAGGCTTTATTCATAACATCTAGATTATTTGCCCTAGGGATCCAATTTTGAATTATTGGAATCACTATCCCCTAATCCCTATCAATATTATTTATTGCTTCAAATAGCAAAGAATATAAAGAATGTATAGAGGGTAGTTTATTATCCACCTTTTCATTTAAATGCTCCAAAACAAGAGTAATAATTTCTTTTTCTTTTGAAAGAAAACCCTCCTCTTTTACCCTTAGTGATGTCTATAATTGATCAATTTCCTGCATGAGCTGCCTCTTTGTTGGATCAACAAAGCACTCTATTTGTTCATCAACTTGTTCTAGAGGAGGGGTAAGAGCAGGATTTTGAATGGGAGACCCTGGTGTAGAAACATTTGGAGAAGTAGGAGGCATTGACCCTGCTGTGGGAGGTGATGTGCTGGTTCTTGGAGCATTGGATGTTTCCCTAGTATGTCTATACTTGAACCTTTCTACTTCAGTTTGCAGCTCAACATTCCTCTGTTGCATTTTACTATATTTTTCAATTAAAATGTTATACTTCTCAATTAGGCTCTTTCTTTCAGCCTCCTCCCTTTCAGCAGTCTTTTGGGCCAACTTGGCCACATTCACAGTTAAACTAGCGGCTTCGGTTATTGTAGTCTCTAAAGCCCTCTTTATTATTAATCCTCCTTTGAAATTTGGATTAATATCAGCAATGTTTGGCTTTCTTCCTTGTGGAGCCAATGCCCAAATTGCCAAGGTCTCATATTCTTCACTGAAGGCAGAGTTTTGTAATGCTGCCTTAACTTCTTCAGAATCCTGAAAAGGATTCTTGGACTTCATAATGGCATTGAAAGCCACTGCATCTACGATGTCCCATTCAAGAAAAATCAAAACACCAACCTGATTCACTAGTTGTCTTCCTTCTTCAGGAGTGATGTTTTTGAACTCTTCCATTAGTTCAGCTTTCACTTCTTCATCATTCTCTTGATCTGACCTGTCAGGCCTTAGTTCTCTTCTCTCCTTACATTTATTTTGATATTCCTCAAATTTCATCCTCAATGCCAATTGCAAGAATACAAGAGTCTTTACAAATGCATTGTCATCTAGAACTCCTTGCAAGCCTCCATTTTGCATCTGCACATACCTTCATATCCAAAATCGGATAGAACCCATTCAGTAATAACCTAGGAGGATGGCATACCAGCACGCATGTCTTGATCGGTAACAATAATTTCATGCATGAGATCCTCGAGGTAGGTGATCAATTATTGCCTCTTAAGGGCTTGGCTCAAGTGGTGGTGATGGGGGACTGCACTCTAGTGAATATCCTAATTCAATGATTTTGACAACCCCAGGTAATTTGAATTTTGGGCCTGGTCATGAAGGCACCTTCATTATTTTCTTCCCTTTTATGTCTACTTCTTCCTCATCAGCGCGTTATCCCTTTTTCCTCCTATAGATGGAGCGCAGCCTTTCTATAAGGGTGACATATATGCTTGTTTCAATTGGCATATCACTTTGTCCTTGCATATCGGACTTAGCCTTAATTTATCTTTGGTTTGTTAAAGGTGTCCATTATCTCCCTTGAAATTCTTCATTAAAAACAATTCTCTTGTGGTATGGAGTGAATTCCATCAATGGATCATACATCGAGGATGCATTTCATGCACAATATCCGATGGCTTACTATAAAATCGCTTTCCTTGTTCAATTCTGTCTATTTAAATCAAATTCATTTTTTATCAGGTCCTCAGGTAAATTGAACTCATGCACAAATTTGCCACCTTTTATTCTTTGTCTGAAAAGAGTAAAGAAACCTTCAAGATCATGTTGTCACCTTGGACCAAATCTCAAATGGTAATCAACAAAGAATTTGTCAAAATGTGTCCAGCCTCCCTTTGAAAATGTAAAGTCAGACACTATTGTATAATCAGGGAATAATATTCCCTTCCCCTTTCCAGTTAGGTTATCTTCATGAATACACCCCATCTACCACATAACTTCTGCAAACCCTAGTCTTGGTGGCACATTGTATGGTAGTATGTGAGGGGTTCCTTGAAATCCATATATTCTCAGGACAGTGCTAACTGAATATGGGATAATGTCACCCCAGTTATGTAAAGCCCTCAATTTTGGTTTCCTCTCCTTCGGCCTAAGGAAATCATGCAGTTCCTGAGGGATCCTCGATACATTTCCCATCAATCTAGCCCTCAATCTTGCAGCAAAAAAATTATCAAATTACACATAGCCCGGTGCTTTCCTTATTATAGGATTAAATCTACATTGTAATATCTTGGCAATCTTTCTCCATTAGCTGATTGTCTTAGAAGTTCATCTTCTCGGCCAAGAAATCAACGTTCTAAACAAGAACATATGCATCAACATGGAATACCAAAAGAATTGAAGTACCAGGTATCACCATTTTGCAGCTTCGACAGTCCTTCATCTATCCTCTCCACCAAAAAAGAAGCAAAGTCATATGTTACGAGAAGTTAGGGTGTTGTATTTGCACCCCCATAAACATGTATGCAATCGACATTACTGCACCTAGGGTTGAAACCCAAAATCTGACATAGTGAATAAAAGGTAGCTAGGAAAGGCTTTCCAAAAATTCAATCTGAAGGGTTCTGGTCACTAGGGCTGATGTGAAATTGTGAACCCCCTGCCTTAACCAGATGAGGTGGAAGCAGCTTAACCCTAAAAAGAGATTGGAATTTTGTATACTCCTGCTTCATTTCTTCAAGATTAATAGGAACCAAGTCATCACTTGGCTCACTCAAATCAAAAGTCTATTGGATAACATCTCTGTTAATTTCTAATAGAACCCCTCCATCATTATCTTTGATTACCCATGTGATAGGGTCATATCTTTTGGCCACTGCTCTAAGTAATTCCACATCAAGGAACACATTTGGAACAACCAGCATTCCCATGTTGTGCATCCATCCATTTGAAAAAGGATGAGGAAAATTCCTCTGTCCATACCATAATCTAAACATTTCTAAGCCTGTGAGTAGAACCCTAGCATGAGCAATGTTGGAATTATTACACACCAACCCCTCCCCTAGGATTTTCCCTCGCATCAACAACAAACCTTTCCTTCTCTCATTTGTTGATAATGGAAATTAATCTACGAAATCATCGTACAAGTTTCTTTTCAAATACTCAATGTGGCTAGAGTGCTGCTTGGTTGGTGCCATTTTAGACAAACTAGGGCCTCACTACAATGTTACACTTCAAGTAGCTATGACTAAGCAGAGATAGGAAATTACAGAGTAAAAATACCACAATTGCTCACAATTTATGATTAAACAATAGCCCTAACAAAAGATTTTAATGAACTCAGTGACAAAAACAAACCCCTTCCCAAATTTAGGTTAGAATGACTGGGAAACAGAGAAAATTAACTCATAGCTTTTTTTGCACAAACTCCAATTTCTGGCAATAGTTGCTCGCAATTTCACCTTTGGCTCTAAAACTATTTTCATGAAATACTTGGATGCTTTGTGATACAAATGAGACGAGTAAATTGATTTTATGTCAATCAAATTCTGCCAGTGGATGTCTCATCCGCCATTAAAGCTCACTCGCAGGCTGCACAAACGACTCCAACCATAATTTTATACATATTTAAATTTGAGCCGTTGATCCTTCAATTTGATCAAATCATCGACAACCATCTTCAAAACAGGCTGACATAATCACCAACACGGCAATAAAGGGGCCCACTATGTCATACGCTACGAAGGAATGCCACGTGGTAGTTGCCCGCGATATCGCAATCCTTTGATTTATCATCATGGGATGGCGGGCACCATCAATCTTTTTATTATAAATCCCGCTCCTTCAAAAATGGTCGTTGTCCTTTCCTTTAATGTCGAGCAGCTTTTCCCTTAAAATCATAACATCTGCGTTGAAATAAAACACGTGCTTAGGCTTCATTGGATGAGACACGTGGCAGGATCGCGATCCCAAAATTCCTAATTGTGGGATGGCGGGCACCGTCAATCTTGAAGAGACAGCTCATCAATGGTCACGCAGATTTCATCCTTTAGGAAGGGCACGTGGCACCCGCCTGTGATATCATGATTCCTGTAATCCCTTATCGCGAGATAGCGGGCGCTATTGATCTTGTTCCTTTAACACAGTCACCAACCATGTCGTTAACCTTTGAGCAACTTTTTCAGCGAGATTATAACATATCCGTCAATTTAGAACATGTGTGTCTCGAGAACACTTTAGTAATCCGCCCCTTAATACATTTAAAGCTGGCTAGTGTTTCCTTTACTCTTTAGGCTTCTTCGGATGAGACACGTGGCACCCACCCATGATTTCGCAATCAACCCAAGCACCATCGTGGGATGGCGGGGAATGACTCAGATCAAATGGTAGTTGGTCAATGATAGCTCAAATTTGATCCCCCAGATAGGACACGTAGCGCCCACTCGTGATTTCACGATCCTTTAATTCCCGATCATGGGATGGCGGGCACCATTGATATCTGCAGGAAATAGATCAACAACAACACTAAATCAACCCTTGCAAAATAAAACATTCATTAAAAGGAGAAGTGGGCATTACTAGGCGGACGACAAATAAAAAATTTATATTTATAGAAGAAAAATAAAATAAATTTACAATTTGTTTTATGATTTCACTTTTAACTTTAAATGTATGTTCACTCATTAAGTTGTTATTTTTTTACAATCACATTTTTAGTTTAGATGTTTGTTTATAAAATATAAAGATGCATTAAAAATATATTAGAAATATTTTTCTTTATATTATATAACATTCATAACATTAAATTAACATAGAATAATTTCACAATATCACTTAACCAATCAAGAAAAATTTAATCATTACTATGCAACATTATTCTCACATCAAACTAACAAATAAACATTGAAAACAAATTTATTTTTTATATTATAACATTCATAACTTAAACCTTTTATACACAATATCAAGTTAATTATAAAAAACACATAAAATTATTTATAAGTAACTTAAATTTTTAACAATTTAATAAAATATAATTTAATATAATTAAGAAAAATTAAATAAGAATTATAGATAAATTTATGAAATATTGATTTACTTATCAAGAAAAAATCAATGATAAATTTACTTATTATAGATAAATTTACTTACCAATCTATTTTAACCATCAAGAAAAAATTAATCATTAGTGATTGCAACATTATTGAGACATCTTTTAAACTGACAAATAAACATTGAAAACACATTTATTTTTTATATTATAACATTCATAACTTAAACCTTTTTATACACAATGTCAAGTTAATTGTATAGAGTTTAGATTTTCTATATCTCTCATATATCGACATAGGTAAATTTGAAAATATTTTAAATTATATAATTTCAAAAAAAAATTGAATGAATTTATAGAAGATTATTTTTATTAAAGTGATAAAATCTAATTCCAATACTAACATTAATTATAAGTCTAACCATAACCCCAACCCTAAAACTAACACTAATTAACTTCAAACCTAACTCTAATTTTATATCCAACCCTAAACATAACTATGATTCTAAGGCCCAACATTAGTAGAACCTAATTGGACCATGACCCTAACCCTAATGCCTAGCCCTTGCTGATTGAACCCTAACACTAACCCCAAGCTCTATCATGGGAATTGTAATCTTTGCCTAGCCCCAGCTTCCCTAATCCTAATTGAGATCCTATACCCTGGTACAATTAAAGTCTAACCCTATTTGAACCTTAAACTTAATTGAACTCATGTTTAGGGTTAGGGTTCAATTAAGGTTAGGGTTGAATTATGGTTATGATTAGGGTCAAAATTCAAATAGTATTATGCTTGGAGTTTAATTAAGGTTGCTATTCACTTAGGGTTAAGGTTCAATTAGTATTAAATTTGGGTTAGGGATCAATTAGGGTTATAATTCAATAAGGGTTTAATTAAGGTCAGGGTTAAGGTTAGTCTTAAATTAGGGCTAGGATTGGAGTTAGGGTTCAATTAAGGTAAGGGTTATTGTCTATTTTAGGGTTAGGGTTCAATTAGAGTTCTCTAGAGTTTTGATACAATTAGGGTTAGGTTTCAACAATACCTAGGGTTATGATTACAGTTCAATTAGTGTTAGAGTTAGGGTTATAATACGAGTTCAATCAGGTTAGGGTCAAGGTTTAAATAGTGTTAGAGTTAGGGTTGCAATAATAAAATTTTCCATAATGATATGGAAAGGCATTCAATTGGATTCATATACAAATGCACAAATAAGAATTGGTAATTAAGAATTCTCTAGAACTAAAGTTATGACAACAAATACAATCCTTAGCTTAATCATTTGTTCTTTGTTAGGGTTGGGATAAGAATTTAACGGGGCCAACCGAGACTTAGGAAATAAAACCCTGTGGAGGAAATAAAGTATTAAAATGAAAGTTGGGTTTTAATTTTAATCTGGTGATGTAAGCCTAAGCCATTAACTCCAGTGGTCATGTCGTCGACGGCTTAGCCAAATCCTTTCATTAAATGCTAACTATGCAATGTGTAGGTTTTCCAGATTCGAAGATATGGGAGAAGATCTTGATCGTACACTGCCAATTCGCAGACCTAAGGTGTCGCCCTGTTATTTGGTGCGAGGTCAGCAAAAGGAAGATGTGTGTCTTGTATGGAATGTGGGGCCCAATCTCCACTATTGAGCTCATAACCCATGGTTTTAGATTGACAACCAAGATCAAAAGCTAATGTAAATCTCTGTTGTTCCCTACTAGCTCACAGGAGGAAGAGGAAGGTTGGTGAAGCATTAATGAATTATTCCTTGCTTATGTAGTCACGTCGATCTCAATCTATGTGAAGATGTTGTTGTTGGCAATCATGAAGGGTGATCTTTGGATTCTCATGTAGCTCTAGTTAAACGGTGATAGTACATACGCCGCCAAATTGCCATGTTTGCACATGAATATTTACTAAGCATTGATGAAGGTTGCCATTACCTCACACAATAAATACAAGAGGCATTAACTGCTAATAGTGTCATTCTTGTAGCAGTTAGAGCACTTTGTGGGATGAGTCTAATCAAGTTTGAGTGCTTTTCTAAGAAGAGAAAATGAGTAAGTCAGTAAGAAGGTCTCTTTTTTTGAGCTCACAAAAGCTCGGTCTTGCTATTCAGGAAGGTGCTTTGGTTGAGCAGCAACGTCCTAGAATTGCAACCTTCTACTACTTTGGTTGCAGTAGAAGGTTGCAATTCCAGGACATTGTTGCTCAAATGGTAGATGACAAAGGCAAGTAGTCAGTGTGCTCTGGATGCGGCCAACACTTGCCCATTGACCTTACGAGCAACACTTCTGATGATGTAGTCGAGACCGACTCAGACTTCTGTCAGTATTTAAGTCGCTTCAATCATGGTCTGCCCTCTGATGAGGAAATGATATGTGTGGGCACATCAATTGTTAAAACCCCAAGCAGACGGACTAGAACCGTATTGGGCAAGGACAAGAAAGAAGAGGAGGCTGAGGGTCTACCATATTGGGCAACAACTAGAAGCAGGCATGTATACCGGGGTCTGAGTGTTGGTAAGGGTAGGATGGTGGGTAAATAAGAAGTTGTTGTGGTGCCTTCATGGCAATTTGGTTGCCTGGTTTTTTTGCGTGGATAGCAACAAGGGGATTTTGATGACAATTTGTGTTCCCTATTCTTTTACGCTACCCCAGTTCATGCACTATATATGTTTTGCAGATTCAACATG
>VDFB02271358.1:1018878476-1018916447 GCA_007258455.2 Sequoia sempervirens
GAAAATGATACTCCACTTCAACTTTTTGTAGCTTTCAAAAAAAAAAGTGATTGTAATCATATCATGATAACCATATTTTTGATAATATGTAAAAACTAAAAGAATGAATATTATATGTTAATGAATGAATGTGAATATGTTAATTAATGAATTTTATATGTTAATGAATGAATGTTATATGTTATTAATGGATGAATGAATGAATGTTATATGTTTTTAATGGATGAATCAATGATTAATGTTATATGATTGGGTATGGGGAATTGAGAGTGATGTGAAGGGGGGGGGAAGGGCCAAATGAGCTTCCACCGTCATGTGGTTGGCCTTGTTAAGTAGAGAATATTAAATTATTCTTGAAACAAAGCTCAATAGGTAATGCACTTTTCAGCTCTCAAAATGCATCGTTTGAAATATCAAATCAATAATGTGAATGCAATATGTAGCAGTTAATTAAATAAGTCTCATAATTAATTTTATTTTCACAGATATTTTTAAAAAAAATTGATTCTTCGTCGCTGTTTCGACAACAACCACCGACGAAAACCACCAATGAATCAACAAAAAGGCTCGATGAAGTTTCTATAGCTGCGAAAAATCTTTTGTCGTAACTCCCTACCCATTTCATTACAATTTCGACGATCTTTTGGCATTGCTACCACACTACTCCCTGCCCATTTCGTCACGCTTTCGACGAACTTTTGGTGTTCTTCCGACGCTACTCCTTGCCAGTTTCGTCACAAAGTCGACGAACTCTTGGTGTTGTTTCAATGCTTCTACTTGCCTATTTCGTCGCACATTCGATGAACTTTTTGTGTTGTTTCGACGCTACTCCTTGCCCATTTCATCACAATGGCGACGAACGTCTGTTGTTGTTTCGACACTACTGCTTTCCCATTTCATCAAATTGGTGATGAACTTCTGGTGTAATTCGTCAGTGGATACACAAAGTTTTCGTCGATATTCCAATGAAATCCCGAGGTATTTCATGATGTCGTCGACCGATGATTCTTCACCGTTATTTTGATGTTTAATTCGTCGTCGGCCTTTTGACAAAAAAATAGCAACGAAAATATTTTTTCCATTGCGTCACTCTTCCAACAAAGATTTGTCGAACGACCAATGAACGACTGTCAGAAAATGGTGTCAAATTTAGTAGTGAAAGCTTGTTGCAAGAAATTCCTTTAAGATGGGATGGAAAAAGCCTCCCACATGGTAAAATTCAAGTTAGCCTTCTTTAGTTGATCAAAAATGTTAAAGGGAAGTTGGTTGGTCTTAGAAGGAACCTTTAGATAAACAAGGTATGTTCTTGTTGCTTGGGTGATTTTAGGTTGCTCCATAGTTTGGTTGCTCATACCAGTAGGATGATTTGATCATAGAAATTTTGTTCTACTTATTGTTCTAGCAAGTGCAACATTTTGAGATGCTTGAGTTATGACTGTGCAAGATGATGTTTGGCCTACTATAGAAGATGTGACATTAACTGCTACCCTTTTCTTTGATCTTGTATTCTAGGCTATTATGTGAACAACTACTTGATTTACACCACAAAATTCTTCATGATGCCAATTGACCAATGAAGCATCCTCATGCAAGTGATCGTACCTGCTAGAAACTATTTGGCTTGCATTAAATTGTTGCCCTGATGTGGAGGTTTCATTTTGAACAACCAAAGTTTGCAAAAATTCTCCATTTTGGCAAACATTTTGGTTGTGAGAATGCTCACATGTGTAACATCACTCCTGCTCTTAGGCTAGATTATTCTAAATTGGGACCAAAGCTTTAGAAGTGTTGGTAGTAGCTATATGCATGGTACTAAAGGGCTCAGTATGATTCCACAGGTTTTTCCCTTGATAAGGCTGTCTATTTTATTGATAACTCTGATTTTGAGGCTAATAGGGCCTATTATTTTGAGCTTTCTGCCTCTTCATTGATACTAACTCATTATCCATATTATGGAGCAAGGTTCCCCATTCATTTGGATATGCAACAGGAGAAGAAGGTTGGTTGGTAGAAACCACTGGAATAAGCCACCATTGGTTGTGAAGGAAGCTTTGGAAATAGAGGCATTGGTCACCTGAGAGCTATGTTCCCAACCTGTATCAAACAACAATATTGTAATCACTTTAAATATTTTTTTAATTTTTTAATTTGTCATCAAGAACATGGACAACAACAATCTCAATGTCCATAAAGGTGCTTGATTGTGAAGTTGTCATGGGTATTGTGGGATTAGGTATAGAGTACAAAATGGGTTGGGTATTGACAATACCTTACATGGAAGAGTTGGGGGAATTAGGGTCCACAATAGATGTAACAACAATACGAGATGCTATAAGTCGACAACTACATCTCATTGGAGTCTTGGAAATAGGACACTAGGTCGTAAAGCTCATATGAGCTTCAAAACACTAAGGTGTGCCCACTATGATCACTAAATTACAAAATAGTCATAGTAGAAGACACAAGATCAAAAATTAGAAAACAAAAACACATAGAGACAGAGATCTAATAAAAATTTGATCCAAAACTAACTAGACAAGGGTGTCCTGGGTGCCTTTGTCTAGAATTTTTTTCTTTTATTTTCAAAGGTTAAATATTTATAATACTATTTATGGTTTCTATTCTATGATTGTGTAGGTGTGACAGTGAATACTTTTCCATATTTTTCCCAATTTATGATTATGCAATGCAAAATGCAAGTGTGTGAACAATTTTCAAAATGTGCAAACAATAAAATCTAATTCCAAATGCAATTTCTAGATCTGAAATGCAACAATTGACTATTCCTAATGTGCAAGAAAAAGTATGATCTTTTTATCTTTTTGAAACAAAACAATGCAATTTTTCACTTTGTTGACTATATGCAAAATATCTAAATGGATGCAATGAACACTTTCAAATCTAAAATAACCTATGCAGATTTTTAAATGCAATTAAGATGTAGATCTAACCTATGATGACTAAAATTAACCCTATTGTAACCTATGATGCAATATTTTGAATTTTTTTGTTTTTTATGATGCAAAAATGGATCCCTAGAAGAACAATACAAAGCAACACAATTCTAATCTTGGATCTAAGATGGCATGCTTTATATTTTAGAAGGTCTATAATGTTAATGTATTAGGTTCACCAAAATGATAAGGTGGAAAAGTGAAACCCTAATATTTCGCTTTGGGATTTCAAGGCTTTTCCACATGTCATATCATTTGACTTTGATATCGGCTACGATATAGGATTGACTGCAACCTGAAAGGTGAGTCAATCAACCATAGGATCTAAATTGGGGGGTTTTGGAGTGGATTTCATATGAAATGCAATGGGATGACTAAATAACAATGAAAATTCATAACTTTGATTTAAAAACAATAAATTTGGAATGTCATACACAAACTTGATATTCAAAAATAGACTGAGAAGACTTGTATGCACCGGTCACATAAATTTGAAGCTAAATTTGTAGGACTAAGTCACCCATGACACCTATGTTTGATTAACTAAATTTTTAATCTCTCTTCACAATCCTTGAGTGTTTGATTGGAGGCTTCCTCCTTTTAGATCTCACTATTAGATCTTCGTCGAATGCTAAGAAAATTCAGTTTCCATATATTATCAAGTTGTAGGTTTTGAATGCAATAATGGACAATTAGTTTCCAATCTTCCTCTAATATTCTTTAGATCTATAACCTGCACATTCAAAAAAGGAAGGAAGGGTTGTGCCATATAGGGGTTTTCCTTGACCAAACCTTGTGTTGGTTTTTCCACCTCCACAATAGAAAAATTGATGATAGAGAGCTTATCCTTTTGAGGGATAGCAACTATAGTAATAGAAAAAGTAAACCTTTTCCTTACTTAATTTGGGAATAATTAATAATAAATGAGCCTAATGTCACCTTGATTTAGTGTTGTAATGTTTTTTACACATTCACATTAAGTTTAGGGCCCTTTTAAACTAAATGGACCTAATTTTTCCCTAATTTAGTGTTGTAAAGCGTATTTATTTGCATCTTCACACTATTTTTTGGGCCCTCTTGCATTCATGACCTTCAAATCATCATTAATAGTCCCTTAATAACCTTTATTACAAATCCCAAGGCTTATTTCAATTGAAATCCTAACAAATTCAATAAATACATTTAATATTTCAACCCCTCGACATTCTCTCACCCTAAAAATCTAGGGTGGGACCCATATGCCACCTTGGGTGTATAAGTCCCCCTAGGTGGGACCCATACACCACCTTGGGCATATGAGTCCCATTTGGGGCCTTTGTAGGGTTTTGAGTGGGAAATCAAGGTTTTCAACTGAAATTTTGTGAATGTCGGCATTTGGGATCTAATAGATGGTAAATTAGATTAAATGCCTATATAACTAAGGTTTCAAATCATTATTTCACTAAGAATTTTCAAGCAAGAGAGTTTCACCTAGACCTAGAGCTTTTAAGAGAGATTTTCAAGAATTCAAGAGCATTTAAGAGCCAATTATCAAGCATTTTGGAGCATCAATTCAAGAGTCAAGCATCATGTCAAAGTCTTCATGCATCATGTTTGTTTGTGAGCTAACATGTTGATGTAGCATTTGTGATCCAAGTTCAAGCATTCAAACTCATATTAAGTTTCATGATCAAGATCTACATCCATTGAAGCCAAATCATACAAGTTGCAGATCTACAATCCAAGAATTCAACAAGGTTTGGTGAGTTGTTACATTCATTTGTTCATTCATCATTCCATCATGTTATTTAAATTCATTTCAAATTTTAATTACTAAAGCGTGGTTTGATTGAGGCAAACCCCCATCCACTAACAACACAACATTTTAATCTCTCTCTTGTGACATGTGTTTTGTAGATCTATGTGAACAAGACTAATTCACCCAACTTGGTGATTTAGTCCTTGATATAGCCTTTTGATGGCATTCAACAGTGTCGGATCTGGGTTCGAGAGATTTAGAAAGATCTTAAAAAATCCTATAGCAGGACTCATACACCCAACCTGTCATATTAGTCTCGTTATAGTTTTTGATCCTCATTCAGTAGATCCTGATCAACTCTCAAAGAATCCCAGATCCTGCCCTGAAAACCCTAGAGTGAGACTAAATCACCCAACCTAGAATATCAGTCCTAGTACAATCTAAAACAACAATTTCCAGAATTTAGAGACCTTATTTTGACCTCTCCAATCCTTTGAGTACTTTTTTGTTTCATTCTATTTATTAATTTGATTTCATGCTTTCAAGTTTCTAGGATTTTGTGCATAAGTGTTTGCATTTCTCCTTTGAAGCTTCATTTAATGGTGAACCCCCATCCAATCACACAAGGAAACCCCTAGTCTATCCCTCAATCTATTCACTTGGTTGATGGATCTAGGTTTCCTAATGATTAAAGTGTGAAATAGGTCCCAAAGTTCCATCCCCTAAAAGGTGGAAACCTCATTTCCCATTTGTTCATTTTGGTGAACCCAACCTTTAGACCCTTAAACTTTTTATTTGGAGAACATTGTAAGTCCTATATCTCGATTGCATTAACTTTGTATTAGATTTACATTTAGGGCTTCTAAATCTTGCATTAGTGAAAAGTACATATAGGCTACATTTTTGCATCTTGCATCATTCAATTTCACTAGAAATATGTAATTGCAAATAGTCAAGTCAACATACAACCTAGACACCCTAAAATCAACTTAGAATTTGTTGAATATGATTTGAAAACCCTAATTGGGACTCATTCACCCACCTAGGCGATTTAGTCCTTATACAGGTCTTTTTTGCAGATTTATGGGTATTATGTGCTCTCTATTTTTCACTATTTGAACCTATCAAAAACCCTAAGTGTGACTCATACACCCAAGTGGGCGAATGAGTCCTTGGAGGCCTACAAAAACCAACTTTTCTAAACTTTCTGGTGATTTTTTGTACTTCCTAGGCTTGCTGGTAACCTATAATATTAGTCTAGAAAGTTTCAAGAACTTATGTTTTATGCATCTTGGTTAAAATCATCCATTTAGTGGTCAGTTTTGAATCATTGCAAAATCATTTCAGTAGCAAAAATCATCAAATCTGAAAAATATTTACATTTTTGAAATTTTTCATTTTTGCATACACAATGTTTATACTCATGAAACTTTATATAAGTTGGATAAAAGTACTTTTCATCTTTGGATATACATTATTTACATTCTTGAAGCATTGCATAAGATGGTTAGAAGTATTTTTCATTTTTGGTAAAACAATGTTAGTATTTTACCTTTCTAAGCATATTAAGAAAAAGTTCATCTCTCCCCCTATGAGAATGCTTTAGTGAAAGAGAACACAATGGACAATCATGACAATAAAATTTTATCTTCACCTAATATCTCTTCTGTTTGTGAAGAATATATTTTGGTGTTAGAAGATCAAACCAATGAGAGTTATGAGATTCCTATTTGTCTCTCTTCCCCTAGGGAAAACATTATAAGACAAGAGAATTCCATAATTGATAAGCAAGACAATCCAACCATAGATGACTCCCCTAGTTGTGATGAATTTATTTTAAAGGAACCAACCATTGAATGTCATGAACATCTACTTTGTATCTCTCCTAAACACTCTCCTACTAGGGAAGAAATCATGGTGCAAGAAAATGACAACATTGACAATAGTGATATGGTTTCCTTAGATGAAGATGATGAAGTGACATTAGACTCTCCTTCATTAAGAGATCATAAAAATAAGGATAAGTATTTTGAGGTTATGCACATTAGATATCCCTTGAAGTACTCTCTTGAGCCTAAACTTATCATTTATCCACCCTCACAACAACCACAAGTTCAAAATAAACTTATGCTTATCTTAGAACCACCTACAAGGCAACTTGATAATGATAATGTTTTGCAATAACTGAGTTATAACACCATTTCATATAACACTAGAAACAATCCACAACCAAGACAAACAACTTCAACATCCCTCCCATTGCCTCAACCCATATTGCCTAGTGCTCCTTGTTTGCCTTCGCATAGTGGGAAGGAGTATGATATTTTTGAACAACTTAAGAATACTCCCGCAAAGATATCCCTATAAGAATTTAATTCAAACTTCACTTAGTTATCATACTATGCTTCAAACAACCTTGCATCAGGTTGTGATTCCATCTAGTGAAAATCCAAGTGATGTAGCAACTCTAATTCAAGGAATGAATACGATTAACATTGACATTACCTTTCATCAAAATGAGTTACCTCCCTTGGAAGTGAGAAAGAAAAATGAATCCTTCATGATAATAGCTACCTTCAATAGGACAGGGATAAAGTGAA
Organism: Sequoia sempervirens; assembly: GCA_007258455.2. Taxonomy (NCBI): domain Eukaryota; kingdom Viridiplantae; phylum Streptophyta; class Pinopsida; order Cupressales; family Cupressaceae; genus Sequoia; species Sequoia sempervirens. The sequence continues at coordinate 1,018,885,769 of VDFB02271358.1, forward strand.
CCCTTTTTGACAATGGATCAGTTCTTAACATGTGTAGTGTAACCATTTTGAATAAACTTGGTGTGGATAATTCAAGAATTGAACTTGATTCCTTGTCAATTCGAGGATTTGACAATGTAGGAAAGCAATTGCTTGGTGTGATCACTTTGCCTATTATAGTTGGAAAGGCCACATTACAAATTCCTATCCATGCTATTCCTCATGATATTTTATACAATATTCTTTTAGGAAGACCATGGATTCATGAGATGCATGCGGTGCCTTCAACCCTTCATCGTAAAATGAAGTATGTCTACAAAAAAAAATTGTATACAATCGAAGCTGACCCTGAACCAGAATGTTGTTTTAACATTGAGAAAAAAAAGGAAAATCCTTTGAAAACATTAACACCAACTATACAAGTGGAACACATGCAAGAGAAATACAAAGAAAAGCATATTGAAGAATTCACAAAGTTATTGGAAGATGATTGGGGTTCCTTAGAATTCACACCTACATTCATTGGTGAATATAAGAACATAAAAAAAGAGTTTGAAAAGAAAATTGAACCAACGGTAATGTCAACACAAAATGCAACATAATATTTGAAAGCATCCACTTCAACCACTTTATAAAGAGAAGCAAATTACAATACAAACTTTGATGAAGTCGATTATGAGCAACCACCAAATCTAGAAGAAATGAAAAAGCTTTATGGAAGAGGTTATGAACTTATGACACAACTTAGTTATAATGAAAAAGGATGTGGTGCTAGAGAACAAGGTATTTGTGTCCCCATATAACCTAACACACAAGAAACCACTAGTGGTCTTGGTTATTGTTCTTTGAAAGAAACAAAAGAATCAAATAAATCCTCGCTTAACATCAATTTCATCACACAAAACACTATTGATTCGAATTTGTTAGATTTTACACCCTCTTGTAAAGGAGAGCACAAAATCTCACAACATAAAGAGTCTTGTGTAAGTATGACACCTTCTACTAACCAAGAGATATCTTTGTCACAAAATAAAGGAATATATTCTACTATTCATCAAGAGAGTATCTTGTTGAGACTCCTCCAAGATTGTTTGATATCTATCCCTCCAAGAACATGAAATAAATTTTATTATGTAAGAATTCATTTTGTGCATATCATAGAGTTCATGGTAATTCTACGATTGAATGTAAAGCTTTTAGTGATAAAATTCAACATCTTAAGGGTTGTGGTGCTCTTCCTTGTGTTGAAGCACCTTGTTCCTCTAATTGATACTAATTTTCAAGTTTCTCATCAATCATCTTGACTCATTCTTGTCTTGCACTAAGTGGGGGCAAGGGGTTAGGTAGCCTTGTCCTCGTATGGCACTTTTCATTGCCTCTTTTGGCTAGTTGACCACCTTCCATGTATATATAGGAGAAAGCTTGGGATGTGGATGACATGCTTTAGTTGGATCGCACGTGACATACTTTTCTTTCTATATTTAGCATTACATTTTGGGGGCAACCCCTTTTCATGACATAACCTTCATTTGGAAACATATGACATGGCATAGGGATTTCTAAATAAGCTCTCATGTCCTCTTTATTGTTAGAATTTATCATGTGCTACTTTAAATCAGATTGCTCACAACAATGTTGTTAGAAATCACTTTAAAGTGGGGGCATACATTGACATTATCTTTTGATATTTTGCATGTTTCATTGTGCAATTTTCTTTCTTCTTACAATGCATCCTTTTCTTGGTGGTGTCATTAGGTTGATTTCCTCTAAGAGCATGATATTTCTTTGATTTTTCCTCTCTTGGAGACATTAGGCATGAGGTTCCCTAAGAAGAGACCTTACATGAACTAAGAAAAACCCCTTTGGACGTAATTGACACTATTTTGCATTTATAATAACCGTTTTATGGCCACCTCGCATAACACACTTTTCTTGCCTGTGGAGCCATCCTATTTGTTCATGGGTGTTAGCATACGAAGTTTTGCTTGCCTCATGAATCACATTTTTCATGTTGTGTGGCACCTTATCAAAGTTATTAGGAGGTATAACTTTGGTATGGTTAGTAAGTATGGGAGTTGACCTTAGGCATGACTTTCCCATAGCCACTTGCTTGTGTGTGTGAGCACATATCAGGCATGTGCGTATATTTCTTTGGGGGCTCACCTAGTGGATACCAGATTCTACTAGCCCTTATGAGTGTGTATTTTATTTGCATAGTGGACATAGTGTTCCACTTGTGAACATTTCTTTGGACAAACAAATTAGACCTAGTCCACATCGTGTTGGATAGACTATCAAGGCTTGATCAAACCCTTCTGTTTTTATTTTTCTTTCTACTTTATGTCTTTGAAAATGTATGCTTCTACCTTATTGTTGCTTCATACATTATTTACATGTGTGTTCTTTTATGCCTGTGATGATTTGCCATAGGATCTTGATCCTAGGGGCTTGTGCAACTCCCTAGGATCATTGTTATCCTATCTCACTAGCATTGATACACTTGAACCCCTCTTGATGTGTATTTGTCTACTTTAGTGCGAGTTTAAAGAAAGTTCCTCCTCTCACTAAAGTAAAGGCTAAATGTAGTAATAGAAAAAGTATCCCTTTTCCTTACTTAATTTGGGAATAATTAATAATAAATGAGCCTAATGTCACCTTGATTTAGTGTTGTAATGTGTTTTACACATTCACATTAAGTTTAGGGCCCTTGTAAACTAAATGGACCTAATTTTTCCTTAATTTAGTGTTGTAAAGTGTATTTATTTACATATTCACACTAAGTTTTGGGCCCTCTTGCATTCATGACCTTCAAATCATCATTAATAGGGCCTTAATACCCTTTATTATATACCCCAAGGCTTATTTCAACTGAAATCTAGACAAATTCAATAAATACATTTAATATTTCAACCCACCAACATTCTCTCAACCCAAAAATCTAGGGTGGGACCTAATGAATCTAGTTTATGGTCTCATTTTTGGGTAGAATTTGTGATTTAATTGTTGAAGTTATCATGGACTTTGATGTTAAGTGTTGATACTTTTATGATATTTTCTCAAACTATAGACATTGCGCTTACTTTTATTTCTGCAAACCTTTAATGATAATGGCATGTTATATGGACTGTCTATATTAATTTTGCATGTGGTTAATGAATGTTCCTTAAGATGGTTATAGATATGCAATTATTGTGCATACTAACATTGCCATGCAGATTTAATTTGAGGATGCTAAATTGAGGAAGACACCGCTAGCTGGGAATGCACCATAACGTCCAACAAGGGAATCATTCAAAGGTCAAAGGAGGTCGACGATAGGAGATTCCTTATGCAAAACAAATGTAACTTCCTTGTAGTGGTCATTATTGATGATGAGAAAATGTGTGTATTACTGCAACACTAAATCTGCGATTGGACATGCACGTATGACCAGATTCCATGCATGCATAACTGCTGCCCCACTTTCTCTATTTTCCCTAAATGGCATCCTCCTAGTTCGTGGAGTTGATTACCTTGTTTAGTTGATAGGATAAATAAGGATCGGATGCTCCTTTTCTAAAGGTTGCACAATTTGATATTGTACTTGCATTCTCGAGTTTTTAACAATACAGATATACTACTCTTTTGTACTCATGATTTATAGTGAGTAAAATAAAGTTCTAAGTTTGAGCATCTGAGTTTTCATTAGTTTTAGAGGATACTTATCCAAGGGGGCCCACTTGGTGAGTAATCCATCCTTTAGTTTAGTATTAGTTTATTATTACTTGTTGTTTAGTAATTAGTTAAAAATCTGGCACCGACTATTCCTGTAGCCACTAGAATTCCATTATGTGACTGTTCCTGTAGCCAAAGTAGATAGAGTAGTGCCCTATTTTTTTTCTCAAATTTTCACTTTTTTCATTCATTTCAGCTTGGTGTAATTGTTGATTGATGGTTAGAATTCATGTTATTCCTTTCTAAGTAATTTACTTTCAGCATTGTGTATTTCTTAGCTGTAGAATGAAAATGGCTACTTTGGGTTCCTAGTGCACATACTGTGCCAACCCATTTCAAGTTCACGTCCCTGGGTTGAAAAGTTAAATGCACTTTCATGATGATTGAAATAGCTATTCAGGTTAGATGTCCAATCTCTGAATCATGGTTGTAAAGGCCTACTTGTTGAATCATTGTAGGAGGTAGACAGTTTTGGTGCCGTTGCCAGGGATGGTGTCAAACTAGGGATTTTTTCAGAGTCATTGGTAGTTTTTCTTGCTGTAGTGATTCTAGAAGTTGTTATTAGTATACCCTCATTTAGGAAGTAATGACCCCCCTTTATTCTTTACCAATTCTTTGTGTTATCTGGTTGATAGTGAGTTGATACCACATGCATAGAGGAAGGAGAAGTCATGCTTATGGGAGATTCCTTCCTAACAATCCTAATCCATTCTAGCTAGTTGAATATCATAACCTGCCAAGAGAAGAGGTGACATTTTCATGATGCAACAAAAGGAATATGAGAGAATGGAGGATTATATTACAGGGTTTATTTTTTTCCTACAAAAATCTCCACACCATACACTTAATGAAGACTCACGAAAATTGTTTTTCCTAAGAGGAATCAATGACAACTACATTGATGCCTTGGACCAGATGGGAGGAGGAGATATCTCCTAAGTTCCTTGGGAAGATATCAAGAAAATATGTCAGAACTACTTTAGGGAAGCTTCAAAGAAAGGGAGAGCTTACTAATCTACTATGGGTAAGTCAACTGCCGGTGGAGTTTCAAGAATGAAGATTACTCATTTACTGGCATACTTCAAGCAAGACATTATAAACAATCTAGCTACTCAGCTAGTACACTTCATGCCAAGAAGAAGCAAGAGGAGGAAAAGGCAATGTTGGCAGAGTATTGCCCCCATTACAGACAAAAGAAGAAGGATTGCAGATGCAAGATGGTAGCCAATATTGAAGGAAAGTAGATTGCACCTGAGTTCAAGCCAATTCAAATTGAGGAAGACCAAGTCTACTATGTTGTACACATGAGGCCTTGGGCTCCAAGACAAGGTATGCCACCAGATCCACTCTCTTATGCTGGGCCATATTTCAATTCCTATTCATCTAGAAACCAATGGAATCCCCCATATCCATCTAGCTATGGAGGATATCCACCACAACCTTGGAGTAACCCTCTAAATTCTTGGACCAATCATCAAAACTCTCCACCCTAGTGGAAACAACCTCAGGGAAATCGATAGAAATTTCAAGGGAATTGGCAGCCACCTCCAGGAAATTGGCAACAAACAAATCAATGGAGGGGAGAACAACAATGGACAACTTAGACAACCAATTACATGCAACCACCTTCTCAGCCCCAACAACTTACTATAATGACTCCGCCTACTAATTCAAGCTCAAATGCACCTAAACCTACTCAGCTACCAGCTTAGCCCACACCTAATCCAAATAACAAACCACAATAGTAGCCTGCACACTCTACTGATTCAAATCAATTCCCTACATATGTTGTGAGTGTAAGTGACATCCACTTGTGTTCAAGAACTACTCTACCAACCCCTTCCAAGCCCATTATCACTGAGCTTCCCATGGAAGAGGAGGGGGAACCTTTGAATGATCTCATTCATCCAAGTGCACCTAAAAATTCTGAACTAGTCCAAGTCAAGCAGACTGAACAAGAACCACCATTTCCTTAGAGATTGGAAGTTACCAAGAAAAAGGAAGAAAAGGACACAACCTTTGATACCTTGGATCAGTTGAAGCATATATGTGTCTATATCCCTCTATTCCAGGCCATAAAGGATGTTTCAATCTATGGCAAGACAATCAAGGAAGCATGCCTCAAGAAGCCAGGCAGGAAGAAGAAAGACCCAACTACAGTTCATGTGGGGGGACAACTAGCTGACATCATGCTTGGAAAAGTGACTATCCCCAAGTACAATGACCCAAGTAGTCTTGTGGTAGCAATTGTTATAAACGAGATCCAAATTAAGAATGCTCTGATTGATTTAGGGGAAGCAATAAATGCAATGACCAAGGACATCCTGCAACAACTAAATGTTGCAAGAATGAGATCTACTCCTATTGTCCTACAACTTGTTGATAGTTCTACTGTTAAGATTGATGGTATAGTGGAGGATCTTGTGGTAGTTTTAGACTCTTGGGAGTACCCAACAAACTTCATGATTCTTTCTCCTAAGGCTACACTAGGCGTGTATCCCATTATTCTTTGAAGGCCATGCTTAGAAAATGAAAATGCATATATTGGATGTTGATCAGGTGACATGACAATTTCAGATGGGAAGAGCACTAAAATTTTTGTTCTTTATCCTCATGATCAACCATCTCATGATGAGGATAATCCCGTATGGCCACATGTTGGTGAAGAGGCCAAGGAAGTTAATTCTATGGCGCAGCTTATGATGTTAGGAAAAAGCTCTTTCATGTAGCTTCAAGATGAGGATGAAGTATTGGCTAACATCATTTAGAACCATTGTGAAGTGGAGGAAGCATCATCTTCTCATTCTGCTACTCCAGTAAAGACACTTCTTCCTGCTCTTCCTACAACCACTATTCCTGCAGACGTTCTCCTTATAGCCACTCTTCCTGGAGCCACTGTTCCTACAAACGAACTTCCTACAACAACAAGTATGTCCCATACATTGCTACCATATGAACTCAAGGTACCATGTGTTAATGAAGCAATTATGATAAAGTCAACTACACAAGTACAGGTGTAAGAAGGAAAGTATTTGAATGTTAACAGTAAACTAAGTGAGGAACAACAATTTTTATTGGAAAACTTATTAAGGACCCATCAACATGCATTTGTGTGGGATTATCATGATATGAAGGGCTTGGACCCTAAACTTTGTACACACAAAATTTACATAAGAGATGATTGCACCCCAGTGAGGCAGCCACAAAGAAGAAGTAACCCTGCACTAAGAGAAATTGTAAAAGGGGAACTGCAGAAATTGCTAGATGCAGGATTTATCTACCCCATTTGTGACAAGGAATTTTCTGACTTAAAGGTAGCTTTGACTCATGCTCCTGTACTCAAAGGACCTAATTGGGAGCTTCCTTTTCACATCCATACTAATGCATCAAATTATTCCATAAAAGCAGTCTTAGAACAAAAATAAGGAGCTATTGAAAATGCCATTTATTTTGTCAGCAAAAATTTGCAAGGAGCTGAATTCAATTGTACAATGATAGAAAAGGAAATGTTGGCAATGATTTATGCCCTAAACAAATTTAGGAATTACATAACATGTTACCAAATCTTTGTGCACACTAATCATGCAACCATTAGGTATCTCATGAATAAACCTTTGATCATAGGTAGACTGACAAGATGGTTATTGTTGATGTACAAGTTTGACATAACCATTGTGGATAAACCAGGGAAGGCCAATGTTGCAGATTTTCTTTCAAGGCTGACTACATCAAAAAATAATCAGGCCATAAATGACTATTTTCCTTATGAGCATCTATTCTCTATCAGTGTACAAAAACCCTGGTATGCTGACATAGCCAACTATCTAGTCACAGGTAGATTTCCACCTCACTTCTCCCCAAAAGAGAGAAGGGCACTCATTGAAAAATATTTTCCTTTCTCATGGATTGTTGGATGTTTGTTTTATACTGGACCCAGCCATGTCATGTGGAGATGTGTGAGAGAAGATGAGACATATGACATTTTACATGCATGCCACAATGAACCATGTGGAGGACATTTTTTAGCCAAGAGGACAAAAATGAAGATTTTAAACATAGGATATTACTAGCCAACACTCCACAAGGATGCAAGAAGGTATACAAGAAAATGTGACAGATGCCAAAGAATGGGCAGGCCAACCAAATCTGATGAGATGCCACTTTATCCTCAGGTAGTAATCACTCCCTTTGACAAATGGGGATTGGATTTTGTAGGACCCATTGACCCTCCATCAAATGGTAAATCTTATATCTTGGTATGCACTGATTATGTAACAAAGTGGGTAGAATTTAAGGCCATGAAGCATGCAAGAGATAACAAGGTTGCAAAATTTCTTTATGAGGAGATTTTCACAAGGTATGGAGTCCCATGAGAGATAGTGACTGATCAAGGGGCTCAATTCACATCAACCCTTGTTGCAACACTAGTCAATGAGTACAACATAAGGCACATAAAGTCTACTCCTTATCACCCCTAGGCTAATGGCCAAGTTGAGGTGACCAACAAAGAAATTGAAACTATTCTGACCAAGACAGTAGCTATCCATAGAAAGGATTGTGAAAACAAATTACTAGAAGCTATTTGGGCCTACAAAACTACCTGGAAAACAACTACAGGCTTCACTCCATTTGAGTTGTTGTATGGAAAGATAACTATGATGCCCATTGAATTTGAACACAAGACTCTTAGGATTGCAGTAGACTTGGGGATGGATATCTCTGAGGCATAGAGAGAAAGAATCATGCAGATAAATGCTTTGGATGAGATGAGAAGAGCAACCATGTATCACACAAAGGTAGTGCAAAATCAGAGAATCAAGTGGCATGACAAATTCATCAAGGACAAGAAATTCCAACCAGGAGATTGGGCCCTGCTTTATGATTCAAGATATCAGGAAAATGTAGGAAAATTGTAGAAAAGGTGGCTAGGACCATATGAGGTTTTGCTAAAGTATTCCCTAATGGTGTTGTACAACTCATTACTATTGACCTAGTTAGATTTAAGTTGCTTGTCAATGGTTATTGCCTCAGACTATATCACAAGCCAACTTACAAGGAGTTCCTGCAACAATTCACTCAACATGCAGCACCCGAGCTTCCTGCAGCCAAAGGAAGTGGACCTAGTGTCCCTCCTTCTAGCTAATTAAGGTACGTACTTGTCATAATAAAGACTTCCACTTCTATGGGAGTCCATTTCTTCACCCATCCACTCATCCGCCCATCCATTTCCACCTTTCTCTCTCTTCCACCACTTCACTTCATTCCACTCCACTTCATCCCACCTCATCTTCATTAATTTCTCAACTTATTTCCTAAAAATATGAACGTTAATTTCTCCACAATATTTGCAACGAATCCTCCACACATTCAGGTATGTGCACATTAATTGCTATATCTTAATTGTCTTTAAGTGCATTCATTTAATTGTTGTACATTAGTATGGATGTTCACCATAGCATGCCAATATTCCCTACCCTATCAAATCATCATTCCACATGTGTGGACACATGCCCAAAATTAGGTTGGGGGGAAGGAAAAAGATGTGAATATTTTTCCCACGTGTCAGTCCATGTTGGTCTACATCAACAAAATTTAAATTGAGCCGATTTGAAATATGAATGAGAGGAGGACTCGCATGTGTGAGATGACACCAACTGCTTCCGCCATTTCTCTCCATTATAGCTTTCCTTTATTACTATTTACTTGCCATTATTGACCCTGTCATATCTCAAGTTGTGTTGCAAACAAAAGATAAGTTAGAAAAGGAAAATCCAGTCGACATTGGCATTAGAAAGTTAGCAAGTGTTGCAGGAAGGTGAATTTGATTTTCAGATGGATTTGCAGGAAGGAAACCATAGAGTGTTTGTTTGATTGAAGACAATGTGAGGTGGGTTAATTCAAAATGAACCCACGGTGCATGATGTATTACTGCAGGATGCACCCTGCCTGGCCAAATTCAAAAACTGCAGGTGGATTGACTACTTCCTAAAGCTAGATGATTTTGATGAAGAAATTGCACTAGAGTTTTCCCAAAAATTTTCTAAAGGGAAGGCCATGGTAAAAGGGCTGAAGGTCATAGCGACTGAAGAAATAATTGCAGAATTTATAGGGTTACCTGCTGATGGTGAAAATTACCTTGCTTCTAGAAATTCCAGATCAGCTAGGGCCAAATTTACGGAGCCAAATGACCCTCCATTGAGCATAGATAAAAATGGTGCAAAGAGAATGTCTTTCCCCAATCCATGGAAGTAGAAAGTTGTTTATGTCATAAAATACATCACCTGTGAAGGTCGCTAGTCGAATTTGCACTCTATGCACTTCAAGCTTTTGAATCATATGAGACATGGAAGGAGGATGAATGTGCCAAACATGTTATACAACCTTCTCTCAATCATGGTAGCCGAGACTCAAAAAGGTAGGGACAATTATGTTTCCCACCATTGTCTGATTAAATTGCTAGCTGAGAAGTCTCTACATGATGTATTTGGAATGACTTGGGAAGAATTCATAAAAAATGATCAAATTAGACCTGAGCACTTGTAACCTAGGGTTTTACCTCAATCCTGTAGGTCTAGTAGGAGATTGAGCATGGCTAAAGCCACTCTTGGTGCTTCAACCTTTGGCATAGGTGCTGTGTAAACCCTCCTGCAATAGAAGAAACTATAGAAATTAGCTCTTCTAGGAATAACACTTAGACAAAGAAAGTTCTCCCCTAGATTTTAATGATGATGTTCCACTTGGAATTCTAATGAAAACTAGGGCACATAAGAGAGAAGTAGAAATGAGAAAAGGAAAAGGCAAAAGCCAAAAGGCAGCCGATAGAAAAAGAGGTGCCAAGCTCTAAGAAGAGAAAGGCTGACACTATTCATCCTCTAGCCAAAGAAAAACATGAGAGCCCCCCTAGGAAAGCAAGACCGGCCGGTCCAACCTTTGGTATGCCTCTGCAAGAAATCCCTAAGTCTAGAGAAGTATCAAAAGGGGACTTAGAATCTCCAACAGGGTAGGAGAATGTTGAGGAGGAAGATATATTTAAGGAAACAACAAACATAACATTGGTTGATCTAGCCAATATTGCAGAACAAGTGAAAAATCAAGAGTATGAGGAAAATAAGCATTCCCTGTAGTAAGAGGTCCTGCAAGAAGAGGAAAAGTAGGAGCAAGAGTCCTAGCAACAACAACCCGAATTGGGAGAACAATCAGTACCCCTACAACTAGAATTGATGGGACAACCTAAATCCTTGTAGTTCGCATTAGTTCCAGAAAAGATGCTTGTAGGAGTACATAACCCCCTTGATTTTTCAATGCACAAGGCTGCCATGCATTTATGGAAATAGATGCAAAGAAGAGAAGAGGAATGGAAGGAGAAAAAATGTAGATTGAAGAAGGAAATTCAAAGGAGAGATGAGGAAATTGAAGATAAAGATGTAGAAATTGCCACCTTGAAGAAGAAGGTGGATGATATGGTAGCCTTGGTACCACAAATTTTGGAATGTAGGACCCCTCCAAGGGTCTATGCTCTACATTTGAAGGAGAAATATCTCTCTTTTAGACTGGCAAGAATTGTCTTAGGTTTGAACCCTTCTATTGAGACCCCTGTTGATTTTTTCAATGCTTATTGAATTTCTTCCCTTGAAATGAAGAATTTGTTGTGTGATTTTTATTCGCCTAATTATGCTATAACTGAAGACCATGATTGGAATCCACTGTTGTATGTTGGGGATTTCCAATTAAGGAAATTTATGTCTTGGGGACAAAATGAGATTAGTTGGGAACAACAACATGGGGCTTATAAGCAATTGGAATCTAATATCCCTCTGCCCATCATAGCTGAATCAAGGAATCCAAGGGATATTTTTAGGGAATGGCACATAATGCTTTGAAACCTAGCTATGGTAATAGGATTATGCCTTGGATAGAAGCAATCTATAGTGAATATGAGGCAAAGGAAAAAGAAAAGGAGGAAACCATGAAGAGATGCCTCTCACAAAAATGGAACAACTTAACTGATGATCTTAAATAGGTTGAAGCTCATTCCATCCAGAACTATGCAACAACTCTTAAAAGGATTGACAAATATATTCACATTCGAAGGATAAAGGGGTGATTTTGGCTTCCCCTGACTTTTCAGCCACCCATCCTAATGTGGCCTATACCGAACTTTAGGTTCTACCAATATGATATTGTTGCAGAGAAGCAAAGATGGAGCATATTTGATAGATTGGGAGGATTCTATTGGGATCCTAATTCATGCATAGCACACTTTGATGTGGGACAGTTGTCAGTTGCAAATTTTAGAGTATTGACCAAGCAAAAGAACATCCCTTCCCTTGCTGGAGGACTAGCAAGATCTTAGGTTGGGGGGAGTGATGAGTCTAGTTTATGGTCTCATTTTTTGGTAGAATTTGTGATTTAATTGTTGAAGTTATCATGGACTTTGACATTAAGTGTTGATAATTTTATGATATTTTCTCAAACTATAGACATTGGGATTACTTTTATTTCTAAAAACCTTTAATGATATATGGACTGTCTATATTAATTTTTCATGTGGTTAATGAATGTTCCTTAAGGTGGTTATAGATATGCAATTATTGTGTTTACTAACATTTCCTTACAAATTTAATTTGAGGATGCTAAATTGTGGAAGACACCGCCAGCTGGGCATGCGCCATAATGTCCAGCAAGGGAATCATTCAAAGGTCAAAGGAGGTCGACGACAAGAGATTCCTTATGCAACCCAAATGTAACCACCTTGTAGTGGTCATTATTGATGTTGAGCAAACATGTGTGTTACTGCAACACTAAATTTGCGGTTTGACATGCACATCTGACCAGATTCCATTCATGCATAACTGCCACCCCACTTTCTTTTTTTTCCCTAAATGGCATCCTCCCAGTTTGTGGAGTTGACTTCCTTGTTTAGTTGATAGTATAAATAAGGATCAGATGCTCCTTTTCTGAAGGTTGCGCGATTTGATATTTTACTTGCATTCTCGAGTTTTTAACAATACAAATATCCTACTCTTTTGTACTCATGATTTATAGTGAATAAAATAGAGTTTTGAGTTTGAGCATCTGAGTTTTCATTAATTTTAGAGGATACTTATCCAAGGGGGCCTACTTGGTGAGTAATCCATCCTTTAGTTTAGTATTACTTGTTGTTTAGTAATTAGTTAAAGATCTAGCACTGATTGTTCCTACAGGCACTAGAATTCCATTTTGTGACTATTCCTGCAGCCAAAGCAGATAGAGTAGTTCCCTATTTGTTTACTTAGATTTTCATTTATTTCATGTATTTTAGCTTGGTGTAATTGTTGATTGATGGTTAGCATTCATGTTATTCTTTTCTAAGCAATTTACTTTCAGCATTGTGTCTTTCTTAGTTGTAGAATGAAAATGGCTACTTTGGGTTCCTAGTGCACATACTATGCTGACCCATTTCAAGTTCACATCCCTGGGTTGACAAGTTAAATGCACCTTCATGACGATTGAAACAACTATTCAGGTTAGATGTCCAATCTCTGAATCACAGTTGTAAAGGCCTAGTTGTTGAATCATTGTAGGAGGCAAACATGACCCATATGCCACCTTGGGCATATGAGTGCCATTTGGGGCATTTTTAGGGTTTTGAGCGAGAAATCAAGGTTTTCAATTCAAATTTTGTGAATGTCAGCATTTGGGATCTAATAAATGGTAAATTAGATGGAATGCATATAAGTAAGGTTTCAAATAATTATTTCACTAAGAATTTTCAAGAAAGAGAGTTTCACCTAGACCTAGATATTTCAAGAGAGATTTTCAAGCATTCAAGCGCCGATTATCAAGCATTTTAGAGTATCAATTCAGGAGTCAAGCATCATGTCAAAGTCTTCATACATCATGGGGTGATCCCATAATATTGGTTTACACTTTCTCTGAGATCCTGATTTTTGTTGAAATCACATATTTTTAGAAAATATAATAATTTAAGCCTTGAAAAGTTCCATTTAAAGGATTCCAATTGAAGAGGGTTTGATCAAACCATGTTAGAACAAACCCCCTTGGATAGAATCCCGCTAGTTTTAAATGATACCTATAACGGTGTCTCCTTTACACCCATCAAAATGCTAATAAAAAACCACTTTTGATTTATCTTTTGGGGGATCAAATGAATTCATTTAAAATTTATTTTTTGTGAGTATTAGTCTTTATTATAAGCTTCCCAAAAAGTATAATTTTAAATAATTTAATTTGATTATCATATTTATTTTTTTATTTCTTGTGAACGTAGGTTTTTCATTGAAAATTAAGCTCTTTGTTCTATGCATGTGAAAAAATAGCATATTATCAAGAAAAATTTGAAAAATATCAGTGCACTAGATATTGAAGTCCTTGATCCAACAAAAAAAATTTGAATTTTGATACATACAAAAAAAATTGTTGTATACAGTTAGCCTATGTTTGAATTGTAATTGGTTTGTCTTTGAAACTTGATTAAGATAAAAAAAATTCAATAAAACACTATGAAACCAAATGAAGGTGCTAGATATCATAGTTAAAAATCTAAATTCAAAAAATTTAGAATTTTATCCTTCATGGGAAAAAAGTTATGTTGTATACGGTGAAAATCACTCCTTAAAAATGGTGTTTACTAAAAAAAATTAGTTTTCGAAAGAGATGGAAAAATAAGTGCAATCCGATTCCAAAATTTTTGAAAAAAATATATTTAGAATCTACAAACAAAATTTCACAAATAACTAGTTTGCATCATCTTCAAATTCCTCATGGTTTAGCTGCTATAGGTGCTCGAAAGTGAAGATTTGATTAGAAAAAATCAATTCAGTGTCCAGTTTGGCCAAAAATTGTAAACTAGTATTGTGGGATCACCCCATGTGTGTTTGTAAGCTAACATTTTGATGTAGCATTTCTGATCCAAGTTCAAGCATTCAAATTCATATTAAGTTTCATGATCAAGATCTACATCCATTGAATGCAAATCATACAAGTTGCAGATCTACACTCCAAGGATTCAACAAGGTTTGGTGAGTTGCTACATTCATTTGTTCATTCATCATTCCCTCATGTTATTTCAATTCATTTCTAAGTTTAATTACTCAAATGGGGTCTGACTGAGGTAGACCCCCATCCACTAACAAAAAAACATTTTTCTCTCTCTTGTGATGTGTGTTTTGCATATTTATGTAAATGGGACTCATTTGCCCAACCTAGTGATTTAGTCCCTGATATAGCCTTTTGACAACATTCAACAGTGTTGGATCTAGGTTTGGAAGATTCATAAGGATCCTAAAATATCCTATAGTAGGTGTCATACACCCAACCTAGTGTATTAGTCATGTTACAATTTTTGATTGTCGTTCAGTAGATCCCAATCAACTCTTAGAGAATCCCAGATCCTACCCTAAAAACCCTAGAGTAGGACTAAATCGCCCAATATGGCATATCAATCTCAGTACAATCTGAAACAATAATTTCCAGGGTTTACAGACCTTGTTTTGGCCTCTCTAATCCTCCAGGTACTTTTCTGAACATTCATTATGTTTATTAATCTGATTTCATGCTTTCAAGTTTCTAGGGTTTTGTACATAAGTGTTTGCATTTCTCCTTTGAAGATTCATTTAATGGTGAACCCCCATCCAATCACACAAGGAAACCCCTAGTCCAACCCTCAATTGGGTCACTTGGTTGAGGGATCTAGGTTTCCTAATGATTAAAGTGTGAAATAGGTCCTAAAGTTCCATCTCCTAAAAGGTGGACACCTCATTTCCCATTTTTTTAGAGCCTAAATGATAAATGAATGATGAATCAACAATTGAATGCAACTCACCACTCAAATATGATTTCCTTGAAGGACTAAAGTCATTCACATCTCCTCAAGGCTTGATTGAAAATTGGCTTGGATTTTTTTGTAGACCTACTAGTGTTATTCCTCACAAACAAAATGTATTCATAAACATGAACAAACTCACATAAAACTTGACATAATGCTTTGACATTGAAATGGTGCAATATCTCTAACCTTGAATGCTCTTGACTTGATAATAATTGCTTAAGAGTGCTCTTGATTCCCAATTCTTGCTAGATATCTCTTGTTAGTTTTCAAATGATGCAATGACTAGGCATTTATATGCAATTAATCTAATTTCTTGAAAAACTAAATCCCAATAGTTGATATTTGAAATTTGAATTTCAAATAAAAAAAATTCCAGCTTCAACACATTAAAATAGGAGCCAAAATAGGGGAACTTGAAGTCACCCAGGGTGCCATCGTCCCAACCCTATTATGCAAGGTGCAAATTGTTAGGAGAAAAATATTAAATTTTTACCTCAAATTTTTACATGTGATTTCTTGATAAATGTCCAAATGGACCACATAATGCATAATTTAGGAGATTAGGTGTACAATTAGGTCCATGCACATAAGAGGGAGCAAAATATAGTGTGAAACTATCAAGGGTGACAATTTACAATGCTACACATCACAATACCACATATCTTCCATCTTCTAATCATCATGATTCTTCACATCTTCCTTCTTCTAACATCCCATCTCATCTCAAACAATCAATCCCACATCCCACTTGCATATCAAAATCCCATTTCATACAAAAAAAATCATCTCACATCCAATAACCTCATCCTTCCATCCCTTCTTGTCACATCTCCACATCGAACCCATTAAGCACCTCACACACTTTTTAAACCTCAAATCCAAATTCTTCTAATCCCATCTCATCCAATTATCAACACCTCTAAGCTTCCAATCCCATATCATATTCTCATCAATACCAACATATATCATCCTCACAACCTCCCATTTTCAACTATCAATCACCACCCCTCAATTTCACAAGTTCTTTGGCCTAATACACGCAAAAAACAAAGGATACCCTTAAGGGGATTCAACTATGAAATCACAATAAATCTTAAGCTTCCAAGCACTATGTACTTATCCTTTCAACAAATCCATCACCACGATCCCTTTCCCCAAAATTTTGAAATGCATAAATTTGAGAAATACAAGGGAAAGGGAGATCCTAGGGAGCATCTTAAAGAATTATACATTGCATGCCAAGAGGTATCATATCTTGATGCACACCTCTTGATAATATTGATAGAAGCTTGGGTGGAAAAGCCCTTGATTGGTTCACTCACCTCCCTCATGGGACAATCACAACATTTTTTGAGCTAGCCACAAAATTTGTTACTCATTTATCCTACAATATAGGATATGATATCACCACATGATGGAACTTTGTAACACTAAAAAAAGAAGGTGAAATATTTTCCTCATTTTTGTAAAGATGGAGACATATTTGTAGTCGCTTTGCATGACCCATACCCAAAAAATAACTTGTCACTATCTTTGTCGAGAACTTAAATACTAAATTGGGCTTCCATCTTCAAATTCAATATGCTAATCCTTTGATTATATCATAGAAGAATGAGTTTCTATCAAAAAATAAGTTATATCTAAAGGACTAATAAAAATTTATAAAGAAGGAAAATATGACAATAATTAATCTAGTGACAAATCTTATTTTTGGTATAAAAAAAAACATAGTCAATGATGGTGTGAACAATATCAAGCATGTTTAAAATATCTAAATACCTCCACCATCATCATTTAAAAATAATCTAGCTCACCAACATAATGTGGTCATCCTTAAGGGTCAACCAAAATTATATACTCGACAAGAATATACTCCCTTGGGAGAACCCATCAAATTTGTGCTCCAAAAGTAAGTCCAAGCCAACATGATCCAACTGCCACCTATCAAACCACTTGGTATAAAGAGCATGAATTTTTTCACTACCATAGGGTTCATGGACATAAAACGTCCTCTTTCATGAGACTTAATAACTTGATCCAAAATCTTATTGATCAAGAAGAAATCTCTATTGAAGGCCAACAACCCTCTAATGAACGCTTGGGTATATACAAGTATCCTTTCCCACAATATAATGATCATAAAGCTTATACATCGTACAATATAATGCCTTATAACTACAACAATAATATCTCATTTGATCCCATCATTAGCCGCATTAAATAAATTCCTTCCCAATTAGCCACTATAACCATAAAAGAACCTTATTGTGCACCTCTACTTGATGTGGTTGAATTACCATCCAAGGAGCTTCATCCTCCTCCCAACCTACACATTAGTATAGAATCCTTCACCACTTGAATAAAACTAGAACAAATATCTATCCTTGAGCTACTTAAAACATCCCCCATCCACAAGGGCCTCCTTGAGAAAGCCCTCCATGAATCCTGTGTCCATAATAAAATTAGTCTAGCTCAATTTCAAGTCATGATAGGACACTTATCATCCCCACAATCCCTCACCTTTTCTGCTAAATATTTACCTTCTATTGACCCATCTCATAACATTCCACTATACCTTCAAGCCCACATCCATAAAACCAAAATGAAACACATCCTAATAGATAGTGGATCAAAGCTTAATATTTGCAACTTGATTTTAATAAAACAATTGGGATATTATGATGATGTGGTCAATTCCCAAAAAAATATTACCATTAAAGCATATGATGAAGCCAAGTGTGAATCTAAAGGCTCTATAAAGCTACCCATCTAGTTCAAACCTACTACAGTTGAAACTATTTGTTAGATTCTAGACCTTGATCTCCCATACAACATCATTTCTAGCTGCCCATGCATCCATGCCATGCAAGTCATCCCATCCACATTCTATCAATGCATAAAGTTCCCTCACAATGGAATTGAAGCAATTGTTCATGTCGATCAAGATCCATTCCATTATTGCAAATTATTACAGAGTAGTCATGGCCTTTCAGAATATTGTCCTACTGATACCACATCATCTTCATCCTTATAAATTGATGCCTCATCACTACCTACCTCTTACACTATCTCAAAGATCAAGGATAAAATAAAGACCTTGGTATTGGAAAATATTTTGTGCCTAGTACACACACTCCATTGTTAAAAGAGGACCCCCTCTCTTTTTTGCTTCATTTTCTTGTCTTTCAGGTTTTAGGTTGGTTTGATTTAGGTTAGTTTCCCTTTTTGATCAAGTGCTTATTTAATTTTCGGTCTTGGTTGCATTCAGAGTTTAACATTTTGGAAGACTGCATAAACTTGATGGTTGGTCAAATGAGTTAAAATTTTTGCAAGGTTGGAAGGTGCCTAATTTTTTGTAAGGTTGAGTGACTTTTGTTTTTTCATGAAAGGTTTGGTCATGATATTTTCTCCTTAGGGTTGCGTGAGAATGATTTTTTTGTAGGGTTGTGTGTATATTTAGATTCCACAAAATTCTTATTAAGATAAAGTCTTCACAAATCATGCATGTTTTGAGAAATCATGTTGAAAATAAATGAGGTACATGTTGCCTTTTATAAGCTCTAAAGTCCAACCTATGTGGATTTTTCATAATGTTACTCACTCTCTCATGAAGTATTCACTATTATGGAATATGTTCATTCATCCCTTCATATGAAATATCCCCACATTCCATTTTCTTCATATTTCATAGGATTACGAAGATTGATTACTTATCCTTATACCTACTATAATCCCAAGCACATGATCATACCTATTAATTTCGCTAAATCTCTGTTCAAGGGTTTAAAATAGGGATGTCCTTTATTCATTTAACTTGTACTGTTTATCTTTGACGCCCACACAATTCCAAAAGTTGACTATACAATCGAGACTACTATTTTATTATGGGTAGGATTTCGCTTGGAGAAAACTAAATTATTATGTTCCTTGTCGAATTTGGCATATGTGCAGACACACCATTGCACCATCCTTTTTCCTGCCATATCACTTTTGGATGCATGAAATTTTCATACTGTGAAGTTTTTTGTATTGCATGACCTTTCCCATTATCAAGTATGGTTGAGACATCCCATATTTTCTACAATTCTCACTTTCAAACCATTCATGTTTTATGGGTTGAGGCACCCTCTTATCTCTGCAATAGTAAAAGGCCATAAGAATGTTAAGGAATTTCCTTTGTTGTATGAGTTTTCCACTAGTGGGATATGGTTGACAACACATTAGATCTCTGCAATGTCTCTATCATGCCTATTTCTTTGCAAGAAATTCATGATTTAAGGAGAAATGCAAAAGGTAAATAGAATACACTTTTCTCTATTTCATCTACCACTAAATTTTTTGCAGCTCTATACCAATGTGACATAGGAAATAGGAAGGAATATGTTCTTAATATTCCTAGTAAGGGGTCCCATCTATGATCATTCATATTCATGTTTTTGAATTCAATAGGGGAGAGGGGTCCATAATGGAGTAGGGTCCAATAGTGGGGATAGAAGTAGTCCCTAGTGGGCCCCATAGTGGAGCATTTTAATATCCAATTGCAAAACACTTTTTATCCATAAAATATGCAAAGTGACAAATCATGTGATGCCACATCAGCGCACCAATAAAACATGACTTAGTGCACCACTATCAGTCTCACCTTTTTTTGGGATTTTTTGGATACCTCAACAAAAAGCATGCTGATGTGGCCCTAAAACAAAATATAGAACATGAGTTGCCAAATAAAATGTTGTACAAAATTGGGAATGATTTGAAATTTCCACGTAGGATTTTGAGAAACGTGAAATTAGGGTGCTCCACTATGGGCCCCTCTCCCCTAATAGAGGTATGGGTAAGTTTCCAAAGCCTACATAAATGATAATTTGTTTCTAGTTCTTGAGGTTTCATTAGGGGATGGATTGAATAAAAGGATGCTTGTTATTATGTGAATTTTGGCCCCTTAGCATTATGGTGGTTTCTTGTGTAATCGAGAATAGTATGACTTTGTTTGATGATAAATTATTTTATTTAATTAAGTTTCTTTATGCAAAGGGTGTATGAGGTGAATTTACTCGAAAGAATGATCAAAAAATACATGTTGTATATGCCATGTTTGCTCTAAAATGAATTAATTGTATCAAAGGCAATTGACTAGCATCATGTTTTTGGGAGGATGAATTTGCACCAGTTTTATCAATGATGGCCGACTGATTTTTGCAAAAGGGGGATATTTCACCAGAAATCTCAATTGCATTGAAGATTGTGTTTAGGTTTACAATGGTTTACTAATTTTTTCTAGACCTGTTAGGGGAGAATGTTTTGACTAATGTGTTTACATATGGAGTTGTGTCCAAACATTAGTCAAATATATTTACAGATATGATCAAGATGTCTTATATTACCAAGGAATCCAAAAGGAGGTTATTTATCTTTTCAAAGTAGAACATATTGTAACTGAAAGTGAACCAAAATTAAATAATATTTCAAGAATTTAATGTTAGATCTATGCCAATTGTGTGCTAGTTATGATTTTGCAAAGGAGCCTTTGGGATATGGTTTTATTTTTTCCAAGGAGGATTGTAACTAATTTAGTTGGAGATGAAAGAAAAATATTTAGTATATTCAAAATATTAAATGCAAATATAATATTGGCCTTTAGTGCTGAGATAATCTCCACCATTGATTTTTCCTTAGATTTTGCTACTTTGCCTATAAAAAGTAGTATTCTCTCATTATAAAAGGTTGTTGAACTAGAATTTTTGTAACCTAACATTTTTAAAATTAATACAAGAAAAGCATTATTTTTGGTGTTTACTTGTGGTTTTTGATGTTTGCATGGTTCCTTTCTTCAATAATAGGTAAAGTTAAATTATAATGATGGTGAAAGTGTGAAGATATTTGATAGATCTCTAGTTCATACCATTTGTGATTTGTTGATTGTAAGTTACTTTGTGTGGTTAGTATGAATCCTAACTTGATATTATTTCAATTGTGAAGATTTGTTTGAATAGCACCAGAATAGGGTATTTACATAATGTTCATGATATGAAAATATTTTATTACCTTTGAATATTACACTATTCTTTTAGCATTATGAGCTATTCTCTAAGTAAGTGGGAATTGGTTTTATGAGGGATCCATTTATTTGAAGCATCAAATCATTATTGTCTTCACCATTACAATTTCTCAATTTAATCTCTTCTCACCCTATCTTTTGAAATTTATTTGAAAACTTGGATTAATTTAGGAAGAAAGCATCACACAGATTTCAAAATGAGATGTTAAATTTTATTTTCAGATCTTAGATCTGGAAGTTCAACTAGGGTTTCATATTATTGTTGTAAATATTTAAAACCATGCTATCAATTTTTAGCTAGGTAATTGTAGGGACCATTGTTAAACAACAAAGCATCAAACCACTAAGTCATTTTTGCCAAGTCAAGAATTGACTATCGAATCCTTGGAGTAATATTTTTGAAGTTTTAGAGGTTAGATTTCCTTCCAAGAGAAATAAAATACTCCATATTTTATCTATGTTGTGATGCACAAAAACTCTTGTGAATAGAACTAGCACTAAAATCCTTCCATATCAAGCATTGTGGATTAAGATATGAATCCCCTAATGTTGTTCCTACCAATACTAATTTTCCACATGCTAAAAATATGGAATAGTACTTTGACATTAATAGTGCCAATAAACTAGTCATGTGAAGAACTTTTTGAGAGAATCACCAACCTCTTTCATGATTCACATATCTTTATCATTTCATCCAACCCATACAACTCATCCACTTTCACCCATATCATAGACTTGGATTAACAAGTGCCATACCAAAAGAACAAAGCTATCAATGAAAATACAAAAAAAGTCTTTTATCATATAGAGATTTGAAATCAAATGAAAAAGAACAAAGCATAAGAAAATAAAATTGCTCTAGTTAAAATCAAAATCAAAAGCTATTGGAAAATACAAAAATTAAAGTCAAAAGTAAAAGAAAGAAAGAAAAAAGTTGATCTCCTATCATGCCCCTTAATCTAAAATAACTAAGGGCATTTGTAAAAGAAATATGTGAAAAATTACCTTGTTGATCATAAGTCTTCATCCTCATCATCTTTATACAATCCATACACTTCACCCAATCCACCCATATCCATATATACATCCTCCATCCTCCTTGGTGATGTATCTTGATGGAACTTTGATGGTGACCCCTTGATGTGCTTTAATCTAAAGGTTTCCCAAGCTTCTTCAGGTGTGACACATGAAGGTCTTCATAGTGCAGACATTAGTGATCATACCTTAAATCCCCCCATCCATAGAATAAAATATCATCCCTCATCAATAAAATATCATCTGAATCCATCAATTGAACATTTTCATCCATCTCTCAGATACCATCCACCTTGATAACATCGCCAAGTCTTGTTTGTTGAAAAAATATAAGAAAATAATAAAGAGAAATAATCCGTCTAATGGCAAAAACCACTTCAGTGGTTCCTTGGATAATTACCATGGTGAAGCTTTGAAATATGTGCCATGTTTAGTAATCACTTATTAAACTTCTCTTTGTTAGACACACAAATGTTGAGAAATGGGGTAATTCAATATTTAATACTTTTTACTTTAAACTATTGTATTCATCATACTATCAAAAATAATCAATCACAATGCAAGTAATGTACACATCCACACAAGAGTACATCAGATTTACATGGAAACCTAGAAAGAAAAAACCATGGTGAGAAAAGTTGCTTTGAAGCTATTTCCCAAATCCAAGCTCACAAAATAATATAGAACTTACAATGATTTTGCAGGTACCAACCCACAGGAGTTGCAAACTTAAAGGGAGACACCAATCCCCTTGAATTTTGATTTGTAGGTATCAACCTACATGAGACACCAGTCCCCTATGATTGAGCTACAATGCAGTCACTGAGTGACAACTCATATTAAGAGGCTTCAACCTCACATTACAGAAGGAAATATATATTTCACATAGTCTATTTTGCATTACCATACTAACACTTCTTTTTATGATATATCAATTTTTCTCAACATCCTTAACTTATCCTTTTTTGCTTGAACACCATTTTACATATACATTTTTTCATGTAGCCACACACTCCTTGATTTACAAGTCCCACACACATTTTTAAGAAAATGATTATAATATATATTCATTCCATCATTTTGGCATCTAAATGTTAGCCTAGAACCCTTTAACACCATTCAATAATATCCATGTTGGCCAAGGATAAACCTTAATTCAAAATGGTAAACATCTAATCAGCTTGGCCCCAAATCAAATGTGTTACTGCCAGTGTAAGATGATGTCATGAAATTCATTCCATGGTCTTAAAACTGGCCTTATTCCACCTTCACATGCTTCCTCCAACTAATTCACACTTCCCTTTATTGGCACAAACACTCATACATTATACATAATAAACCAACAAACATAGACTTCACTCTATCTTTTCTATCTTGTAGCTTTGAAACTCAAATCCATTGAAATTATAGATTAAGATATTTCGTATGTAGACTTAGTTAACTTCCAAACCATAGGATATAACTATTAACAATGGTAGAATGTGGTACCAAAAACAAGGATATTTCAGTATAGTGCATATTCTGCTTCTAAGCAACAACCCACATAACACTACTGCAAAATATTCTAGACATCCATAAAAGTAGTAGATATACAAGAAACACCAATTTATTATGTACCCAAACTTCCTATGTTTTCATTCTTCAATAATGATAACATTAAAATTATGTAACATCTATAATTGGCATACTACTTTCACATATATTTGACACCAATGATAGTCTCCAATAGACACACCACTTTGAAATCAATAACAACACCACGTTGAACACTCTTAGGATGAAACCTCCTCCATCATCCATAATTCCTATCTTTTCATATCATAATTAAATATCAACCTTCCATCCATCCATAATAAACCTATCATGGCTTATCTTGATCCTCGAATAGTGTCATCCCATTGTCTCCTACCCATCATTATCCCAATCTTCCCCATTCTTTCTCATGCATTATATGTGGAAGTTACATCTATATTATGTCAAAGGTTTGGACTTGTATATCCTTAGTTTCCGACACATTAGCATTTGTGTCTCATACATTTGGAGTGCATCTTCATCCCATCAATAAAATATTCATTCATAATAAATTGACCCATCAAACCATCAACCCATCCTATCTCCTATCATATCCATCATCTCAACCATAATAAAAAGAACATCATCCTAAATCCCATCCAAAAATAAAAATAAAAACCATAATATTTCACTTCTTAAACTTGGCATTCAATTAATCCAAACATTACATCCACGACATCAATCCTTAATAAAAATCATATCATAATCCTAGTTGTGGAACATTAATCAATCATTATATCTTTTTATTTATTTATTAATAATTATCATATGTATCCAAGCCTTTCTTAAGTGATTATTCAACATTAAGTAAGAAAATAATCTTTATCCAAGCCTAATGTAAGCAAACCTTGATCATCATCATTATCTTTGGCAAGAGATATTTTGGCTACATGACGTGTTTTGCAGTGAGTCTTTTGTTTTGATTTATCTTTTGATCTTATCTTTTAACCCACGACTACACCTATCTACAACCACCTTGATCTATTTATATCTTGGTGTGTCACAACTAGTGTATAATGGGGCATCATCTTCTTTCACACAACCTACTCTATATTACAAGACTAACACTTCCTTTTATGATATCTCAATTTTTCTCAACATCCTTGACTTCTCTTTTCTACTTATACATCATTTTTTATATATACATTTTTTCATGAAGCCACACACTCCTTGATTCACAAGTCCCACACACATTTTCATAAAAAATGATTTATAATATATATTCATTCCAGGGTAAGTGCAAAAATATGGGGGGCTAAAAGGGAGCTTAAGTGGCCACTTTTTTTCTGAAATCAAGAAATACCGAACTTGGACGTGAATTTGAGGATAGTTACACTCAAAATTTTGAGATGCAACAAAAACAAGGATCGTAGTGCTCTGAGTCTACTTTCTAAACTACTAATTTATTTTCAAAATGGTTGAGATTAAGGGGTTCAAAAGAGGGACCCACATAAATTGGTGTTGTTTTTGTTAGAAAAACATAACATAGCAACTTTTGTGAGAATGTAGCATGGTGAACTTTTTTTTAGTATTTTTAAAATCACTTTGGTGAGAAATTAGCTAATAGTATGTAGTTGATGCACACTTTTTTGGATAATTTTTTAATGAATATTTGATTTTTTACTAATTTTCGAAGTGGACACTTCCTGAAAAACAAATTTTGGCCGTGCTAACCCTACAAATTTTGGAAACTAACTGATTTCGAGTAAATCTCCAGAATGGAGTCTAGTTTACAAAAATGTAATTTATTTGAAATTTCGATGAACAGGTAATTTATAACGAAAAAACACCAAACAATGTTTTTTTCCAAAAAAGTGACACAAACAAAATAAATTATAGATCAAAGGCTTAACATTGTCAAAAAGTGAAAAAAAAACATTGTTGGATAGCTAAAAGAGAGGCTAACATTACCGAGGTGTTCAATTTGTTCAACATTGAAACACATGCAATCTTGACAGTGAGCACGAACTCGGTTATGTGAAATATTGTAGAATTTGCAAAAACATGTCTTTGGTCATTGGGAAGGCCCTCCAAGCCTTTGGGTTGGTATTCTAAGGAAAATACCAAGCCTTTGGGTTGGTATTCCAAGGAAAATACCAAGCCTAAGGCTTGGGTATTCCCAAAGCAAGATATAACACGAGCGAGTTATAATGTGCTCACATTATATCTTAGTTTTGACATGTTTTTTTGCATTTGTGTGGGAAATGTCTCGCTTTATGTTAAATGCTACTCTATTGAGTGTATGTTTATATATTTGTATGTTTCTATGTACATTTATGCTTGTATGTCATGTATGTATGTATGTATGCATGCTTGTATGCATGTATGTATGTATGTATGTATGTATGTATGTATGTATCAATGCATGTATGTATGTATGCCTATATGTATGTATGTATTTAAGATTGTATGTACATGTGTACATGTATGCTTGTATGCATGTAGGATTGTATGTATATATGTATTATGCTTGTATGTATGTAAGTATGTGTGTATTTATGTATGTCTTTAGAGGGAGGGAGAAGTTTAAGAGAGAGAGAGAGAGTTGTCTAGGTAGGGTGTGAGGGAGAGAGGGAGGGATAGACCTAAGAGAGAGAGAGACGTAGTGAGAGAGAGTCTTGAGAGAGGGAGATGGGGTGGAAGGGAGAGATTAAGAGAGAGGGATTGGAAGAGAAAGGGTTGGAGTGAGAGGGTCTTAGCTAGGTAGGGTGGGAGGGATAGAGATAGAGAGGGAGAGAAAGAGAGAGTTATGTAGGTAGTGATAGGCTGTCATTAAATCCCATTACTTTAGAAGATTAAATTCAATATGTCAACTAGGTAGTGTTCAAGGAAATTTTCAATAGAAGTCGTCTGGACTATCTCCCTTAGATTTTCTAACTTCTTATAGCAACTAATATTAATTCTAACCTAAGGCTGACTAACTAAGAAACTGTAAAACAATTTATCCTGAAGAAAGCAGGAAATATTCAAACTAAAAAGCATAACAACTAAATTAATGAGTATTAAAAAAACTAAACTAAAGAATTGGTAAATTTTTAGAAGCAAAAAAACTTATAAACAATTCATTAAAAATCCTCCCTATTCAACACAGATTCTAGCAGTTAACAATGAAAAACTACAGAAGTGAAAGATAACAAGTACTTTAGAACTTAGATTTCATAATAGAAAACTAAATGATTCTCTATAGAATAACAATGTAATAAAGGAAAACACTTATCTACTCAAGTTATCTCCCCTCAAGTGGCCAGCTTGCGGGTTATCACGTTTGTTCTCAACTCACATCCACAATTAATTCAGAAATGCTTCTATCAACCATAATTATCATCCATAACTCATAACTCAAAAATTTTAGATAACAATCTCTTTATTCATAAGCTTGGAAAATATATTGATGACATAACATTACTTTTGTCACTATATATCTTACTTCTGGAGATTATGTCTTTTATAGAAAAACTCTAACTAAATCTTATATTTTAGATGGTATGGATAACCATTGAAAATGTCTAAAACAGATCTACAAATAACTCGTATGTTTTTAAAATCCATTACAATAGTCTTAAACAGGCTTAAGTCGAGCCATAAAGTTTTTGACTTAAAGCATAATTGAAATTAAGACTTTAAAGAGTAACTATATCTTTGGTCCATCACCCTAAAGTTCTAGAGAAAATTTCCAGCGTACACCTTGAACCTGTTATGGAGCACGTGTTGATTGAATGCTTCTAATCTGCAACTTGATGACCAATTATTATCTACAAAACACTTAAGATAACCCATTAAACCTATATTGGAAAAATACTTCAAGAAATCAAAAGAAATAAAGTTTGTACAATTTCTCACTAAAAGTTAAGCATTTATTTCTCCTAAAATTTAATTAATTGGTAGAGGATAGGGATTTTGCATATATGAAATAGGTCTTTATGGTATTATTATGATAAGGTTATTTTTACCTCATCATTTCCTCCCCTTCCTACTTCCTGGCAGGTTCTCCTACCCCTTGATTATAACTTTGTCCTTTGTTCCATTCTTCATATTTTGCACTAATGTCATACAGATCCCTTGCTGTTACATCAAAGTTTATAGGTGTATGGTGGAAGCCTCTATGAAAAGCAACTCCCCCTTTCCATTCACTGAAAACTCTATCATCTTGATCTATATTAACATGAAAAGCAGGGGTTGGATATAGAAACAAGGGAGGTCTATACCTCATTCCCATCCACTTTGTTCTGAATTCTTCCAAGATTTGAGCTAAGGCATTTTCCCTTCTAAAATACTATATGATGCTAAGAGGGGAAATCGCCTCTCTTTTCTTTAAATATACAGGTAATGGGGTATATCTTTCTTCACAAGCGTGCTAGGCTTTACCAATTAATTTTTTCCCCTAATCCATGAAATGGTTGTAACAAATTCGAAGTCTTTCATCATATATTCCCTTCATTTTCTCATCCAATAGAAGAGCTACAAATGTTTTCTTAAAAGCTGCAGGTCTACTATTTGGAGATCTCATTTGAAGTCCCACACTTTTCTCTGCTTGGGCATATTCCCTGTTACGTTCTTGCCAATGGATTTTATTCCGCGGAGTAGACAACAAAGATCTCAATTGCACTTCTCCCACAAAAAAAATAGTAAAGAAATTAGTATGCTTTTCTAATAGAAGATCATGAGTAAAGAATTCATAGAGTATGTCTTGATCTTCAGGTTTTGAGCCTGCAAATATCTTAACAAATTCTTTGTCATCAGGTTCATGAGGCTGGTCATTATAAATTTTGAGCAATTTCCATCTAAATCATTGTTCATTTAAAAACATTGAATACAATCTTGATGGTCTTCTACAAGATAAAAGAAATTATGCTAGCTGACATGCATCTTGTTTCCCCCTATAGGCTTTATGAAATGCTTCTTTTAACAACACCATTTCCATTTTTAATTTGTTATTTTCAATCTGTACATTCCTTAGGAAATAGCACCGTTCCATCCATTTCATTAGTAATGGAGGAATCTTAATTTGGAACCATTCAGTAACCGTTGGTTCGGTTTGAACTTCTTTGGATTCCATCATTGGTTTACTTGTGCTTTCTTGTAAATCTTGCTCTAATTCCATAATTCTACTAAGAGAAGCATTTAATTCTTCTTTCTATCTTTTCTTCTCTTCCTCAAAGGCCGAAAACATAAGCATAAAATTTTCTTTTAAATCTTGAATTTCTTTATTTAAACCATCTCTATGTACCCTTTTTTCCTGATTACAACTTGAAATTTGAATTTGCAATTCACCAATGAATGTATCTTTTCCTTGTACCTGCAATTTTAAATCCTGAATTTCCTGATCCCTTTTGCTTATTACATCCATGTGTACCACTATTTCTTCTTGTTGCAATTCCATATATTCCTTTCTTTTGTACAATTGACTTCTTAGCTCTTCAATTTCTAGTTTCAACTTTTCCAATTCTACATTAATGCTTTCAGTTTCAACCATTTCAACTACTTTATTGATAACAGGAGATAAATTTCCTAACATACTATCATCAACCTCCATAGGAGGTGGAGATTGTCCCTTTTCTATTTTCTATTTTTCTTGGTCAAGGGCTTCTTCTTCAGACACTAAATGAGAATGTATTTCTTCAATAGAAATTTCTTTCTCCGAGGATTGGTGAATCTGTTCATCAATTTCCAAGGGTTTCTTTTGCTTTCTGGATTTTAATTTATTCCCTCTACTCTGCACTGGGGTTCCTATAGATTTAGAGGATAATATTTTGCTTCTCCTTAAAGGAGGTGTATCTTGATAAGTTAAAATTATTGGAGCATTTTGATAAGGAAGAACTGTCCTTCGTTTCCTCTTCTTAATAGGATTACTGTCTACATTTGGATTTATTATCAACATATTGGCCCGGCAGGGGTTTCAAAATCCACATTTTTTAAGTTTTGACACTTCCTCTCAGGATGGTGGGGTTTGAGTTTGGGGGCCTTAGGGTTCTGAGGAGAGAGTTGCTGCGAAGGTGAGCAGCTTTGTTTGAAGTTCTCCTGGTTCCTGAATTTCATTCGGTATGGACTTGTCAAACTTCCCCAAAAAAATTTCCCATTTGCTTCTAGGTTATTACGAAAATGATATTTACAAATTAATTGAATTAACCCATGATGATTTAATGGCCCTGAACCAGTTTTATATCTTTGTATCGAAGAATTAACATAATCATTCAAAAAGTGAGGAAAATTAACCCTAAGAGCAGAGTTTTCTTTCCCATGCCGCAAATGTATTAACATGTGGAATGCAGGTCCTACCACGATAGTAAGTTGGCCTTCACAAGTAAAATACTTAATAATCCATGAAATTGTAGTGCCCCAGGGTTCTAATATAGAAGCCCATTGAAACCCCTTATTTTGTCCCCTAGTACTGATAACTATCATGGGCTGAGGGTCCCCTTGTCTAAGAATCAATTTTGATAATTTCTGATATGTTACTTGTGTTGTTTCTAATATTCTAATGCTAGAATTTT
>VDFB02271358.1:1018916547-1019008692 GCA_007258455.2 Sequoia sempervirens
ACCTTCTACCTTATTTGCAAAGCCTCAAACCACTCCCAAGGTTCGGCAGCTCTGGAGGAAGAGAGAATTCCATCACTTACAATATTATCCTTGGTATACTCCATGATGGTTTTAGTTTTATGCAGCAAGAGGTATGTATCTTCCTTATCTTGAGCTAATACCTCTTTTAACCACTCTATCGCCCTTATAGCATCTTTCCCAAACAACAAAATGTCCCTGATAGCATCATTTCCTTTAGTTTGCACCCCTTGCAGCCAATTTGTAGTAGCAAGAGTCGAAGCCTTCATTCTTTCAAGCTCAACGATAGTCTCCTGTGGTAGGAGATTTTCAGCAGAGGACGAGGAGCTAATGGATTGCAAGGGCTTCATCAAATCTTCCAAACATTTCTTGAGTCCTTCAATCTCCTTCTTCATCTCCTATTTAGTTTTTATTTCTTTCCTCAATCTACCTAAGATAGCTGCACTATAACCCTGCTAATCTTCAATGTCCTGCTCAATGGAAGTAGGCCCTAAATTGATAGTCTGTAGGTTGTAATATTTTGCAGTTACATCATCCCTATTTTTTTCTGGAGTAGGAATTGCAATGTGAACCACCCTATTGCTTGCCTCATCTCTTTCAATCTTTGAAATGACCCTGGCCTTCTTTTTCCCTTTATCTTTTCCTATCTTTTCCAGTAAATCATCGCAATTAGCTGGGGTGTCCTCCACAACAACTTGTTTTCTCTTTATTTCCTTGTCCAACCAATCTGGAACAATGGAATCCAATTGCACTTTACTCTATCCTAGTTCCTCCTACTAGTATTTAGGCACTTCCTCATTCAAACCCTACTTCTCAGGAGTCTCATCTTCCCTACTCTCCTTTTCTTTAATATGTTCCTCCTTATGTCCAGGTGATGGAATCTTTTCTTCTTCTTCTTCTCTATAAGGAGATTCAACTTCTTTAGCTCTGACCGGTGAATCCTCATATGCAACTAAGGGAGACTGCATCACTTTTTCTACTTCGGCCTCAGCATTGTAAAGCTCACCCTCATGAAATTCCTCTCCTTCTATTTTCAGATGACCTTCAGCTTCCTGAGATTCACCTGGTTCTTTGTGTTGAGCTTCATGGGAAGAAGGACCATCATCATGCTGCTCCTCTTGAGAAGTAACTGGAGGAAGATCGACCTTGGGAACACTATCCTTGGGAGGAGTCCTTGACCTTCTTGTATAAACTCGTGCCTTCTCTTCTAAACTCTCTACATTTACCACAGGTGGATTAACTTCCTCTTCATCCTTAGAACCTGCCTTTTGTTATAATCTTATGATTCTCCTTCTCTTAGGCACAGGAGCAACAACCTCAGGTGTCTGATTTTTAGCTTCCTCCACTTCAGATTTCTTAGCCTTTGAAGTATGCCCTCTTTTCTTAGCAATAGAATTTCTCATTTTTTCTGCTTCCTGAGCCTTCTCCATTTGAATATCTTTTATCTTGATCTTGGAAGGGGAGTCCACCTTTCCTTTACCTTTAGGATCTTGCTCAGTTGATTCCTTGGAAGTGGAGTGAGGGTCCAAATCTCCCATCACATCATAGGTGCACTGTACACCTTCATTTTCTAGCTCTCACATTTTATGCTTTAGCCACATCTTGGTAAACTTGGTGACTGGATCCATTATCTGTCTTAATTCTGTCTTTTCTTCTTCCAACCAATCCACATCACCAATTGGCCTTTCCTTAACCGCCTCATAAGCATGGCCCTTAATCAGGTCCCCATCATCTTTGAGTTGGTCAGGAACTACCTTCACATTATACAATCAGACTGATTCAACTAGAAGTCGGGAAAAATTCTTCTTCCCTACCTCATATTCATTACTACATTTGACCTAGTAGTCTTCAAACTCAACTTTATGGCTATATTCTCTACTGGCCTTCTTTTGTGCTTCACCTGTTATATCAAATCTAGACCTCTTGGAATGGAAAGACAAACCAAGAGTACCCATCTCCTCCTGTGAAGCCTGAGATGAAATAATGGAAGGGCATGCCTCTCCAGTACCTATCCTCAAAGGGAAGTCTCTGCCAAAACCAGTCTTATGCTTGTCCCTCTTGACGATAGCATCAAAGTCACATATCTATCTAGTGACCTCTAGAAGTAAGATATGATCAGTGGGATACCTTTGAAGTTAGTAAGGAGCCCTTTGACAGCCATCAACCCAGATATATGAGAAGGTTGGAAATTGAATGAACCAAGCACCATATTTCTAAATGAGATCCTTGGCTTGGTCTAAAATTCTCACATGTTCTACACCCTGAAGCAATCTAGTGATATGCATGGTGAATGCATCATTCACCATCCTGTAGCTTGAGCTTCCTAAATGCAATTGATGGTAAACCTCATAGATAACATCCTTCCCAAAAACACCCTTGGTACTTAACCCCTTGTATGGATGAAATTTTGCAATTGCATAGACTAAGTACAAGGTCATTGTGAAGGTCTTGGTTTGTAGCACACTAGACAATTGCTCATGAATCACTCTACTGGTGACACCTGCCGAATGATAGTTAATCTTTTCTCATTCCATCCTTGCAATAATATGACACATCCAATTCTCAAACATACCTGCATTCTTTAATCCAACCACCTTGCTAAGAAGAGTGATGGCATCATAATAATCCTTCTTGAATTTGGCTCTAAAGAGTTGCTTGGGCAGTTTAGAATAATGAGACTTAGGCTTCTCCAGCCAGGAATTGATAAGCTACTGTGACTTAATAGTCTCTTCTTCATAGAACTTCTTAGCTGCTTCCATGTTGAATGCCACCACATGAGATCTGTCCAGCATGTCAAAGGTCTAAGATATTAAGACATGGTTCAAATTAGCCACAATCCTCCCTTAAGGACCAATCATTCTCTATGTATCACTGTCATAATTTCTGGCACACTCAAGGACCAATTCATAATACTGCATTATAGAAGGAAATCCAGCTACGTGTGCCAATCCTGATTCCAACATTCTTGTAGCTACCAGAGGAAGATCTTGCACTGCCATTTTGCCCTTGAACTCCTCATAGTCCCATAGTCCAATGTTGGTGTCTGTTAAATCTGACTAGACTAAGGTAATCTTGCTCTCCGAGATTTTTCTCTTGATATCCACTTAATTTGTTCTGCTTCAGACACTGAAGATCCCTCCATTTCACTCTTGGCTTTCCCAATTACTACCTTGCTAGATTCTACCTGCACTTGACAAAGCAACCATTGTAAAAACCACAGGATACCAAGGTTAATCAATCAAAATCATCATTAAAATGAATCCAATGTAAGCAAGGTGTCATTAAACCTCAAATAAAATGATCATATGAAACTTCAGGTTTCAAGATCATCCGCGGAATCCAGGCCACGGAGGAATTTCGGGGAATTTCGAGCCAGGCCTATTCCAGCGGAATAAACATGAAAACACCTACTAGCAACTTACTCTAACCATTATCAATCAATAAACAGCATGTGAGATCTCAAAATAGCATAAATTAATCATAAAATGCACTATCATTCATTAACACATCATGCTATTTTATATTCTCACTTTCCACCAGATTTCAAGAAAATCCGCACGAGACAAATTTTCGCGAAGGAAGAGACATTCTGCAAATTTTGAAAAAACTGGGGAACAAAGGATTTCAGGAAAATCTGAAGCCGAAGGAAATCCATGAAGAAGATTAATCTCCGAAAATCAATGAATTTCGGGAAAACGAAAGGAGTGGGAATGTCAGGAAAATCCGCCAGAGCCGAAAAATCCCGATCTGGAGGAAAAACCCGAACTTTGGCATTCAATCACGATCTCGCCTAGATTAATGGATCGATCATAAATTTCAAGAATCTAGGCTTGAGACAAGTTTGAAATGAGCCTTCCATAGGTTTTCTTAGAATTCTAGGCCTATTCAAAAGCAAGCTAAGGTGTAATGGTGATGCCCTAGGTATCAAACCCTACAGATCTGCCATTGACTCATAGGGAAGCTCAGGATTCAAACATTTCAACTGCTAAATCTTCACTAGGGGTTACTTACGGCTCTCAAGCAAGATACTTCATGATGCAAATGAACAAACGACCTCAGAACTTACTTGGGAGATGATAAACAAAGCAATATCAGGCAACCCTAGCATTAGATGCCCAAAGACACTAAAATTTGAACCCTGAACATGTCTAGAACATCAATGACCAATCAAATTCATCAATTCAAAGAAAAGAAATTTGTACATACCATTTGACGAAGCAAAATCAATCCCAGAAATAGAAAAAGTGAGCTTAATGGTGCTGAACAACGATAACAAAAGGAAAAATGCCAAAGAAATCTTCACCAAATCAAGTAATTCATATATCAAATGCCTTAAATCAAGTCTATCACCAAAAGAATGTGTTGCTCAGCTCAATCGATCATAAACAACAAAGCATAATGGCACAGAAGTCCTTAAAGATCGATTAAATGCATCCCCCACAAATGGTACAAATGACATTAATGCCACCGACAAGATAGCCAGGAAAATCTGGGAACCCGACGACAGGATGAAATTTAGAAAAATCCGGTACACACAGAATTCTGCGAAGATCTTAAATCTCTGAACCATATCGTTTAGCCAGAGTCCGAGCAGGATCTGGGAAAATCTGGGTGGGGTGGAAAGTCCCGAACCAGGGTAAAAACCTGAAATTCACCCAGAACCCAAGATTTTCAATAAATAACTTGGGGGAATCACTTAGGAAATCAAAATAAACATTTAAGCACATGCCAATGTAAGATAAATCCTCAAAATGAAAGGGCCAAGACACCAAAACGAAAGCAAAAGAGGGTCCCTACTTTCAGTGAGGCGTGTGTGCGAAAACTGCACAATAAATGGTGACTTTGTTGGGAAATGCTCCAGAGCATTTGATGACGAACAAGAATTGAGAACCCAAAATCTCTAGTCTCAATCTCACTATCAGATAAACAAATAAAAATGAAAAGATTAAAAAATCAAAACCAAAGGGTAGACCGAACCTTCCATAAACTAAAAATCCAAGTGTGTGCATATGAGTTCACTTCCCTCCTTGAGCTACTGCAGAAACCGAGTTCAGTCAGGACAGGCTACGTAAAGATTCTAACTTCAAAAGCAACCTGGATAGAGCCTACCTACCAGTTAGGCATCTATAGCCCCGACGAGGTTATCGTTGTGACTCTCCCGAACATAGCTCTTTTGCTAGTCAAGCATCTATAGCCCCGATAGAGATACCCGGATACCCCTGATAGATTGAATTCATTTGATTTTCAATATTTCACTTTTCTTTCTTTTGATATTCTTTTTTGTGTCACTTTTTATTTCAACCTATGAACAATGAAGTTCACACTCAGGGCTGAGAACCATAGTGGCGCTGAAGCAGATATAGGATTTTTCACCTAACAAGACTTCACAAGGATCCTACGGTAATATCAAGATTCTTAAGATGTATGAAAGATATAAGATTTTAGAATGCTTTAAATTCAAATGAAAACTAGAGACCCATCTTCTATAAATCAAACATTTAGACTGTTTGGAAATAACAAAGACTTCAACCATCCTTTCAAGACATAGGACTAAAGTCCACCAATGAAATACTTAGAAAAGTCCCAGATAATGATATATTTGCCAGGCAGGTGCAACACATCCAAAAGAAAACAAGAAACCTCCAAAGCAAGAGCAAAGCAAAAAACAAACCAAACCAAAAGAAAACCTACACTAACCAAAACAAAGAAACAAACAAAACAAAACAGAAAGGGAAACCTACTCTAATCAAAGCAAAGCGAAGCAAAAAAAATAGAAAGGAAACCTAATCTAACTATATACAGGAAAAGAGCTGAAAACAGCTCAAGACTGGAAATAATGCTTCAAATACTGCCCATTGATAGGCAGTGGGATGTCCTCTCCAGTGAGAGTTTTCAAACAGAAAGCATTATCTCCCAGGATTTTTGAAATCTGATAAGGGCCAAGCCAAAGTTTATCAAATTTTCCATGCTCCCCCTTACGGTCATGGGCTTTATCCCAGTAAAGAACCAAGTCATAAATCCTAAAAGCTTTTACCTTGGCTTTTTTAACAAACCATCTCTTGAATACCCCCTGATGTTTGGCAAGGTTTTTCCAGGGCTTCGTCTCTTTTCTCCTCAAGGTGTAACAATTCAGCAAGTCTGGCCTCACGTTTATCTCCCTCATCATAATATTCATTAATGAACTGTAAGGTGGGGATTTTTAACTGAATAGGAAACATAGGCTCTAACCCATAAACCAAGTGGTAAGGTGATATTCCTATGGAATTCTTATGTCTTGTACGATCTTCCCAAAGAGCAAATCTAAGCTGGGTGTGCCAATCCTTCAGATTTATTTCTAACAATTTGTGGATGACATTTAGGAGATTTTTGTTGGAAGAATTAGCCAAACCATTACCCTGAGGGTAATAGTTGGATGCAAACTTAATTATAATCCCATTATCAAAGGCCCAGTTAGAAAACTTCAATGATGAAAATGCAGGACCATTATCACAAACCAAAGACATAAGACATCCAAAACAGTTGATAACACCTGATTCAACAAAATTAATTACCACCTTAGAAGTACATTTCTTGCAAGCAAGAGCCTCAGTCCATCTTGTAAAATAATCAGTGACAGTAAGGATATACCTGTGACCTACAGAGGAAGGCGGATTGATTGACCTTTGAAGTCCATTCTCCACTGTGCGAAGGGTTTTACCTCAAAGACTAGTTGGAGTGGGAGTGTTGCATACTTCTCTCTGGTTCCTGCAGTCTGACACACATGACAAGTTCTAATGTGGTTTTGTGTGTCCTTGAATAGTGTAGGCCAATAGTAACTAGCTCTCAGAATCTGGTTCGTTGTAGAAGGTGTTGATCCATGACATGTACCATATATGTTGTGAAATTCCAACATCACTCTTTTAGACTTTGCCTTTCCTAGGCACCTGAAGTAAACACCCTCATGATTTTTCTTATATAGAACAACTCCATTTAGCATCAAACTGCCACTCTTTAAGCGCAATGCCCCTTCTTTGTACTACATTAAGATGATCAGGGCATATCTGAGTCAAGAGATAATGAACGATGTCATCATACCATTCGCTAGGGGAAACATCTTCTAAATTGTAATCCTGAGCCGCAAGATAAGGGCCTATTTCTGCCATTGTCCTTGTAGGGCCTTGCCCTCTTACTAGCTTCATGGGTTGAATCTCAATATCATACTCTTGTAACATAGTTACCCACTTAGCTCTGCACTCTCCTAGCTCATTCTGCATCAACAACAACTTGACTGCAGGATTAGGAACTACTGCAAAGATTTTGTTTATGAGGATATAGTGTCTAAATTTCTTTACAGCTCTGACTAAGGCATAAGCCTACTTTTCCACACTTGGGTATCTCAGCTCCGCATCCTTCAATGGTGCACTCATGAATGCTATGGGATGTTCATTTCCTTGATTGGATTTTTGAGTTAACATAGTAGCATAAGAGTGATCAGAAGCAAACGAATATATATAGAATGGCTTAGCATAGTCTGGACTCACCAAAACCGGAGCTTCAGCAATAGCCCTTTTTATCTCTACAAATGTGTCATTTGCTTCTGTATTCCATTCAACTTTGGCCTCCTGCTTCAACATTGCATTCAGTGGCTTGACAATTTTTTTGAATCCAGTGATGAACTTCCCACAAAGTTGATATTGCCAACGAATGATTTCATTTCTTTCTTGCTAGCAGGTGGTGGGATCTTGAGTATAGCTTCTATTTGCTCTGGATCAATGGAAATTCATTTCTCAGAGAGAACACGCCCTAGCAATTTACCCTTTGTAACTCCAAAGATGCATTTCTTTGGATTGAGAGATATCCCAAACTCTCTACATTTCTAAAAAACCTTGCAAAAATTTGTGATGTGATCACCTCTCCTTTTGGAAAATACTGTCAGATCATCCATATAAATAATTATGCACTTACCAATTATGTCCTTAAATGCAATGTACATGGCTCTTTGGAACGTAGCTCCAACATTAATCAAGCCAAAGAGAATCCTCCTATAGGCAAAAGTGCCCCACTTGGTGGTGAAAGCAGTCTTATGTCTATCCTCGTATTGCACCATAACTTGATTGTACCCTAAATAACCATCCAAGAAAGACATCATCTGAGATCCACTGACAATCTGGAGTACTTCATCCAATGAGGGTACTGGATAATTATCCTTTTCTGATGCTCTGTTTTGGTTCTTGAAATCTACACATAGCCTAATTTCACCATTTTTCTTTCGCACTAGAACCAGGTTTGCAACCCAAGTTGAGTGTCTTACTGGAAATATGATTTTGGTAGATAGTAGCTTTTGCACTTCTTTTTGTATTATGAGTTCTAGTAAGGCATTAATTGGCCTTTGCCTCTTTCTGAAAGGCTTTACTCCTAGATTGAGAGGGATAGTATGAGTTACGATCGATGTGTCATAGGTCTTTAAGTCTTCATAACTCCAGGCTATCACATCTAGATATCTATGTAATGCATTGATTATTCCTTTCCTTTCTTCTGGAGTGCATACTTTTCCAATGAAGACATTCTTCGCATCATCCTGAGTTCCCATATTATACTTTTCACATTGTCCACTGATGGACTCCCTCTTGGCATCCTATTCTTGATCCTTGACCTTGTCCAGATCAAAGATCCTTTCTAATTGCACCATTCCTCTGGGAATTGTATTGGTCTTCAGATTAATTACTCCTTCCAAATCCATCTCTGCTTCTTGGAGTTCAGTTTCATCAATGATTTGTGAAGCAAATACATCTGTACTTGTGATAAAATCTAAGATATGCTTGTCATCTTCAAATACCTAGAAGTTGGTGACATTGTCAGGTACTGAAGGTACTGGGGTCAGTTCCACTGTAAACTTCTTTAATCTAGAAAGAGACAGAGGTTGCAATGTACTAGCTTCCTGGGCAAGGGAGTCAGTTGTCTGGTTCCTACTTCGTGGAATCAACTCAATGTTGAAGGCATCAAATCCTTCAACAAGATCCCATACTCTGTGTCTATAATTGGTCATTCTCCTATCATGACAAGAGTATTGTGTCATAACTTAGTTGAATACTAACTCAAAATCCCCAAAAACTTGCAATATCTTAACCTTTTTTCTTTAATGCCATTAACAGTCCATGAACCAAAGCCTCGTATTCTGCTACATTATTCATACAATGAAATTGAAGTTTATGAGCAGCAAAGAAAGTCTTACCTCTTGGACTGATTAGCTCAAAACCTGCCCCAGCTCCTTGCTTTGATTTGGATCCATCAAATCTTAGAGTCCAACAGCCAGCAATTACAGACTTCTTTGATGTATCACTTGCACTATTGCTGCTAGATGGTTCTTTAGAAAGCATCACTCTTTTTCCTTTAAGATCCTCTTGGACATTCTGGATACTAATTTTGACTGCTGGAGTGGGGTTGATACACTTTTGTATTTGTTCCACTGTAGCCTAGCACAAGCAATAGTCTAATTCTAAATGGGAAGCATTATGCACCCTGCACCAATTGGGCAAGAGTAGTTCCCCAAAATTCATTCCTCTTCCTAGTTGAACCTGATCTTCAATGCATTTCTGAATGAATTCTTGAAAACTATCTAGCAAAGCTAGTTGACTATCTCCCAGATCATCATCATTTTCAACTAGTTCGACCAGATCTTCAGTACCACTGGATTCTTCTATAAGGTCAATAGGCGTTGTGTGGAACATTAGAAATTCCTCTACATCTAACTCCTCAAGAGGGGCTGCAAGCACATAATTACCCATACTTACTTTTGATATTAGAATTTCAGTAGAGGTATTCTAATATTCTGTAATCATGTATTTCATTCTTGGTTCTCTTTCAATTCTAATCTAGTTTGGCACTCCCTTCTAGGGAAGCCACATGCAAGAGTGATCAGTCGAGACATATCCATTCAAGGCCCTGGTAAAGAATCTTCCCATGATTAGGCCATAGGCATCAGGTATATCAACCACCTGCTGAATTCTAGGATCAAAAGCAATCTGCATATGAATCATATTTAATTCCCCTACAACATTGAATACAGTCCAATCCAGTTGTGTAACTTTCTTTTGAGAATCATCAGGAGTTATACCCATAGCTCTACAAACACCAAAAGGCATAACATTGGTGGAAGCACCAGAATCCAACAAACAATTATGCAGATTCTTACCAAATATACGAATAGAAATTAGGAATGGAGGAGTGTCTGTCTTCCCTTGAAACAGAGTTAAGGGAGTATCCACTTGAGCAACTTGAGTTTTGTCCTTCTTCTTTCCCTTATCTCCAGGAGGCACGTGGACCTAATTATGAGTCTGATTTTTCCTTCCTACCGATTGAGAACTAGATGCTTTGTTGACACTTTCACTTACTAATCATTCTTGTGACATAAAATTTTCATTAAAAGATCATAGAACTGCATTCCTAATGGTTGGGAGTCTGAATAACTCAAATGCAGAGAGACTTACCTTTAATTTTCTGAGTTCTTCAACAACATACATGGCCAATTGTTCCTCACTCAGATCAGCAGGGGTCTCCTTTGGGTATTCCATCACCCTGTCCTTGTTTGCATCAACACCTCTCCCTTTTGGCATTTCAGTATGTCCTTGATCCTAAGATAAATATTTCCTATACACCTAAGGAAGTGACGAATTATTGTTGGCATTAGGATCTTGAGGCATGTTGAAATTGTTCGGTGGAATGGAAGTAGTGAAGGGGCCTCCAACCTATGGATGTCTATGTGGAAATTCCCTCAAATCATACTTCTTGATAGGTCTCTGGAAGATATGTAATTCTTCTACATAAGCCTTTTCTTCATCCTTTGGGCCATTGTCATTTACTGGATTCTCATCAAATAACTATTTAATTTCATCTCCATTGCATAACTGGTTTGCCTCTTCCTTCAACTGGTCAGATTACTCTTCAAATACATTCTCCTTACTTTGTGGAAAAGGAGCATGATTTAGTACCAATACTGGTGAATCATAAGGAGTAGATGGCACTATTTCCTTATTGGAACTCCTCCATTGTTAGGCCTTGTGTTCCAAGTCTTGTTCTATCCTGGTGGCTGCCTCCTATCGAACCCTTGTCGACCACTTTTCCCTCTATCAAAGTTCAGGCCTGAGGATTTTATTTTATCATAATTCTATCATTTGTCGTTATTATACCCTCTGTCATT
The DNA here is from genome assembly GCA_007258455.2 of Sequoia sempervirens. NCBI lineage: Eukaryota > Viridiplantae > Streptophyta > Pinopsida > Cupressales > Cupressaceae > Sequoia > Sequoia sempervirens. Next base: position 1,018,927,742 of record VDFB02271358.1, read on the forward strand.
ATTATATCCTTGTTCATTGTTGTATCCTCTTTCATGACGTTTCCCTCTATCAAAGTGTTGTCCTTGTTGATTTTCTTGATTTTCTTTGTTCTGATTGGACTGCATATTTCTCTTAGCAGCTTGCAACTGACTGTTCTGGTTCCTCAAGTAAGTCACCTCCATATTCAACTTCTTCACTTGTTCAGACAATTCGTCCAACCTCTCCTTGTCAGGATTTCTGTATGGAAGCTGATTCACATTATTTTAGAAATATCCTACTGCAGCATTGGCATTCAGTGATTGGTTTAATACTTCATAATTATGCAGATACGTGGGAAAACTAGCCTGAGGCTATGCATGAAGAGGTTGATTTACATTTTGTTGAGGGTAGCTGATCATGGGTGAAACTTGTCTCACAAGAGGTCCTGGGTGAGGGACTAGAGGCAATTGAGGTACTGGATTCATGACAGGAGTATGGTTAACAAGAGCTTGGTTGAGGGTTGGAACTTGTCCAGGGTGAGCAGCGGGTCCTAATGATAGCAAAGGCCCAGACAAATGTTGCCTTAAAGCAGTACTAACCTTCATAGCCTCAGCATATGCATCAAGTAGATTATACGGAGGGTTATTCCTCCACTTCATAAAGGTAGTTGTTAGACTATCAAGTACCTCATAATAGAATTTTAAAGCAGTGGCTTCATCAACAACATAGGGAGCTTGCAATCGAGTATAGGCACAATGGAATCTATTGTTAAAGGATCCTATAGGCTCATGGACTTCTCTCTTAACATTAGTAAACTGAAGATAGAGATCATTGGGACTAATGGGAATCCCAATGTTGGATAGACCCAGCAGGTAAATAATTGTACCAATAAAATGCAGCCTCTCCCAATGAATAAGGAAAGAGTCTACATGCTACATCCTCATGATTGATTCCTCTATCCTTAAGGCCAGTTTGAAAGATCCTGATGTGTTCCTCAATAGTTCTATTGGGATCATTAACATGGAACTTTGAACAAAAGTGTTCAAGGCTCTTGGGCATGACATTATAATTGGCGAAACTAAATGGAGATGTGTTATTAGCTAGGAAAGCCATTGGTGGAGGTGGGGGTGGTAATGGCTGATTTATGACTGGCTGAGGTTGTGGAATGGGAATGTTCTCAGACTTAGACTCAGATGAACCTAATGAAGATGGGGATGATGGAGATGGTTGGGTGGATGATTATTCTCCCCTTCTATTGGTCCTTCTTGACCTAGTAGGGACTGGTAATTCTTGAAATTCCTCCTCTCCTAGAGTAGATTTGGTTCTTCTTCTGAATCTTTCGAGAGAGATGGCATTTAAAAACTGATCCAACTTGCTTATTCAGGCCCTCCTTCTAGTGCCAATATGTTGATGTTGTTTTCTGCACAACAACTCAGAAAAAATATAATATCCTATCTCTCTTGAAAGGTAAATCTCTATTAGTAAGCCTCAAGAGATAACCTCAAGGTGTCTAATGTCAGGTCTTGACAATGCATAAACAACTCAGTGATAAATGTGAAAATGTTGGTAATCACAATGGGACAATACTACAAGCAAAATACTGAATCTCTAATTCATCTGATCTAGCAATATGATGATACTTCAATCCTAAATCTAATCCAAATGGTAAAGAAACAACAAAAGATATAAGGTTTCAAAGAGCTTTCTAGATTTAACACTACTCCTAAGATTAACAATGCAAATGACAAACACTCAAAATGGACCAATCCCTCAAAAACTAATTTTTACTTGACCCAGATGGATCTGCAGCAGGACCTAATGACGACAAAGGCCTAGACAGATGTTTCCTTAAAGCAGTACTAACCTTCACAGCCTCATCTTATGCATCAAGTAGATTATCAAGAGGGTTATTCCTCCACTTCATAAAGGTAGCTGTCAGACTGTCAAGTCCCTCATAATAGACTTCTAAAGCAGTGGCTTCATCAATAGCATAGGGAGCTTGCAGTCGGGTATAGGCATGATGGAATCTGTTGTTAAAGGATCCTATAGGCTCATGGACTTCTCTCTTAACATTAGTAAACTAAAGATAGAGCTTATTGGGACTAATGGGAATCCTAAAATTTTGCAAGAATGCCATCTCTAACTCAATCCAATGTTGGATAGACCCAGCAGGTAAATGATTGTACCAATGAAATGCATCATCTCCCAATGAATAAGGAAAGAGTCTACATGCTACATCCTCATGATTGATTCCTCTATCCTTAAGGCCAGTTTGAAAGATCCTGATGTGTTCCTCAACAGTTCTATTGGGATCATTAACATGGAACTTTGAACAAAAGTGTTCAAGGTTCTTGGGCATGACATTATAATTGTTGAAACTCAATGGAGATGGGTTATTAGCTAGGAAAGCCATTGGTGGAGGTGGGGGTGGTAATGGCTAATTTATGACTGGCTGAGGTTGTGGAATGGGAATGTCCTCAAACTCAGATGAAGATGAACCTAATGAAGATGGGGATGATGGAGATGGCTGGGTGGATGATGATTCCCCTTCTATCTTGACCTAGTAGGGACTGGTAATTCTTGAAATTCCTCCTCTCCTAGAGTAGATTTGGTTCTTCTTATGAATCTTTCGGGAGAGATGGCGTTCAAAAACTGATCCAACTTGCTTATTCAAGCCCTCCTTCTAGCACCAATCTGTTGATGATTTTTTCTGCTCAACAACTCAGACAAAATATAATATCCTATCTCTCTTGAAAGGTAAATCTCTATCAACAAGCCTCAAGAGATAACCCCAAGGTCTGTAATGTTAGGTCTTGACAATGTATAAACAATTCAGTGATAAATGTGAAAATGTTGGTAATCACAATGGGACCATACTACAAGAAAAATATTGAATCTCTAATTCATCTGATCTAGCAATATGATGATACTTCAATCCTAAATCTAATCCAAATGGTAAAGAAACAATAAAAGATATAAGGTTTCAAAGAGATTTCTAGATTTAACACTACTCCTAAGATTAACAATGCAAATGAAAAACACTCGAAATGAACCAATCCCTCAAAAACTAATTTCTACTTGACCAAGATGGATCTGCAATCTTATAGAAACAGTGCAATCTTCTAAGGTGTTAAGATTTTTAGATCATGAACATTTATTCAAACAACCCTATTGCAATTGAAATGAATAAACCCTCACAATTGAACTAATCACAATGAATATAAAGTCCAAGCTAACTTTGCAAAGCAGCTAACAATCAGTTGGTTACGAAAAGTATGGACTAGGGATTGTTGCAACACTTCAAATATCAAATCATAAACATCATTGAATCAAATCTAATTCTAAATATCAATTCTCCTCAAAGCAATTCTAAAGATAGAATAACAAGAACCATGCAAGCTAAGAACACAAGTATGGCACCAAATCATAATGTCATTACTTGCATCAAATTATCCACTGTAGCAACAATTCCATCTTTCTTTTACAATATTTGCTTGAGAACAACTACTTGCTAACTCTTGCTCTACTTAATTCACTCTATACTAGCTATCTCTCTATTCGTCTATGTCTATCTCTAGCCCTTACAAATGAGGCAAAATGCCACATTTATAGAGACCCCCCAAGATATGTCGGCATAGTTAGGGTTTTACAATAATAATTAGGCACAATAAGTCGGCCAAGAGAAATTCAAAATGAGATAAAATATGCATTAAATGCATGAACTTCATCCAGGTCTGCCTAGGATCTCCAGTGCAACTCGGACCAATGCATGCAAAAGAATAGGGAAGCACAAATCTTGATGTAGTCCAGCATTAACTATCTTCCCCTTTCTCTTTATTTCGATCCAACATTTCATGCACCTTCATAAGAAACCTATCCAAGTCAGCCAGAGGTGGCAAAGGAAAAACCTTAAGTCGGCTCTCAATTGATGTAATATCTTCCCTTAATTGTTTCACCGATTTATCCCACTCAACCTTATATGTTAGATATTTATCAATAACTACAATGTAAGTGTCTGCATCATCTAACTGGTGTTCAGTAACAAGATCATCATTGACTGGAGCATAAAAATTATGCTGCCACTTTCTCAACTGTTCTAAACTCAAATATTTAGGTGCTATCTTCCTTCTCCCTGTCATTATCTCAAAGAAAGCAATGCATCCATTATAAACACCAGTTAGGGTATCCTCAATTTTCCTCCTCTGTTTGTAGATCTTCTTCAGAACCTTCTACCTAATTTGTAAAGCCTCAAACCACTCCCAAGGTTTGACTGCTCTGGAGGAAGGGAGAATTCCATCATTTACAATCTTGTCCTTGGTATACTCCATGATGGTTTTAGTTTTTTGCAGCAAGAGGTTTGTATCTTCCTTATCTTGAGCTAATACCTCTTTCAACCAATAAACTGCCCTTATAGCATCTTTCCCAGATGACAGAATATCCCTGATAGCATCATTTCCTTTAGTTCACACCCCTTGCAGCCAATTTGCAGTAGCAAGAGTTGAAGCCTTCATTCTTTCAAGCTCAGTGATAGTCTCCTGAGGTAGGAGATTTGCAATAGAGGACGAGGAGCTAATGAATTGCAAGGGCTTCATCGAATCTTCCAAACATTTCTTGAGTCCTTCAATCTCCTTCTTCATCTCCTATTTAGTCTTTATTTCTTTCTTTAATCTGCCCAAGACAGCTGCACTAGAACCTTGATAATATTCAATGTCCTGCTCAACAAAAGTAGGCCCTAAATTGATAGTCTGCAGGTTGTAATATTTTGCAGTTACATCATCCCTATTCCTGTCTGGAGCAGGAATTGCAATGTGAACCACCCTATTGCTCGCCTCATCTCTTTCAATCTTTGAAATGACCCTAGCCTTCTTTTTCCCTTTATATTTTCCTATCTTTTCTAGTAAATCATCCCAATTAGGTGGGGTGTCCTCCACAACAACTTGTTTTCTCTTTATTTCCTTGTCCAACCAATCTGGAACAGTGGACTCCAATTGCAGTTTACTCTGTCCTAGTTCCTCCTACTGTTCTTTAGGCACTTCCTCATTCAAACCCTGCTTCTCAAGAGTCTCATCTGCCCTACTCTCTTTTTCTTTACCATGTTCCTCCTTATTTCCAGGTGAGGGAACCTTTTATGCTTCTTCTTCTCTATAAGGAGATTCAACTTCTTTAGTTTTGATCAGGGAATCCTCATATGCAACTAGGGGAGACTACATCACTTTTTCTACTTCGGCCTCAGCATTGTAAAGCTCACCCTCATGAAATTTCTCTCCTATTTTTGGATGGCCTTCAGCTAATTGAGATTCACCTGGTTCTTCATTTTGAGCTTCATGGGAAGAAGGAACATCATCATGCTGCTCCTCTTGAGAAGTAACCGGAGGAAGATCGGCCTTAGGCACACTATCCTTGGGAGAAGGAGTCCTTGACCTCCTTGTATAAACCTGTGCCTTCTCTCCTGAACTCTCTACATTTACCATAGGTGGATTAACTTCCTCTCCATCCTTAGAACCTGCCTTTTGTGATAATCTTATGATTCTCCTTCTCTTAGGCACAGGAGCAACAACCTCAGGACTCTACTTTTCAGCTTCCTCCACTTCAAATTTCCTAGCCTTTGAAGTATGCCCACTTTTCTTAGCAATAGGAAAATTCTCGGTTTTTCTGCTTCCTGAGCCTTCTCCATTTGAATATCTTTGATCTTGATCTTGAAAGGGGAGTCCACCTTGCCTTTACCTTTAGGATCTTGATCAGTTGATTCCTCAGAAGTGAAGTGAGGGTCCAAATCTCCCATCAGATCATAGGTGCACTTTACACCTTTATTTTCTAGCTCCCACATTTTATGCTTTAGCCACATCTTGGTAAACTTGGTGACTGGATCCATTATCTGTCTTAATTTTGTCTTTTCTTCTTCCAACCAATCCAAATCACCAATTGGCTTGTCCTTAACCGCCTCATAAGCATGACCCTGAATTAGGTCCCCATCATCTTTGAGTTGGTTAGGAACTACCTTCACATTATATAATCAGACTAATTCAACTGGAAGTCAGGAAATCTTCTTCTTGCTTACCTCATATTCATCATTCCAGTTGGCCTAGTAGTCTTCCAACTCAACTTTATGGCTATATTCTCTACTGACCTTCTTTTGTGCTTCACCTATCATATCAAATCTAGATCTCTTGGAATGGAAAGAAAAACCACGAGTACTCATCTCCTCCTTTGAAGCCTAAGCTGAAATAAAGGAAGGGCATGCCTCTCCAGTACGTATCCTCAAAGGGAAGTCTCCACCAAAACTATTCTTATGTTTTTCCCTCTTGACGATAGCATCAAAGTCACATATCTGTCTAGTGACCTCTAGAAATAAGATATGATCAGTGGGATTCCTTAGAAGTTGGTAAGGATCCCTTTGACAGCCATCAACCCAAATATATGAGAAGGTTGGGAGCTGAATGAACCAAGCACCATATTTCTTAATGAGCTCCTTGGCTTGGTCTGAAATTCTCACATGTTCTGCACCCTGAAGCAATCTGGTGATATGCATGGTGAATGCATCATTCACCCTCCTATAGCTCAAGCTTCCTAAATGCAATTGATGGTAAACATCATAGATAACATCCTTCCCAAAAAACCCTTGGTACTTAACCCCTTGCATGGATGAAATCTTGCAAATGCATAGACTAAGTATGAGGTCATTGTGAAGGTCTTGGTTTGCAGCACACTAGACAATTGCTCATGAATCACTCTATTGATGACAGCTACCCAATGATAGTTAATCTTTTCTCATTCCATCCTTGCAATAATATGGCACATCCAATTCTCAAACATACCTGAATTATTTAATCCAACCACCCTGCTAAGAATAGTGATGGCATCATAATACTCCTTGAATTTGGCTCTAAATAAATACTTGGGTAGTTTAGAATAATGAGACTTAGGCTTCTCTAGCCAAGAATTGATAAGATGCTATGACTTAATAGTCTCTTCTTCATAGAACTTCTTAGTTGCTTCCATGTTGAATGCCACCACATGAGATCTGTCTGGCATGTCAAAGGTCTGAGCTATTGAGACAGGGTTCAAATTAGCCACAATCCTCCCTTGAGGACCAATTATTCTCCATGTATCACTGTCATAATGTTTGGCACACTCAAGGACCAATTCATAACACTACACTATAGAAGGAAATCCAACTACGTGTGCCAATCATGATTCCAACATTCTTGTAGCTACCAGAGGAAGATCCTGCGTTGCCATTCTGCCTTTGAACTCCTCATAGTCCCATAGTCCAATGTTGGTGTATGTTACTTCAAACCAGAAAAAGGTGATCTTGCTCTCTGGGATTTTTCTCTTGATATCCATCTTAATTTTCTCTGCTTCAGACACTGAAGATCCCTCCATGTCACTCTTAGCTTTCCCAACTACTACATTGCTAGATTTTCCTTGCACTTGACAAGGACACCATAGTAAAAACCACAGGAAACCAAGGTTAATTAATCAAAATCATCATTAAAATGAATCCCATGTAAGCAAGGTGTCATTAAACCTCAAATAAAATGATCATATTAAACTTTGGGTTTCAGGACCATCCGCGGAATCCAGGCCAGGGAGAAATTTCAGGGAATTCTGGGCCAGGCGGATTCCAACGAAATAAACATGAAAACACCTACTAGCAATTTAATCCAATCATTATCAATCAATAAACATGTGAGATCTCAAAATAGCATAAATTAATCATAAAATTCACCATCATTCATTAACACATCAAGCTATTTTATATTCTTTCACTTTCCACCAGATTTCAAGAAAATCCGCACGAGATGGATTTCCACGAAGGAAGAGACATTTTGTAAATTTTGGAAAAATTGGGGAACAAAGGATTTCAGGAAAATCCAGAGCCGAAGGAAATCCTTGAAGAAGATGAATCTCTGAAAAACAATGAATTCTGAGAAAACAAAAGGAGTGGGAAAGTCAAGAAAATCAGCCAAAGCCGAAAAATCCCAAATTGGAGGAAAAACCTGAACTTCAGCATTCAATCACGATCTCGCCTAGATTAATGGATCGATCATAAATTTCAAGAATCTAGGCTTGAGACAAGTTTGAAATGAGCCTTCCATAGGTTTTCTTAGAATTCTAGGCCAATTCAAAAGCAAGCTAAGGCGAAATGGTGATGCCCTAGGTATCAAACCGTACAGATCCGCCATTGACGCACAAGGAAGCTCAAAATTCAAAAGCAACCTAGATAGATCCTCACTTCTAGTCAGGCATCTATAGCCCCTACGAGGTTATCACTGTGACTCTCCCGAACATAGCTCTATTTCCAGTCAAGTGTCTATAGCCCCGATAGAGATATTCGGATACCCCTGATAGATTGAATTGATTTGATTTTCAATATTTCACTTTTCTTTCTTTTGATATTCTTTTTTGTGTCACTTTTTATTTCAACCTATGAACAATGAAGTTCACACTCAGGGCTGAGAACCACAGTGGCGCTGAAGCAAAAATAGGATTTTTCACCTGACAAGACTTCACAAGGATCCTATGGTAATATCAAGATTCTTAAGATGTATGAAAGATATAAGATTTCAGAATACTTTAAATTCAAATCAAAACCAGAGACCCATCTTCTATAAATCAAATATTTAGACTGTTTGGAAATTACAAAGACTTCAACCATCCTTTCGAGACATAGGACTAAAGTCCACCAATGAAATACTTAGAATAGTCCCAGATAATGATATATTTGCCAAGCAGGTGCAACACATCCAGAAGAAAACAAGAAAACCTCCAAAGCAAGAGCAAAGCAAAAAACAAACCAAACCAAAAGAAAACCTACACTAACCAAAACAAACAAAAAAACAAAACAAAGCAGAAAGGGAAACCTACTCTAATCAAAGAAAAGTGAAGCAAACAAAATAGAAAGGAAACCTAATCTAACTATATACAGGAAAAGAGCTGAAAACAGTTCAAGACTGGAAATAATGCTTCAAATATTGCCCATTGATAGGCAGTGGGATGTCCTCTCTAGTGAGAGTTTTCAAACAGAAAGCATTATCTCCTAGGATTTTTTAAATCTGATAAGGGCCAAACCAAAGTTTATCAAATTTTCCATGCTCCCCCTTACGGTCATGGGCTTTATCCTAGTAAAGAACCAAGTTAGAAATCCTAAAAGCTTTTACCTTGGCTCTTTTATCAAACCATCTCTTGAATACCCCATGATCTTTGGAAAGGTTTTTCCAGGGATTCATCTCTTTTTTCCTCAAGGTGTAACAATTCAGCAAGTCTGGCCTCACGTTTATCTCCCTCATCATAATATTCATTAATGAACTATAAGTTGGGGATTTTTAATTGAATAGGAAATGTTAACATAAATATTTGAGCAGCTCCCTTCGGGTTTATTTTTGCATTATGTGTGTGCCGACCTATGCATCACCGAGTTTACTTGGCTTTCTATGAAGTCTTTGATCTGCCACTTTATGTAGCGACTCTTCACAACTTCAGGTATCGACTTTCCTTTCGGTTCCTGGGAAGCTCCGTTGGGCTCCCACGTGTCACGGTTACAGGCTGCTTTTGTTGCTTACTTCTTCGAGGCCTCATCGGGTTGTGAAATGCTTCCGTGAAGTTTTTCATGCTTAAAAGGTGTTGACGGGCCCCACATTTTGCCAGGTGGCAACCATTCACAAATCTTTCAACGCAGTGAGGAAATAAGCAACTGCGGGTAGCGAAATGCTGCCATGCGTCTTTCACGCCCAACTGATGGAGTGTTCCCTTTGCTATGATAAGGATCTCAGCCCATTTGATGCATGTTTCATTTTTGCAAATCCTCAGCAGCGATGGGAGAAGGTTTCATGCGGGCAGCGAAAGGCTGCCACATGCCTAAATGTTGATCTGTTATGCGGGCGATGGGCTGGGTGAACTAAATAACGCTATTGGTTGCTGCTGGTCAGAATCATTCGCGGTGATGGATGACATTTGTCTGCTCGAGCCTTGCTGTGACCACTTCCATCATTGCAAAGGATACACCTATACCTAGGGTGACTAGATGCTATGTTCTGGCTCGATGTTGTTGTAATGGCCTTGGGAATCTTCTGATTCAGGCATCATTGCAAATGATTGCGAGATCTTTTCTGTTGCTATTCTCCGAAGCAGTGGGAGTTTTTTTCTTGCTATATATACTCTCTCTGTTGATGAGAAAGGGTCTGGAATTTGGAAAAACATGATGGTTTTAGCAAAAGATGCTAGGCCTCTATTACTGTTTTATTTAAATTGCAACTTTCAGACTATGCCAATTGTTCGGCCTTTTTGTTTTTCATGCTTTGATTAAACTGTAAACTGTGCTTTATACTGTCTTAACATTTCATTTGAACAGACTTCCATATATGTTGGATACAAATTTGCTTATCTAAATCATGTGTAATGACTCTTCTTAGTAGCGAGAATGTATGCAACATTATTTTATGTCAATAAATGAATTGTCTATGCTATAATCTTAAGTTTGATGTTTTGGAATGTAACAACACCATTCAAGCCCCTAAATCTATGATTTATCGTGCCCATCAGCAGACCTTGGCACATCACCTTAGGTTAGACTTTGCTTTATTATATCCGCTTCCTTTTCTCTTTCCAAAACCCATTATAGAAGAAGTCGGCTTCTTTAAAAATCCAGAGGTCACTCAGTTTAGCGCAAAAGGTCCTGTTGATGGTGTTTTTTGCACAGCCACAACTCAGACAAAATGCAATATTCTATCTCTCTTGAAAGGTAATTTTTAACAAGTTACTAAAAATCACCCCAAGGTCTCAGGTGTCAGGTCATGACAATGCATAAACAACTCAGATAATATGTGAAAATGCTAGTAATCACAAAGGGGCCTTACAAATGAACAATGCTGGAAGTGAATTTCATCAAATGCAACAATATGGTGATGCTTTCAATCCTAAAACTAACCCAAATTCAAAATAAACAGCAAAAGAGATAAGGGTTTAGAGAGATTCTATTCTATTCTAACTCTTAAGATTAACAATGCAAATGATTAACACTTGAAATGGACCAATCCCAACGAAACCAATCTCTGCTTGACCAAGATTAATCTATAATCTTACAGAAACAGTGCAATCTTCTAAGGTTTTAAAGATTTTTAGATTATGAACATTCACCCAAGACAACCCAATTGCAGTTGAAATGAATAAATCTCCATAATTGAACCAAGCACAATGAATATAAAAGTCCAGGCTAACTTTACAAAGCAACTAACAATCAGCTAGCTGCAAAAAGTATGGACCAAGGATTGTTGCAAACACTTCAAACATTAAATCATGAACATCATTGAATCAGATCTAAATCTAAATCTAATAACCCTGAGCAATTTTAAAAAATAGAATCATAAGAACCATGCAAGATAAGTCAACACAAAAGAGATCACCAGAAAATCACAATGTCTTCAATTGTATTAAATCACCAAACTCCAGCAACAATTCCAATGTTCCGTTACATCACTTGCTCAGAAATTGACTAGCTTCTATCTCTACTCTACTGATAAATTCGCTCTCTATCAAATCTTCTCATAATCTCCCCCCTTACAAATGGGGCACAAACACCATTTATAGAAAACCCCAAACATGTCGGCCCAATTAGATTTTACAATAATAACTGGCCCCAAAACAGGTCGGCCTAATTAGATTTTACAATAATAACGGGCCCCAAAATAGGTCGGCCAGGAGAATTTCAAAATAGGACAAGGTTTGTATTAAATACATGAATATTATCCATGTCAGCCCACAATCTCCAGCAAGATCAGATTCACGTGCCCTCCAGAAAGTCCTCCAGCTGTAGACAGTTTGGCACAGATTCTTAGGCAGGTCCCATTTTGATAATTTAAATTGAACACTTCCAGATTTCCCTCTTTTGGCATGAATCCATATGCAAGTCCCCATTTTAATATTTGTTTAGTCCTGAAAAATAGATATCATCATTAATAGCCCACATGTTCAAATTAAATTCGAATAAAATTTTGACCTTTTCTAAAAAAACTTACATTTATATAAGGAAACTTTCCACTTTCAGAATTTTTTCCACTTTTGGAAATTTTATTTTCAAAATCTTTTCAAGGAATTTTCATTTTCAGAACATTTTTAAAAATTTCATTTTTGGAAAAATAAATAAATAAATAAATAATTATTTTCGAAAAATTTCCATTCTGGAAAATTTGGATTTGGGCCCTTCGGAAAATCGACTAAGGGGAAAATCCGGAAAAATCCGGGCAGTGGACTCAGACCAGAATCCAGGGAAAATCCAGGGAGATAGGATTATGGGAAATGCCAGGTAGACAGGATTATGGGAAATTCCAGGCAGACTAGAAAATCCCAGATTTTGTTTAAAACTTAGTTTTTTCGAAGCACAACTCAGGGGAAGGACTTGGACAAGCAAGATAAACATCTAAGGACCTCCAAAGGCAATGAAATCAATAAAATTAAGGGGCCAAAAAACACCAAAAGCCAATCCGGGAAATTCCAGGCAGATAGGATTATGGGAAATTCCAGGCAGACAGGATTATAGGAAATTCCAGGCAAACTGGAAAATTCTGGATTTTGTTCAAAACTTAGTTTTTTTAAAGTGCAACCTGGAGAAATCACTTGGGCAAGCAAGATGAACATCTAAGGACCTTCAAAGACAATGAAATCAATAAAATTAAGGGGCCAAAAGACACCAAAAGCCAATTCGGTAAATTCCAGGCAAACTGGAAAATCCTGGATTTTGTTCAAAACTTAGTTTTTTCAAAGTGCAACCTGGGGAAATCACTTGGGAAAGCAAGATGAACATCTAAGGACCTCCAAAGACAATGAAATCAATAAAATTAAGAGGCCAAAAGCTAGAGAAAAAAGAGGGTCCCCGCTTTTAGTGGGACGTGTGTGCAAAACTGCACAACAGGTCCCCCTTAAACTAAGTTTCCCATAAGACAATGTTACCTCGTCAATTTTTGGCGTCAAGAGTTTGTTCTTTTTCTGGCACGCCCGGTGGGACCCGAACTTAATGAAATTGCATTGTAGAGGGGTGTATGAGCTATTGGCCTGTAACTAGATCCCAAACTGTAGGTAACCCAGGTTTACTAGTGCCTCCACTAGGGACAGTCCAGGCCACAAATCAACTAGTAACCGTTCCATTCCCACCACCTTTTCCTCTCACCATGTTGTTAGCCGCCAACAGAAACTACGTAGCATGGGATGTTGGGAGTCCCCTGGTAGCCCCGGTAGTGCCCGCTGTTTGGAGCGCTATCTCAGCTTCGGCCATGAAAGCTATCCCCAAATTTGCCGAAGAAAACTCAAAAACGCTAGCAAAACATTTGCAGGATGTAGCGGACATTTGTCTGGTACATGGTATTATTGCGCATAATGTAGCCCTGAGGCTCTTCGCCGTGTCTTTTAAAGGCAAGGCTCTGGATTGGTACCGAATGTTAACTCCTAATTCAATTCACAGCTGGGATGAGCTTGGAGATCCATTCTATGAAAGGTTCTCAAATGATGGAGATCGTTCTTCATTATATTATCAGCTATCCGTCATAAAACGAGCTCCCCAAGAGGCTTTGAAGGACTTCAATGCCCTATTTCATGCAAATTGGCAGAGGATCACTGTTACTATCCACCCGACTCCTGAGTTGGCCTTTATATTCTATCTGAAGTCCATCAATTCAGACATTTCTATAATGATCAAGTCTTTGGGAGGAGCTACTCTACCGAATGCTTATGGTACCGCTATTAAAGCTGAGAATCATTTGATAGATTGTGAAAAATTGTCTCCTTGACCTATTATGCTGATATTCTCTCAAATATCAATTTCTGGGCAAGAGGTCGCATTGACTAGTTCGCCTGCAACTGCCTAGTCAATGTACTCATATGCGGCCGCACCTGAAAATGTAGCTTCTACATCAGGATCTTCCAAAGATGAAATAAGCGACCTCAAAGAGATGATGCAAACCATGGAAAATGATATAACCACTCTTAAATGGAACCAAGCAACGCCTCTGAAGCCTGCATATCAAAACTATCAAGGTGGGTTGTCTTCCTATCAGCAGAACCAATACCAAGGGGCGACTCGCAACAATCCACCAGTCCCGACAGTAAACCAAATGGTGTCAATGCCTACTCTGCTAACAAGTGCGTCACCAAGCTCAAGTAGGGAATTAACCATGGGACAAAACAATCTTATTGATGATATCAATCTATGGTGTTTCCCCTGCAGCGATGTGCATATGCCCCGAAACTATCCGTGTGGCAACCTACAACAAAAAGTGGCGGAGCAACGTAGTCAAGGCACTACAATAGAAAATGGAGGTTACGTATATGCCTCACCAATGGAGAGTACAGTCCTTGCCACACAAATGCAAGGAATGTCTTTAGAACAAGAGTTTGATATTGCTCCTGATCATGCACTCTTCTCCTGGATGGAGGAAGAAGAAACAGTGTTTGCCAATGACGCATTCATATCTGAAACACCGCAAGTACATTCTGATTACAAGACGCGCTCAAAGAGGAGATTCACCAGTGAGCCAGTGGTTTCACATCCAGTTAGCCCGCCACTCAAAAGTGTTTTTAATCAAATTCCCAGTGTTTTAACCATCCCTTCATCTTCTCAACCACATAAGGAAATTATTATAGTAAGAACCAAGGAGCAAAAATCTTCGAGTTTGCCACCTTTTAATGTGGTAGAGCAATTGAAGAAATCATCCGCTAATGTGTCTTTATGGGACATTCTAGCTATCCTAGAATAGAAGACTATATTATAGAAGGTGCTTCAAGAAGATATCAACCTAGCACCAATAGAGTCGTCTGCCAGTACAGAGGTTGTTTATCAAATACCACCAGCTAAGGTTCTTACAAACAAGGCAAAAGAATCCCCTGTAGAAGATAAAAGTAGGTTGAAACCTCAACCCTTCTTCTTGACTCTCATTGTAGGAAAGAAGCTATTACACAACGGTATGATTGATTCTAGCGCTAGTACAATGGGTATGCCTAAACAGATAGCCGAAGCTTTGGGACTCACCTACGAACCTATGAAAAGAGGGGTTATGTAGTTTGATGGAAACAAAGTTGAGACTGTAGGTGTCATCAAAGCACTTTTGTTGACTCTATTTTCCTGCCCTAGTATCACGGTCCCGCAAGATACGGTGATCATAGATGTTCCTCCTATGTTTGGTGTATGTCTATCCCAAGAATTTACTTCAAAGGTGGGCAGATACCTGTCTTTGGATTGGTCACATCTGATACTTAGGACCAAACATGGTGCAAAAATGAAGATAGAATCGGAAGCTCTACAGTCTAAACATATGGCAGATGAGGCCTTGATCAATTTTGAAGCGGCCCATACCTCTATCACCAAGCAAGAAATGTATAGTGTTGATTTGCTAGTAGAAAAGGTGAGCGGAGATCAGAATGATAAAGAAGATGCTCTGTTGAGCGAACACATAAACAATGACCCTTTCAGAAATTATCATGCTACAGGATTGGGCACATATGTAATTTATGACGAAGACTAGGTGCTTCCGAAGGTCACCAAAGAATCTGACGGTAACCAAGCAAATGAGCTATGGACATTGTACTTTGACGGAGCAAGAAGAAAAGTAGGTGCTGGAGCAGGGGTATATCTAATATCCCCACAGAATGAAAAATTGTTGACGTCTTTCCGCTTTCACTTTGCCTGTTCAAACAATGAGGTTGAATATGAAGGGTTCGTCCAAGGCCTAAGCCTTGCAGAATGAATAGGCATTAAGCAATTGATTGTGTTCAGAGATTCCGAACTGGTAGTTAACCAGGTCTAAGGAATTTCTGCAGCAAAGAATGTCTGCATGAGATCCTATCAGCACCGAGTCTAGGACCTAATTGATAGTTTTGAAGCTTTCAATATCTAGACCGTTCCCCAAAAAGAAAATAGCGATGCCAATCGCATGGCTATGATTGGTGCTCAGTTTGATCATGTTTCTGACTTGCTTCATAACGAACATGCAGTATGAGTACTAGTTTGACCAGCCATCCCTGACAATGATCAGAGTTGGAAAGTCTTTGAAAGCGATGAACACATCACTTCATTTATCCAGCACCCAGGGGAGTTCGCCGATCAGCTTCAACCAAAGATCGCCGAGCCTTATGAAGGACAAATTATGCAGCTCAAATCTAATAAACTTCTAAAAGGATTGGTTACTCTCAAAAACTTTTTTGATTGTAATGACGCCCGAAATAATAAGCGGAAGTTCGTGGCAGACAAAAGTGATTATGAAGACCTTCGGGTCTCCAATGGTAGAAATATCCGAGTGGGAAAAAATATCTCGCACCATGAGAAGGAAAGGTTCATCGGTTTCTGCGAAAAGTATAGAGTAGTGGCTTGGTCCTACGATAATCTGGAGGGTTATGATCCTGGCATCATTTAGCACACTATTGAACTAATAGAAGGTACAAAACCAGTCCAACAAAAATAGAGGCTAGTTAACCCTAAAATTGAGGCCCTGATGGCACAAGAGCTAACCAAGCTCATTGAGTCATGCATTGTCTTCCCAATCAAACATAGTACTTGGGTATCGAATCTAGTCCCGGTCTGAAAGAAGAATGGGGATATCCGCTTATGTGTGGACTTCTGAGACCTGAACAAAGCATCTCTGAAGGACCACTATCAGTTTCCCTCTATGGAGTCTATCCTTTAAATTGTGGCAGGATCAGAAATGTTCTCTTTGCTGGATGGTTTCTCCAGCTATAATCAGATTCGTGTTAAAGAAAAGGATCAGCACAAGACTACATTCACCACGAAGTGGGGAACATTTGCATATGCTAAAATGCCTTTTGGTTTATCCAATGCAGGGGCAACTTTCCAGTGGGTGATGGACATTGCATTCAGCGAATTGATCAATAATTTTATTCTAATCTATTTAGATGACCTTACTGTGTTCTCTAAATCTAAAGATGATCATTTTGATCATTTAGAATTAGTTTTTCAAAAGTGCCAGGAGTTTGGGGTTTCCCTAAATCTAAAGAAATGTGTATTCAGAGTGCCGCAGGGTAAGCTATTGGGGCATGTTGTGTCTAGAGAAGGTGTTTCAATTGACCCCAAACGAATAAAGGCTATCAAAGAACTTCCCCTTCCAGTAAATAAGAAAGGTGTCCAGTCTTTCCTGGGCAAAGTAAATTTCGTCAACAAGTTTATTTCTGATTTCGTGGGAATGATTAGGCCGATCACCCTAATGTTGAAGAAAGATCAAGCATTCAAATGGACAACGGAAGCTCAAGAGGCTTTTGAAAGGGTCAAGGGAGCGATTTCCACAGCCTCGATGCTAGTTAATCCGAATCAATCCAAAGATTTTATAATGTATACTTTCAGTAGCAAGTCCAGTATGGCTACTGTTCTAACCCAAAAGGATAATGAAGGAAAGGGGGAACATCCAGTGGCATTCTATTCCTGGACCCTAAAGGAATATGAGGTGAATTATAACTTTGTCGAAAGATAGGCCTTTGCAATAGTAAAGGGACTTAAAAAATTCCACCATCTAATTTCCTGCAACAAAGTTCTAGTATATGTCACACTTTCCAGTGTGCATGAATACATCATGGAAGGGGAGATCACAGAAAAAATGGCTAATTGGATCACCAAGATCCTTGAATATGACATCGAAGTCAAGCCTACTAAGACTGTTAAAGGAAGAGGACTATGTGAGTATATGGCACAAAACGAGGAGGTACCTACTGAGGAGGAACAACCAGAGCTCGTCTTGATAAATGAATCAAGATCAGAAGGCGATTGGGTGACTAATAGAATGA
Source organism: Sequoia sempervirens (assembly GCA_007258455.2). Lineage (NCBI taxonomy): Eukaryota > Viridiplantae > Streptophyta > Pinopsida > Cupressales > Cupressaceae > Sequoia > Sequoia sempervirens. The sequence goes on from VDFB02271358.1 coordinate 1,018,945,476, forward strand.
GCTTCATGCAAACCGTAAAGTATCTGCCAAGCCTCTCATCCCAAAAAAGAAGGTATTACCAGCTTTAGAATTGTGGATATACATTGATAGAAGGAGTCCTTTTCAAAAGGAATTTCAATGGTGTTCTCTTGCGATGCGTTACTTCAGAGCAGGCGAAGAGGATCCTCGACGCATTCCACAATAACACTGCAGGTGGGCATTTCTCCACCAAAACCACCTCAATTAAAAACATGTGTGCTAGCTATTATTGGCCTACACTTTTCACTAACTCCCACTCTTTGGTGAGAATTTGTAAAAAATGCCAGTTCTTCGCCAACAGAAGGAAGAATTCTGTAATGCCCTTGAGAGCTATAGTGGCGAATGAACCGTTTGCACAATGTGGCCTAGACTTCATCGGAATGATCAACCCGGTCTCTAGTGCCAGACACAAGTGGATTCTAACCGCTACGGATTACTTCACCAAGTGGACGGAGGCTGTTCCCCTTAAAGGTGCAACAGAGACAGAGATTGTAGATTTCCTCAAGGAATTGGTGACAAGGTTCTGCCCTCCAAAAACTATCATTTCGGACAACGCCAGAGCATTCCTAGGTACAAAGGTATGTCACTTTGGTTTAAAGAATGGCATATTCCATAAAACATCATCAAACTATTACCCACAGGGAAATGGTCTAGCAGAGTCGAGGAATAAAAGTTTAGTCCGACTTCTTAAAAGGATTGGTTCAGAACACCAGAGGGAATGGCATAAAAACCTTCGAACAGCGCTTTGGACAAACCGCATATCTCCTAAGCAAGTCCTTAAGACTTTTCCTTATGAGTTGGTATACGGGAAAGAAGCATTGTTACCTATCTCCATGGAGCTTCTGACAATACAATTGTTGAAATCTCTTGAGATAGAACAAAATGAAGCCATGGAGGTTCAACTCGCTGAACTGTTGGAAGTACAAGAAAAAAGGGAGAATTCCCTAATAGCAATGACAAGCCGTCAACAAGTGGTCAAACGATGGTTTGACAAGAAAGCTTCCGACCAGGGTCTACCTTGTACATATGTAAATATCACTTTTATTTTTATTTCCATTTCTTTGGCCAGTCTTTTTCTAAATCAGTTGTTGTTCTATGGAATTAACTCATTATTATTGGCGGGTGAAACACCAGAGTTGTTTTACATAAAACACACCCATGTGCGGAGAAATAGCATATGAAAGTTGCAAACATAGAAAACTTAAATAAAGAATAAAAAGAAAGAGAATGAATTTTCTTTAAAATGATGGATATCTATTTATATATGTTCTTTTCATTATAAAAGTGGCTGGGAAGCCGTATTTCAAAATTTACAAGTATATTGAGCTATTACATATATAAGAGCCTTCTTCAGGCTTATATATAGCTAGGGTCAGGTAATTTGAGGAATTGGCAGGGTGGTACATTTTGAGCAATAGGCAAAGGGGTTGTTTATCCGAAGGCATGGCTAGCGGAAATTGACGCATTCACTGCAACATCCACTTATTCCTTGTCCATGGGTTCCTCGGCAGCACTGGTAGCATCATTTGGCACGACCACCATTGGCGGGAGGAACACCAGGTTCCTGAAGTCAGTATACAAGTCTACGTCATAGAAAGGTACCTATGAAACAGGAAGTGTAGAGCCTGAGTAACTCTCTGATGGTGCTAAACATGAGTCTGTAGGCGGAATCCGCTGAGGAACGACAGTCAAACGACAACGGCTTCTTCCTCAATAAAGTGGCGCAGGTCACTGGCTGACGGCAGGCCTACCCCATAGGCAGCATGCACTCACCGAAACCATTCAAGTATTTTTTTGGGAAGATTTATTTAACCAGCTTCAAGAAAAGTGGCCGGGGAACTCAAATGTCCAGCATGGACACTACAAAGTGAGAGCATACATTGGTATTCATCCGATACTTATCTTCATATTCTATGCAATCTTTGTCTAAAACCCACTTTATGGCTACCAAAACTAGAGAATGCTTGTTCTTCATCATCCTTTTCAGTCTCCTAGTTGAAATCTCCCCTAGGAATGCCATCTGTGACTTATATGAGGTCAGGCGAACTGAGGTATCCATTGCTCTAAAACTATCCCTAGGCTTCTGAGCTAATGCCGAATTTGTTTACCACCTAACCTATGAAAAGACCTTCTTAAGGCTCTGCTACTGGCCTATCACTTCTCAAAAGCTAAGTATAAATTGCTCACTACTTACTGGCCTATTTATAGAAAAATTGACAAGAATCATGCTAATCCGCTTCAAAAAATGTGATGTTATGCTAGTTGCTATCTCGAAAAGAGAGCCTACGTTTGCTTACATTTTCGGGCTAGTTACATCCATGATAACACAACTCAATGCATGCTTAATTAAATGAAGCTGATTAATTAACTTTAAAAAGGTGGCGCTTGTTGGGAGTGAGACGTATGACCGTAGGCTATTGTGTCATCTCTCAAGCGCATCCCAGAGCTCAAGGTGATATTCATATCTTTTCAGACTGTGATCGTTTGCTTGGCGTAATCATTACAGCTGGGATATTAATTTCTAGTGCATGCTAATGCAGGGTTGGCAAGCTAATTGCCAACTCAAGTTTCAAGGAGATCAGGGCGTATCACACGATCACCCAAATGCAATAATGAACTCCGACCGCCTCAAAATTGTAATCAGTTCATTTTGCACAATTTGCAAGATTAACAGTATATGCCTAATTAAATGCAAAAGGTTTGCTTTCACCTACCATCTTGGGAAAGGTTGCTATTATTGCATGAAAAGGCTTAATATTTCAAAGTCTTTTTACAAATGCCAAGGATAAGTGCAGAGTTGTTTTCTGTCTATCTATCTAGAGCCGAGCATAGTCGCAGTCAACCAAGAACTTGCAGGAATCTTCCAAGAAGGAAAATGTCAAAATCTTCAGCTCAACCAATGCAAGAGGAAATTAGCCAGGAGCTATTCACAGCTATTCATTCTTCAGTAGAAGTATATGTCTATGAGGATGTGGTGTATGCTACACCTGGTATACTCTGAAGGACAAGGAGAGCCCACACAGAAGAGCTGAATAGACCCAAGAAGTGGAGAAATTAGAAAAAAGTTGAAAAAAAATGGGACAATATCTACGATCCAAAGCTCATGAAAAACCCTAAGTCCCTTAGAGAAGTAGCCTGTGCAAGGTTATCAGCACCAAAGGTAGACCAATCTATGACACAGAGAGTTTGGTATAGTGGTCTCCCTCAATACATGGTCCCACTGGTGCACTATTGCCCAGAGATTGTTGATGATGCTATCCACTATTATAATCCTGATACCCACTACATCGAAGGGCGTAACTTAAGAGTGCATATCTCTACAGAGGCTATCTGGCACATGTTATGTATCCCATACTCAAGTAAGAGAAAGGAGAATATCGAGCCTTTTTTCCCAAGCAAAGGAGAGAAAATATGGAAGAAGATGAAAACTAGCTCAGAGTTCTTGGTAAAGGAGACTGGTAAGAAAGACATCTTAGCCACTAAAACACCAAGTATTCCATTGTCGCATGGCATGTTCCACAATGATCTCCAAGACACCATGTCCATGCTAGCCTTTGTATGCGGCCAAGACTCCTATGAGAAGATAGAGGTCTTTCAACTGGGACCGGCAATGCAATTTCGCAAGCAACATGAACTCTTCTGGTATGATTTTGCTGAGTTTATAATTGAAGAAATAAAACAGTAAATTGAAGATTATCAAACGAAGGAAAAGTTTAGGTTTGTTTCCTTCTTAGTCCACATGTTTCTACATCAGAACCCATATTTCTTCGCTCGATTTTTTCTGTTATCAATTTTTGACGAGAAAAATAAAAGAAAGTCGGTGTCCATATGGATGCCATTCCTTTCCGCATCATATGATTATTATGCGTTTGCAGACTATTTCATAGCTTCGATTTTGAATGATTTGATCAGAGAGGGTGATATTATCCAGCTCGATAAGGAGTAGACCGGATTTATGCAGAGCTTCACCCCTGCTTGTGACTGGTTCTTGGGCAAGGATTTTACGATCCTCCGAATGCGGGGCTTTATTGGTAAACCTTTCCTACTCTCAATCTGCGTCACAGATAGAGTGCTTGCACTGAAAATATTTTGACAGGTGTGTATCATTGATTTCACTTTCTATAGCAGTGAAAAGGTCAAGAAGAAGGGATTCTTCACTTGTCCGAAGAATTTCAAATTGGTAACTCTACTAAAAAAACAATCGGACCAGTTGTTGGAGAATAAGCTGGCTCATCTAGGGTTGGTACTGGTAAATGATAAGTGGGAATACAACCCTTTCGATGACTTGCTGGAGCCACATATGAGAGTTACCCATGTTTCCCGACCATACTGGGAGAAGTGGCATAACCCGCGAATGGACAAAGATGAGGATTTTGTTGAATTGACACAAATCCCTATGTCGGACACCAGAGGCCCATGGCACAAATTCTACTTTCCAATGCCTGTGCCTGTGGCCCAAGATAATGTCCCTCTGGAGTGCGGCATGAACAATAGGTTAAAGAACGATGAAGAATGGAGTGTGGAGAAAATAAAGGCTTTTTGGAAATATCGCCAGGAAATTGCACAATTAGATGCTCCTTACAATCAATTACGGGATGACCAAGAATTTGAGAAGTGGTGGAAAGAGGGCCATCCCAGTCCAAGCTCTAGTGTTGATAGGAGTGAAGAGGGGGATGAATCCAAAGAGCAGGAGGAGGAAGCAGCAACATCGGCTTCCCTCGTACAAAAGGAGAAAGTCTCTAGACAGCCTGCCTATGTGGCCACGAACGTATATTTTAATATATCAAGAGGCTCGCATACACTCACTTGAGCTTCTAAACTAGCGAGGCTATCACTTCAGCAGAAGGAGATGACTGCCGAAGCTAGGGAGGCTCCGCCAATGAAATGGCAGCGCACACAGAATATTAACAGGGAGGGTTCGCAAGAACCCGCTGGAGGAGGACCCGCTACTGGCCAGGTACCTGAGGCTGAAGAGAAGTTGCCGACGATTCTCAAACCACCGTCGACCAGTTAACAGGTATATTTCACTCCTTCTTTTGCATCTCATTCCTTGGTATCTGCCCCTGCCTCACTAGCGACTCCTACCATAGGTCCTAGCCCTCTACCTTCTGCTTTTGGTTTGACTTATTCAGTTGGATTCGCCCAATTTTCATAGGCCCACCCGCTTGTAATTACTCCTTTGAATATGCTCACTCCTACCGCTGCCACTCAGACTTTCCTTACCTTGCTTTCGGAAGGTGTTTCCCCTATCGGTGCCCATTCTTTTTCCACTATGCTTACAGATCCTCTTCCATTGAAACAAGCTGACACCCTATTAGCAACTCCCCTTTCCTGACCAATGAGCCTTATGGCTGATTCTCTGATTCAGCCACTACAAATGTCTGACCCTGCTATTAGTTTTCAAACCAAAATATGGAATGTGCCGCACTTCTCTCCGGAAATAGTCACTCTCCAGAAGAAGCAAATGTCTGCGCCTATGAAGGTTACCTACCCCTATTCCCTACCTTCTGGTGCTCCTTTCGTAGGTGGGCTAGTTTCATCACTAGCTGAATTCATAGCATAGATAGATTGTGGAAAGGAGGCACGCGCGAATAGAATGAGGAAATGCAAGACAAAGGATGACAATGCTTCTGCCGAGCTAAGAGTACAAGCTCTGTATGATGAAGCCCGACAAGAATTGAAGTTCGCAACCATGTATCCAAGGGTAAGCAAGCCTCAGGGAGAAACGCAACCAAAAGACTATAAGATATATGCGATCGGACTCGACATGAAGGTAGCCCGACCACAGGATAAGGTTGAAATCATGGAGGAAACACAACGGTTAGTCACTTTCGACTTCCTCAAAACCGGTTGCCAGCTAAAGAAGAAAGATGAGTAGCTTAAGGCAGCCAGGGAAAGGGTGAGTTTTCTGAAAAGGAAGGAGAAATCCTTAGAGGCAAATATCACCCGCATGACTAAAAGGGCACTCATAGCAGAGGATGAAAGGAACAAGCTTCAAGGAAAAATCGCGAAGACCCAAGTTGCTGACCCCGGTATAATAAAAGAGCTACAAAGCAAGAACCAGGAAGCGCGACAGAACCTACAGCTAAAAGATGAAGAGTTTGAGTGTCTCTGCCTTGAACATAGTCAGGGGATGACACAAAAGGGTGAGGAGTTGGAACGTCGATAAGCTCAATATGAGGAAAGAATACAAGAGAAAGAAGCCAAGTTTAAAGGCCTAAAGGCTCAACTAGAGGAAGAGCTCTGAGAGACAAAGGCTTCTCTAGAGGAGCAATCAGTAAATCAGTCCTAAGCTAAGCAGAATTAGAATAAAGAAATGAGCAACTATGTGGAGCAGATGGCGTCCAAAAAAAGGAAAAAGGAAGAATTAGTTGAGGCCCTTATTTCAAGAGATGCAGAGATTACTTCGTTTAAAGCCTCTCTGTTGCCTTCCCCTGCACAACCTGATATCATTCCGCTGATTAGGCAATTATACATTTCTCACTAGGAGAAAATCAAAATATTTTGCCTAACACTGCAGCCTACCCTCTGATTTATCAACAAGGCATCAAGGCTTAATCAAGAGGCCCATGATACAATTGAGCAGTTCCCATGATTCATCCTAGAGAAGGTTCCTGAGGTGAAAGACTTGCTGAACAAGCTATACTCCATCTCTGATGAAATCCTTGTTGGAGTGGGTATTGAAGATCGGGACGCTGCTACCCAAACGATAAACAAATTCATTCATTGCCACTCCGTTTTCCAGCGCACTATGGCAGCCGTAACTTTTCTAAGTAAGACACTAGATGGCATATGGGGAAGTTTCTCTGAGTTAGGAAAGATGGGGCTGCCGTCCCCATTCCTTGAGGATGGCTCTATTGCCATGATTGCACAGATTGCAGAAATTATTGAGGAGAAGGAAAACAACCTAGAAGCTTTCAGGGAGTTCAGTCATTCCCCAATAGTAGCTAACATTGAGGTACTCATTCATCCGCTCTCACAGCTGCTATTTCATATACAAGGAGGGGTCGGTTTACCCGATGTGCTGCATCACAAAGAAGCTATTGATTTACGTGGAGCACAGGATAATTTGCGTAACATAATGAAGCTGTCTGAAGCTGAATGGTCGCCTTTGCAGTTGGCCCTTTCCAATCTCTGACTCCACTAGCCCTATGGATAAGGCTCTAGTCTGCAAAACTAGAGAAATTTTGGGTTCTCCGTTCCTTTGTTGAAACGCCCTTGATAGTCACCAAAAGCTGTTAAAATAAATATTTGAGCAGCTCCCTTTAGGTTTATTTTTGCATTATGTGTGCGTCATCCTATGCATCATTGAGTTTACTCAGCTTTCTATCAAGTCTTTGATCTGCCACTTTATGCAGTGACTCTTCGCAACTTCAAGTATCGGCTTTTGTTTTGGTTCCTAGGAAGCTCCGCTGGGCTCCCACGTGTCGTAGTTATGGGCCGCTTTTGTTGCTTGCTTCCTCGAGCCCTCGTCGGGTTGTGAAATGCTTTCACAAAGTTTTTCATTCTTAAAAGGTGTTGGCGGGCCCCACATTCTGCTAGGTGGCAACAGTTCACAAATCTTTCAACGCAGTGAAGAAATAAGCAGCCGTGGGCAACGAAATGCTGCCACACTTCTTTCACGCCCGGCTAATGGAGCATGCCCTCCACTGTGATAAGGATCTCAGCCCATTTGACACATGTTGCATTTTCAAAAATCCTCAGCAACAATGGGAGAAAGTTTCATGCGGGCAGCGAAAGGCTGCCACGTGCCTAAATGTTGATCTATTATGCAGGCGATGGGCTGGGTGAACTAAATAATGCTATTGGTTGCTACTGGTCATAATCATTCACGGCAATGGATGAAATTTGTCTACTCGAGCCTTGTTGGGACCACCGCCATCATTGCAAATGATGCACCTGTATCTAGGGCGACTGGATGTTGTGTTTCGGCTCGATGCTATTGTAACAGCCTTGGGAATCTTCTAATTCAGGCATCATTACAAAGGATTGCGAGATATTTTTTGTTGTTGTTCTTCGAAGTGGTGGGAGGTTTTTTCCTACTATATATACTCTCTCCGTTGATGAGAAAGGGTCTGAAATTTGGAAAAACACGCTGGTTTTAGCAAAAAATGCTAGGCCTCTATTACTGTTTTATTTAAATTGCAACTTTCAGACTGTGCCAATTGTTCAGCCTTTCTGTTTTTCATGCTTTGATTAAACTGTAAACTGTGCTTTATACTGTCTTAACATTTCATTTGAAGAACTTCCATATATGTTGGATACAAATTTGCTTATCTAAATCATGTCTAATGACTCTTCTTAGTAGCGAGAATGTATGCAACATTATTTTATGTCAATAAATGAATTGTGTATGCTATAATCTTAAGTCTAACATTTTGGAACGCAACAACACCATTCAGGCCCCTAAATCTATGATTTATCTTGCCCATTAATAGATCTTGGCACATCACCTTAGGTTAGACTTTACTTTATTATATTCACTTCCTTTTCCCTTTCCAAAACCCATTATAGAAGAAGTCGGCTTCTTTAAAAAAACTGGAGGTCACTTAGTTTAGCGCAAAAGGTCCCCCTTAAACTGAGTTTCCAATAAGACACTGTTACCTCATCAATTTTTGGCGTCAACAGGAATCACAGGCTCTAACCCATAAGCCAAGTGGTAAGGTGATATTCCTATGGAAGTCTTATGTCTTGTATGATCTTCCCAAAGAGAAAATCTAAGCTGGGTGTGCCAATCCTTCGGATTTCTTTCTAACAGCTTGCGGATGACAGTCAGGAGATTTTTGTTAGAATACCCAACCAAACCATTACCCTGAGGGTAATAGTTGGGTGCGAACTTAATTATAATCCTATGATCAAATGCCCAGTTAGAAAACTTCAATGATGAAAATGCAAGACCATTATCACAAACCAAGGACATAGGACATCCAAAACGGTTGATAATATTTGATTCGATGAAATTAATTACCACCTCAGAAGTACATTGCTTGCAAGCAAGGGCCTTTGTCCATCTTGTAAAATAATCAGTGACAGTAAGGATATACCTATGACCCGCAAATGAAGGTGGATTGATTGGACCTATGAAGTCCATTCCCCACCGTGTGAAGGGTTTTACCTCAAAGACTGGTTGGAGTGGGAGTGTTGAATACTTCTCTCTGGTTGCTGCAATCTGACACACATGACAAGTTCTGACGTGGTTGTGTGTCCTTGAACAATGTAGGCCAATAGTAACCAACTCTTAGAATCTGGTTTGCTGTAGAAGGTGTTGATCCATAACCTGTACCATATCTTTCCTGAAATTCCAATATCACTCTTTCAGACTCTGCCTTTCCTAGGCCTTTCCTAGGGGAATAAAAACCACTAGAAAAATATATCACTTTATTCAGATAAAGCACCAACTCTACAAAGTTTAGAAGCACCAAATCCACACAATTCAGATGCACCAACTTCCAAAGTTACAAGATCACCAACTCCAAAATTATAGGAGCACCAACTCCAAAGTCACAAGAGCACCAACTCCACAAAATCAAATATATATAACCAAACAGTGTTCCATCAATACTCTAGTAATGCAAATTAGCATTCCTAGTATCTCAATAGAAGACTATGAAAAATGATTTTCAATAAGCACACAGGAGGATGTTATATAAGATTGATAACATTTCCATTTGATACATCAACCAATATTACTGTAACATATTACAAAATAGTTTTTAATGTAAACACTGTTACAAAACACTTTTCAAGATTTTCAAGACTGAACAATGTATCAATACATCTCAAAAATTTCTCAGAAAATGGTATGTCTATAATTTCCCTCTTCAAGTAGCCAGACACTAACAAAATGCTATCATTTTATAATCACTGAATAGTATTTTCAGAATGTAGTTTTAATAACTATAAACCAACTTAGGTTAGGGTATTTATGTTATAGCCCTAGAAGGATCATCCATCAACCCTAAAGGGTTTTCATCATAACCAACAAAAATTTAAGTTCTTCAAATATTCTTAACCAAATATTTTACTCACAAAACTTGTTAGAGTCAACTGCTATAATTGTCAAATATTCAAGAATGATATTAGCATTAAACAAACAATTTCATGCCCTTAAAAAAAATCCTTTCCTTAGCCAATTGTCTCAAGTGATGCAGACCTGAGAGGCTCAACTCAATCAATCTGACCACTTGCCATTAAGAGGAATCTAACAAGATTAAAATGACCTATTTGAACAATCCAAACAACCCTCAAAGGTTGACAATCAACAAGAGCATGATTTCACACTTTCACCCCTTGAACCCTAGTAGTAGTGGAAACTCAATTTTTTCCCAATAACTCAAATGCTATCCAAATCATCAGAAAACCTCATGATGGATTTAGACACCCATTTCAAGGTTATAACACATCTCAAATTAAGGTACAAGTCCTTTGGACCAATTCCCCAAAAACACCCTTTCTAGGCTGACCTAATTAGGTAAATTAGGCCTAATTTACAAAGCAACATGTCTTTAAAATGATCACAGGCCCATGAAACCTTGTAGTAGCATTTATTATGATCCTAAACCTCCAAAACCACAATTAGATTCCTCTGGTACAGAAAATCTCAGGCAAAACCTGAAAAACCTTGTTTTATGCACTATTCAAGAGGGTTTATTGGATATGACACTTCCACAACCTCCAAGACCTTAAAACGAACTCTAAAATAGTCCAATAGCCTTGAACATGCTTAAAATTTCAAAAAACAATACCTCCCATATAGATTCTATCAAACCCTAGGCTAAAACCCCTCATTTACATACATTTTCTTCACAAAACTCTTAGGAACAACAAGTTTATCTCCCTTATTTCTTTCCCAGCACTCAATTCATGCATCCTACACTTAAACCAGACTCCATATGGCCCCTTACATGCATTACAGTAACCATAGGAGGTGTAAGGGCCCTTTAAATCATGTTTAGATCACAAAACCCTCAAAACAGGGGTTCTGGGCTGTTTAAAAGAAAATGGAGTTTCTATCACCAAACACCTCTAAATTCCCTCCAACTTGACACAAAACAAAGCTAATACAAGTATTCACAACATGGAAATGATTTCATATCAAAATATGACTGTACGTGCCCGTATAGATCTAAATAATGTGAGAAAACATAGAAAAATAGAGAACTTTTATTTTCCAGTCCTCTCCTTCAACAACCAACATTACAATCGATGACTTCAAGCCATTTAACGGCTTCTTTAGGCCCAACCAGTGACCAACCAGCTTTACAACTGATTTTTGAATCACTAATCACCTTTGGAGGCCAAGTTGACATCATTTACATATGTATAACAATAATATGACTAATATTGTAATGTTTGTACTCCACCTAACTTCACTAAAGCACACTAATGGCTTGAAAATAGCCTTATTACATTAACAAAACACTATTCTTGCACATCCCTATACAAACTCATTAATTTTCCTTCAAAGGCTACAAAGACACTTTAGTTCAAGATCGCCATTTTTTCACATTTTAACACCTAAACTCAAAAACTCACCTCAAAACTTACCTAAAGGGTCTTGATTTGTAGAAGTTGTCAAAACCAACTTCAGAGTCCAAGAACACCTACATACAAAGAGATACCTATCATAGGGAAGAGAATGGAGAGAAAAGAAAGAGATGGTTTTGAAGCTCTGTAATATGAGAGATGTATTATTAGAGCAATAGAATAAAATATTTACAAAGATCAATCCTTAAAGGGAGATCAAGAAAAACCTAAAAGTAACCCTAATAGGTAAACATTTAATAATTAATATAATTATTAAATGTCACAATATGCAAACTAAAGTGAAATCTTAAGAGAGGAATAAAGGTAACTTAATTAACATAATTAAGTTAAAATCCTTTACTCTAACACCCCCCTTAAGATGAGCAAGAGTGCAGCTACAAACATGTGCAAGAAAGCAAAGGTAACTACAATGCATGAAAGTAAACAAGGGTCCTGACAACTAGGCCTAATCAGGTACTCGAATACAACCAAATCTCTATAAAGTGGAGAAATAGAGAAAACCTCATGGGAAAAACTCTACTCCAAAAAGAGATGAAAAATAAGAGTGAAAGAAGAAGAGAGATAGAAGGAGGACTCAACATGACCCCCCAAGAACTGCTTCTATCACACAAGTACAAAATATGTTCCCCCCATAGGAGAGAGAAGAGACTCCAAATCCCCCCAGAATAAGAGAACCCCTATGCCAATGATCAAACCAATGTGTCTCCTCAGAGGAAATCCCTGGATGTGAGGTGAAAATGGAAGTCCTGGATGATGCTCACTAAAGAACTGAACTGTAGTATGAGTGTTTGAATAATAGGATGGTGAATCAAACAACTCAAGATGATCCTGAAATGGAATCTCCAATGAAGATGGGATAATAGGTGTGCTGAAACTATCATCTATGAGGAAAGGAATATCCTCTGAAATGACCTCAACAACTGCACTTGATGGCTCGATGAGTGGAGCTACAATGTTAGTCACAGCTGAAGAGGAATCCTGCTGAACAGATGTGATCTCAACAGGAGGTAGAGTGTAGAAGTCTCAACACTAGTCTCATGAATAGATGGAAGAACACATAAGTTCAAGTGACCAAACTTCACCTCAAATACTGCATGCTCTCTTGTAGAAAGAGAGGAATACTCAAATAGTGGAGATGGTGGACCAAAGTGTGTGAATGCATACAATCAGGAAGAATGATCAACTGTCCTTGTTGCAACAATGTTGCCAGTTTGAATGTCTCTGATGTGCATTGAATTAGGTGTGAACTCAACTGTCTTCCCTGTCCAACTGCGAGTAATCTGATAGGTGGAGAGAAGGTTAGTGGATAAAGATGGTACACATAGTACATCATTGAATGTACCATCATCAATGTCAATAGAACCTTTCCCACATACACTCATATAAGTGTTATTACCCATCAATATGTGTGGTGAGGACGCAACCTCGAAAGATGAGAACATGTCTCGAGAAGATGTCATATGGTGTGAAGCACCTAAATTGAGTAGCCATCTAGATGAATGAGAACTAGTCGTTGCACATAATGCATCACCCTTATGTGGGGCCTATCCATATGTCTGGAATGAAGGTGAAGAAGAAGACCTGCCTAATGTAGATGAAGAAAAGTGATGAATATTGTTCCTCTCAAGAAGAGTTGTCAAATCTTAAACCTATTTTGCATATCCATCTATCTTCTTCTTATAACACTTGGACTCATCATGTCCTGGCTTATTACAATAAGCACACTTAGGTCTGTTTTTCTTCGATTATTCCCCCTTAGGAGAAGGTGAATCAGAGGTGTTTTGTGAACTGGAATCCTTCCAATGCTCTGTGGTCTTTGGTTTATGTTTCTGCTTCTGCTTTTGCTTCTCCTGAGATGACTGTGCTACCAATGCTTGGTGTTGTGATCCTATGAGAGCATCCAACTGTGATATCTTAGCCTACTCTCATGTCAACTGATCACAAAACACCTCAAAATTAGGCATGGTAAAGTAGTTTCCCAATGCATTGATGGTGGAAAAAAATGTTGAAGAGAATATCTGAAAAGGACCTCGAAGCTTAGAAAGAATCAGGTAAATACACTCCTCATTTATTTTGTTCTTACCACAACCCTGTAGAAGAGATCTCTGTTGTTTGAATTTCATAAAAAATTCCTCAATGGATGGAAAAGAATCAGGTACAAGTGAAGTCAACTCTGCCTCAATTTGTATTGCACGAAACTAATTGATGGTACCAAATAAATCATTGAACTTGGTCCACATTTCAAGAGGACTGTTACACCCATCAAGATGAAACAACAAGCTGTCTGAAACATGTAAGGAAATCAAACCCATAGCCTCATCCATCTTATTTCTATGTTGCATAACCTCAAATGGTCATGTCAAAACTGGTTGAACTATATCTAAACAGGACCACAACCCCTTTGATCTGAGAAGACGTGTCATGAATGCATTCCAAGTGTGATAGTTATGAGGTGTGAGAAGTTCAACAAAAGAAGTGTTTTCAGCCATGTTTGGAGAGGTTTAATGAATGTTTAATGTGAAGAGTTTCTAGTTTTCTGAAGCAAATGATAGAAAGCAAGAAAAAAAATTCCCCCACAATGCAAGAAACCAAACCCCAGTAGTGATTTTTCAGCAAAAAAGAAGGAAAAATCAAAAAAGGCTTCAAACTGAATCTTATGTACTTGGTAATTTTTCTAAAAAAATAACAGTAGATCTAAATAGAGCCCAAGAAGAGATTTCCGACGCCTATTCATTTTCAAAAAATGGAGCAAAAAAGACCAAGTTATGGCCCCCGAAGTGCAAAAAACATCATTTGACTTTGACTATGAAAAAAGGCAACCAAACTAGAAAATTTTGAAAAAATTACTACTCCATCATGATAGGCTCGGAGCCAACTTTCCAACGCCTATTTTAGTTTGAAAATCCAAGTTAAAACGCCCAAGTTATAGCCAATTTTGTGAAAGTGGCTAAAAAAGACCAACAGGCCCTTTGAGCCCTTAGGGGCTAAAAAACTATGCCCTTGGTCCAGTGAGTGACCAGGGGGCTGGCGGAGTGGCGCTCGGGTGGTGGGTGGCATGGAGGTGGTGTGTTGGTGGCCGATCGACAGTGCTTTGGCGGTCAGTCGGCAGAGGTTGAGTGCCGACGGTGGTTGGGCGGCCGACTGGCGGAGGTGGCGGCCCGACAACTATTGCTGGTGGCCACTTGACTGCAAGGCAGTGGTGGCTTCCAAATGTGAGGGAGGCACAAATTTTTTGTGAAAAAACTTTAAAAAATTAATTTAAAATTGATTTTTTTAATTTTTTTTGAAAAAATGACCTCGTAAATTGTGCCCTGAGGCCGTACAGCCTTAGGGCCAATTTTTTTTGCCTCCCTAATCAACTGTGGCCAAATTGAACAAGCTTTATATGAAAATAGGGGTTTTTAGGCACTGCGAATCCAACGGCAAGGTTCGTTTGGGCCCAAAATGAACCCAAAGAATGAAGTAAGCCAGATCCACAAAAAAAAACCTGAAAACCTGTGAAAGTCTGATCAAACCCTCGTAGCTCCAAATTCTTCAAAACAAGAATAGGATGCAATAGGTCTGCTTTGATACCATGTAGAAGTTGTCAAAACCAACTTCAGAGTCCAAGAACACCTACATGCAAAGAGATACCTGTCACAGGGAAGAGAATGGAGAAAAAAGCAAGAGAGGGTTTTGAAGCTCTATAATATGAGAGATGTATTATCATAACAATAGAATAAAATATTTATAAAGACCAGTCCTTAAAAGGAGATCAAGAAAAACCTAAAAGTAACCCTAATAGGTAGACATTTAATAATTAATATAATTATTAAATGTCACGATATGCAAACTAAAGTGAAATATTAAGAGAGGAATAAAGGTAACTTAATTAACATAATTAAGTTAAAATCCTTTACTCTAACATGATTGACCTTACAACATCAAAACAAATTTAATCCTTCCTCAACATTTCAATGATATACAATTAGTGCTCCAATTGTAGGCATAAGGTGGAGGTACTCTTGCACCATACACCCCCCCTAACAAGAATTCATGCCTCATAAATTGAGGCTGGTACCACCATGCCCATGCTGGAATGAGACTCCTCTTCTCCATAGCCCATTTCCATTGACCCATGCCTTGTGCTCCATGTTGTTTTGTACCTATACTCTGCCCTTTATCTATGTTGTGCTTCCAATTGTACATTAGGACCTGCCAAAGATCTCTTACCTATTGTCATTTTCTTCCCTTGACCTGTCCAATCACCTCCATCAGTCAACATTACCTTTCTTTGCTATCCATACTTTATCCTTTGCCCCTTAGTCCTTATAACCATCACCTTATCTCTGTCAGACTCAACAAGTACTTTATTGGTGCATTCAAGTCCTGTCAGACCTGTACTTGACTCATTCACTACCTTCTCATTAACTAACTGCCCATCTAAGCTATGTGCTTCCTTATTCATTTGCTTTAAGTTAGGCATCAAACCTATTACCCCTGTATGTATAGTCCCATACATTACTGTGTTATTAGATTGTAGAGATCTCCTTAGACTTGGCTGTCTTTCCCTTGCATAAACTGTTACAGGATAGACCATTGTCCCAATCAGAATTTCTTCCATTTGCTTGGCCTCTCCTTGTTGTGTCACCAAAAACTTATCATGAACCTTTCTTAGATTAGTCTTCTCCATGGTTGCCACATCAATTTGCTTCTCCATTTGAGCATCAACCTTCACATCACAAGTTGCCACTGTCTTAGCACTGTTCATAGGTTTTTTTTTTTTTTTTTTTCTTCTGTTCTAACGCCATAACTCTGCTCCAAAATAGAAAACAAGTTATTCTTACTATCCTCAAGCTTTATAAGTTCCTTTTTGCTAAAGATCACCACCTTAGCTTTTCCTTTTTCCTTATCTTTTCCCTGCAAAGGAGTTAGCTTGAAACTTTGATTATCCTTCCAAATGGTGTAGGTGTTTTCCCAACCATCATACATAGACTTCCTATCAAATTTTCATGGCCTTCCCAAGAGAAAATGGCAACAATCTATTGGCAATATGTCACATAAAACTCTCTTTGTACTCCCCAATCTAGAAATCTACATAAGCTTTCTCATTCACCACCAAGGTTTGAATATCATTCACCCAAGAAACCTTATAGGGTGCTACATGAGGTATATTTTCTAAACTCACCTTATCTACCATCTCCCTAGACACCATGTTATCTTCAAAACCAGAATCAATTAAAACTTGACACAATTTACCTTTGCATTTGTAGGAGGTTCTCAATAGGCTCCTTTCGCTCAAATCTTCTTCTTTTTGTACTTGCAACAAGGTCCTTCTTATCATGAGTGCTTCTCCTACCTCTGGGTCTGTAGGTCTACTTGATGAACTAACACTCTCTTCTTCATCACCTTGCACAAATTGGACTCTTTTATCACCTTTTCTTTCACTTCCACTTGTAGCAACAATAAAATTGTTAGGACACTTGAAAGTAGGGTGACCAAACTCACCACATCTGTAGTATCTTCCTACAAATTCATTTGAAACTCTTCCCCTATAATTTGATCTTCCACCTCTCCATCCACCTCTAAACTCAGTCCCTTGTTCTTTGCTTTTCCCAACATCTTCTTGACCTTCTTTTGATTTTTTTTGTTTTGGAAAGGTACCTCTGCCCCTAGATGTACCTCCTCTACCTCTTACTACCTTCTCTTGTCTCCTCTTTAGTTTTTCTTTTTCTCTCATTTCCATTTGAAAGCATTGTTCAACTGATTTAGGTGCCAACAAGCTGATCTCATCCTGAATGATATACCTAAGACCATTCAAATATCTAGCTACCATTTCTTCCTCATCTTCTTCATGCTTAGTTCTTATGCTTAACTTATAAAATTCTTCAATATATGATTGCACATCTAGTTCCTTTTGTCTAAGATTTTGCAACTTCTCAAGCATTTGAACATTATAATCACAAGAAAGGAATTTACCTTTCAATTTGGTCTTCATCCTTTCCAAAGAAGTGATCTTATTCTTCCCTTGTCTTTCCCTTTCCTCTTGCACAAAATTCCACCACAGCAAATCATGTCCTTTCAATTTTGTTTTTTCCTTCTTCACCTTGTGCTTTTCATCAATCTCTTCACTCTTAAAGTAGTTCTCCAAAGCCCCTATCCAATCCAAGAGCTCTTCACTGTCAATTTTTCCCCCATACATAGGCACATACATTTTTCCATGTCCATCCTTCTTCACAACCTTCAAAAGCTTCAACATTCTCAGATCTTCTAGATCCATCTCTTCCTCTTCTTCAGTTTCAGTTTCATCCTCTTCCACTCTTTTCTTTGCCTTCCAAGAAGCCATATCTCTTTTCAAGGCTTCTATTTCCTTGTCATGGGTTTCAATATTCTTTGCAACTAAACTTCCTTTAGGAGACATTGTCACAATCCTCTCTTCACCTACCGGCAAAAACCAATTCAAAACACCAACACAAGATATACTACTATGCTCTGATACCACTTTGATGCAAACATGGGATGCTCAACTCAATAAATCTGACCACCTACCATTAAGAGTCATCTAAAAAGATTAAAATCACCTATTTGAACAATCCAAACAACCCTCAAACCTTGACAATCAACAGAAGCATGATTTCACATTTTCACCCCTTGAACCCTAGTAGTAGTGGAAACTCAGTTTTTTCCCAATAACTCAAATGTTCTCCAAAACATCAGAAAACCTCATGATGGCTTTAGAAACCCATTTCAAGGTTATAACACATATCTCAAAGTTAGGTACAAGTCCTAATTTGGATCAATTCCCTAGAAACACCCTTTCTAGGCTGACCTAATTAGGCTGATTAGGCCTAATTTACAAAGCAACATGTCTTTAAACTGATCACAAGCCCATGAAACCTTGGGGAAGAATTTATTATGTTCCCAAACCTCCAAAACCACAATTATATTCCTCTGGTACGGAAAATCTCAAGCCAAACCCGAAAACCCTTGTTTTATGCACTATTCAAGAGGGTTTATTGGATATGACACTTCCACAACCTCCCAGACCTTAAAACCAAATTGAAAATAGTCCAATATCCCTTTACATGCTTAAAAGTTAAAAAAACAAGACCTCCCATACAGATTCTATCAAACCCTAGGCTAAAACCCCTCATTTACATACATTTTCTTCACAAAACTCTTAGGAACAACAAGTTTATCTCCCTTATTTCTTTCTTAGCACTCAATTCATGCACCCTACACTTAAACTAGATTCCATAGGGCCCCTTACATGAGTTACAGTAACCAAATAAGGTGTAAGGGCCCTTTAAATCATGTTTAGATCACAAAACCCTCAAAACAGGGGTTCTAGGCTGTTCATAAGAAAATGGAGTTTTCTATCACCAAACACCTTTAAATTCCCTCCAAATTGACAAAAAATGAAGCTAATACAAGTATTAACAACTTGGAAATTATTTCATAACAAAATATGACTGTACGTGCCCGCACAGATCTGAACAATGTGAGAAAACATAGAAAAATAAATGAAAAATAGAGAATTTTTATTTTCTAGTCCTCTCCTTCAACAACCAACATTACAATTGATGACTTCAAGCCATTTAAAGGCTTCTTCAGGCCCAACCAATGACCACCCAACTTTACAACTGAGTTTTGAAAAACTAATGACCGTTGGAGGCCAAGTTGACATCATTTACATATGTATAACAATAATATGACTCATATTGTAATGTTTGTACTCCTTCACCTATAAATTTTCTAAAACCAAACTAATGGCTTGAAAATAGCCTTATTAAATTAAAAAAACACTATTCTTACACATCCCTATAAAAATTCACTAATTCTCCTTCAAAGGCTACAAAGACACTTTAGTGCGAGATCACCATTTTTTCACATTTTAACACCTAAACTCAAAAAATCACCTCAAAACTTACCTAAGGGGTCTTGATTGACCTTATAACATCAAAAAAAATTAATCCTTCATAAACATTTCAATGATAAAAAATTAGTGCTCCAATTGTAGGCATAAGGTGGAGGTGCTCCTGCACCATGAAGGCCCCTAAGAATCAAGATGGTTTTTGTATTACCTATTTACGGTGGAAGAGAAATAAACAAATACCAGAAAAATCTATCGAAGAGATCCATAACTACCCAGATGAAAACCTCCACAATCGAGCTTTGTCACTTCATGTCGACACCATTCCAATTTATCATTGCAAATCCTTTCTACCACACCTTCCATGTGACATTCTACCCAACGTGCCCTAATGAGGGCTTTGAAATGATAAAATGAATAATGTCTTTAGCAAAGCTTTGAAAATAAGCTTATAAGCCTACGTTTCCCTCGGGTTATTCTTTGTGGTTCAAAATTTAGCATGCCTGACAAAGGCATTTTTACTTTTTTTTGCTTTCCAATAACTTATGTTACTTTTGGAGTCTGATACCCCATGTGGTGTAAATGTAAGATACTTCCAAAGTTGATGTTAGCACTTTATGATAAAGGCTTTAAAACCTTGTAAAATTAAATGTGATGCAAATAATGAAATATTCAAAGCCTCAATATCATATGTGATGGAGATGACAAGGTCTATAGACCTTTTGAATTTTTTGAACACAAATTTTCATCACAATGAAAGCATAGAAAACCACCTTAATATCAAAGGACTAGAATGGAGAAAACCACCTTAATTGACCAATCTAAAATAATTCAAGTGCAGAGACCACAATAATGTCAATGATACCAATGCAACTAAAGTAAGCCAAAAATCATCTAAAATAAACCAGATGTAAACACCAATATCATGAATTCCTTAAAACAATATAGTAGTGCAATAATATGAGATTAATAATGCACTAACATATCCTTCAAAGACAAACTGGTAATAATCAACTGAATATGCCTATGACTTATAACCTTGAAGGATCAAACTAAAAAACTGAAAAACATCTTGTCAAAATGATAAACAATGTTAGGATCATCATACATAAATCCAAAATCTTGTAACTGCATATTATAACACCAACCAAAGTGAATAAGCCAATTTTACGGTCATATATCAACCAATCTGAGAATGCAGCATATCATCACAAATATTCTCATGTCAACGAACCACTTTTGACATCAAGGAAAAACCAAAAGCAACTAAGAGCCAACAATCAGGACATATACAATTACCTACATAACAACACCATCTCACCTAACATATCATCATCCCAACAACAATCATTTATCCACAAAACCACTTGCTTCACTCTACTTGTTAACACTTTATACCATCTCTTCTTCGATGCGACTCTCTTGAGATGCTTTGACACATAAGAAGCTCAAACTACCCTACATGGCATACACCAAGGTATCTGTGGGCCCCATTCTAGTGGTCCTTGATTAGTTAAGAAGTTGTTGTGTACCAGATATTACAGGTTGATAATGGAACAAGATGCGAAAAAAGTGGTAAAATTTTGTTGATGTTGTCAACAACATGGTGATTTAATCCATGTACCATCTCAAGTACTACAACCCATTGTTACTACATGGTCATTTTCACAATGGGGATTAGACCTAATTGGAAAAATTTATCCACCTTCATCCAATGGTCATAATTTCATAATAACTGCCAATGAATACTTCACTAAGTGGGTCGAAGCCATCCCCATGATGTATATTATAGGAAAATATATCTCTAAGTTCGTCCTCCATTACATCATCTATTGCTTGGCATAACATCTCCCATCATCACAAATAATAGGAAATCATTCAAAAATCAAGACGTCTATAATCTATGCCAACAATTCTACATCCAACACCAGTTTTCCACTCCATACTACCCACAAGAAAATGGCAAAGCCAAGACCACTAATAAAAAAATATTGAAAATCCTCAAAAAGATGGTCAATGAAGTTGGTCTGGATTCACATCTCCAACTCAACCCCGCCTTGTGGACTTATCACACTAGCATATGTACTCCTATAGGATCCATACAATAATACCTTGTCTAAAGTGTAGAATTCATTTTGCCAATAGAGGTTGAACTCCCATCATTGAGAATATCACTACATCTCATTGATGATGAATAATACTGCGTAGCATGACTACAACAATTGTAACTACTAGATGAGAAATTCCTAAATGCTCTCAATCATATCCAACCATATAAATAGGCTCCAAAGAAGCTACAATAAAAATATTAAGCCTAGAGAGTTTGCAATTAGTGACCTAGTCATTGAGGAGAATCAACATAATTTATAGGACCATGAGAAGAAAGGAAAATTTTAACCTAATTGGCTAGGTCCTAATATTATCACCACAAAGTATGGATCGAGTGAATTAGTTGCTAGCATGGAAGGAGAACCTTTGGAGGATCCCATGAACATCATCCATCTCAAAAAATTCTTTGCTTGAGAATATCTAAAATTAAAAAAAAAAAAACAAAAAAAAAGAAAGAAAAGTACAAAAAATAATAAAGAGGAATAATTCATCTAATGGTGAAAACCACTTTGTGGCACCTTGAGCAATAACCATGGTGAAAATCTAAAAAACAAATGCCATGTGTAGAGTCAAATCCACCATCTATTAGGTCACTTAATTATCCATACATCTGTCATCCATTCACTCACATCACCGACTATGGCTTGGAACACATGCTACCTATCCCAATTTGATAACTAGAGATCTTTTTCTACCATTATCTTAACCCACCATACTCCCACTTGACCTTACACATCCATGAATTTTACATAAACTATTGTAAAAACTCGTATGTATGAACCATCATACATGATCTCTCATTATCACTCGGTCACTGTCATCCCCTCCATTATTCCTTCATGATTGATTAGACAACTTACATGAACCTTCCCACCCACATGTGATCACCATCCTTCTCATCAACCCTCTATTCCTTTTAATAGGAAGTCTTTTCATACCATGTTCTTAACCATCATACATTATCTTCAATGCATTCCCCCCTTATTCCTCGAGAATTGACTAGACAACCTGCACAACTTAGCCCATCCCTCGAATCTATCCTCCTTTCCTTTAACGTGAGAGTATTAATTTCATCATCCCACACTTCCACCTAAGTCTCATGGAAAAGAAAAAAAAAACAACATCAACATGCCTAAATGTGAACATTGATGCAAAATCATGACTAGAATGATCAGATCCATACGTGCAACCATTCGCTTACCACCCACAATCATCTCTACCCATCTATTCCCAATAAGATGAATCCTTCCTATGTCTGGAATCATCAATATCTATTAATCCTACTCTTGGAAAGAGATATGGTCGTTGTCAAATTTTGATTTTTCTTTTTATGATTTTATTTTTGAACCCATGGATTCACCTAGTCCACTAGGCCACCAAGATCTACTCATATCTTGGTGTGTTTTTGGATGAATTGCAAAATGGGATATGTTTTCTTTTTTCATATGGCATGTTTTTTATTATCCCGACTCTTTGATGTTATCTATTACCTTAGATAGATGTGGATAAAATATTTAGGTCCATAATATCATCCCCTCTATGGTCCACTAAGGTTATGATAAAGTATTATTTGGTAAGGTATAATCTTTTGTTTGTTTGTTTGTTTTTTAGTCCAAAGTCCCTACAAAGAACATGATTGCACCTTTTGTCACTTATACCACTAGGGTGTAATTTCCTTTGCTATATCAAATTTTAGGATTTCTCACCATATTTATAGCATAATCCAATCCATACCCAAACCATTTCACATCCACTCATTCCAACACATAATCTCATCCCCCCTTATCCACCATAACTAAAAAATTCACCCCCCTACCTAGACCTGACTATATTTTGTATCATGAGTAAAAACAAAAATACTATGCATCTTTACATTTACCATATTGCATTACCTAGGATCACTCTCATGGTTTGTCCCTTTCATCTATTTAATACCTTAGGATTCAAAAATATGTTTTGTAGGTATGTCCACAAGATCGTATAAACCAACCAACCTGTAGGCCATCTACATCATGATCATGCATTCAAATCATTTAGGCATTTACATTTCCATCATCCATTACATAGAAAAAAGGGGCCAAACAATGACTAAGAAGGGGAAAACTATAATTGGACAATCATGCCTCAATAAAACTTCTCAATTGTACAAGAAACCTTGGTTAAGAAATGTTCAGTATGCCTTGGCTTCTTTTTATGCTAATGAATCATGTTTAATTTTTCATTCCATTTACATCACCCATTAATATTTAACATTTTATAACATTTCATTCACATTTACATTTTATTACTCATTATCACTCATCATTTATAATCCATTTCATTCATCATAATCATTTAACATCATTTATACATTCATATCATTCATAAGTTCATTACCATTTACATTCGTAATCATAATTCATAAACATATCATGATCATCGCATAGATAAACCATCATCCTAAACATAAGTATCCACATCCTGCCACATGACATAATCATACATCATCCATATATAGTCAAAATAATTTAATCACATCCATAATCATACAATTATATAAACATCATGCATATATCTATCAATCCATTAAATAATAATAAATACATAACCATACCCATCAAATCATAATCATAAACATTAATAAACATCATCATAAACCATCATTTCATAATCCATAATCATCCACATCATGTACATCATTCATAATCATAAACCGTTAGCACATCATCATTGACATTCATAATCATCTATAAACATCATACATAGCCTACATAAAACATGTTAGCATTGCATACATCATGCATACATCATCATAATAAAAGTACATATAAAACCATCCACACATGCATAAAATCATATCAACATCTACATCATCACATCATATAAACCATACACATAATTTGAACCCACCATATCATTTATATATATATATATCAAAAAATAATGTTATAATACAAAATGTACAAGTTTCTCTTGTATGAACACTCCAAAAAGCTAATGCCCCTCTATGGCATAGCCCAGAAAAGGTCATGATCACCCTAGCATCTATCTTGTGCTCACCGCATTTTACTGAGCTTGCCCTTGTGGTGGTGATTGAGGAGGTGAACCACATGGATGAGGTGGCCCCATGTTGATTAATAGCCATAATCAAACTTACCTCGACCTATGAGACCTACTACTAACTGTAAAACTGGGTGCCCTCTCTCTAGTGGCACAACTTTTTCATATAGCTCGCTATAGTGTTGTGCCTCTCAAGTATCTGTAGCAACCTCCAAAAAAGCATATTCTAGCCCATGTCTTGCTAAAATTTGTCGAGTTGTGTCTCACTCCTACCTAAGGTGTGCAACATCACCCTATGCCTAAGCTAATTATACCTCATAACTGATCTTTCTCCAATGTCGTTACTACTAACTGTGCTCCATCATCCCCTCCTCTCCCTCCATCCACTAACCTCTATAATCAAATCATGTCCACCCACAAACCATCCCTCTCTTGTTGAATTTGATCTCACTTCATGGTCACTGCGGCTAACTACACCCCACCATACCCTCCTCCTCCTCCATCAAGTTGTCCATATAATCAAACTACCTTGGCTCATGCCATATCCCTCTTACCAATGGCCAATAGGTGCTCCTACCTTGATTGATCTATCTCCTACACCAATTTATCCCTCTCATAAATCAATAAGCCAAGCCACACCTAGATATCCTCCACCTCATCCCCATGACCATCCTGTCTAATATCCACATCCTCCTCCTCACTAGCTTTCCCTACATCTCTCCTCTGTCAAACTCAATAAACCTATTTGTCTCCACCATCTCCATCATTGTCACTATCACCATCACCACTATTGTTGTTGTCGTTGCTACTGCCACTGCTACTACTTCCCTCACTAATATTGTTTTTTCTCTCCTCCTATACAATAACCAACTAATCTCAAGGGATTTTAAACCATGTCGGTCTCCTCCTCACCCACCATGTGTCATACTCGAGGGTGGTTTATGCATCCACCACTATTGGCTACGAATCCCATACAACTACAAGAGTATCTCACCAAGTCTATTGGGGTATGTAGAACTCCACATGCCCACCCCAAATATATTTCTCATGGACCACCCATGAAAACACTACCTCTACCTCTGGCATAGTCTGTTGATGTCCAAACTTCCTCAAGACCCACAATGGTAAGTACCACTCAATAATAGTGGGACTCTAACCAATCAAATAATGTATCTTTTAAACATATGGAATATATAAATGGTCCTCATCCCATACCTCACAGTCACAGTATGGGGATCAAATAAAGGAATCCATGTCATCTATCACTCATCTCCAATAATCCATCTCCCCATATGGTGTTGTCAGAGAAAACTAGCATATGCAAACACATACAACATCCCTATCCCTCTCCACCCATCTATAACATTACACAATGCTCATAGGCCAAAATATGTAGGAGATTCACTACACATCCTAGGCTCCTCCCATCATGATACACAACTAGGTGCATCTCCTTTTACAACTCTACCAGAACACAGGCACCCCATGCAAAAATAGTACCATATAAAAGCGTCATATCCAACACCCCTACCCATCCAGTTGCGAATCCTCATGATCTTGTGTATAGAACAAGAACTCTAGTGATCAAAGCAACAATCAACATTGAAAGCTATGGAAAATCCCCCATCCCTAACTCCAAATCAAAATTGATCCCCCCACTAGAATTTTTGTTGTCATAAACACCCTCTCTAGTGTCGACCTATAATGCATCAAGTCATACTAAGCTAGCTCCCCATGAATAGGAAGTCATGTAATCCATTAGATGTCCTCCAATGTGATGGTTTCCTCACCTATCAATAAGTAAAAGCTACTAGTGGCATTGTTCCACCTCTCCACCAGGTTCGTCATCATTTCCCATGAGCCCTCAATCAAGGTATCTTGTATATATGGTAGAGTCTCGTCAGACTTAGCCACTCCTCATCAATATTTGAAAATCTGAGATGCAACAAATGCATCACCAACATCTACCTCTTCCATGAATACAAGGGATCCAAGGGCTCCTACATCATATTACACACTCACATCAACCCTCAAAAACATGAATTTCTTTCATTTTAACCCTTAACCCTTGCGTACTTGCATTTTCTAAAAACTTGCACTTTCATTTTGGCAAAGGCACCATTTCAGGCATGACACGACTTTGATCTACACAAGCATAGACTTTTTCCATGCAAGCATGAACTCTGCAAGCACCGTGATATTCAACATAGGTGCATCTGCAACTAGCGCATCTGTCGAAAGGTTCTAGCACAATTTTATCTTGAGGCACAAATTCGCTCAATGCAAGTGTCATTTTGTGCAAGCATGACAATAAATTTTTCCCTCTCCCTACCCGAGCACAAGCATAGACTCCACAAGCATAGACTTTGAAAGCATTGATTCATGATGCAAAAGTGTTGAAACACTCCATAGGCATAACTCTTACATAAGCATCATTCTATGTGATGCAAGCACTGCAATCATGCCCAAAAGTGTGGCTCTTTGAAGTCACACCTCTGCTTTGACTCACTTTGACTGCTAGTTTGACCTAACTATTGACCCATAAACTTACCTAAAACCCAAGGAATCTAATACATACTAGGTCACTTGCATCCTCCAATTGTTGGTACTCTCAAACCCTCTCTAAGCGATGCAAATGATATGAAATCTATGTCATACCTTCTTCATGGACTTCAAGCTCCTAATCTCCAATCACAAGGGTGAAAATTACCTTTTAGCTCCCTCCAAGGCCTATTTATAGGCCCAAACCCTAATTTCTCCTCTCCCAACCCTAATTTTAGTGCTAGATGCACTAAACTAGAAGCATTTTCTATTTTTTTGAGCCTATTTTGTCATTTCTTCTTCTCTTTCCTCATTTTCTTCCTCCACACCTTTCTACACCATTTCAACCCACTTTTATTGAGACACTACCTAAAAACATTTTTTCAAAAAAAATCAATCGGTCTCTCGAGGGGGCATCACCTCTCGACACAATGGGGAAAAGTATTTTAACTTCTTTGACACAACATCACTTTGGATGCCAAATCAAAGTGGACAAAAATATAGACACCCCAATTATGACTTCAAATCCCTAATTAATTAAGATTATAAATTTTAACTAATTTTCCCAATTTCTTCCCAATTAATTAAATATTATAGCTAATAATTAATTAAATATTTATTACTTAATTAATTGTCCCATTTTATTCCTATAATTAATTAAATATTTTATTGTTTGATTAATTATTCCACCTCCATCCTAATATTCTCTCCAATTAATTAAATATTTAATTAATTCAACCTTTTTCCCATATTCCTCTAAATTCTCTAATCTTGATTAAGTTAATTAATCCATGATTAATTGACTTTACTTGCACCCTAATCATCATTATCCCATTCTCTAGCTTTTAACCCTATCCTAGTTAATGAACCCATGATTTTTTAACTCAACCCATCCTCATTCGATTAATTAATCCTTAATTGATTAATTTAATCCCTATGCCTATCCCTCATTAACATTTCCTCCTAATTATTAATTCCTTCCACCTCCCTCAAATTCCAACAAGTGACAAGTGTCCTAGCCTACTCATCCTACCATCACTTACCTCTTACATAATCCAACTAAATCTTCCCAAGGTGTACTCACACATGTGTGAGCACGCCTCACTCTTACACACTTTCCCTCTTGTGACACTTGTCATAATGTTAATTCTCCCTCACACCATGTTGGAACTATGAAATTTTAAAATTTCATAGTTGTCCATACTCATAAAAGTTTCCCAAAGAAGCCCATATCATGAATAAAATTGATGTAATTTTCTTTGTCACCTATGTTCCAATTAGTATTTACCATTTGGTCCCATAAAATTCACTTGACCCCAAGCATTTGAATATATAAAGTCATTTTGGCATGAGATAGTATAAGTCTTCCAGTCCCATAAGTTATTTTATACTAACACATATTTTTCAGTGCATCGGCAAGAGGTCGTGAATGTCTTACCAATATCATTTTATCAAAGAATTCATATCAGCATAATGCAGTTCGCGGTCTCAGCGATAGAAGGATCCTATCAGAAAAACAACAATCATCAGAATGAGTCATATCGAACTTATATATGTCTTACTGACCGGTGCACAAGGAGATATATCGGCCAGACTAGAGCCATCAGAATGAAGTCCTATAGCATTCATCTAGTCTTGCCAAGAAAGCAGAAGGGGATTCTATCGATGATTATCAGGATGAAGTCAAGGAGTCCTACTGACCCATATGTCACATCGACAGGATTATGTTAGTAAAGGACTTGGTGGTATGTATTGATTATTGATGAGACTAGTTTCTTCGATGAAAGATATGAGAGTCACGCTGAGTGTTGTTCCATCAGCAAGAAAATAATTATGTCTCAGAGACCAGAAAATAGACCAAAGGATATATCTCAGCGAGATACAAAATAAGCAAAGGAACATCTTCCCAACTTACAAAGTCACAACGACATGTTTTCATCAATGGGAGTTATCGCGATATACTTGAGATTGAAGGGATAACTCTTGGGGAGACTTGAAGTGTCGAGGAAACTATAGGATGTCTTGGCGGATGTTTTAATGAACGTTGGTAAAAGCCATAATAGAGAGGTCACCCAAGATTTGAAAATGTCTCACCGACAATATTACATGATGTGACAGTGAGAGTTTCGAAAAAAGACCCGCTACACTTGTGTTTTAGCTAAAACATTAATGGTGTGACGAAGCACAAATAACTACATGAATTAAGGAAAATTCAATTGGAAACATTAGTGTGGAATTGATAGCGGAGGAAGCAGAAGAGCGAACGAAGAACCAGGGAATTCTTTCAGTCCAAAGGTCTCAAGCGAAATACAGAAAGTTCTTTGCGCCTTAGTTCCTATAATTTTTGACTTCTGTAGAGGAATGGAATCCTCCAACTCAGGAAAATCAAAAGGTAGAAAATATGGTGAAAGCAGTCAGCCTAAAGGGAAGAAACCAAAAACTGAAATAGAGTCTGAGGGCACTAAATGAAAGCTAAATCAAGATCTCATTGACCAATTACCTATCTCTGGACCTAAAGCCAGACGATCTGCACAACTTAGGGCAAAAATAGATAAATTGGATGACAAGTGTAAAATCATAGGAGATATTTGGACTTCAATAAGAGGTTATGAATTGTTTAGCTTTCATTACTATTAGAGAAATCATTTTGAACTAGTATGTAACCCATGGAAGCTTAATCTGGGAAAGCTAGTTTGCCCTAATGTACTTGTCAATGCAGAATTGGTAAGATTGTTGGCCACCCATTATAATTTGAAACTCAAAGCTATATGTGACCCATCTGGGAAACCACTAATACACATATCAAAAGATGCAATAGGTGAGGTTTTCAATCTAGAAGGGGTTTGTAATGAGAAAATCATATGTGAAGAATTAGAAAGGGAATTCAAGAGGATGGACGCAATTTATAAGGGTTGGAAGCTGCCACTCCACAGAATTAGACAAGGTGGAAAACTAGTTCCTCTAGAGGATAGAAATGGACCCCCTTTCCATGTTGATCTTTTTGAACCCTATATGAAGTATACTTATTTCTCGGTAGGCCAAGTATTGGGAATGGAAGTCCCTGAATATATGTCAATCGTGCCTATGATAATTTTAGTAGATATTCAGTATCACAATTCTAGACCATTTGATTATGCCTCGTACATTTTTAAGGGGCTTGATTTTGGGTTGATGGTAGTAAAGGGCGGAGCCTCTATCTTACATCTTAGGAATTATTCATTGTTGATGCACATAGTGTTGTATTTTGGACAAGAGTTAGGGCTGTGGCCTCAGGAGATGAGAATTTCCCATTTTGACAAGGAAGGCACGACATTACCTGTTCAATTATGGACGGTTGTCTGGGACAGTAGGTTTTCTAACTCTAGTTTTGTACACTTTGAGGAGTTTTTTGTGAAGACATTGTACAAATTGTATAATCATCCATGTGACTATTCTTTATCTGAAAAGATAAAGAGGTTTCTTAGTCCTAAGGACTTCAATGGGCCAATTAGTCACAAGTGGGGGGATTGGTATTGCTTGGAGGATGCTACCACGATTAGGGTTTATGGATTTGAAGATGCCCCATTCATTTTTCCTAAAACAATCCCTGACAAAATTGCATACTTGGAAATTGTTAGACAGATGGACTTTTCCAGTGTTATGAATTTAAGCTCCTTTGGAAAGTAGGCTTTTATGCCCAGTACATTGTGCTTTGGTGATTTTATTGTATTAGCCAAGGAAGGGTACAATTTGATCCTTGATAAGTTACTACAATACAATATGAAAAGAGGACCACTTGGAAAGAACTTTGATCCAAAAGGGTACATCAATTCTGCTAAACTGAAGATAAACTTTGGAGGTTATCAACATCTGCCCTATCAATTTGATTATATGATCCAGAACTTGGAAGTTGAAGAGGTAGAAATAGTGGTCGAGAAATATAATCAAGGGTTGTAGGATACAGAGCTATTATCTTCTGGGGAGGAGGCATCTGAGGATAATGTGCTGCAGGACCAACCAAATAAGATGTCAAGATTGAGAACTCAACATTACACTTGCCCTGCCAGGGAATTGAGTGCTAAAGAAGATGTAGATGCGGATGCAAGGCATGTAGAGTACAAATCGTTTGTATCAGATGATGAATTTGTAAACTCGCCAGAGTGTAAGGCATTCCTATACAAACAAAAGGGAAAAGAAATAAGAGAAAAGGTTGACAATATCACACCAGGTAATGAAGAACAATTACTGAATGACCTAAAGATGTGTGTGCATAGAGAGATGGCATGTATGACCCCTGAAAAGGGAAGGAAAATGTTGGAAAGTGTCAGTGTTATGATTTTTCTAGGGTTGGATCTCAATTTTGCATTAGTTTTGATAGTTTTCTGAAAGATAGTAATGTTACACACAAGCTCAGCCCAAAAAAAGTGACAAAAGTATATGCAGGGTCAAAATACAATACAGATGAAGGGTCATTAATGATTTGGGCTTTATATCCACCTCACAGGAAATCAGTTGTCATTGATACTGAGAAAGCATTCAGGCATGTCATGAATTTAAAGGTTGGAGAGGCTGATCCCGTGGCAACTGCAGAAATTGGAATTAATGTAGCAAAACTAAACAAAGCTCAAATTTAGATGTTGATCAAGGAGAGGGAAATGCACAAAATGAATAACGAGAGGATGTTGAGAGAAAATGACTGCCTAAAATATTTGTTAGGTGTCACAATGAAATCAACCAAGTTGCTCACTCATGGTGAAAGTTCACAAGAAAAATATCATTGGGAAGCATCAAGTGCTTACTCTTAAGGGAAATATGATACACTTGTAGCAATGATTAAGAAAAGCAAGCCAACCTAGCAACTTGGGTAAATAAGCTTTGGGGAACACACTCACATAACTTTGTTGCATTGCAAGAACACGAAAGAATGGATGGTAGGATTTTGGAGAAGTTTCAAGAAATAAACCAGAGGGATGTTTCTGATAATGTAGCAATTGAGGCTGCAAATCATTTTGTGAATAAACACCAAGACTTCTTTGAAGAATTGTGAGGGGATGTGCATGGACTGATAAATTCCACCAAAAAAGGATTTACTGCATTCTTTGATGATAAAGGAGGATTAAAAGAAATGACTAAGTGGAAAAGTGAAAGTGAATCGATACTGCAAGAAATTCTGAAGATAGCTACCATGAAAGATACAACACTGGATGAGGCATGCGAACAAAATGAGAAGATGGTAAGAATGGAGATCACGATCTAGAACGCATTGGGAGATGCAGATACGCATAAGCACCGGGATTACTTGGACCACTTATCGAAGATTCTTTTATCCCAAAGCTTAATTACCTTTTAATCTATTGTTGTTTTAACATATGACATTTATGAAAGGATGTGTCCTTTCAAGTAGTTGATGTATAAATATCCGTTTTGGTAGCGAAACAGGATAATAGGAGATAGAAGAAAGATATAGTAGATTACAATGTTTTAAAAATATGAGACTATGATGCATGTTTAAAACTATGGAGATATCAATGAAAATCATTTGATGTGGTGGCATATTTCTGGTATCAATTATTTTTTGTGTTAATTGAAAGTATTACTGA
Source organism: Sequoia sempervirens (assembly GCA_007258455.2). Lineage (NCBI taxonomy): Eukaryota > Viridiplantae > Streptophyta > Pinopsida > Cupressales > Cupressaceae > Sequoia > Sequoia sempervirens. The sequence continues at coordinate 1,018,978,161 of VDFB02271358.1, forward strand.
AGCTGTCTCCAAGGTTGATTTTCTTTGGTTATTTAAATTGATATAACAATTTTATATTTAGTTTATCGGTGCACACTTGTTGTATCTGCATGGTTGACTAATTTGTTCTTTCAAGAAAAGATTATATCCTTTTAGTTGATCATAGTAATTAGGGAATCTCATTTGGATCATTAAGAAGAACTTGATAATCATATTCTTGCATGTTTATACAAGTTATAAACTCAAATATATGTCGAACAATTAGAGTACTTTCCAGAAAGAAGTTACTCATTTTAGATTTCTTTTTTACTATGCATACCCAATAAGGCACTAGTCTCCACATTCTCATTATTTATATTTGTTAAACTGAATATATTAGGTTTTAGCTTTGATATTTCTTTACAATCTATACCAAATCAAATTTTGTTTATCCACTCCCATTTTCCACTGTGGGTAAAATACTTTGAAAGAAATAAGCATAAGTCAAGTCTACCTCATTCATATAGGTATACCCGCCTATGTCTAGCAACACCTGAAGAGAAGAAGGTTTAAACCATTTTGATCTTGTCTGTTACCCTAAAATGTATCAAGAGATTGGCAACCTCTTGAGGTATTTTACCTGCGTTTTTGAGAGCTAACACACCACTCATCTCAACCCTTGATTAATTCAATGCATCCAATCCCTCCATTTCACTCATCCAATTTCTATAAATGGAAGTCTTCTCTCCCATTTCCAACATCTACAATTTTCCTTAGCCTTATTATGTTGGATTGTTGACTTAATCAATCCACTTTCTAATCACTTTGAGAAAATCAACAAGTATTTGGGTGCAACTTGTGAGCTACATCCATAGAGGAGGGAATGAAGGTATAAGCTTGTGTTTTTTAATGCATTTTTTGTCATTTTGATTGATTTATGTTTTCAATCATTTTTCCCTCTCTCACCAAAATATTAAGCAAACATTAGGGTTAGAAAATTAAAATAACTAAATCAAATATCATTTTAATTTTAGAAAGTGTCACTGTAAAATATCAAAAGCGTTGATTTTCCTATGATATGTGTCACTGCAAATTTCAAGTGAGTCGCTCCATAGTCAAATGTGACCCTAAAAATCAAATGTTTTGATCCTCCAAATTAAATGTGATCCTTTTTTCAAAGGAATCACTTTACCAATTTTGAATGTCACTATGTTAAAAGGCATAGGAAAACTGAGAGGGGGGTGAATCAGTTGTCACAAAAGTTCAAACTTAAAACTTCAACGCTTAACAATTCCACAACCACACTATTATGTTATTAAGTATGAACATGAAACACAAATAACAAAAAGTAAAATCAACATAATGAACATCATTTTTTTACGTGGAAAATCCAATGAGAGAAAAACCATAGTGTGAATTAACTCACAATATAAATATATTACAAAAACCGAATACAAAGGCTCACTACAAAGGGCTCACTACCCAGAAGAGGACTCACTGTCCAAATACAAAGGCTCACAACCTATAGAAAGGACTCACTGTCCAATAGGGAGGCTCCCTTCCTACTAATACAAAAGAGAACAAATGATCCACTCCAACAATTTACACACACCCACAACCTTGATTAAAAGATCGCAAAAACCTTCAGCTTACTGCCTTCAGGAATATAACACAATGAAGTACTGCTGCCTCAACTCACTTTCACACACTTCTGCTATTTTGAGTTGTGGTTTACTTCGTTACTTTGCATCACCTTCCAATTCTTCCCAATTTGACTTGCATTTATACCATCTTCAACCTTAGAAACTTTCTCCAAGGTTGTCCACATAAGCTTCATTTCATAAATTCAAATTAGGTCGGTAACTCAACCTTCCCGTGGTGGAAAGGAATGAGAGTGAACTAATAAAAAATTTATCAAAGACCAAAAGATAATGTCTCAGATCAACCACATGCTTCCTTAATTAAATTTAATTCTTCAAATGAAGTGTAAACACCAGATTGGCCTAACCAAATGAAAACACAAATGAACATTGATGTACACACTTCCCAACAAGAAGATAGCATGCAGACTATGCAAAATGCTTCATTATGCATGAGAACACATCTCAGGTTCCTTTAGATACATCTGCAACAAGTGCAACAATCTTCAAACACTGAACTCCTTCCTTCAGTCCATCCGGACTATGAAAACACATACAACTCTGAAACTTGACTTCTAAATCACCAAACCACACACATCTTTGCCAGAATCAAGAGAAAGCCATTATAAGACACAATTTAGATCCACAAGATATGAAATAGAACAACGAAGAACTGCAGAGCGGAAACATTTCTCCTAGTCCACAGAAGACCAACTCTGCTAGAATAGTTCACACATCGGTGAACGTAACTTTCACATCCCATCAAACCAGAAGCTACAACTCAAGAGATATCACCACTAGATGACCATTAGCAAACCTTAAAATCTGCAAAAGCATAGGATCAACATAGGAGAAACATGGAGCACATATCAGAGCACATTCTGAACACATTCATAGCTTTGACTTCTCTCTTTATTAATTTTCTTAAAAGCACTTGGAAATTCATCAATTTAGCACATCTGCAACATCATAAGGATAGCTCCATGTACTCAAAACATCTCAACAATATCTCAACTATACATGCACAATTTGCAATATACTGAATTGTGTTGACATCAATGACAACATTAATGACAACACCACCAAACTTGCTCATACTTGCAACAATCTCCCCCTTTGTCATTGATGGCAACACATGATGTGAAAAACCATCAAAGACAACATCCTACACAATATTCTGGGAGAACACCACCTCTGCCTCTGCTACTATTTTTCACATGACTTTCTCTCACCCTTTGGCATCAATGACAAAGATCAAAAAATCTAATTACTCCCCCTTAGGAGTGCACCCATTCAACTAATACTGCAACAATGAAAACCTTTTCTACTCCCCCCTGCGAAGTAGACCCATTCATCAGTCCAGATAAATGAAGAATCTGTGAATTCACTAGACTGTTGTACCTTCATGTGCACCTAGTTCAAAGGACCAATGACCCAAAACCTCTTCCTAAGATATTCAAAAGTATCCTTTGGAAGAGCCTTAGTAAATATATCTGTAATTTATTCCTTTGTTGTCACATACTCCAACCTAACTTCATTGTCCAACACCTTTTCTCTCAGGAAATGATATCTGATAGTTATGTTTTTTTTTCTTGAATGCATAATTGGATTCTTTGAAATGTTTATAGCACTTGAGTTGTCACAGAAAATAGGAATAGGCTCATCACATATTACTCCAATGTCTTTCAGAGTTTGCTTCATCCACAAAACCTGTGTGTAGCAGGATGTTGTAGCAATATATTTTGCCTTTGCAATGGATAAAGAAATCGAGTCTTGTTTCTTACTCAACCAAGAAACCAATCTTTTGTCAAGAAAGAAAGTACCCCCACTGGTACTCTTCCAGTCATCCACACAACCAACCCAATCTACATTGGTATAAGCACTCAAGGTGAAATCAGCACCCTTAGGATACCATAAGTCATAATCTAGTGTACCTTTAAGATATCTAAATATCTTCTTTACAGTTGTAACATGCACCTCTTTAGGATTTGCTTGAAATCTAGCAACTAGACATACTGCATGCATAATATTCGGTCTGGTAGTAGTAAGATACAATAGCCCACAAATCATAGATTTGTATTTTCTCTGATTAGTTTTAACAAATTCATCATCTTTACTCAGCTTACATCCAGTCACCATAGGAGTACTAACCAATTTAGAATCATCCATTCCAACCTTCTTCAATAGCTCTTTTACATACTTATATTGTGAAATGAATATCCCTTTATCAATTTGATTTACTTGAAGACCGAGAAAGAAATTCAACTTACCATGGAAATTTCAAATTTTGTTTGCATTTCCTCTATAAATATTTTACACATGCCTTCATTTCCACCAAATATTATATCATCAACATATACTATCACTATTAACATTTTGTTATCTTGCACTTTGAAGTAAAGATTGTTGTGAGCAGAGCCTTTTCTGAATCCTTGCTTTGTCAAGTATCTATCCAATCTTTCATACCAATCTCTGGGAGCTTGCTTCAGTCCATACAATGCCTTCTTCAACTTACAAACCATATCCAATTTGTCAGATAACTAAAAATTCTTCAAGTTGTTCCATGTATACTTCTTCCTCCAATTCACCATTCAAAAATGTTGACTTGACATCCATCTGATATACTTTGAAATCCTTGTGGGAAGAAAATTCCAAAAACATTCTAATAGCTTTCATTCTAGCCACAAGGGAAAATATTTCTTCAAATTCTACGCCTTCAACTTGTGAGTATTCCTTGCATACAATTCTTACGAGTCCATAACTCAAAAGGAGTCTTTGTGTTGTTGCCTCTAATCTGAACTCTATTAAGAACATAAATAGAAGTGTGTATTTCCTCTCTCTAGTACACACTTGATATAGTTGATTCTTTCATCATGGTTCTTGCATCTTCCTATACAGTCTGGTTTTTCCTCTCAACTACCCCATTCTCCTAAGGGGTTCTCAGAGCAGAATACTATCTTTTTATGCCATGTTGTTCACAAAATGTAATAAATTCACTAGAAGTGAATTCTCCACCTCTATCAGATCTCAAACATTCGATTCTCAAATTCACTTCATTTTCCAGTCTTGCTTGGAACACTTTAAACCTATCCAAAGCCCGAGTCTTCTCTCTAAGAAAAAAAACCCATGTCATTCGATAATAATCATCAATAAGGAGCATGAAATACCTATCACCATTCAGGCTTCCTATTCTAGTTGGACCACAGAGGTCAGTATGAACTAATTCTAGCATTCTGGTAGTAGATTTATCTTTTCCCTTAAAGTTTCATCTTGTATGTTTCCCTAATTGACAACTTCTACAAATAGTATTAGCAGGCTTTGTGATTCTAGGTAGACCTTAGACAACATCTCTTGAACTAGTTCTGACTAGATTATAAAAGTTTACATGTCCCATTCTTCGATGCCATAACCAACTTTCATTGATTTGAGTTACAAGGCGTTGAACATCAACTCCCTTAAGCTGATAGATGTTTCCATGAGTTCTCCTTCTAGCAATAACCATATCTTCGGATCCTTTTCTGATTTCATAGGTATTATTCTAAAACACAAGTTTTAAACCATTATTACACATTTTTCCAACACTTTGAAGGTTATGCCTCAAACCCCTTACATAATATACATCATTAGTGTTTTGTACTCCATCAAAACTAATTGTACCTTTCCCACAAATCTTAGCTCCTGAATCATCACCAAACATGACCAAACCATAATCATACTTTTCAAGTTTAGTGAACTTACTCTTATCTTTGGTCATGTAATTAGAACATCCACTGTCAATCTGTAAGGAAAGCTTAGGTGTGGAACAAACTTTCCTAACGCTAAAACCTCAGGGAAGAATGCAGAGGTGTCTTTAAATTTTCAATTACAGTCCAATTAAGATACACTTGAAAGAAATAACAGAAATAGAGAAATGAACATACACAGATGAACACTAGATTTACATGGGAAAAACCTTATGGGAGAAAAACCCACCACACCAAGAAAAGCCTCTTTGTATTACAGTAATGGAAATTACATATAGAGATTAGACTAATCTTTCTGATGTCAATTTACAGCAGCAGAATATTCACTGATCAACCTTAAAAGAAATGCTCTCAGAAAACATCCATTGAATTCACTCAGAACAATTCATATTCAATCAAGCAACACTTCATTATCTCTCACTATTACTTATCCTACTATTCATTGAATCGTTCATCATATTCAATCACAGAGTATATCCATGTCATTCACAGTCTATTGATCTTCCTCACAGGAATGGTCACAACAGTCCAACTGCTAGCGGTTCCCATTCTGCTTCTCTAATTGGTCGAAGACAAACCACGTAGGATAGAAAAATGGTCAAGGAATTCAAACTATGTCACATTTTAGTGAGACACTAGCCGTGTCTCCCCGATGCCACAAGACCAATTACACATCCATCGCTATCGACAAGAGTCACTGCAATCAGTAGGAGATCAAAACGAGTTCAAAAGTCACATCGACATCAACACTCCCATTGGCGAGACTTACTCTATTAGAAAGATCAGAAAGACCTTTCACCGATATCCTCAGCAGACCCATCGCCCAAACAATCTCTAGTCGCTATGAGTCATAACGAGTCCTCAAGTCATACCGATATGAACATCCATCGGCAAGACTTAGGTTGTCGCTAAGAGTCAACGGGCAGTTTCCAAGTCACCCCAAGTCCATTCACCAGGAGTCATACCGACAACAGACCATACATTAGCGAGACAATCATCCATCACCAAGAGTCTCCAAGGTCACACCTCTCGCCGAAACCACTTGTCGCCTAAAGTCTCCCCGACATCCGACAAGAATAACTTGTCGGCCAGACCAACCCACTCGGAAGAGGCTTACACTGAACACAACAAGTCACACTGATAACATCCCTCACCAAGAGTCTCTCTGACCAAACACCATCAGCCAGAGTCACAATGACTATCAATAGGACAGTTCCATCGGCAAGACTTCTCCCGGTGCTAAGGCTCATTCCGACTTTCCAAGTTATGCCGAAGGCTTAGGTTATGTCAATCACTGAGAGATTCCAGAAGTCACACCAACAAGCTGACAAATTAAGATCAAAGGTAGATCGGCCAGAAGTCTCAGTAGTCACAATGACCATGCTTACTCAGAGGTTTTAGCCTGTGAGATTGAGGCACACAATTCCAACAATCTCCCACTTGACGAAGATCACACAAGCACCTCCAAAGCACAACAAAACTACTAAAATTCATGGGCATCGAGGCCCATCAAACTGGCACACCACCTGAACTTGTTTGTGCTCACTGGCTTCGTCAATGCATCTGCAACATTCTCCAGAGTATCCACTTTTTCTAAAGATTCCTTTCCATCCTCCACCATATCTCGTACAAAATGATACTGCACATCAATATGTTTCGTCCTAGCATGGAAAGTAGGATTCTTCGCCAAACAAATAGCACTCTGACTGTCACAGTAAATTGTTATTTTCCCTACATCAAAACCAATGTTAGAACACAAATTTTTTAACCAAATTGCTTCTTTATAGGTGTGTGTTGCTACCATGTATTTTGCCTCTGTAGTGGACAAAGCGACTACAACCTGTCACTTACTCATCCAACTCACTGCACCACCATTCATCATGAAAATATATCCACTAGTGGATCTTCTGCTGTCAATGTCCCCTCCCCAATCAGAATCCACATAGCCTCGAATGCTGAGAGTCCTCTATGATTCAACCAATTTTCCATGGTAACACAATGCATATTCAGAAGTTCCCTTCAAATATCTAAAAACTCTTTTCACAGCATCCCAATGTGTTCTTCCAAGATTGGCCATAAAACGACTAAGTACTCCCACTGCTTGGGCAATGTCTGGCCTTGTATAGACCATTGCATACATTAGACTACCAACCGCACTAGCATAAGGCACATTGGTCATGTCCCCCATCTTAGTAGGATATTTTGGATAGTCTTCAACAGATAGCTTCGTTCCCTGCAAAACTGGAACAACTAGCTACTTGCAATCAGTCATACAAAATCTCTCTAGAACGGTCTTAATATACTTACTCTGACTGGCCCAAAGTTTTCTACTCTTCTTTTTCTTGGTTATTTCCATTCCCACAATATACCTAGCTACACCAAGATCTTTCATTTTGAACTTTGCAGACAACTGAGACTTAAGATCAGAAAAAATTAACTTACAATTGCCTATGAACAACATATCATCAACATAGAGAGCAATAATAAGAACTCAATCACTTTCAGCTTTGTAATATACACAATGATCAGATTTTGATGTTACAAATTCCAATGACAAAACAAAAGTGTCAAACTTCTGGTACCACATCCTAGGAGACTGCTTTAATCCATACAAATATTTTTTCAACTTGCAAACCAATTTTTCTTTACCTTTCTCCACAAAGTGCTCAGGCTGGGACATATAAATTTCTTCTTCAAGATCACCATGAAGAAATGTTGTCTTCACATCCATCTGTTCAATCTCTAAGTCATACGCTACTACAAGTGACAAAATAAATCTAATAGATGTCAGCTTAGCTACAGGAGAAAAAATTTTCCCATAATCAATTCCCTCTACCTGGGAATAACCCTTCACAACCAACCTTGCCTTATCCTTTTCCACACTGCCATCCAGACCTATTTTCTTTTTAAATACCCATTTGCAGCCCACAACTTTTCTGCCTTCAAGCAAGGGCACCAAACTCCAAGTATCATTCTTTTCTAATGATGCCATTTCTTCATTCATGGCTTCCAACCAAGAGTTTGAATCAGACATTCTAAATGCCTCTTTCACAGTCCTAGTCTCATTAGTGCTAGAAATTAAAGCATAGGCACAAGTAGAATCTATCAAAGAAAACCCATACCTATCAGGTTGCTTTCTTTCATGAGTTGACCTCCTCACTTGCAGAGGCTGAAGTTGTTCTTCTTCTTCAGAACTCTCAGAACTACTTGAGCTCTCCTCAGTTTCAGGTACATTTTGTAGTTTCAATTCCTCTTTATTTGGTGTCAAAGGAATTTCAACTACATCCTTTTTGTTTTTTGATTTTGTCTTTGACTGCAGATCCAAGGTAGAAGGCTTCAACTCACGAAAGATAACACTTATGTTGTATATAACCTTCTCCATATCAGGTTTCCAAAGCTTGTATCCTTTTATGCTAGTACTATAACCAATAAAAATATATTTGATAGCCTTATTTTCCAATTTAGATCTTTTCTCATTTGGCACATGTGCATATGCCTTACAGCCAAAGACTCGAATGTGTCTCAAAGAGGGCTTCTTTCCAGACCATGCTTCCAAAGGTGTTTTCTCAACAAGTGCAGAATTAGGAGAATATTTTATCAAGTAACATGCTATAGCAACTGCCTTCGCCTAGAACTTCTCCTCCAAGCCAACACTGCTTAGCATACTTCATGCTCTTTCCATCACTGTCCTGTTGAACCTTTTTACAACTCCATTTTGCTGCGAAGTGTAAGGTGTAGTTTTATGTCTTTTAATCCCATGATCTTTACAGTACCTCTCAAAATCATTAGAACAAAACTCACTACCATTGTCAATCCTTAAACATTTTATTTTTCTTCCAATCTGATTTTCTACAAAGTTTTTAAATTCCTTAAACCGACTAAACACTTCTAATTTACTTTTCAAAAAATAGACAAATGCCCTTGAATAATCATCAATAAAAGATACATAGTACCTTGAATTAGACAAAGAAGGAACATTCACTGGACCAAAAACATCAAAATGAATGTAATCAAGTAAACCAAAAGATTTTTGAGGACTGGAATAAAATGAAACACGGTGTTGTTTACCATATATACAATGTTCACAAAAATCAAATTCGAGGTTACAATCATCAAGCTCCTCAACCAGGTTTTTATTCTTCAAGGTTTTTAAACCTTTTTCTCTAATATGGCCAAGCCTATGATGCCAAAGCATAGTATTTTCTGCTGGAAGTTTAACTTCCATAGATTTTACACTATCAAGAACTTTTACCTCTTTTTCTCCATGAGTAGCCTTCTGTGACTTTGCAGAGACACTATTGCATTGCACAGCATGTGCATCCAGCTTATACAAGGTACCAATACAAGAACCCCTTGCTAGCGCCATTGAGCCTCTAGTCATCTTGCAGCCATTTCCAAAGAATGTGAGTTGCACTCCAATATCATTCAGCTTACTAACAGAAAGTAAATTTTGAGCCAGACCTAGTATATGCATCACATCATTGATTCCCTTCACTCTTCCATCAAGGAATTGAATTATGACTCTTCCACGGCCAACTATTTCCAAAGATGAATCACTTGCCAAATACATCTTTCCACCATCGTAATTTTCATACTTCGTGAACTAATCTCTATGAGATGTCATGTGGAAAGATGCTCCAGAATCAATAAGCTAGACATCATTTGATGCTTATGTAGCCAAGGTTGTAATGAAAGCATCTGCATCACTCTAAGAAGAATCATTGTCGGAAGAATTCTTCTTCTTCTTCTTTTTCTCCTCTTTGCAATCCTTTCGGACATGACCAAGTTGCCCACAATTCTAGCACTTCACCTTGGACTTCTTTCCAGGAGACTTTGATCTCCCTTCTGATTTGGATTTGGACTTCTTGTCCTTCTTCTTGCCTTTTTCTTTCGATCTGCCTCTAACAACAAGAGCCTCATTTTCCATCTCATAAGATTTTCTTCTCATCTCTTCTGATAACAAAGAAGCAACAACATCTTCCATCTTAAAAGTGGATGTTGTACTCCCAATAGCCATCACCAGGTGATCCCAAGAATCTTGCAAAGAACATAATAACAGCATACAACGATCTTCTTCATCAATCTTCATACCCATAGATGCTAACTAAGCAATCAACATGTTGAAATCATTCAAATGATCAGGAACAAATCCTCCTTCCTGCATTCTCAAAGTGTACAACTTCTTCCTCAAGAAAAATTTATTCACCAAGGACTTGCCTTGATAAATAGCTGCCAATCTTTTCCACAAGGAAGATGCAGTCTTTTCTTCATGAACATTTAGAAGAATAGAGTCTGCTAAACAAAGCCTTATCAGCCCCTTTGATTTTCTATCTACAAGGTCACAATCCTCTTGCTTCATGCCTGTAGGCTTCGCTCCAGAAACAACAATCCAAAGATCACAATCAACCAACAGATCTTCCATTTTAAGTTTCCACAACTCAAAGTTACTGCCATTGAATTTCTCAATTTCAATCTTTCCTGACATACTTTCCATCTTAATCTATAATTCAAATTATCAAACTTCTACAAGACTCCCACTGAAACAGAATTGACACAAAAAACCCAACGTAACCACAAGGATAACACAACTGGCCATGCTTTGATACCACTTGTAAGGAAAACTTAGGTGCGGAACAAACTCTCCTAACACCAAAACCTCAGGGAAGAATGCAGAGGTGTCTTTAAATTTTCAATTACAGTCCAATTAAGATACACTTGAAAGAAATAACAAAAACAGAGAAATGAACATACACAGATGAACACCAGATTTACATGGGAAAACCCTTATGGGAGAAAAACCCACCACACCAAGAAAAGCCTCTTTGTATTACAGTAATGGAAATTACATACAGAGATCAAACTTATCTTTCTGATGTCAATTTACAGCAGCAGAATATTCACTAATCAACATTACACAAAAATGCTCTCAGAAAACATCCATCGAATTCAATCGAGCAACACTTTATTATCTCTCACTGTTACTCATCCTACTATTCATCGAATCATTCATCATATTCGATTACAAAATATATCCATGTTGTTCATAGTCTATTGATCTTCCTCAAGAACGGTCACAACAGTCCAACTGCTAGTGGTTTCCATTCTGCTTCTCTGATTGGTTGAAGACAAACCATGTAGGATAGACAAATGGTCAAGGCATTCAAACTATGTTGCATGTCGGTGAGACACTAGCCATGTCTCCCTAATGCCACAAGGACGATTACACATCCATCGCTATCGGCAAGAGTCACTACAATCGGCAGGAGATCAAAACAAGTTCAAAAGTCACATCAACATCAACACTCCCATCAGCAAGACTTACTCTATCGACAAGATTGGAAGGACCTTTCACCGATATCCTTAGCAGACCCATCGCCCAGACAATTGCTAGTCGCTATGAGTCATAACGAGTCCTCAAGTCATACTGATATGAACATTTGTCGGCAAGACTTAGGCTGTTGCTAAGAGTCACCCCGAGTCCATCCTTTGCCAGGAGTCATACCGACAACAGACCATACCATCAGCTAGACAATCATTCATCGCCAAGAGTCTCCAAGGTCACACCTCTCACCGAAACCACTTGTCGCCCAAAGTCTCCCTGACATCTGATAAGAATAACCTGTTGGCCAGACCAACCCACTCGACAAAGGGTTACACCGAACACAACAAGTCACACCAATAGCATCCCTCACCAAGAGTCTCTCTAACCAAACACCATCGGCCAGAGTCACAATGACTATCAATAGGACAGTTCCATTGGCAAGACTTCTTCCGGCGCTAAGACTCATTCTGACTTTTCAAGTTACGCCGAAGGCTCAAGTTATGCTGATCACTGAGAGATTCCAAAAGTCACACCGAAAAGCTAACAGATTAAGATCAGAGGCAGATCAGCTAGACATCTCAGCAGTCACAGCGACCATGCTTACTTAGAGGTTTCAGTCTGAGAGATTGAGGCACACAATTCAAACACAATCACCTAGTAGTCTTCATCCTGTTTTGCATGAAAGGAAATGACCAAAGTACCTTCCATCTTATTATTTTTGTTCTTTGAAGCATTCTTCCTTGCACATTTTCTAGGGTTAGCAGATATAGATTTGTTTCCCAATGCTAAAAACAAGCATTCACTATCATCACCCTCATTTTTAGATTCATCAATAGAAATTTTGGCTTCTTCTTTAACATAATATAGCTTCTTGTATCTCTTATCCTTTCTATCCTTATCTTTATAATCCTTTTTCTTCTTATGTACAACTCTATTCGAACATCTTGAAGCATAATGACCAATATTACCACAACTGAAACATTTAAATGGAAACATACCTTTATACTTTCCGGTACATTTCTTCAACTTTCTGGTGAAATTTGCTTCCAACTCATCAGAACCATCACTATCTAGATCATCTTCAATATTCATTGCCTTAAATGTTTTTTTTGTCTTTTCTTCTTTCCTAAACTTTCTCATCTCAAATGTTGTCAAGGTGTTGAATAACTATTCTTTCGTATACTTCTTAGGATCATACATCTCTTTAATAACTAAGATCTTATCACTGTAGCAATCTAGTAGGGTGATCAAAATCTTCTCAATTATGTCTTCATCGATCAGGTTTCCCCCTTGATTCCTAACTTTATATGCTATCATCTCAACCCTCTAGAAATAGCTTGTGAACTCTTCACCTTCTTCCATTTTTAGATTCTCATATCTGCGCTTTGCTGCCAACTTCTTTTTCAACTTTACTCTTTCATTTCCTTCATATACTTCTTCCAACTTCTTCCAGACTTCATGAGCAGTGCCTAAATAAAGAACCTTAGTTCACTTAGTTTTAGATAAATCACTACAAATAACATACCTCGCTTTCTCATTCTCCTCATAAGTAGAAACTTCATTTGTAGTAGTAGGACCACTCACTAGAGCAACATACTTCATCTCAATAGCCTTCTAGGTCTTGTAACCAAGAGAAATAATATATCCTCTCATCTACACTTTCTCATCACTATAATTAGATCCATCGAACATAGGGATCACTAACTTATGCACCATCGGATCTTCCTTAAGCAGTTAAGCTCTACACCAAGGAAGCAAAGCTTTGATACCAATTGTTAAAAGTCGTAGGACAACTGAGAGAGGGGGTGAATCAGTTGACACAAAATTTCAAACTTAAAACTTCAACACTTATCAATTCCACAACTACACTATTTGTTATTAAGTATGAACATGAAACACAAATAATAGAAAATAAAATCAACACAATGAACACCAGATTTTTACGTGGAAAACCCAATGAGGGAAAAACCTCGGTGAGGATTTACCAATAAATGAAACATAATATGTGGATTTACCAATTGAAGTAACATCTACAAGACCAAACACATCATAATGAATAAGATCCAATATACCACAAGATTTATGAGAACTTGAGGAAAACTGAATGCGATTTTATTTTCCATAAATGCAATGCTCATAGAAATCAAATTCAAGATTACAATTAGAAAATCCTTCAACAAGGTTTTTTATTTTTTAAGGTCCTTACACCCATTTCTCTAATGTGGCCAAGTATCTGGTGCCATAACATAGTTTTCTCTATAGGTAACTTTGATTCAAAAGAAAGAGCACCTTTGGGTACCCAAAAGCCATGACTATTTGCTGAAGGTGAAACCCTCACTTCTTCCACAAAATTTATTTTCATAAAAGTACTATTGCACTCATCAATGCATGCATCAAGCTTATACAATGTGCCATATCTGACACCTCTATAAATCACCATAGCACCTTTGACTATCTTGCATCCTACATCAAAAAATACTACCTACACACCAACATCTAATATTTTGCTCATAGATAACAAATTTCATGGTAAACTAAGGACATGCAACACACCATTAATCCTTTTTTATTCTTCCATCAGGAAACCTATTTTTATCTTTACCACAACCAACAATTTCTAAATGAGAATCATCACCCAAGCATACCTTACCTCCATCAAATTCTTCATATTCAAAAGCCCAATCTCTATTAAAGGTCATATGGAAAGATGCACCTTAGTCAATTAACCATGCATCATTACCTACACGAGTTTCCAAAGTTGCAATGAATGCATCACCATCTTCCTTCTTAGACTTAGAATCAGAATCAAGTTTCTTATTTTTCTTCTTTTTAGTCCTTATGAACATGTCTAGGATTACCGCAGTTCCAGCAAATAACTTTGGACTTTCCAAGAGACTTAGATCTCCCCTTGGACTTGGATTTGTCACGCTTCTCATTCTTCTTGCATTTTTCCTTAGATCTTCCATGAACATTCAATTCCTCCTTGGTATTGATGGATACCTTTCTCCTCATCTCTTCAAAAAGAAAAGAACCCACCACATCTCAAAACTTCAATATAACATAAGTACTCCCAATAGCCATAACAAGAGAATCCCATGAATCAAGCAAAGAAAAAAGTAGGATCTGGCATTTCTCTTCCTCGTCCATTTTAACACCAACTAATGCAAACTGAGCCACCAACATATTGAATGCTTCCAAGTGGTCTGTAATTCATCCACCCTCTTCCATTCTCAAGGAACACAATTTCTTCCTCAATTAAATCTTGTTCACTAAATATTTGGCTTGAAACATCTCACCAATCTTCTTCCATAGTTTCTATGTAGAGTTCTCTTCATGGAAATTGATTAAAATAGAGTCTTCCAAGCACAATCTGATTAGACCCTTAGCTTTACAATCCATAACATCATATTGAGCAGCTTGAGTAGGATTTGTAGGCATTGAAACAGTCTCATCAATAGAATCCCACAGATCTCGCTCTATCAACAGATCCCCCATCTTAAGCTTCCACATTTCAAAATTATTTCTAGAAAATTTATCCACCTGTATTCTCCCCGATGAACTTGCCATCTAAAAATTCCTGTCACAAGATCACAAAGCATCTTCTGCACAAGTTCCCACTCAAATCTAGATTAGTTCAAAAAACCCAACAACCCACAACTAAAACCAAAAGTGATTAGGCTCTAATACCACTTGTAAGGAAGCTAAGGTAGTGGAACAACTTCCTACACTAATCTTGAGAGGATAATAATGTAAAAAAATTATAGATCTTTAACAGTTACAAAAACTTAAATAAAAATAGACATAAATATCATGCATACCACAAAACAATGATTTACGTGGGGAAAACCCTTTCGGGAGAAAAAACCCACACTCCAAAAGCTACCCAATATATTATTTAGAAATCACAAAGATTACAATATACTTGCAAAGCAAGCTTCTCATAGGAGTATCACCACCAGAGGTCAAGAGACAACATGATCACTATCAAACTCTCAGAAAAAATCACTCTACTATAGTCATAATACAAAACCCTCATAAAATAGGGTTACATTCTAGGGCAAGATAGGCCAACAAAATATCTAACATTAGATCTAAAACCTAATAATGAATTATCTAGATTTAGAATATATCATTATTTAATGTATGTCGACCATTTAGGAGTTTTTGTTAACACGCTCACATTTCACTCTATGCTACCAATGTCTACACCTATCAGTGCAACTAGGATATATATATATACATACATCCTATCAACAATAAACCTTATATAATTGCAAGGTTGAGACACATTTTCCTAACATAGCTCTTGGAAAATTTATATGGCACACCTAAAAACATCGCTTGAGGTCAAACCCTTGAGTTATTTGTTAGGATGTGTCTCAAGGCAGGCGTCCTACAAAATAAAAAAGATGAAATATTAATGTATTGCTATTTCTCTTCACCAAAGATCACACAAAGCACAAGGGGAGAGGATACGTAGACAATATGCTTTCGACCAAAGAGAATCAAAGGTATATTGAAGGTATTTCTCTTCACATAAGATCGCATGAAGCATAAGGGGAGAGGATACATATACTTAAAATTACAATACATGGTATACAAACTATTTTTTTAGGCCCCAAATTCAAGTGTGAACTAAACTACCGAGCAATTAAAGCATAAATGGAAAAATGATAAAGCACTATATTAGGAACATGCAATAAAAGTATTAGTAGTTTAAAATGATTTTGTCTTTTCCCGTTCAAAAACCCTGCAAGATAAATGATAGAATTTTTGGAATAATTGTCTTCTCCCAAATGAAAAGACTTCTCAAATATGTCAATTAAAAACACAAAATAGTAGACACAACACATTAGGGTAAATTCAAACCAAAACAAAAACAAAAGCAGTCAAACACGACCCTATATACTTGCAAATGCAATTGATTCAGAGTAAACATATTCCTGTTGACAGATGCAACTTTGTTGATTGACATATGTGACAAAATGCTAAGGAAATGTGGCTTGATGAAGCAAACATGACTTTGTTAACTGGCAACCGCAACAAGATTCCTACATAGAGAAAAAAATTCAAAAACCAGTGAGAAAATATGATAAGATCATCAAATGTGACCATCCTTAAATGTCAAACACACCAAGATGTAAAGAAAGGGATAAAGAAACAACAAACGTGACATTCGTAAAATGCAATCGTAGCCCATAAACCTCCAAATTCACTAAAACTCAAACAATCTCATTAAAACAAGGATGTGGGTTCCACTGGAGGTGACAATTAATGTGAGGTGGAAAATTTAATTGTTATCAAAATAAGGGTTAGCAATCAAGAAGACCCAAAACAATGGAAGATAAACTCCCACTCACAAAATGAAAGAGAACACATACAAGGGTTAGAAAGCAAGATAAAAAATGAAAAAAAATAAAACTATGAAACCAACCAATGTGCAAACCTTTCCTTCCATTTTCATGGTGATGGAATATTGGATTGCTCGATCATGAAGCTCCCATGGTTGCAAAAACATGAAGATTGATGACCTAGATGAAGATAAATCCTCAAATTCTCATGAATATGATGTGATCAAGTTCTCAAATGCCCTAAAATGCTATAGGTGTCTAATAATGAAGGATGAATGATTGTTTTATAAATTTTCATGTTTGAATCAATGGTGAAGATTAAACCTCAAGACCCACAAAGAATGGTTGAGCTTGCACCTTAAGATCCAAAAATATGAGTGAATTAAGGAAGATGAAGGATCTAGATTAGTTTGAACTCAAATATCTGCATAATTTTAGGAAAATTGGTTGAGGATATTTGAAATGGATGGATAATATTAGATCAATAAATGGAGGGATAAGAATGAATTAGAGGAATGAGATATTTTGAAAAAAAATATTCCTTGGGAATATACCTTTGAGAGGGAAATTAGGACAATTAAATAATTCGATATTATTTAATTATGGAGGATTACGATATTCTTTATTAAAAAGGAAAATTTCAAATGAATGGGATGGGAAATTATATTATTAAATAATTCAATATTATTTAATAATAGGATATTAGAAGAAAATTAGATTTTTGGCTAATTAAATAATTAAAATTATCCAATTAGGGATGATTAAAGGAAAATTAGTGAAATAGGGTGAATTAAATTAAATAGTTTATGATTACTTAATTAATAGAGGAAATAAGATGAAATGATGGAAAATGATGTTAAAATGGGAATTAGTGATGTAAATTATGAAAATGATGAGAATGTAGTGGTCGAGGATGAATATGACGAAAATGCAAGATTAATGATGTGTGATACGAATCAAGAAATTTTGCATGTCTATAGGCCCTTATGAGGTTGGACATCTATTGCATTAATCATATTATGTATACCATCCTTATCATCATTCTTATCATTACAATCTTGCACAAAGTTGGATGTATGATTTGGCATAGGATTTGTGAAAATCTATAATTTTTTATTGGGTGGAGCCACAAACTTGCTTCCTTTATCATTAACATCAACAAACTGGATACGATTAGACTTTGTGAGGTCTTGCACTTGATGTTTAAGATGCATACATCATTCTATATCATGTCTAGGTGTGCAATGATATTGAAAAAATGCTTTTGAGTTAAAGTTGGAAGGTAAAGGTTTTGTCATGTCCATAGGTCTAATTGGAGGCAATTGGATTAGGTTCTTACTTAACAATTATAAAATGATTGAATGAAGAGAGGCAAGAAATTGGGTAAATTATCTATCTCTTGGCCTAAATTGATAAGTAAAACTTATGTCTGCAACTTGTGGTCCAACGTTATTAGTTGTTTGAGGTATGTTTCTCTTGATAAAGTTCTTTTTTTTCTTCATGAATGATTGACTATTATTTTGAGGCACGAATTTAGATTGATCAATAGGATTTGATGAAGGTGTACCTTGATATTGACTAACTGATATCTAATAATCATTAAGATCCATACACAAGTGTGAAAAGGATGGATACTTCATCAACAATATCTTATCCCTATTTGCAAGTTGTAAATTTCTTATGAACACCCTTTGAACATCAGCATCAACAAGACTATAGTTGATTTATGAATAAAGCAATTGACATTGTCCAATGAAGTTTTTTACCTTTTCCTTAGGTCCCTTTTTGCAATGCACTAATTTTGTTAATGTTATTTGAGGAACAATGTTTACTTGAAAATGTTGGAGAAACACATCAACAAGTTCATTGAATGATTTTATGGAGTTATTCAACAATGAGAAAAACCCTTCTAAGGATATGTCTTTCAATGATCTAGGAAATATTTTTTTATAGGAGCTTATCTTCAAAAATAAAGTCACTACATAATATAGTATAAGATGATACATGACTATTAGGATCTCCCTTACCATTGTACTTCTCAATTTTGGGTATCTCTATGTTTTGGGGCATGGGTGTTTTCAAAATTTTAATTGATAATGGGATCGTCTTAAGATATTGTAGTGATTTTCCATTTTTTTGATTCAGTGTAGAAATTTGTTGTGAAGTAATGTCACATTTTGTAAAATTTGGTTTATAACTAAATCATTGTTTGAACTATTTTGAGATTTTGGTGAATATGGCAGGATTGTGCAAATTTTTGTGTTGTTACATAAAACTACACCCTATTAAACAATGGCTTAGAGTTCCACTAACACAATAAAAATGAACTCAAGGTGTGGAACCTTGCAAGTTGAGGTTGAATCTCTAGAGAAGGTTGGCTTCCTCTTCTAGTCTAAGTGTGAATGTGTTGGACCATCCCAACACACAAATCCTACCACTACCCTACTCTATAGCTCACAAGGGAGAAGGGGGAGAAGGAATACATTAAAGGGAAATGGAAGTGATATAACAAGATATAAATTATTTCTTCCTTCTTTAGAACAACACAATACATCAATTAAACAATCAAAATAGTCACTCAGACATGAAGGTAAAGATGTTTACTCAACATAAAAGAGCTAATAGTGATAAATGGTTGAATTTAATTAACATAGGCTTAGAAGCAATATTTACAATAGAAAAATCCTAGGCAAGCAAGAGGAAGAACCCTTCAAATAAAAAAAAAACTTTCCTTTATAGATCAGGCATAACTTGAGTGACTTTGAGCCAAACCCTAACCCTACTCGAGTTATCAGTCAAAAAAATATGATAAAGAAAGAATGAAGAGATGTGGGCATGAAAAACATGTTGGAGATGAGCTTGGATCACCTTGATGAGCACACCATACCTCTATAATAAATTCTCAAAGAAAATAGCTTTTAAAATCCCCCATGAAATCAATAATTCTAGGTATGGATTTGTCAAAAGGGGACAATAATCAATAATAAATGAGAAAGGTTGCCCATAATCCTACCTACAGTTGTTAGAAGATGCATTAAATGTTTCCCTCAATCCCCAAAAATTGGATCAAGTAGTTGAGGAGGTGGTTCGAGCCTTAATGGCATCTCTGAAGAAGCACACCATTCCATGGAATTGTTGGGGCTTCAGACCCAAAAAGAATCCCATTTTAAACATTAAATGCTCTAGATCCACAAAAAGTCCATCTTCGTCAGAGGTCAAGCATCAGGCCTTCTTCATACTACATGCTAGGAGAAAAGACTGAAACCCAAAAATTGGATGTCAAGGGTCGGTAAGAAGGATTACCTCTTAACTCAAGCAAATAAGAGACCTAAGAGAGAAGTTTGAATCTCTACACCCAAAATTAGATGTCAAGGGTCGGCCTGAAGCTTACCTCTTACCTAAAGCAAGTAAGAGGTAAGGAAGAAGCCTAACTCTTGAAACCCAAAAATTTGACACTTAGCCAAATTTTTAAGGAAAACATTAGGACTTTGGTGATCAAAGGAATAAATCTTATGATAAGGAGAGAGAAGGCTTAAAATTTAAGTCTAATGGCTAAAACCTGAAATACTTAGGTAGAAAATGGGAAGAAGAAGCAAAAGAGATGGAAGATCAGGAGTGATGGAGAAGGTATGCAAATAGGAAGGTAAGTGACAACTCAAAATACCAAAACTTCAAGACTTAGCCATTTTTAGGAATTTTTCAAGGAATATTCATGCAAGATGGCCCATATAGGACCTCTTAGATCAGTTCTTATTGATGGGTCATACAAAGGTGGAATGAAATGTCAACATATTTGGAAATTTCTATGGGATGATTTCCTGCTAATCATAGAATGTAGGGGCCTTATCAATCCATTAGGCATATATTCAAGGGAAAAAATTCAATAATTAGGCCTCCCAAGAGTAAAACAAAACATGTACAGGCTACACTTGGAGAAAAGCATGAAAACTAGAAGAATACATTCCCTTAAGGAGAATGTAGGGTGTGCAAGAGAACTTCATGGAAAGAAAGATATTAAAAATATGTACATGAAATTGAAAACCTTCAAAAATAAGTTTTGAGATGAATCCCATTGATTGAGGTTGGAAGAACCTCACCATCTAGCCTAGAGACATGGAAAGCATTTGTCGCCTTGCAACTGGTGATGACATATGGACCACTCTAGATGGCATCAAATTTGGAGTGCCTTCCAACTTTGGCTTTGTATTCATCCCATTTTAGCACTATATCTTCCTCCTGGAACACTTCATGGACTACTTTTTTGTCAATTTTTTTTACCTATACTTGATGTGTCTATATGGCATGCATCGATTTGTTCCTTGTCTCATCTAGTTCCAAAAGTTCAACCAACCTTACCATCATAATATCATTTCCTTCTAACTCTAGCTGATGTGCCAACTTAAGGGAAGGTAGCTCCAATGATAATGGTAACCTTTCCTCTCTTCCATAAACTAACATGAAATGATAATTACCAATTACTCTTTTAGGAGTAATTCTATCAGCCCAATGGGTTGTCTTCAGTTTGCTATGCCAGACCCTTTGATTGTCCTCAATGTTCCTCTTGATAATCTTGACGAAGTTTTATTTTAAGAATTAGCTAGGCCATTACCCTAAGGGTAATAATTAGATGAGGTATTTAATATCTTCCATACCTAACTACCCAATCCAGGATTTGACCACTAGTAAAAACCTTGGCATTATCAATGATGATGGTGGAAGGAGTACCAAATATTGTAACAATTCCATCAAGGAATTATAAAACTGAAGCATCAGTGACATCCTTCAAGGAAACAACCTCTATCCACATGGTGAAGTAGTTTGTGGGTGCTAAAATCCATTTATGACTAGCACTTGATAGTGGATTTATCATGCCCATAAAATCTAAACCCCGCTGTGTAAATGTTTGACCAACCCAAATGGGATGAAGAGGGAGAGAAACCAACCTTTTATTTCCAAAAAATAAAACACACTTTTTGCAATTTCTCACCCATTTGTGAGCATCATTGAACAAGGCTGGCCAATAATATCTAGACCTCATAACTTTAGTAGCAATAGTCCTTGTAGATAAATGTCCACATAAAGATCCTTCATGTTATTCCTACAACATTCTATCGACTTGATCTACCTCTATGCATCTTAATAGGACCCCATTGAGATCCATTCTGAAAAGTATGCCATCCACTATGATATAGGGAATGGTGAAGGTGTCTTGAATATTGATACTATTTTTTCACACAACCCCTTGCCTCTCACTAACTTGGTGATCTTGATGTCAACATCATAATTCATCACCTTAGTAATCCATCCAACTCTCTTTTCATTGATATCTCTTCTTAAAATAAATTATTTAACACTGGCATGGGGTACCATTAACTGTATCTTGTTGTTAGACAACATGTGTCTAATTTTTTTTAATGATCTAACAACAACAAGAGCTTCCTTTTCAACATAGTTGTACTTGGATTCATAATCTTTGAGCCCTTGACTAAAGAAAGCAATAGGTTGCTCTAGATTATCCATGTTTAGCTAGTTTAGGACAAGTAATATACTTGTTTCACCTCCAAAGGTGTAAATAATTAAATCCTTGTCATAATTGGGATTGACAAGGGTAGGATCCTAAGAAATCTCTTGTTTGATAGCCTCGAAGCTATCCTTAATTTCCTTGGTCCATTTAAAGACCATACTTTTTTTTAGCATGGAAGTAATGGGCTCTACCAAAGCAGTCAGGTTTGGAATGAACCTTCTCACAAAATTGATTATTCCCAAGAAGCTCTGTAGTCCCTTCTTGTGGCTAGGAAGTGGGATGGCCGAGATAGATTTTACCCTTACATGATCAATGACCAAGCCATTGTTTGAAACAATGTGTCCAAGAATTTTTCCCTAGTTAGTGGTAAAGACACATTTAGTTGGATTTAGGGAAATACCATATTCCCTACATTTTTGAAATACTTGTTCAAGGTTATTAAAGTGGTCTCTTGCATGTTTTGAAAAAACTGTGATATCATACAAGTAGAAAATAAATTGTCTAAATACACCTTGAAATGCCATGTCCATGGCTCTCAGAAAAGTGGCCCCAACATTTGTTAAACCAAAAGGAATATTGCAATAAGCATAGGGTCCCCACTTTGTTGTAAAGGTCATCTTGTGTCGATCAAATTATTGAACAAGAACTTGATTGTACCCTGAATAACCACCTAAGAAAAAAAACCTTTATGGCCTAGTTACCTTTTATAGAATCTACTCCATGGAAGGAAGTGAATAGTGATCTTTTAGAAAGGCCCTATTTAGGTCTCTAAAATCCACACAAAGCCTAATTTCCCCATTCTTTTTTTCTCATAGGTACTAATTTTTCCACCCATGAAGAATACTTGATGGTGAATATGATTTTAGCCTCAATCAATTTGGTTAATTCTTTTCTCATTAGAGGCTCAATATTAGGATTTATAGGAATTTTATTTTGCCTCATAGGCTTGGCATCTAGATCTAAGTCAATGGTATGTTGGGCATATGTTGGGAAAGGTTTGGGTCAAAGCCATTTAGGTCTTCATAATTCCATGCAATTAAATTTTTCTATATATTGCAAAGATCTATGAAAACCTCATGTTCAGTAGCAGAGCATACCTTTCCCAAGTTTAGAGACTTTCCTTTTGAAATCTCAACTAATCTATAATCACCCTCTCTTGTAACAAGGTTCATCTTTTTCTACTAAAGTTGGTCATTCAAATTGGAGATAACCTCAAGGATAATGAGATAACTTGGTAGTTTGTTTCTACTCAGCTACATAATCTAATCCCCATACTAATTTTGCAACTTGGATTGGTTTCTTCTAGAAAATTCTAACTCTTCTTGAAAAAAAATTATTATTTTCTAATCAGTTTTAAAAACTTTCCAGTGATACTGATTGTTTCTAATGAAAGGCCTTACAAAAAACCTAATCTATTGCTCCTTTTTTTTGTAATATGGGTTGGAATGTTAAATAGAGCACCCATCACTGCAAGTCTATTAGTATGCTTATTATAATTTTTAGGGATAATTTCAATGTCAAAACCTTCAAAACCCTCTATCAAATCTAAAACCCTATGTTTGTAGGATTTGAGCAGATTATTCTTGGTTAAGCTTTTAGTTCTAACTTGGTGAAAAACCAATTCACTATTGCCAAATACTTGCAACAATTTGATATTCCTCTTTGGTGCAAGATGGAGACCTTGAATGAAGGCTTCATACTCTACCACATTATTGGTGCAACTAAATTAAAGTCTAAAAGAGAAATAGTATTGTTCCTTTCTTGGAGACAATAACATTAAACCAACACCAACCCCATTCTTATTTCTAGAACCGTCAAAGAAAATTTTCCATAATCCCTCTAGGTCTACTTGAGTTTTTATGAGATTGGGAATAGGAGCATTTTCTTCCTAGATGTAATAGGTACCAAGATGAGTTTCTTCCACTTTAGCTATAGTGAGAGGTTCAAACTAAAAGTCATTACCCCATTCATCTAATAAATGGTTAGGAACCTCCTCTACAGGAGTACCAAGCTCATAAATAGAACACTCTTCTTTTTATCATGTAATGTGCAATTCAAGTTTATGGGACTAGGAGTGTAAGGATCTAGATGATCCTTTACCATGGGTTCAAATCTAATGGTCACTTGGGTACCATATCTAGTTCTAAATAACATGTAGGACTAATAAGAAGATAGGTATCCACTCATCTTGGCAGTGAAATTTCTAGATAAACAAAATGGAAAATGAGTAGGGAGGTCTATAACTGAAATGTCTTGCAATACATCATAGCTAGGGCATGCATGCAAGGTCAATTTTAGACTCTTAATTACTCCACTATTTTGACAATAGGCCCATCCAATTGTAAAATCCCCTTAGACATAAGCTCATATTTGACACCAAGGAGATCAACAATCACTTTAGGCATAATAGAACTACTAGCCCTATAATCTACCATACAATAATGCATTATATGATTTATAATAATTTAAGTAAGATAGAAGGGGTGGCTTACTAATTTTGTTAGAATTACCCTCTTCTTTGGGTTGTACTAAGCTACATGGTGGTGTAGTCTAATTCTTCTCTGATACATCATTTGGTTGATTATATTCCTTCAAAGCTTGTTGCAAGAGATTCCTTTAAGATGGGAAGGACAAAGCCTCCCACATGGTAAAATTCAGGTTAACCTTCTTCAGTTAATCAAAAATTTTAAAGGGAATTTGGATGGTCTTAGAAGGAACCTTTAGAACAACAAGGTATGTTCTTGTTGCTTGGGTGATTTTAGGTTGCTCTTACTAGTAGGTTGATTTGATCGTAGAACTATTGTTCTGCCTATTGTTCTAGGAAGTGTAGCATTTTGAGATGCTTGAGTTGTGACTATGCAAGATGATTCCTAGCCTACTATAGAAGATGTGACATTAATTGCTACCCTTTTCTTTGATCTTGTATTATAGGCTATTATGTCAACAACTACTTGATTTACACCAAAAAATTCTTCATGATTTCAATTGACCAATGAATCATCCTGTTGCCCCGATGTGGAGGTTTCATTCTGAACAACCAGAGTTTACACAAATTCTCCATTTTGGCAAGAATTTTGATTATGAGACTTCTCGCATGTGTAACATCACTCTTGGTCTTGGGCTAGATTATTCTGAACTGGGACCAAAGATTTAGAAGTGTTGGTAGTAGTTGTATCTATGGTACTTAAGGGATTAGTATGATTCCATTGGTTTTTCCCTTGATAAGGCTATCTATTTTGCTTATAACACTGA
Organism: Sequoia sempervirens; assembly: GCA_007258455.2. NCBI lineage: Eukaryota > Viridiplantae > Streptophyta > Pinopsida > Cupressales > Cupressaceae > Sequoia > Sequoia sempervirens. The sequence continues at coordinate 1,019,003,951 of VDFB02271358.1, forward strand.
TTTTGAGGCTACTAGGGCATATTATTTTGAGCTTGCTTCATCTTCATTGATACTAACTCATTATCCATATTACAGAGCAAGGTACCCCATTCATTTGGATATATAATAGGAGAAGGAGTTTGTTTGGTGGAAACAATTGGAATATGAACCATCGCTGGCTGTGAAGGAAGCTTTGGAAATAGAGGCATTGGTCACCTAGGAGCTATCTTCCCAGCTTGTATCAAAAAATGGTCTTATAATCCCTCTAAATTTTTGTCCAATTTTTTTAATTTGTCATCAAGAACATGGGAAACAACAATCTCAATATCCATAAAGGTGCTTGATTGTGAATTTTTCATGGGTATTGTGGGATTATGGATAGAGTACAAAATGGGATGGGTATTCGCAATACCTTACATAGAAGAGTTGGGGGACTTAGGGTTTACAATGGATGTAACAACAATGTGGGATACTATATGTATGCAACTACATCTCATTGGAGTATTGGCAATACGACACTAGGTCATAAAGCTCATATGAGTTTCAAAACACTAAGGTGTTCCCACTATGAACAGTAAATTGAAAAATAGTCATAGTAAAACACACAAGATCAAAAATTAGAAACAAAAACACACAGAGACAAAGGTCTAATAAAAATTTGAGCCAAAACTAACTAGACAAGGGTGCCTAGGGTGCCTTTACCTGGAAATGTTTTCTTTTACTTTCAAAGGTTAAATATTTATAATACTATTTAAGGTTTCCATTTTGTGATTGTGTAGGTGTGACAATGAATATTTTTCCATAATTTTCTCAATTTATGATTATGCAATGCAAAATTCAAGTGTGCGAACAATTTTCAAAATGTGCAAACAATAAAATGTAATTTCTAGATTTTAAATGCAACAATTGACTATTCCTTATGGCAAGAATGAAGGTGTTGTAATTGATGTCAACTAGTTAACTGGTTATCAACTAGTTGCTACTGTCATTGATGTGATCGATACAGGTTATTGGTTGTATATGTCGAGGATATTGAGAAAATTGTAATGGAGAAAGGTTACAGGTGTTCAGTGGTTGCTCTAGGTTTTGCTCCTATGTTTGTGTGGTTTAGATATGTTGATCATGATTGTTGGAAGCTACTACATCCAGGATTTGGGCTTCTAGATTGTCGAACAGTGTGAGTTATCTTCACCAGTTGTGAATTGTAGTTTTCTTGGTATATGGCTAAGGTCTGGGAGAAATATTGTTGGTATGGATTTCTTTTTGGTTGAGTCTTATGACTTGCAGTTATATAATTAAGCTATTATAATCATGTTGAAGATAGTTTCGATATTTGGAAGGATTGGATTGTGCTAAGGGTTGCGTGTGCTTAATTGTTCTATGTGTTTTACACTGGTTTGGACGACCTTGTGTTAAACACTACTCTAAAAGTTTATTAAGTTTGTTGGGACTTATTTGGGTCCTCATCAAGCGTATTTTTAGGTTACCCTCATTCTAATTCCACCTTAGAATGTTTTGGCATCGACCTAATTTGAAATTGAATAATGGATGGCTGACTTTCGATATGTTTCAAAGTTGAAGATGGTGTAAATACAAAATGAGTTAATGATGAAAGTGTGGAAAAGAGATAGTGAAAGATACATATCAAGATTGATGTGTGTGGTGTGAGTGTGGCAGATCAGAGTGAATCTTAAATGCTAAGTTTTCAGATGTAGTGAGTTGAAGGTGGACTCTATCATTCATGCATGACTACAAGTGGTTAAGTGAATCATGGTGGAAATATTTGTTTCATTGAGATTGTCTTCTCTATGTAACATATCTCTTCTATCTTCTTTGTAATTATGTGGCAGTGATCCCTCAAGGTGGTTAACCCTTGTTGTATAGTGAGTCCTGATCCAGATAGTGAGTCCTTGTCTTGACAGTGAGCCTTATTAGGCAGTAAGCCTTTTGTAATCGGTTTCGATATTATCTATAGTGTGAGCTAATCCTCATCGTTGTTTTTCCCTTATTAGGTTTTCCACATAAATCTGGTGTTACTATGTATGTGTGATGCTTTTCAATTTCTACCTTTGCATTGAATGTTTAATTATTTAGCAGAGTAAAGATTTGTGATTGATCTAAGTTATGGTGAATGTTTTAAGGATTAAAATTTTCTACAATTGATTCACCTCCACTCTCAGTTGTCTTGTTCAATAATGGTCTCAGAGATTGGTTCCTTGGAGAAGAGCCTAGCCACTTAAGGAAGGTCTCAGATGGCTGGAAAAGTTACTTATGAGTATCTGAAGTATGATGGAACTAATTATGCTATCTAGAAAATATTGATGGAAGAATATCTGGAGTATTGTGGATATGATGTGGAGAAATCATGCAAGAATCCTTACACTCCTCCTGCAAAATGGTTCAAGTACACCTAATGAAATCAAGGTACATGAAGCGAACAATAAGGTGAAGTTCATTTTGAAGAATAGTTTTGTACATTCTAAGTTGATTAAGGTTCAAAACCTGAAGACTGCTAAAGAAGTTTGTGATACTTTAGAAAAAGTGGATGAATGTGATGAAAGGATCAAAGAAGAAAAGTTGCAAAATTTGGAGACATAGTTTGAGTTCCTACAAATGTCTGAAGTTGAGAATGTTAAAGCCTATGTACAGAGATTGGATGAGATAGTAGTTGGAATGTGAGGACTTGGTGCTATAGTAGATGAATCCAAGATTGTAAAGAAGATTCTTAGAACTCTTCCTGATGCATACAGTGAAAAGGTATGTGCTATTGAACAACATATAGACTACAAGACTTATACTAAAGACCAATTATTGAGAACTATGACAATTTACGAGATGAGAAAATTGAACTTGAGAAATGGATCCAAATTAGAAACTTCTTTCAAGGCTACAAAAGCTAAAGATCTGGATGAGGAAAATCTTGATGAAGTGGAAGCTAACTTTGTGAGAAGGATGAAGAAAAGCTCTGGTAACTATGAAGGTAAGTCACCCTTTAAGTGCTTTAGTTGTGGAGGAATTGGTCATTATGCTTCAAGGTTTCCAAAGAGATCTAAGAGGAATAAACAAAAGTATGATAAATAAAATAAAGGTAAGAACATCAACATAGCATATTATGTGAATGAGGATGCTAGTATTTTTTATGAGGAATCTAATTATGGAGATCTTGATGAAAATGAATGCTTGTTCTTGGCTATAAAAGATAAGCCCACTTCTGTTAATTTTGAAAAACAGGTGAAGGAATATCCTTCAAAGAAGGAGAAAAGTGAAGGTATTGTAACCTCTACCCTACATGCTAAACAAGAAAAGAATTATTGGGTTGTCGATAGTGGTTGTTCAAATCACATGACTGGTGATAAAAGTAAGTTTGTTAAACTTGAAAAATATGATGGTGGCTTAGTTATGTTTGGAGATGATACTAGTGCTAAATTTTTTGGGATAGGGGTAAACCCACAAAAGTGGTTTACAATTCTAGTGAGGAAGGAAAAGTTTCAAAGAATGACCCCATGCAAAAAAAATTGGTTTTTGGGGGTTTAAACGAACTTTTGGTTCAAGCGAACCCAAAAGGGGTTCGATAGAACCCCCCTTTGAGCGAACCCATTTAATGATGGGCCCACCATTCCCGACAAAAATCCAAAAGCGAAGGCTTGTGGAAAGGGGGTTTGAGTGAACCCTAATTCGAGGGAACCCTAGTTTGAGAAAACCCTAGTTTGAGTGAACCCTAGTTCGAGCGAATCCCTAGGGGTTTGAACAAACCCCCTTGGTTCGCTCGAAATCCCCTTTTCCCCCTTCTCCTCCTCAGGCACCAAAAAAGTCTAGAATTTTGCACTTCGAAGCTCAAGTTGAGGATGAAAATGGAGGAGAATTCATAGACCCAACTAGATGATGGTAGTCCTTGGAACGAGCTATCCAACGAACACAATTTTAATATGTTCTAGTTTTATTATGTATTTGTTTTTTTAGTTTTATTAAACATAGTTTTTTTACCGAAAATAAAGCTCTTTGTTCTGCACATTTGGAGAAATAGCAGATTATCAAAAAAATAATTGAAAAATATGAGTGCACCAGATATTGAAGTCCTTGATCGAACAAAAAAAAATTGAATTTCGATAATGCATTATATGGTCTACCTATGTATGAATTTTAATTGGTTTGACTTTGAAACTTGATTAAGGAAAAAATATTCAATAAAACACTATGAAACCAATTGGAAGCACTAGATATTGTAGTTAAAAATGTAAATTCAAGAAAATTAGAATTTTATCCTTCATGGAAAAAAAAGTTATGCATTATACGGTGAGCATCACTCGTTAAAAATGTTGTTTACTAAAAAACTAGTTTTTGGAGGAGATGGAAAAAGAAGTGCAATCTGATTCCAAAAATTTTGAAAAAAATATATTTAGAATCTATAGAAAAAATTCCACAAATCAATAGTTTGCATCATCTTCAAATTCCTTATGCTTTAGCCGCTATAGGTGCTTGAAAGTGGTTAGGTGAAAAATTATTTAAGTGTCTAGTTTGGCAAAAAATTGTAAACCCAGTGTTATTGGGATCATCCATAGGCTTAGTAAAAGTTTTGATGGAAAGCATAATACTAATTATGTGTGCTATGTTAAGGGTTTAAGGAATAATCTCTTAATTGTTGGAAAGATGTGTAGTAAAGGATATAATCTTGTGTTTGAGGATGAGAGATGTGAAATCAAGAGAGGATCCAAAATAGTGATTACTGCAGGAAAGAAATCTAAAGGAAATATATATCATCTTAA
>VDFB02271358.1:1019008792-1019074199 GCA_007258455.2 Sequoia sempervirens
GAGGAAAAATAGGGAAAATCTGACTCAAGGTGGACAATCCCGAACTGGCTCAAAATCCTGAACAACAATGTTGAAACCAGAGTTTGAAAGAAAACTGGGAAAATCCAGACGGACCGGAAAATCCTGAACCAGGGTAAAAACTCGAACTATGCCCAAAACATAAGATTTTCAATATGCAACTTGGGGAAAACACCTGGGCAAGCGAGATAAACATATTAAGCACATGCCAAGGCAAAGGAAAACCTCAAAATCAAAGGGGGAAAAACACAAAGAGCGAAAGCAAAAGAGGGTCCCATTTTAATCAAATTTAAAATGGGGTGGTTATGCAAGGCATAACAATTGGCAACTTGGCTGGGAAAATTGTTTAACCATTTTCAGGAAACTAAGGGATTCAGTTACCCAAAACTCCTAGTTTATGGACATCACAATTCCAGTTAGGTCAGTTTCAATAAACAAGGTTGAGCTAGAATCTCAAATGTAAGTCAACACTGGCTACTCCTGAATCTATGTGTGTGCTTGATGGTGCATCACCCTTTTTACAAAGTTTTCCTCATCTTTTGAACAATAATGTGCAAGATTTGAACTACATGAGTTGATTCCCTTTAAGTGTTGTGCAATGGTATCTTGGGCATTGCTCTGTTGCCAGTCAAGCATCCATAACTCTGATGGAGATACCTCTAGTTTTCTCACAGCATTTCTCTACTACCAGTCAGGTGTCCATAGCCCTGGTAGAGATACTGGAATCACCCATTCAGTATTGATTTTTCTTTTCTTAGATATTTCTCTTTTCTTTATTTTCTTTTTTTTGAAGTTCCTCCATTCAATTCCTTCTCAATATGTCAGATGTCCAACATCTGTACTGGGTTGAAAACTACCATGGACCTCATAACAACATCTGGGGAATCAGATTTTTCACTCAAATCTTGCAACACCATCATCCTAAGACAAATATAACATTACAAAAGGAGATGTTTCTAATGATTTGTGACAGATTCAATCGTAGTTAGTGAAGATTACTTACTTTACACCTTGTTCTCAATGACTTTCCACAACTCTCATTGACAATGGACATAAAACAATGAATTTAGAACAAAATCATCCAATCAGAAAACCTAAAAATATCTAAACCAACTTCTCTCCTAGTAACCAAAGTATACTTCAGATAACAACCCCCTTACTCAACTGGATAAAATGAAGGGCTCTACAAAAAAGAGAAAAAGAACAAAAAGAAAAATGAACAAAACAGTGAACTATTTACATATATACAACCCAACAAAATACCAGACCTTTTATGACCCAAAATAGTGTTTGAGAAACTGTCCATTAACAGGCAATGGAATAGGTTCTCCTATTCAACTCCTCAGCCGGAAAGAATTTTCTCCTAGGATTTCAACAATTTGATAGGGACCCAACTAGAGCTTATCAAACTTCTAGTGGTCACCCTTCTTTTCATTGGCTTTATCCCATAGTAAGACAAGGTCTAATATCTTGAAATCCTTGACTTTGGCTCTTTTGTCAAACCAACATTTGACAATAGCCTAGTGCCTAAAGAATTGTTGCAAAGCAGCATCTCTCTGCTCTTCTAATTTCAGCAAGCAAGCTAACCTTACTTCAATCCTATCATCACTAGAGTAAAATTCCTACATAAATTTTAGGACAAGTATATGCAAGTGAATAGGGAACATAGGCTCTTGGCCATACACTAGCTTAAATGGTGAAGTCTTCAACGCAGCCTTGATCCTAGTCCTATCTGCCCATAACGCAAATCTTAACTAGGTATGCCAGTCTCTAGGATTGTTCTCTAACAGTTTTTTGATTACTCCTAGGATATTCTTATTAGTTGATTCTACAACTCCATTTCCTTATGGATAATAGTTTGAAGAATATTTTAAAACAATCCTATGATCATAAGCCCATGCAATGAACTCGGCAGAAGAAAAGGTAGGGCCATTGTCACATACGAGTGCAAAGGGTACTCCAAACTTGGTTGTAATGCATTCAGTGAGGAACTTGATTACTACCTCTATTGTGCTATTCTTGCAAGGTATAGCTTCTATCCATCTCGTGCAGTAATTCGTGGCAGTAAAAATGAATTTATGTCCTACAAAAGAATTTAGGTTAATTACCCCAATAAAATCAAGTGCCCGTTGGGCAAATGGCCTTACCTCATAAACAGGCTACAATGGCATGGCTGGATGACGTTCCCTTGATGCAAAAGTTTGACATATATGACATGTCCTTACATGTTGGTGGGCATCCTTAAACACACATGGACACTAATAACCAGATCTGAGGATCTGATGTACTAAAGAATCTGTAGAACCATGACCCATGCCATGTTTTCCATGAAATTCAGCAATTGTGTGCTTAGGTTCTTGTTGATCAAGGCATCATAGATAAACCCCCTCAAAATTCTTTCTGTATAACAATCCTCCTTTAAGCATATAATGGGAGATTTTCATTCTCAGTGCTCTCCTCTAAGTTGTATTCATTCCTCTGGGCACCGATTATTGAGCATGAAATAAATGATATCAACATACCAAGAGTCATTAGAAAAGGACTGTGTCATGTACTACTGACAAGTAATGTTCTTACCAGCATCCGTTATTTCTTTAGATAGGCCTTGACCTCAAACAAGTTTCATAGGGTGAATCTCCAAATCAAACTCCTGCAAAATAGCCATCCATTTCTCCCTTCATTCTCCCAACTCGCTCTGCATGAGTAGAGACTTCACAACAACATCAAGAACCACAACAATGATCTGACTTCAAAGGATATAATGCCTAAAATTCTTGACAGCTCTAACCAATGCAAAAGCTTGTTTCTCGAGAGGTGGGTACCTGACTTCAGCGTTCTTAAATGGAGAGCTCATGAAGGAAATTGACCTTTCGTCTCCCTCCTCTCCTCGTTGTGTCAGGACAGCTGCACATGAGTGTTCAGAAGCAAAAGAATAAATATAAAATGGCTTCAAGTAGTCAGGACTGGTGAGGACTGGCACCTCTGAAATGGATTGCTTAACCTAAGAAAAAGTAGCCTTTTCCTCATTACTCCATTATATTCTAGCATCTTTTTTCATCATTTTGTTCCAAGGTTTAACAATTTCTGTAAAACCTGTGATAAACTTCCTCACAAAGTTAATCTTTCCAAAGAAAGATATCATCTCCTTCTTACTTCCTGGCATGGTTAAGTTCATAATAGACTCAACTCGGTCTGGATCTATTGATATCCCTCTTTCTAAGATTATGTGTCCCAAAAGTTTCCCTTCAAAAACCCTGAACACACTTTTTAGGATTCAAAGAAACACCATATTGGATACATCTTTCAAGAACTTTAGCCAAGTCTACAGCATGGTTTAGTCTATCTATAGAGAATACTGTCAGGTCATCCATATAAATGATGATGCACTTACCAATCAAATCTTTGAACGCTACGTCCATTGCACGCTAAAAGGTTGCTCCAACGTTTATCAAACCAAATGGCATCCTCCTGCAAGCAAATGTTTCCCACTTAGTAGTGAAGGTTGTCTTCATTTTGTCTTCATAATTAACAATCACTTGATTGTACCTAGAATAACCATCCAAGAAAGACATCATTTGAGACCCATTGACAGTTTGCAAGACTTCGTCCAGAGAAGGGAGTGGGTAGTTGTCTTTTTCTGAAGCTCTATTCAGATTCCTAAAATTTACACACAGCCTGATCTCCCCATTCTTTTTATGAACTAGAACCAAGTTAGCCACCCATGTTGAATTGCGTACAAGGAAGATTATTCTTGCAGAAAGAAATTTCTAAACTTCCTTAAAGATCAGTGGTTCAATCAGGGCATTGACAGGAAGTTGTTTTTGCCGAAATGGTCTAGCTTCAGGCTTCAAAGGAATAGTATGAGTTAGCATAAAAGTATCAAATGTTTTTAGATCTTCATACCCCCAAGCTATGGCAGCAATATATTTCCTCAGTGTCCTCAATATATCCTCTCTAATTGCTTTAGGGCATGCTTTCCCTATGTAAACATTCCTTTCAGGGCCAGAGTCAGCTAAGTTAATAGTTTCATATTCTCCTCCCTTATCTTCGGTTGATACCTTTTTCCGAGCCCTTGGATCTGAATCAAAAATTCTTTCTAAGGCCACCATTCCCTTGGGAATGCTATTAATTTTTAAATTGAGGACACCTTCTGGATCGTAGTCTTCAGGGTTCCAGTCTCCTTGATCCCTATCGGACTCATTGATGATATGTCCTTCGAAAACATCTGAGCTTGCTAGAAAAGCAAGGATATGTTGATCATCATCGAAGACTTGAAAGTTCCTGACATTATCAGGGATAGTCGAGGTGGATATCAATTCTACTGAGAATCTCTTGAGCTTGGAGCCTTGTATGGGCTCCAGGGTACTTACGGAAATAGCTAATGAATCAGCTATTTGATTCTCCTCTCTAGGGATTAAACTAATCTCAAAAGCATCAAAGTCTTCAATCAAGTTCCACACCCGATTTCTATATGCTGCCAGCCTTTTATTGTGACATGTGTATTGGTTGCGTACTTGATTGATAATCACTTATGAATCTCCTTTAACCATCAAGGCAGTAACTTTCTTCTGATGTGCGAACATCAGTCCCCAAGCTAATGCTTCATATTCTGCTATATTGTTAGTGCATCCAAACTGTAACCTGTAAGAAGAAAAAAATGTTTTCCCTTTTGGGTTGGTTAACTCAATTCTAGCACCACACCCTGTTTTAGATTTCGATCCATCAAACGTGAGGGTCCATAGCTGATTATGAGCTAGGGTTGATCTCTTTGAGCTTGTTGTGGGTGCTTGGATAAGATGAACCATAGGTGGGGCCACTTGATCTTTTACTTTAGATATTGGGAATGGGTGTTCAATAGGTTCATCATGTGCAATATCGAATTCTCGCTCAGATATATCATGTAATCCTAGGATATCTTTCTGACAGTTATTTATATCTTTGATTAACCCCTTGGGTCTTGGTATACTTGTGAGTGCAGGGGTATCAAACAAACCCTAGGGTTGTTCAACATAACTATGTTGGTCTGGTATTATGACCGGGGTAAGTTCAATTTGAGGAGGGACTTCCTCTGAAGGTATATTATCCTTGGTTAACATTATTGCATTTTTGGCTTCAAATGAGAAGTGATTCGAAATGGTCTCAAGGTGACTTGGGCTAGTTTCTTTAGTTTGGAAAAAATGATTTAGAACACTGATGCAGGGTTGGCAGGCCAATTTCGAATGATTTTGGTAGTGCACCCTACACCAATTTGGGAGTAGAAGACTCCACAAATCGATATCTTCCCATAGACCAACTGATCCTGTTGTTGCTTCCTGATCAATACCTATTGGTTTACACTAATCATGGGATCAAGGAATTCTTGCATTAACAAATCATTAGAATCAAGAACTAAAAAAGTCAGAATTTCCTCTCTTTAATAAACCCCTATCTCGGTTTCAAAATAACCTACCTTGTTGGGACAGTCATACTCAATGATGATATGTTTGAGGTGAGGTTCACTCTCAATCCTAATCTGCGTAGGAATTTCCCCCCATGGTAGCCACATATGTGAAAAGTCAAGGGAGAGATATCCCCCTATACTCTTCATTAGATCTCTGCTCAAAAGCATACCATAAGTCTCAGGAATGTCTTCTACCTAAATATTTGTATTGGTTTGAATCCTAGGGTCAAACCCTACTTGTACATGTATATTTCTCAATTCTCCAACTACATTAACCTTTGTTTAATCAAGTTGGATGACCTTCTTGTTTGTTTGGACAAGATTCAATCCCAATTTCTTGCATACAAAAAATGGCATAACATTGCCAGAAGCCCCTGAATCTAGCAAATAATTGTGCATATTCTTCCCATAGATTCTCAAACTTAAAAGAAATGGTGGGGTCCCTACCTTGTTTCTGAACAAAGCTGTGTTCATGTCCGTAGTGGGTGCCACCTTGGTTTTCCCTTTTGATTTATCAACTTCTTCCAAAGCTTTCAAAACTATATCTCGTTGGGAAGGGTGCCATTTTAGGATGTTAAAGTATGATAAAGAGGTTTTTTGTTTCTGCATCTCATAAACCATATCAAATTTTGTGTTATAATTTTCATTATATTTGAAAACACCAGATGAATTACCTTTGCTAGGGAAGTCAGGCGGACCCTTCGGTGGAGGAGGGTTGTTATCAGCACTCTAATTTGGAGGCACCATGTGGTTAGGTGGTGTTGATGAAGTGAATGGACCCTTATTCCGGTTTCTTAGGAAGTGTCCTTCCTTTGTCTGAGAGGCTTGGGCATCATACACATCTTCCTCTGATTCATTTGCATTCTGCATTAGGAATGAAGGTTCTTCTTCAAAGAGGTCATAAGCCACTGTTGTATCTGTAGGAGTAAATGGTGACTCCTCAACACCCCCAAGATCAGTTGCGACCAAAACTACTTCCACAAGAGAGAGAATGGCAAGAAAGCTTGCTTCACAATGCAAGATTGGTTAATGGTTGAATTGATATTGCTTGCTATAAGCTTGAATACCAATGTACATGAGATGCCTTGCTTATATGGGCAAGGTTGAGAGATAGGAATGAACATGATGCTGACAATTGTCATGATCTTATGACATGAGACAACCAACAACCTAATCACCTAGGAAATGATGCATCCTAGCTAGATAAGATAAGTTCTAGAAATGCCAACTAAGACTTCTAGAAAGAATCTTTTACCTAAGTAAACGTAACCATGCGAATATGTCCCCTAATTACCTAGTGAATGAATAAGCTAGGTACAAGACAATTATTCACACCAACACCCCCCCTTAATTGCAACTTAGGGAGAAGATTATTATGCAAACTATGCAAAGACTATGACTATGGGTCTCGGCTACTAGGCCATGTTAGGTAATCATTTACAATGAAAATGATGCAATCTCTCACAAGTGGAGAAAAGGAGAAAACCCTATGGGACAAAACTCCTCTCCAAAAGAGAGAAAACAAAAAAAAAACAAACATGATGTATGGAGGACTCAATGATACCCCCCAAGGACAACATGCATCATGTATATACAATCAAATACCCACCCATAAGAGGGAAGTAGAGAGATAAGATATCCCCCCCATGATGAAGAAGCTCTAATGCTGATGAAGAATGCCTGAAAACAAAAAGATGACCCAATGTCTGCAAGCAACACATCTTCCCTTAGGAAGAAACAAATCCATAAGCTGATGATGAAGCACTCCATGTCCAACTGAAAGGAGAAAGCATGAATGCTTAACATGTATGCCTCTGAAAATTGATGAAGATCCTCCAAACTTGAATGAGCCACAACAGAATCATGGTCAAACTGAACCAAGAAACATGAAAAATCAAGTGATGGAGGAGACTCGTGAATGTCAATCTCCAAAGACAAAGTAGATGGGATAACAGTTGTATAGAAACTGTCATCAAAGAGGAGAGAAATCCCCTCAAGAGTGTCCTCCAAATCTGCAATAGAAGACTCCATGAACAAGATAGAAATCATGTCAAATATTCATCCCACAAAGCAAGATCTGAAAAATTATGATCATCCTGCTGAATAGAAGCATCAATGACTGAAGAAGCAGGAGGTGGAGTAGGAAGCTCAACACTGGTCTCAAGAATACCAAGGTGTAGTTGACCAAACTTCTCCTCACTATCATGGTTCACACTCAATGGAGTGTGTGATGCAGTCAAAGGAACATTATCATCTTATGAAGCAAAATGTGAAAAGGAATATACACGAGATGAGTGATCAGCCATCCCAATAGCAACAATATCCCTAGTCTCCAAGTCCCTTATGTACACCCTATCTGGAGTGAACTTAACTATTTTACCTTGACTCCCATGAGAAATTTGATAAATAGAAAGGAGATTAGTGGACAAGGAAGGAACACAAAGTACATCATTGAAAGTCCCTTCCCCCATATCAATAGAACCCTTCCCACTTACCTTCATATATGTATTGTTACCCATCAATATATGAGGTGAATTACAAGGCTCAAAAGAAGAGAACATATCCATAGAAGATGCCATATGATGAGATGCCCCTGAATCAAGAAGCCATCTATGAGATGCAAGACTTGTAGAGGCCAAGAGTGCTTGTCCTTTCATCTTGTGTAGCCCAGAAGTAGAACCTGTGTCCTGTGACTGAGATGATGATGATGGAGCTGTCGATTGAGATGTTGAAGAAGTACCAGACATTGATGAGGGCAGCTTAATGTTTGAGCCACCTCCTTTATTTGAATTCCCTTGGAACGTTTGGGCATCTTCCTGTGCCATCTTCACAACCTTCTCCATTTCAAGACAGTTCACCTCGGAATGAGTTGCAGTATCATGCAGCCTACACCAGTTAGTTATAAAATTGAGGTCATCCAAATTTGTAGTATGTGGCCTGTCCTCATAAGCTTGATAATTGTGAGAAACCCCACACCATTATTTGGCCTTGTGTTCCATTGTGTTAGAATTGGCTATGGATGCCACCCAAGATCTATGGACCAAATGGAAAGCACAAGAAAGAGAGAAAGATTATGACAAGAATAAACTGTATTCAATGTCATTAATATGATATGACTGATTATGATTGATTACAAATGAGAGAGACCCCTTGGTTATATAGCCAAGGTGAGAACATAGAAGGGCATAAGATTATGACAAGTGTCAGAATCTTATGACATGAGACAACTAGTAAAACTTATCACTCCACCAAAGATGGAGAGATAATCACATGATGTGTCCACAAAAGGTGGAAATGATGAGGTGATGAGATGTCAAGTCCACCAAAAGTGGAGATTCTCCAACAACCTCCTATGTGGTCCCTAAGTAAACTTAACTAAGGTGTAATTATGACCTAGGACAAGGTACAAGATATTTAATTACACCAACACCCCCCCTTAAGTGCAACTTAGGGAGTAGTGCACAAATGCAAACAATGCAAGATGGGTCCGGCTACTAGGCCATGTTAGGTACCCATGTACAAACAATGCAATCAAAGCAATCTCTCACAAGCGAGGAAAGGAGAAAACCTCATGGGACAAAACTCCCCCTCAAAGAGATGAAATAAAATAGAAATTCTCGGTGAAGAATGAGAAGGTAAAAACCCCATGTGAGGAAAAAGACCCCCCCACAAGAGAGAAGTAGAAGAGAAGCAAGGCAGCCCCCCCTCAATGTTGAGTCTCCTGCAAGAATGGTAGAAGCTCGACATTGAATGCTGAAGATGATCCAATCTCGCCGAACAACGTTCCTCCCCTTAGGAAGAAACAAAACCAAGGATGTATGCAGGATGTCAAGATGTATGATGTGCGATGATGTTGTCTCTGAAGCATGCCCAAGTGTCTCCATGTCGATGCAGAAAGCTGAACCACTCCAATCAGGTGTTCTAGGCCACACTGTTGAAGAGGAAAACCCAACATCTAGTAGAGATGAATGTAGAGCACTATCCAAAGACAAGGATATCCCCTCTGAAGACAAAGAAGCCTCCTCCAAATGCTGTCCAAAAGTATCCACACTCACGCCAATCTGTGAAGAATGATCATGTAGAGAATGAACAAGAGGGTCAAGGTGTTCCCTCACAACAACTGAAGAAGGTTCATCTTCATCAAAGAGAAGATGAATGCTATCAAGAGTGTCCTCCAAATCAGAAAGATGTGACTCCACAAACAAGCCTGAAATACCTATTAGGAAGTCATCCAAAGTAGCCATATCTGGAAGACAATTCGGATTCTGCTACACTGAATCACTAGGAGCCAAAACTGTAGCAACACAAGTATCATCAGGTACAACAGTCGATGGAGGAGATAAAGTGCAAGGCTCAAGTACTGGATCTGATGTGAGTATGCCCAAGTTCAAAAAGCCAAATGTCTCCTCAGAATCATGGTTCATGTGATCAACAGTCGAAGGAACATCGTCATCATCAGAAGCAAACTGTGCAAAGGAATACAACCGAGATGAGTGATCAACCACCCCAGTAGCAATGATCTCTCGAGTCTCCAAGTCACGAATGATAACAGAATCAGGAGTGAACTCCACAGTTCTCCCATCTCCACCATGTGTAATCTGATATATGGAAAGTAGATTGTTCGTCAAATGAGGAACACACAAGACATCCTGAAAAGTGTTCTCCCCAATGCTAATGGATCCCTTCCCTATTACACTCATGTATGTATTGTTTCCCATCAAGATAGGAGACATTGAACAAGGCTGAAATGTAGAGAAGATAGTTTGTGAAGATGCCATGTGATGTGACGCTCCTGAATCTAGAAGCCATCTCCCTGATCCTAGACTTGAATGAGCACAAAGAGCTTGTCCTTTATATCCTGATATATATGTTTGACCTTTGTCCTTTTTAGACTGTTTGAAGTAGAAGGAGAAGAAGATTCAGACATTCTAGAAGGCAAATCAATGCGATTCTTTTTGAGAAGATTTTTCAACACATCTATATCCTTCTTATAACAATAATGTTCTTCATGTCCATCCTTCTTGCAATATGCACAAAAAGGTCTCTCCTTCTTTGATTTTTCTCCTTTTGATGATGAGGATTCTGATTCTTTATGTGGCTTGTTCTTTTTCTTCTTTTGCTTCTTATCAAGATTGTCTGATTCTTTCTATACCTTAGACTCATTTGCCACCAATGCTTGTGGTTTGGAAGACTTGATTAGACCCATGTTCATTAATTTAGCTTCCTCTTGGATTAGGAGATTTACAAAGTCATCAAACTTAGGATCAACATATGATGCTCCCATAGAAAGTCGATGGGTATGAAAGCCAGAAACAAACACTGAATACTCAGGACCAAGCTTGGATAATACATTCAGAATCAACTGTAAATCCTCTTTTTCAATAGTGCATTCTTTCAATTGTGTTCTTAGTTGCTTGATTTTGGAGATGTAGTCTTGGATGTGGTCAAAACTTTTAGGATCAAGATTCATCAAATCATTATCAATCTGATAACCTCTAATCTTATCTGTTTTACCATACAATTTCTCAAAAGTCTCCCATACCTCTTTAGGTGTATTACATGATTCAATATGAAACTGCAAATCAAATGAGACTAATGAACATATGCATCCAAGTGTTTTCTCACGATCAATCTCCCACATTGCCAATTCTTTAGCATCTGTAGGTTTTTGAATTGTGTCCTTTAGATGACCTATTAGACCTTTCATCATGAGATAGTTTGTTACTGATTTTCTCCATGTAGCATAATTATGTGGATTTAGGGGTTCAATTTGAGATCTCCCCATTGCAAGAACACAAATCAAGCAAAAGAATGCAAACAATCACTGCAAGATTACCCCCCCAAATCACTCAATCAAGAAACCCCCCAAGCAATATCAGATTTGGCACTTTATATTTAGTGCGTTTACAGTTGGTAGATGCCAAAAAATAGCAAGCTAGACTTGATCTTAGTGCTTACAAATGCCAAAATAGGCCATAGTATCAAGTACAATTTTTGGTACAAAATGAGATCAATCTGATCCTACCAATGAGAAGTAAATGAAAAATCATGCACTTTTAAAAAAAAATGGACTAAAAAATGTTACCGTAGGAGCAAGATATGAGCCCCCGAAGTTCCCAAAATGAGGACGAAGCAGCAACACCTGTGAGAATCTGAAAATTCTGGAAAATCCAGGCACTAAAACCAAAAACTGATTGCACCGGTGCGTAGAGCACGAAATTCTAGCCCAAATCAAAAAAAATTGCTCGAAAAAAGGAGTCAGAATGAGCAAGATATTAGCGTTTGAAGTTCGACTGAAAAATCAAAAGGCCCAACGGTGAAGGGGGCAAAATTTTCGAACTGTCCGCTGACGTCAGCAGTTGACTCGATTAAATTTGACGGCCGTCGGCTGGAAAAAGAATATTCTCTTCTTCGTGACGGAATATTCTTTGACTGGATGCCGACACCGGAATATGCTTTGTTGACGGAATATTCCGAAAGAATCTCTTGCCGGAATGTTTTCGCGCCGAATTTTCTATTTTCTGCTGGATTTGAAACTGCCGACGGAATTTTTGACTGCCGGAATGAATTTTGCGCCGGATTTTTCAATTGAAAGCAACCGCCGGTGAATAATGAGTGGGCCGCGGGGGCCACGGCCGGACGGCCACGTGGCCACTGGCGGGTGGACAATACCCTGCCACGGTACACCTGCGGTACCAGTCGTGGTGCAATAATGACGACCTGGAGGGCCGTACGGGCAATTTTTTTTTGCTTCACGGGACAACTACTCCGAATCGGACGATTTGACAGTCGATCTTAGGGTTTTTGGCTCTTCTGGACGCGATGGCAGGGTCGGATTTGACCCAAAGTGCTCCAAAATTGCAGCTACCTTCTGGATCTGGCAACCACTCTTTAGCTTCAAACCCTCATAGATTTGGCCTCGTATCTCCGATTTGGACGAAACAAAAGGCAAAATCGACTATCTCGAACCTTCCGGACACAATGGTGAGCTCAGATTTGCACCAGCAAGCTCGGATTTGAACCTGCAACAAAGAGCCACGAACGGAACCTCCTCAGATCTGGGATCTCTCTTCAGAATAAGACTCTCCAATGGCACCCAACCCGCTCTGATACCATGTTAGAATTGGCTATGGATGCCACCTAAGATCTATGGACCAAATGGAAAGCACAAGAAAGAGAGAAAGATTATGACAAGAATAAACTGTATTCAATGTCATTAATATGATATGCTGATTATGATTATGATTGATTACAAATGAGAGAGACCCCTTGGTTATATAGCCAAGGTGAGAACATAGAAGGGCATAAGATTATGACAAGTGTCAGAATCTTATGACATGAGACAACTAGTAAAACTTATCACTCCACCAAAGATGGAGAGATAATCACATGATGTGTCCACAAAACGTGGAAATGATGAGGTGATGAGATGTCAAGTCCACCAAAAGTGGAAATTCTCCAACAACCTCCTATGTGGTCCCTAAGTAAACTTAACTAAGGTGTAATTATGACCTAGGACAAGGTACAAGATATTTAATTACACCAACACATTGTCTGTTGTTATTAGGCCTCTGGTTATATCCTCTATTCTGATTTTGATAGCCTTGATTAGGGAAGTTTTGGCCTTGATGATTTCTCTGGCTGTGATTGTTGTTGTTCTGATAATTACCCTGATTATTATTACTCTGATTAGGATAATTACCTTGATTAGCAAAATTACCTTGGTTCTGAGAGGGGTTCAGTTTAAGCTGAGCCATGTCATTTGTGACTTGAGACAAAGTTTTCTTTAGGGTTTCCACCTCATTTGTGAGTTCAACTATCTTTTCACTCTCAACATTCTTAGCAATAGGTGGTTGACCAAAAGAATTTGGTATTTCAGCTTAATAATGATGAGCATGTGGACTGTGATGAGCCTGTGATTGTTGAGAGAAGTCAGGAGCTCCATTGGCAAAGAATGGAATGTGATATTGAGTGTGCAACTCAGACATGGGTCCATAATGGGAAGGAGACATCCCTAGGACCATATTGAATAAAGGGGTTGGATTAGGCATCTGATACCCCATAGAAGGAAAACCTCCTCCCAAGTTCCCTTGTTGAGAGCTAGTTTGTTGCAACAGCTTGATGGCTAGATGATAAACTTTAGACAGAGAATCAATATCTGTCAGCTAATAAGTCCTTTGTAGGAACAAGCCAAGCAAAGGGTCTATAACTCTAAAGTATGCCTGAATGGCACTATTCTCAGCAACTAGATAGGGGTCCTGCAATCACCTATACATTCATTGAAATCTTGTATTAAACAAGGGTAGTGATTCACATGGCTCCTTCCTAATGGTAGCAAATTGATGGAACAAAATGGTTGGATCCACATAAACTCTAAACTAATTGATGAAAGCATTCTCCAGATCTATCCAGCTCAGAATAAAACCTTGTGGAAGATTTAGGTACCAGTTGTATGCCATATCCCCTAAGGAATAAGGGAACAACCTACAAACCACATCATGGTGAGCTATCTGGGCTCTGGTACAAGCATCCTTAAAAGCTTGTATGTGCTCCTCAGCACTCCTTGATTTGCCATGAATGTATTTGGGTCAGAATCTCTCAGGATTCTTAGGCATATCATGAAATCCTCCAAGAATAGTCCCCAATGGAGAGGGGTTATTCACAAAAAATGCCATTGGTGGCGGTGGTGGAGGTTGAGCCAGTTGTTGGATGGGTTGAACCAACTGTAATGGCAATTGAGGTGGATTTGGTGGTGGATTCACGGGTATCAACTGGGGTATTAGTGAAAAGCCTGGTGGAGTGAGTGGAGCTAACAAGGGTGGTAGAATGGTTGCTCTATGAATCTTGTGTCTCATTGGGGTCTGAAGTTCTATCAAAGGTGGTTGGTTTTTAGTTGATCGAAGAACTCTATGGGACCTCTCTGGTGAGAAAGACCCAATGTTATCCAATTTTCTCTTCTAGCCCTCCTTCTAGCGCCAGTTCCTGTTGAGGTGACAAATTTATCCACAACATGTAGGTAAGATAAAAGTAAAAGTATCTCACCTCTCCTAAAAGAGACAATTAGTAATCAAACTAATCACCTCCCAAGGTCTTTGATGTTGGTTCACAAAGTTGTTTCACAAAGTGGTCAATATGGCTGTAATGTTCAAGGGGCCTATTGGTTTTGAGCTTCTGGACTGTTGTAAGATCAAACATCTAACTAAATCTACTTTAACCAGAGGTTTTAAGGAAATAGAAAAAAATATAGATCAAGGTTTTCAAACCGAAAAGAATGTTGATTCATTCAACTAATCAGACCTGTTACCTTCCAAGGAATTCCTAAACTAGAACTACAAAATAAATTAACCTATAATTGATACAAAGTTTCATTCATTCACAGTGCAAACTTTAATAGTAGATTGAAAATCATCATTCAAACAAAACATAAGATAAAATTTCATTCCTTGAAAGCTCTTCAAATCAAATGATTAACCCAAAATGAATAACATTCTAGAGAATAATATAAAGAAGGTTTAAATCTGGTTGCTCCTACTATAAATGAAATAGATAAGCAACATTTACAAATCTTGCAAGATCACCAGTGTACAGAAACCCATGTCTTCAAATTATCTCCATCTATGCTAAGAAAATTAGAAAGATACATCACTTCCTCCTCCTACTGAACTGCAAAAATGTCTAACTTACTTCAAAACCCTAACTTGCTTTTTCTAACCTTTTTCTTCTACCTTCTGAATCTTTCAGCTTTCTGACTAATCCGCTAGCTTTCTTTCTAACCTTTCTAACTCTTTTAACAACAACCAAAAAAGATCTTTTTTTTAAAAGAGGCAAAAATTCCATACATATAAAACACGTCAAATGCGTCAGCCTAGTTTAGGGTTTACAATAAGTCAGCCATAGAAGAAGTTGGCCCTAAAAGAGTTTGAAACAAAGTCAAACATGCATTAAATGCAAGGGCACCAACTAGATTGGCCTAGGATCTCCCTCATAACTCAGATCAAAACGCGTGAAGAAGAGGCAAAGTGAAACGATGAGGAAGCACGAATTTCAATGCAGCTTTCCATTAACTGTTTCCCTCACGTCGCCCATACCTTGCTCCATTCTGGCCTTCATCATCAAGACATCCTCTGCAAGATATTTGCAAGTGGCATAGGTGAAACCCTAGTTCGCCATTCAATAGCATTAATATCATTCTTCAGATCTGTCCCATCGTATTGTCCCAGTCTCTCTTGTTGAATCAATATTCATTGATGATTGCACAACAGGTCGCTGCATCATCTAGTTGGTGCCCAACTACTATATCCCATGATGGCCTTAGTCTTTTGTAGTAGGGTGTTCACATTCGGATCTGAAACCTCGAACCAAACTGATGTCATCTTGCCCCTAGGAATCCTACTCTTCATGTACAACTTCATTCCTTCTTTCTGCTTCAGAGATGGATGATCCCTTTGTGTCTCTCTTAGCCTTTCCAACCACAGCCTTGCTAAACTCAACTTGCATCCATCAAATTCCAACATGAGAATCCGATTATTGAAAACATTTTCATCAAAGTGTTAGCTTAAAATCATGATAAAACTATTAAATCAACCCGTAAGCATAAAAACTAAGAAGTTCGGGATTTCAAGTTAACCAGGGAAAACCAGCTTGGAAGGAATTTTGGAAAATTCTGAACCATGCAAATTCTCTCGATGAAGCACCATTGTCATCAATAGATTATTAAAATGAACACAAGCAGCATACAATAGTGAAATTCATCAAGCTAAAGTAAGATATGTTTAAGCATTCATCATTAGATTCATCAATTTTATCCAATTTCTTAAATTCCACAAAGCATAGCAGAGAATTCGAAAAAATCCGGCCATACCAAAATTCCGCGGATGACTCAGAACTTTGAACTTTGGAAAACTGAAGGAAACTAGGAAAATTCGACTAGGTAGGAAAATCTTGAGGTCGACAAAAAACCCGAAAATTGACAAACCAACATGAATTCGCTCAAATTGACTGAAGGTCACAAATTTAAGGACCCTAAGCATGGAAATTATTTAACACAAGCCTCCTACAGATCTTCTTTGAATCCTAGGCTCAATCGAAAGCATATCAAGATGAGATGGCGACGCCCTAGGCATGAAATGCTAGATTTTAGCCATAAACGCACAGGGCAAGCCATGAAATGCCCAGACACACAGGAATTCAAACTCCAAGCAAGACCATAACATTTTATAGCACAACAAGATGAACATCTCAACTCAGGAGAATGCAAATGATAAAGAAAAATGGCATAAAGCTCCAAAAATCGACCAAACTCATAAACCTGACGGTGAGACAAAAATCCAAAAAAATCCGACCCAGGCGGAATTCTGCGAAGGCCAGAAATCTCTGAACTGCAGTGTAAAACGGGTCGAGCCAGACTTTGAGAGAAATCCAGGAAAATGGAGGGGAGGAAAAACTAGGAAAATCTAACCCAAGGCAGACAATCCTGAACTAGCTCAAAAACCCAAACAACATCGTTGAAACCGAAGTTTGAAAGAAAACTGGGAAAATCCAAATGGACCAGAAAATCCCGAACCAGGGTAAAAACCCAAACTACGCCCAAAACATAATATTTTCAATATCCAACTTGGGGAAAACACTTGGGAAAGAAAGATAAACATATTAAGCACATGCCAAGGCAAAGAAAAACCTCAAAATCGAAGGGGGAAAAACACAAAGAGCAAAAGCAAAAGAGGGTCCCATTTTAATCAAATTTAAAATGGGGTGGTTATGCAAGGAATAACAGGTTCACTCTGCCTTGATTCTTTACTGCCTTTAGCATTCTTGCCTTTACCATCACTTGTACCCTGCTCCATCTATTCATTTTTCTATGTGGGGTATTTCTTACCTCCTCTATCAACAAATACTGATGTCTCTCCTTCTTTTACATCTATACTCACAGCTTCCATCATTTTACTTTTGGCTTCTTGCACCATCCACTATCCAATGCTCTTTCCACCTGCATCTTTACCACCATCCACTACACCTTTGCATTTACTAGTCTCTATCAGACCTACCACTATCCTTTCCACTGTCCTATAATCAACACAAGCCTTTGTCTTCTTGTCCTCTGTCCTTTCAACCTTATAATCTTTTGTACTGACAACTTTTGACCGCTTCTTCTCTATACCAGCAACCTTACACTCCTCTATCACATCATCATCATAGTTTACTATCCTCTTATTCACTGTCACATCAATTCCACCATCCCTTAACTGTCTTTTTACCTCATTCCCTATTATAGGTCACATAACAGTCCCAATCATGATACAATCACTCTTTTCATGCCTTTCTAAAGGCTCTTCACATTTGCATTGGTTTGTCTCAGTCCGAGACACATTACCACTCACTTTCTTCTGCCACACAATAGCATTTTTCCTCAAAATTGATTTCAAATCACCTTCACTTCTTGTGTCTATTGTCCTATCTATGTCATGCTTTACACTAGCTACCAACTCTTTATCCTTACCCTCATCAATATTCATATATTCCTTTCTCCCTAGCATAATAATATCACCTTGCTCTTTTCTCTCCTCAACCAATGGGGTCAAAATGAACTCTCTCCCATCCTTTTCAATTATGTATGTATTTTGTCTTCCATTGTATAAGGCTGACCTGTCAAACTGCCAAGGCCTTTCTAGCAACATGTGGCAACAATTCATGGGTAATATATCACAAAGAACTTCATCTCTATATTGTCCAATCTAAAACTCAACTATGGCTTGTTCACTCACCATCAAAGACTGATTATCACTAACCCATGATACCTTATATGGTATTTCCCTAGGTACTCTTTGCAAATGAAATTTTTCCACCATCTCACTAGACACAATGTTATTAGTACACCGTGAATCAACAATCATTTTCCATACCTTATTTTTACATCTGCAAGATGTTCTAAATAATGCTCTTCCTTGAAGCATCTCTCTCTCCTTTATGGTCTTTAGAACTTGTTTCTTCACCATCATCATCTCTCCAACTTCAAGAGTAGAAACAAGTCTATTTGAACTTGAACTTTCAGCTTCATCTTCATTAACAAATTGTGCTCTACTATCAAGTTTCCTTTCTCCTCCACTTGTTGTTGTTGAACCAATCTTCTCAAGGAACTTCCAAGTAGGATGACCATACTCTTGACAATCATAAAATCTACCAGCAAAAATATTAGAATTCCTTCCACCTCCAAACCTACCCCTTGTACCTATATAACCTCCTCTAAAGTCTACAACTTGTTCATCTCTTTTGCTTGGTTCTTCTTGATTTTTAGTTGCTTGTCTTGGAGTAGAGAAATTTCCTCTTCCTCTCATTGTGTTTCCTCTTCCTCTAACTATTTTCTCTTGTCTTCTATCCACTTTATCTTCAGCCTTCAATGCCATTTGATAACATTCCTCCATTCTCCTAGGATTTTTCAAAGCCAACTCATCCTGTATATTCATTCTCAAGCCACCCAAGTACCTAGAAATCTTCTCATCTTCATTTTCATTATGGTTAGATCTCATACTTAATCTGTAAAATTCTTCAGTGTATGCATTTACATCCATTTCCTTTTGTCTTAAACTTTGCAATCTCTCAAACATTTGAATTGAATAATCTGAAGGGAGAAACTTACCTTTTAACTTAGCTACCATCTTGTCCCATGCCACAATTTTGGACTTTCCTTGCTTCCTTCTTTCTGATTGTAGATAATCCCACCATACAAGTGCATGACCTTTTAACTTTGTTTTTGCAATATTGACTCTCTGTTCCTCTGGAATGTCTTCACACTCAAAATAATTGTCCAAAGAAGATATCCAATCTAACAACTCTTCTTCATTCAAATTTCCTTCAAACTTTTGCATATCTATTTTCACCTTGTACTTGTCACTTTTAACTACCTTCAACAACTTCACCATTCTCTGATCTTCTGGATCAAGTTCTTCTTCAACATCTTCTTCATCTGAATCACTTCTTTCAATTACTTCTCTTCTCTTATTGGTTTCTAAGGATGCCAACCTTTCTCTCAATTCTCTAATCTCTCTTATGTACATACTCTTCAAGTCATTCACTTCCTTTGACACCTTCTTTCCTTTTGGAGGCATCTTCACAATCTTGCCTCATCACCTTCCAATCTCTCTTTCACAATCTTCAACTTTTCTCCACAAAGACCTAGTACCTTTGCTTTGATACCACTTGATGCAATCAGGGGAGGTCATGCAATACCTTCAACACAAAACCAAACAACAACAACACTTGTCAAATTAGAAAACCCTCAAATTCACTGAATCTCTTCAATTTCCAATCTATTCCTTGTAGCATTGGCCAACTACTCAATCGGATAAATATTAACAATCTCATCCTCTCAAACTAAGACCTAACCCATTTTGACACTCAATAACATACCAACAAATCACCAATGGTTATTTTGTAACAACTTTCTCAAATCATGGTTTTTATGCCTTTTAAGCCTCTAATTAGGCCTCTTTTCCAAAGAGACTACCCTCAATACTCTTCCAAAATCTATAAAATATTTTGGGAAGAAAATATTAGGTTCTCAAACCAAGGAATCCATCACTATTTTTTAGGAAAACAATCACCCATGTACCTATTCACAAAACCCTCCTTTTCATTCACAAAACCTAGGGCTAATTGAAAAATACACCTCTCAGCCTTACCAAATCACACCACCACCACAAATAGGTATAAAATGGCCTATAAAAACTTAATTCAACATTATACAATGCTTCCCTAACCAATTCCCCACTTTGACATCACAAAACCTCACTTTTCTTCATGAAAACTCAATATCTCACACTAGGGCTTCATGCCCAACACCATTCCCAGGCCTCCCCTGCACCCATAAACTCTTCATACACCTAAAACTAATAAATTATTCCCATTCCATTGATAAATAGTGCAGATAGAAAGGTGGAATGGGTTTACAACATATTTGAGACTACAAAACCCTCAACCCTATTTCAGACTTGGTTAGAGAAATTCAGTGACTAAATGCACCAAATTTAATGTGAAGCCTTCAAAAGGGATCCAAATGAAAGGTAGAACTATATACTATGCAATCCCAACATAATTTTGAATCAAGAAAATATTGTAGGGGTCATATAGTTACTACTATCTACAGAAAATTCAGAAAAATGGAGCAAAACATAATTTTATTCAAGTTCTAATCTTCACCAATGCTTTAACAACCTCTACAACGTGTCCCTCAACATATTTAAAAAAATTTCCCTCCAAAAAAAAAAAATTCAACTTCCAAAACTAACTTTCAAAAGACTTGACCATTGGACTTCTAGTTCTTGCCTTTTAACAACATTTTCAACTTTGCAATTTTTGCACAATTTTGCAATTCTCAACATTTTCCACATTTTGGAATCTAAACCACCTAAACATCTATAATAAAAAAAATATGACTCACTAATGAATAATTACATCATAAAATGGTCTCAAGACCTTATTTTATGCCTATCACCCTAAAATTCTAAAGCCTACACATTATCTTCTTGAATTGACAAACTTATTCAATGGTGATCCTGCACCAATCAGGTAGTAAGCCTTTTTTAATCAGTTTTGATATTCTCTATAGTGTGAGCTAATCCTCGTTGTGGTTTTTCCCTTATTGGGTATCTGTGATGCTTTTCAGTTTCTATCTTTGCATTGAATGTTTAATTATTTAGCAGAGTAAATATTTGTGATTGATCTAAGTTTCAGTGAATGTTTTAAGGATTAAAATTTTCTACAACCGATTCACCCCCCCTTCTCAATTGTCTTGTTCAACAATCCTTTATGTGCAAGATTTGAAAAATTATGATCTTTTTATCTTTTTGAAACAAAACAATGCAAATATTCACTTTTTTGACTATATGCAAAATATCTAAATGGATGCAATGAACACTTTCAAATCTAAAACAACCTATATAGATTTGTAAATTCAATTAAGATGTAGATCTGACCTATGATGGCTGAAATTAACCCTATTGTAACCTATGATGCAATATGATATGCATTTTTTTCAATTTTTGTGTTTTTTATGATGCAAAAATGGATCCCTACAAGAACAATACAAAGAAATGCAATGCTAATCTTGGATATAAGATTATATGCTTTAGATTTTAGAAGGTATATAATGTTAATGTATCATGTTCACCAAAACAATAAGGTAGAAAATTGAAACCCTAATATTTCTCTTTAGGATTTCAAGGCTTTTCCACATGTCATATCATTTGAATTTGATATTGGATAGGATATAAGATTGACTTGCAACTTTAAAGGTGAGTCAATCAACCATAGGATCTGAATTGAGGAGTTTTGGAGTGGATTTCATATGAAATGAAATGGTATGACTAAATAACAATGAAAATTAATAACTTTTATGTAAAAAAAACAAATTTCAAATGTCATAGACAAATTTGATGTTCAAAAATAGACTCAGCAAACTTGTGTGCACCTATCACATAAATTTGAAGCTAAATTTGAAGGAATAAGTCACTCATGACACCTATGTTTGAGTAACTAAATTTTCAATCTCTCTTCATAGTCCTTTGGTTTTTTATTAGAGGCTTCCTCCTTTTAGATCTCACTATCAGATCTTCATCAAATGCTAAGATAATTGAGTTTCTATATTTTGTCAAGTTATAGCTTTTGAATGCAATAATGGACAATTAGTCTCCAATCTTCCTCTAATCTTCTTCATATTTATAACCTGCACATTCAAAAACGGAGGAATGGTTGTTCCATATAGGGGCTTGCCTCGGTCAAACCTTGTGTTGGTTTTTCCACCTCCACAATGGAAAAATTGATGATAAAGAGCTTATGCTTTTGAGGGATAGAGGCTAAATGATAAATGAATGATGAATCAACAATTGGATGAAACTCACCACTCAAATATGATTTCCTTGAAGGACTAAAGTCATGTGTATCTCCTCAAGTCTTGATTAAAAATTGGCTTGGATTTTTTGAAGACCTAAAAGTGTTATTCCTCACAAAAAAAATGTATGCATAAATATGAAAAAATTCACATAAGACTTGACATGATGCTTTGACAATGAAATGTTGAAATATATCTAATCTTGAATGCTCTTGACTTGATAATAATTGCTTGAGATTTCTCTTGATTTCCAATTCTTGCTAGATATCTCTTGTTAGTTTTCCAATGATGTAATAACTAGGCATTTAAATGCAATTAATATAATTTCTTGAAAAATTAAATCTCAATAGCCAATATTTGAAATTTGAATTTCAAATAATAAAATTCCATCTTTGACCAAAATAGGGAGACAAATTCACCCAGGGTGCCATTGTCCCAACCCTATTATGCAAGGTGTAAAGTGTTGGGAGAAAAATATTAAATGTTTAGCTCAAATTTTTACATGTGATTTCTTGATAAATGTCCAAATGGGCCACATGATGCATAATTTAGGAGATTAGGTGTACAATTAGGTCCATGCACATAGGAGGGAGTAAAATCTAGTGTGAAATTTTCAACGGTGATAATTTATGATTCTGCACATTATAATATCACATATCTTCCATATTCTAATCATCACAATCCTTCACATCTTCCTTCTTCTAACATCCCCATCTCATCTCATACAATCAATCCCACATCCCACTTGCATATCAAAATCCCATTTCATACTAAAAAAAATCATCTCACATCCCACAACCTCATCCTTTCATCCCTTCTTCTCACATCTCCACATCCAACCCATTAAATACCTCACACACTTTTTAAACCTCAAATCCAAATTCATCTAATCCTATCTCATCCACTTATCAACACCTCCAATCTTCCAATCCCATCTCATATTATCATCAATACCAGCATATATCATCCTCACAACCTCCTATTTCCAACTATCAATCACCACCCCTCAATTTCAGAAGTTCTTTGGCCTAATACGTGCAAAAAGTTAAGGATACCCTTAAGGGGATTCAACTATGAAATCACAATAAATATTATACCTTCCAAGAACTATGTACTTATCCTTTCAACAAGTCCATCACCATGATCCCTTTCCCCAAAATTTTGAAATGCATAAATTTGAGAAATATAAGGGAAAGGGAGATCCTAGGGTACTTAAATAATTATGCATTGCATGCCAAGAGGTCTCATATCTTGATGCGCACCTCTAGAGTCTATTGCTAGAATCTTGGGTGGGCAAGCCCTTGATTGGTTTACTCACCTCCCTCATGGGACAATCACAACGCCACAAAATTTGTTACTCATTTCTCCTACGACATAGAATATCATATCACCACATGATAGAACTTTTTAACACTAAAAAAATGAGGTGAAATATTTTTCTCATTTTTGTAAAGATGGAGACATCTTTCTAGTCGCTTTGCATGGCCCATACCAAAAAAAATAACTTGTCACTATCTTTGTTGAGAACTTAAATACTGAATTGGGCTTTCATCTTCAAATTCAATATGCTCACTCCTTTGATTAATGATATCATAGAAAAATTATTTTCTATGAAAAACAACTTATATCTAAAGGACTAATAAAACTTTATAAGAAGGCAAAGACAAAAATCATTAATCTAGTGACAAATCTTGTTTTTGGTATAAAAACAAAAACATAGTCAATGATGGTGTGAACAATATCAAACATGTTTAAAATCTCTAATACCTCCACCATCATCATCTCAAAACAATCTAGCTCACCAACATAATGTGGTCATTCCTAAGGTTCAACCAAAATTATATACTCGACAAGAATATACTCCCTTGGGAAAACCTATTAAATCCATGCTCCAAAAGTAATTCCAAGCCAACATGATCCAACTACCACCTATCAAACCACTTGGTATAAAGAGCATGAATTTTTTCACTACCATAGTTTTCATGGACATAAAACATCCTCTTTCATGAGACTTAATAACTTGATCCAAGATCTTATTAATCAAGGAGAAATCTCTATCAAAGGCTAAAAGCCCTCTAATGAATGCTTGGGTATATACAAGTAGCCTTTACCACAATATAATTATGGTAAAGCTTCTACATCATTCAACACAACACCTTATAACTACAACAATAATATCTCATTTGATCCCATCATTAGCCTCATTAAATAAATTCCTTACCAATTAGCCACTATAACCATCAAATAACTTTATTGTGCACCTCTACTTGATGTGGTTGAATTGCCATCCAAGGAGCTCCATCCTCCTCCCAACCTACACATTAGTATAGAATCCTTCACCACTTGAAAAAAACTAGCACAAATATCTATCCTTGAGCTACTTAAAACATCCCCCATCCACAAGGACCTCCTTGAGAAAGCCCTCCATGAATCTTGTGTCCCTAATAAAATTAGTCTAGCTCAATTTCAAGTCATGATAATACACTTATCATCCCCACAATCCCTCACCTTTTCTGCTAAATATTTACCTTCCATTGACCCATCTCATAACATTCCACTATTCCTTCAAGCCTACATCCATAAAACCAAAACACATCCTAATAGATAGTGGATCAAAGCTTAATACTTGCAACTTGAGTTTAATAAAATAATTGGGGCATTATGGTGATGTTTTCAATCCCAAAAAAAATATTACCATTAAATCATATGATGAATCCAAGTGTGAATCTAAAGGCTCTATAAAGTTACCCATCTAGTTCAAACCAACTATAGTTGAAACTACTTGTCAGATTCTAGACCTTGATCTCCCATACTGATGCAAGGGCATTAGGAGCCCCATAACAAGAATGGTTGTTATGTCTTAGTTTTATGTTGATAAGGTGTTTTTGATTCAAATAAGGTCATACATGACCATTTGGGATCATTTGGATCCATTTTGGTCTGTTTAGGGTCTTTTGGCTAAAAGTTGTAAAAGTTGCTAAAATGTTGTCAAGCAACATTGTCAAAAGTGTCATTTAGGTGTTTTATTGAAAAACCTAATCAAGAATGGATTAAAAAAGTTGTAATGGATTTTAAATGTATATAAACACCCTCCAAACTCGAGTTCAATGGGGGAGAGGTGAAATTTGGGAGTTTGATGAATGAAAACCTCAATTTTGTGTGCATTTTTTGAGTCTTACATTGTTTTCAGGCTGAAGTTGTGCATTATATGGCCTAGTATGATCTCATATCAAGGAATATAATATATGGATGGAAATATATTTGTTTCTAGTTTACAATTCCTTTTTTTTCATTAAATTTCATTGAGTTTTGTGTGAGATATGGCCATTTTGGTGAAGGTTGTCTTGTTCTAACACTGTTTTCTAAAATTTGTAGTCTAAAAACATGCTAGTACGGCCATATTCAATTCAATATTGAGATGAAAGAAATTGTAATGGATGAATATATGTTTCTATATCTCAATTTTTTTTGTTTGGATCATTTTTATGGAGATTTGAATGAGTTGTGACCATTTTTGTGAGGATAGGCCCGAACCCTAACTAGGGTTTCCAATTTTGGAAAAAATTCCATAACTTTGTTTTCCACAATTGGATCTTGATGAAAATTGGAGGAAAAGTCTATAATTATGTTATCTTAAATCTCACTAAATAAATTTTCTTCATTATTTGTTTTTTGAAAGTTATTAATAACTGTTCCTTTCATTTCACAGTACGACAGGCAAATAGAGGGCATCAATGGTATGTTCATTAACAACAACTCAAGGGTTTAGTTCATGCAAGGTTTGAATGGTGTTGGAGGATTTTATATGGTCTTGGAGACTTGTTACACACTAATTCCACATTGGGTTGTGAGTGCGGTGTCTTAACCCCAAGGGGGACAATTTGTAAGTTGTCAAATGTGGTCAAGTGTGGAATGTTACAATCAAACTATGTTGTATCCTTGCAAATTATACATGGTTTTTTCTTTGTATTAATAGGACTTATGAAATTTTGGAAAATAAATTTGGTTTCCATATGTCATTTTTTTCCAAGAAGGTGTTATGGTCCTAGGGGTAGTGACTAGCAAATAATAAGGTCTATGGTTGTCCTATCAATGTTTTGAAGAATCGGTCATTGAATGCGTTTTGTTGTCCTTCCTTTGCATCAAATAAAACATCATTTCTATTCACCCATGAATCCACTCCATGTAAGTCATCCCATCCACAAAATTCTTATTAAGATCAAGGCTTCACAAAACATGCATGTTTTGAGAAATGATGTGAAGAATGAATGAGGTACATGTTGCCTTTTATAAGCTCTAAAATCCAACCTATGTAGATTTTCCATAATGTTACTCACTCTCTCATGAAGTCTTCACTATTATGGAATATGTTCATTCATCCCTTCATATGAAATATCTCCACATTCCATTTTCTTCATATTTCATAGTATTATGGAGATTGATCACTTATCCTTATACCTGCTATAATCCCATAGTACTATTCCATGGTGGAAATATATAGTGTTACCTTGAGTTTCTGAGATGGGGATGAGAAGGGATGGAAAGACGAGTTCCCAAGTCCCTGATTTTTTAAGCCAAATTTGGGGACAACTATATTAAATATAGGAAAATTTAAAATATATAGGGAAATTTTAAATATTCATATGAAAACGTGGATAAAGCATGCATATATACATTATAGAAACTTAACATATAACATTTGTGTTAAGAATTCATTTTCAATACTCAATATGCATTCAAAATTCAAAATTCATTGTCAATATGCATGTGATATTAAACAATAACATACAAGGTATAAATGTATAACAAAATGGCCAAACACTACATTGCTGCCATATAGTTTTTTTTTTCAATTATGAAATGAAAATAAAAATAAAAATATATAGTACACTACTATTGTCCCCTAACCATCCCTTGTTCTCAAGGACGGAAGGATTTAGACTAGCGTCCCCGGATAACATTGGAAATATATTATCCATTTGAGTATATCTTGATCCCCATATTCCTCTACACATTCGTAATTACTTCACTTCTCTGCAATTTTATTACTCTATCGGTGCAAATATTGGCACATCACTGTGCCATCCTTTTTCCTGCCATATCACTTTTGCATGCATGAAATTTTCATACTGTGAAGTTTTTTGTATTGCATGACCTTTTGTTGGAATCAAGGAACACTAAGAGGGGGGGTGAATCAGTGTTCTGCAATTTTTAACTTTATTAATCTGATCTTTAAAGTACTTATAACATTCCACCAAAAGAAAGATGCATGAACATAAAACAAGCAACCACAACACCATAACACAAGGATTTTTTACGTGGAAACCCTGTTAGGGGAAAAACCACGGTGGAGGTCAATCCATAATATGATCTGAGTATACTCAAAAATATGTTTACAAAATGGGAATGCACTTGCATTTAGGCACACTTCCTATAGCTCACTGCTCAAAAATAGAAAGGCTCAATGCCTTACAATCAATGTCAAAAGACAACTGGAGTGGTGAATTATGAAATAGCATCTACAAATTCCTAAGAATAGTTCTAGTTAAGCACATTAATCACTTTCTTGACCTTTTGTCTGGTTCTTCTTTTCTGCTCTATCTGCTTTAATTCACATCACAAATCATTTATTGCACAAGTGAAACTATGCTCTACAATCCTTTTGAATCTCACACACACATTAACACACTTTGTACATACATCAAAATGATATAAACAATCGCTTATATATATCCGCTACTAAGGATTTAATCACTACATGTCAGCTTCAACAAAATAGAAAATATTTACAAACTGGCAGCTCAATCCACAAATGATTTTTAATGTGCACCAACCAAAGTCGGCCACAACATAGTGAGGACCCAAATCAACATGATCGAACACAAAAACACTTAAACAATTACTCCTCGAATATCTGTAACACGCTACATTCACTTAGTCGGCCTTCTTGCATTGTTAAACATAAAATCAATCAACCGGATCTTCTAACTTGCACATGGATCAATACAAGGCTCTAAGATTTAAGGATAACATGGATCATACATTGAATGACCTTCCCTAAAATCCACAACTCAAAATGGTAACAAAAAATTGCATATGAAGCAATGAACAAAACTCTGTCGGATGCTCTGTTCTAGTTTGATAGTTGATTACAAAACTTTGATCTAACTTCCGGTATGAAAAAATGTTGACGTGTGGATCGAATCACTGAATAGGGTTGCCATCAATGACAACATCAGATGACTTGTGTAGTGTCTCTTGCCAACACCTTTCCCATTATCAAGATATGGTTGATACCTGCCATATTTTTCATAATTCTCACTTTCAAATCATTCATCTTTTATGTATTGAGGCACCGTTGACATCCCACAACCTCTATGACTTTCATGCACCTTATATATTTGTTAAGGAATTTCCTTTGTTGTATGAGTTTTCCACTAGTGGGATATGGTTCATGACACATTATGAGTTTACTTGGGTTTAAGGGTTTAAGGGTTGAGGGATTAGGGTCGAGGGTAGAGGGTATTGGGTTGAGGGTAGAGGGTAGAGGGTTTAAGGGTCGAAGGTTGAGGG
This sequence comes from Sequoia sempervirens, assembly GCA_007258455.2. Lineage (NCBI taxonomy): Eukaryota > Viridiplantae > Streptophyta > Pinopsida > Cupressales > Cupressaceae > Sequoia > Sequoia sempervirens. Next base: position 1,019,037,706 of record VDFB02271358.1, read on the forward strand.
GTTAGGGTTGAGTGTTTAATGGTTTAAGGGTTGAGGGTATAGGTTTGAGGGATTAGGGTAGAGAGGGAGGGAGGGATGGAGGGAGAGATGGAGGGAGAAGTGAGATAGAGAGAAGGAGAGAACAAGAGGGAGGAACAAAGATATATGAGGGTTGAGGATCCAAAGTATAGGGTAGAGGGTTGAGAATTGAATTTTATATCGAGTATGTAGATAGAAAGACTATTGAAGGACATTCCCACTAGTCAACTTGTAGAGGCACATTACTAGATAATCACCCATTGCTCACATAATTCCCAGATGAAAACATCCTAGCTATAGAAGAAAGAGCATGGTGAAACTTATAATTTGATGGATCCTTTACACAACACAACTCAAGGGCTAGGATACTATTTTTCACTCCTCAAGGATATTGTATTCCTAAGTCATACCAAATTGAATTTCCTTGTACAAACAATATAGAAGAATATGAGGAAATAATCACAGGTCTAAAACTTGTCATACAAAAAGATCACAAAACTATAGGTATATGGTGACTCTCAATTAGTGATCAAGCAAGTCAATGATGAATATTAGAAAAAGGATGACAAGCTACTACCTTATAAAATAATGGTGGAAAACTTCAATAAATATTTCACAAAAAATTAGTTTGATCAAATTCCTCATCTAAACAATAAATAAGTAGATGCAATGGCTATAATAAATTCCCTTGTTGATGTTCCATAGAACAATCAACAATATGAGTTCTTGATTGAGAAACTGTTTATTCTTTCTTATGACATTATTGAACTAGAAATTATATGTGACATAGTTGTTCCTAACTCCCCATGGTATCATGATGTATACAATTACCTACATGACAACACCATCTCACCTAACATATCATCATCCCAATAACAATCATTTATACACAAAACCGCTCGCTTCACCCTACTTGGTAACACTCTATACCATCGCTCCTTCAATGGGACTCTCCTAAGATGCTTAGACATAGAAGAAGCTCAAACTACCCTAAATGGTGTACACCAAGGTATCTATGGGGCCCATTCTATTGGTCCTTCATTAGTGAATAAGTTGTTGTGTACTAGATATTACTCGCTGATAATGGAACAAGATGTGAAAAAAGTGGTAAAAGTATGTTGACATTGTCAAAAACATGGTGATTTAATCCATGTACCATCTCAAGAACTACAACCCATTGTTACTACATCGTCATTTTCATGATAAGGAGTAGACCTCATTGGAAAAATTTATCCACCTTCATCCAATAGTCATAAGTTCATAATAACCACCACTGAGTATTCACTAAGTGGGTCGAAGCCATCCTCATGATGTACATTATAGGAAAACATATCTCTAATTTCATCCTCCATTACATCATTTGTTGCTTGGCATACCATCTTCCATCATCACAAATAATAGGAAATCATTCAAAAATCAAGACATCTATAATCTATGCCAACAATCCTACATCCTACACCAGTTTTCCACTCCATACTACCCACAAGGAAATGGCCAAGCCGAAACCACTAATAAAAAAATATTTAAAATCCTCAAAAAGAATATCAATGAAGTTGGTCAGGATTCACATGTCCAACTCAACCCCGCCTTGTGGGCTTATAGCACCAGCATCTGTACTCCTATAGGATCCATACAATACTCCCTTGTATATGGTGTAGAATTCATTTTTCCAATAGAGATTGAACTCCCATCATTGAGAATATCACTACAACATCTCATTGATAATGAAGAATACTATGTAGCATGACTACAACAGTTGTAACTACTAGATGAGAAATTCCTAAATTCTCTCAATCATATCTAAGCGTATAAAATAGGATCCAAAGAAGCTACAATAAAAATATTAAGCCTAGAGAGTTTTCAATTGGTGACCTAGTCATGAAGGATAATCAACATAATTTATAGGACCATGAGAAGAAAGGAAAATTTGAACCTAATTGGCTAGGTCCTAATATTATCACCACAAAGTATGGATTGAGTGAATCCGTTGCTAGCATGGAAGGAGAACCTTTGGAGGATCCCATGAAAATCATCCATCTCAAAACATTCTTCACTTGAGAAGATCTAAAAAAAATTAAAAAATAAATAAATAAATTGAAAAGTACAAAAAATAATAAAGAGGAATAATTCATCTAATGGTGAAAACCACTTTGTGGCACCTTGAGCAAGAACCATGGTAAAAACCTAAAAAAAAAATTCCATGTGTAGAGTCACATCCACCATCTATTAGGTCACTTAATTATCCATACATCTATCATCCATTAACTCACATCACCGACTACGGCTTGGAACAAGTGCTACCTATCCCAATTTGATAACTAGAGATATTTTTCTACCATTATCTTAACCCACCATACTCCCACTTGACCTTGCACATCCATGAATTTTACATAAACTATTGTATAAACTCGTATGCATGAACCATCATACATGAGCTCTCATTGTCACTTGGTCACCACCGTCCCCTCCATTATTCCTTCATGATTGATTAGACAACTTACATGAACTTTCCCACCCACACATTATCACCATCCCTCACATCAACCTTCTATTACTTTTAATAGGAAATCTTTCCATACCATGTTCCTAACCATCATACATGATCTTCAATGCATTCCCCCTCTTATTCCTTGAGAATTGACTAGACAACCTACACAACTTAGCCCATCCCTCGAATGTATCCTCCTTTCCTTTAACACGAGAGTATTTTCTACCATGATATCACTCACCATACATGATTCCCCCATTGTTTTATTAATATAGATTAGAAATCCTACACAACTTATCCCACACTTTCATACTACCCTATTTCTATTAGACTTATGGGACAACCTCCATGAACCAGCCCACACACACACCTTACCCTCCCCCCTTCATATGTATTTGGGATAGGTATTCACCATGCCTATTTTTCCATAATAAAAATATCACCCATAATAAAATTTCATCATCCCACACTTCCACCTGAGTCTCATGGAAAAGAAAAAACAAATCAAACATCAACATGCCTACATGTGAAATCCATAATAAAAATACACCCATAATAAAATTTCATCATCCCACACTTCCACCTGAGTCTCATGGAAAAGAAAAAACAAAGCAAACATCAACATGCCTAAATTTAAACATTGATGCAAAATCATGACTAGAATGATCAAATCCATAAGTGCAACCATTCACTTACCACCACAATCATCCCTACCCATCTATGCGCAATAGGATGAATCCTTCCTAGGTCTGGATCATCAATATCTATCAATCCTACTCATGGAAAGAGATATGGTTGTCAAATTTTGATTTTTCTTTTTATGATTTTATTTTTGAACCCATGGATTCACCTAGTCTAGGCCACCTAGATCTACTCATATCTTGGTGTTCTTTTGGATGAATTTCAAAATGGGATATGTTTTCTTTTTTCATATGGCATGTTTTTTATTAGCCTGACTCTCTGATGTTAGCTAGTGCCTTAGATAGATGTGCATAAAAAATTTAGTTCCATAATATCATCCCCTCTATGGTCCACTAAGGTTATTATAAATATTATTTGGTAAGGTATAATATTTTGTTTGTTCGTTTGTTTTTGAGTCCAAAGTCCCTAAAAAGAACACAATTGCACCTTTGGTCACTTATACCACTGGGGTGTAATTTCCTTTGCTATATCAAATTTTAGGATTTCTCACCATATTTCCAGCATAATCCAATCCATCCCCAATCCCTTTCACATCCACTCATTCCAACACATAATCTCATCCCCCCTTATCCCCCATAACTCACAAATTCACCCCCTACCCAGACCTGACTATATTTTGTATGATGACTAAAACCAAAAATACTATGCATCTTTACATTTCCCATCTTGCATTACCTAGGGTCACCCTCATGGTTTTTCCTTTTCATCTATTTAATACCTTAGGATTCCAAAATATTTTTTGTAGGTATGTCCACAAGATTGTATAAACCAACCAACCTATAGGCCATCTACATCATTAGCATGCATTCACATCATTTAGGCATTTGCATTTCCATCATTCATTACATAGAAAAAAGGGGCCAAACAATGACAAAGAAAGGGGAACTATCATTGGACAATCATGCCTCAATAAAACTTCTAAATTGTACAAGAAACCTTGGTTATGAAAACTTCAGTATGCCTTGGCTTCCTTTTTATGTTAATGAATCATTTTTAATTTTTCATTCCATTTACATCACCCATTAATATTTAACGTTTTATAACATTTCATTCAAATTTACATTTTATTACTCATTATCATTCATCATAATCATTTAACATCGTTTATACATTCATATCATTCATAAGTTCATTACCATTTACATTCGTAATCATAATTCATACACATATCATGATCATTGCATACATAAACCATCATCCTAAACATAAGAATCCACATCCTACCACATCACATAGTCATACATTGTCCATATATAGTCAAAATGATTTAATCACATCCATAATCATACAATTATATAACCATCATGCATACATCTATCAATCCATAAAATAATAATAAATACATAACCATACCCATCAAATCATAATCATAAATATTAATAAACATCATCATAAACCATCATTTCATAATCCATAATCATCTACATCATGTACATCATTCATAATCATAAACCACCAACACACCATCATTGGCATTCATAATCATCCATAAGCATCATACATAGCATGCATATAAAATGTTAGCATTACATACATCATGCATACATTATCATAATAAAAGTACATATAAAACCATCCACACATGCATAAAATCATATCAACATCTACATCATCACATCATATAAACCATACACATAATTTGAACCCACCATATCATATATATATATCAAAAAATAAATTTTTAATACAAAATTTACAATTTTCTCTCGTATGTACACTCCAAAAAGCTAATGCCCCCCTATGGCATAGTCTAGAAAAGGTCATGATCACCCTAGCATCTATCTTGTGCTCACTGTATCTTACTGAGCTCATCCTTGTGGTGGTGATTGAGGAGGTGAACCACATGGGTGAGGTGGCCCCATGCTGATTGATAGCCATAATCAAGCTTACCTTGACCTATGAGACCTGCTACTGACTATAAAATTGGGTGCCCTCTACTCTAGTGGCACAACCTTCTCATATAGCTCCCTATAGTGTTGTGCCTCTCAAGTATCCCTAGCAACCTCCAAAAAAGCATACTCTAGCCCCTATCTTGCCAAAAATTGTCAAGTTGTGTCTCGCTCCTACCTAAGGTGTGTAACATCACCCTATGCCTGAGCTAATTATACCTCAGAACTAATCATGCTCCACTGTCATCACTGCTAACTATGCTCCACCGTCCCCTCCTCTCCCTCCATCCACTAAACTCTATAATTAAATCACCTCCACCCACAAACCATCCCTCTCTTGCTAAAGTTGATCTCACTTCATGGTCACTGTGGCTAACTACACTTCACCATACCCTCCTCCTCCTCCATCAAGTTTTCCATATAACTAGTGTAGTGCCCCTCCAGTAGTTGCTACTATTTGTTTAGATTTGTTTATGTTGTTAGACAATATCTTTACTAGGATAGATCTTGATACCTTATTATTTTATGATCATTGTCATTGGAGCGATGTTGATGCTATACTTTGATGTGATGATACTTTATGTGGTTGCTTATGATTTATGTTATGCTTATGGATTAGCGTAGTTTCTTTTTGGGTAATATTGATGTACAATCATATGATGATTTATTGGTGCTTTATTCTTGTCAGTATTGTGTAAATGTAGTGGTGAAGGGGACGAGATTACATCACTTGCATGTGAGCGCCTTGTGATTCCGCGATTTCTCTTCATGGTGTGACTGTTATGTTTATATGCATGTTCGACATTCATTTTTATTGCAGGATTGTAGGTATAGGACATCACCTCCACCTAGATTCACAAGTCTGAGCATGTCCATTTTTCCCAACGGTTATGTTGATAGGGAAATAGTATCAGAGTGGCCTTGTCAAACCACAAACCCAGTCACAGTGTGTCATCAGTTCGTGGTTGGTTTGTCGTAGTGTTATGTCATCTTTGTTTGTTTGATAATATATTATCTTGTGAGATTGGTTGTGAAAATTAATGTTTAAATGTTTTAAATGTTAATTTATGTATTTTAGATTAAAGTTGTTAAAAGTTGTTATTTAATTTAATTAATTTAATTCAATTCGTCTGGTAAGGTAATTTAATCTTTTGATTAAATTTATCTTATTAAGTGGATAAATTACTTAATTAAAGTTGTTTTGATAAAGTGCATAGTTTAAATTATTTAAATTTATTTTGAAATTAAATTGTGATTTAAATACTAAAAAGGGATATTTAATTAAATGCATTTGTTAATTTTAATTGTGCAAATTTAAATTAAGGAAAATAAGATATTTTAAAAGAATTGTTTTCTTCATGTTATGAATTTTGACTTGGAGTTTAAAAAAAGTGATCTTGAGTAGAATGTTGAAGTTAGAACTAATGGTTCAATTTTGATTACATGCAAGATAAGTTGTAAATGCATAATGAAAATATCTTGGATTGAGAAGATATCTTATGTGACAAGTCTTAGTTAATTTATTAAGGGATTTGATTTGGGATTATTTCACGGAAAGAATATTGGGATTAATGGGAAGAGGAAAGTTTTTTTTTTCACGGGAAAGGATACAGGAATTTTGTGTGAAGTTTTTTTGTAAGAAAATTGAAAAGGCTCTCAAGGAAGTTCTTGGCTGGATTTATTGCACATCTTCTTGAAGAGGAGATCTTTGGGAAAAGCTTGGGATTTGAAATACGAAGGCTCAGCTTCATTCTTCATCAATTAAAGTTTGAGGATCTAGGTTCCTTATTTTAATTGTTTATTTAATTTGTGTTTTTAAAAGATTTCCTGTACAAAACTGTAGAAGTTTGTTTTGGTTTTGTGGAAATTGAAAGGTTAAAGGATTCATTTATTTGGTAGAGGATTTGTTACAAATTTTGGAAATATTGTCTGTGAATTTCTTGAAACCTCTGTAGAAATTTTTGGGATCCTTAGATCCTCTGTAGGGAATCAAATTTTAACAATAGAAAAATTAAAAGAGGAAAGAATAGAAGATTTAGAAAATCTCTGTAATTCGTCAATTTTTCCTGTAGAAGATTTCATTCAAAATTTCCCATTTGTGTTGTTAAATTTGTAATTTTATATATGTATGTAAATGTATATATGTTAAGATATACACATACAAATCTATATAAATATGTGCTTTTGAGGCATTAAAATCTCTATTAAGGAAATCTAGATTGAAAACCTGTTTGAATCGCCATACCAGAAAATTGAGTAAATTAAGGGAGAAGTTTTATTTTAAAAAAATATTATATAAATTGATGTGTATGGGGGAAGGTTGCGGCTATTCCCACAGCGGCCGCCCCTAAGGGAGGCGACAGTGGGAGCAGCCCAGCATTGCCCCACACAGGTCGCACCCATATGGAGTTGACCATAGTCTGTACAACCATTGAATGACTTTAAAATTTCTTTCGTCTGTCTTTGAAACCTGCGTTCGGTCCATACTCGTTCGCCTATTACTTATGAGGGTTTCGATTTATAATTGAATGTTATTTTATATATATAATATATATATTATTTATTTGATTATATTTATGTTATTATTTAGTTTGGAAATATAATGGATTTAATATATATTTAAATAATGATTATATTTAAATATATGTATAATTGTGTATATACACATATATAATTATATGTATATTTTAAATATATATTTATTTAAATGTATTTCTTAAATAAATGCACAAGTAGTAATTTATTGTGAAATAGTTTAAAAGGGAAATGGATATTTGTTTAAATGGAATGGAATTTTTAAGGAAGTGATTTTTATTTATATTTAATTGTGAAATTGAAATAAAAATATTTAGATTTACATTTCTTATTGTATGAAAACGAAATTATGATAAGTTGGTTATTTTCAAGTAAAGTATAATTGAGGAAATTTAGAGTTAAATAATTAGTTATGAGTTGTTCTTATCCTATGAGTTAAATTGTCTTGAATTAGAATTAATTGAGCAATGTGTGATTGATTTATTTGGATTTAGGAAATCCTAATGTTAGATTATTAATTTACCTGAGTTGCTTATTGGATGTGTTTTTCTTTGTTGCATTGTTGGGAAAATGGGTTGTTTGGTTTTGTAAGTCTTCCAGAGGAATTTGTTCTATGTGGGGTTGTTATATGTGTTGGTTCAACTTGTGATTTGCCATGGGTAGTGCACATGGATATAGTCAGTTTGAACACCTGGTTACCATGAATGAGACATGCGATATGGTGTGGATACCCAGTTACTACGAACGGGTTGTGTGACCTTATGTTTTAAGGTTGAGATGTGTTATCAGTATTGTGCACCTTGTCTACCCATAGTATAGTGGATTTGAACTTTGTGTTGTCTGTAGGAGAGTGGCTCTTTGTGGGGGTCTGACACACAAAGGGGTGTCAAGGTAACTCACCTAGGGTTTAATCAAGTGATAATTTAAAAGAATTAATGGGAAACTTTCACACTAATAAAGATAATGAATGCATCTCTCATGGTTCATGTGCTTGTTAAGGGTTGAGATGAGATGCATAGTTTGTATGAGGGTCTGGCGGCTGGTAGAGGCAAGCCAGGGTAACCCAAGATGGGGGTCTGGTAGCCTAGGAAGGTTGAGCTAGGGTAACTCATAGCAAATTATGTGTAACACTCTTCCTACGACAACAGTTAGTCAGTTTGTGGTGTACAGATGATGTACTTGATCCTTGTTATCTGGAAGAAATGTAGCCAATATGTTAAGTTTTGTTCTTGTGTTGTTTTGAAATGTATTTTCTTGTGTCTAGGGGTTGTAGGTTTTGGCTTGGAAACTCTTTTACTATCTCCTAGCACAGAGGGAGTAGACCTTCGAGTACCATGCGGTTGGGAGGAAACCGTGCTATTTCTTCCATTGGGTTCTCTCACTGGTGTTGCTATTCTTGGATAACTTTGTTTGGGCGACAGGTTCCTATTTCTCTCATTCATGTTGGTGAGTACTTCTTGATGGACAGCTCATTTGTACCAGTGGACTTGTTTAGTCTTTCATGTACTTTTTTGTAATATTTGTAACCTTGTAATTGTATCACTCCTCAAGTGTAATCGAGGAGCACCTTTGTTATTTGTAATTGTAAATATTATGTATAAACTATCTCATTTGTGAATGAGCATTGTATTGTAATATGAAATGAATGTAAGATGTATGAAATAGTATCACATCATTTGTATCTTATGTGTTGTAATTTAATGATGATGGATGTACGTACTTTATTTATGAACATTAAATGCATGTGATGTTTAAATTGTATTAGTTAGTCTTGTACTTTGTTTAAGCGTTGCCACGATCGTTAGAGAATGTAGGTGTTAGTGTAGCATAACTCATATGTTTAATATCAATTTAAGAAAAAAAAATTGTTCTTTTTCGTTTAAATGTGTTGTATTCTCTAGGGTTTCAGGGCGGGCGTTACAACTAGACTACCTTGGCTCATGCCATATCCCTCTTACCAATGACCAATAGGTGCTCCTACCTTTCCTGATCTATCTCCTACACCAATCAATCCCTCTCAAAAATCAATAAGCCAAGCCACACCTAGATATCCTCCTCATCATCCCCATGACCATCCTGTCTAATATCCACATCCTCCTACTCACTAACTTTCCCTACATCTCTCCTCTATCAAACTCAATGAACCTATTTGTCTCCATCATCATCACTGTCACCATCACCACTATTGTTGTTGTCATTGCTACTACCACTACTACTACTACCCTCACTAATATTGTTGTTGCTCTCCTCCTATACAATAACCAACTAATCTTGAGGGAATTTGAACCATGTTAGCCTCCTCCTCACCCACCATGTTTCATACTCGAGGGTGGTCTCAGCATCCACCACTATTGGTTGTGAATCCCATACAACTACAAGAGTATCTCACCAACTTTGTTGGGCTATGTAGAACTCCACATGCCCACCCCAAATACCTTTCTCATGGACCACCCATACAAAAACTACCTCTACCTCTGGCATAGTCTATCGATGTCCAAACTTCCTCAAGACCCACACTAGTAAGTACCACTCAATAATAGTGGGAATCTGACCAATCAAATAATCTATCTTTTAAACATATGGAATATATAAATGGTCCTCATCCCATACCTCACAGTTGCAGTATGGGGACCAAATAAAGGAATCCATGTCATCTATCACTCACCTCCAATAATCCATCTCCCCCATATGGTTTTTTTTAGAGAAAACCAGCATATGCAAACACATACAACATCCCTAGCCATCTCCACCTGTCTATAACATTACACAATGCTCATAGGCCCAAATATGTAGGAAAGTCACTGCACATCCTAGGCTCATCTCATCATGATACACAACCAAGTGCATCTCCTTGTACAACTCTACTAGAACACAAGCACCCATGCAAAAATAGTACCATCTAAAAGCATCTTATCCAATACCCCTACCCATCTAGTTGTGAATCCCCATGATCTTGTGTCTAGAACAATAACTCTCGTAATCAAAGCAGCAATAAACAATGAAAGCTCTAGAAAATCCCCCATCCCTACGTCCAAATCAAGCTCGATCCCCTCACTAGAAGATCTATTGTCATAAACACCCTCTCTAGTGTCGGCCTAGAATGCATCAAGTCATACTGAGCAAGCTCCCCCTGAATAGGAAGTTGCATAATCCATCAAATGTCCTCCAATGTGATGGTATCCTCACCTATCAATAGGTGAAAGCTACCAGTGGAATTGTTCCACCTCTCCACCAGGTTCATCATCATTTCCCATGAGCCCTCAATCGAGGCATCCTATATACATGGTAGAGTCTTGTCAGACTTAGCCACTCCCCATCCATCTTTGACAATCTAAGATGCAACAAATACATCACCAACATCTGCCTCTTCCATGGCTAAAAGGGACCCAAGGGATCCTACATCATATTACACACTCACATCAGCCCTAAAAAAAATGAATTTCTTTCATTTTAACCCTTAACCCTTGCGTACTTGCATTTTCTAAAAACTTGCACTTTCATTTTGGCATAGGCACCATTTCAGGCATGGCACGACTTTGATCTGCACAAGCATAGACTTTTTTCCATGCGAGCATGAACTCTGCAAGCACCATGATATTCAACACAAGCGCATCCGCAGCTAGCACAATTTTATCCTAAGGCACGAATTCGCTCGATGCAAGTGTCATTTTGTGTAAGCATGACAATAAATTATGCCTTCTCCCTACCCAAGCACAAGCATAAACTCCACAAGCACAAACTCTACAAGCATTGATTCATGACGTGAAAGTGTCGAAACACTCCACAAGCATATCTCTTGTGTAAGCATCATTCTATGTGACACAAGCACTGTGATCATGCCCAAAAGTGTGGCTCTGTGAAGTCACACCTCTGCTTTGACTCACTTTGACCGCTAGTTTGACCTAACTGTTGACCCATAAACTTACTTGAATCTGATATGTACTAGGTCCCTTGCATCCTCCAATTGTTGGTACTCTCAAACCCTCTCTAAGCGATGCATATGATACAAAATATATTCATACCTTCTTCATGGACTTCAAGCTCCTAATCTCCAATCACAAGGGTGAAAATGACCTTTTAACCCCCTCCAAGGCCTATTTATAGGCCCAAACCCTAATTTATCCTCACCCAACCCTAATTTTAGTGCTAGATGCACTAAACTAGAAGCATTTTCTCTATTTTTGAGCCTATTTTGTCATTTCTTCTTCTCTTTCCTCATTTTCTTCCTCCACACCTTTCTACACCATTTCAGCCCACTTTTATTGAGACACTACCTAAAAACATTTTTTCAAAAAAAATCGATTGGTCTCTCGAGGGGGCATCACCTCTCGACACAATGGGGAAAAATATTTTAACTTCTTTGACACAACATCACTTTGGATGCCACATCAAAGAGGAGAAAAATATAGACACCCCAATTCTGACTTCAAATCCATAATTAATTAAAATTATAATTTTTAACTAATTTTTGCAGTTTCTTCTCGATTAATTAAATATTATAGCTAATAATTAATTAAATATTTTATTACTTAATTAATTGTCCCATTTTATTCTTGTAATTAATTAAATATTGTATTATTTGATTAATTATTCCACCTCCATCCTAAGATTCTCTCCAATTAATTAAATATTTAATTAATTCAACCTTTTTCGCATATTGTTCTAAATTATCTAATCTTGATTAAGTTAATTAATCCATGATTAATTAAATTTACCTACACCCTAATCAACATTATCTCATTCTCCAACTTTTACCCATATCCTAGTTAATGAACCCATGATTTTTTAACTCAACCCATCCTCATTTGATTAATTAATCCTTGATTGATTAATTTAATCCCTATGCCTAACCCTCATTAACATTTCCTCCTAGTTATTAATTCCTTCCACCTCCCTCAAACTTTCCAACAAGTGACAAGTGTCCTTGCCTACTCATCCTACCTCCTCTCACACATGTGTGAATCTCACCTACTACCACTTACCTCTTACATAATCCCACTAACACTTCCCAAGGTGTACTCACACATGTGTAAGCACACCTCACTCTTACACACTTTCCCTCTTGTGACACTTCTCATAATGTTAATTCTCCCTCACACCACTCATCTCAAACCTTGATCAAGTCAATGCATCCAATCCCTCCATTTCACTCATCCAATTTCTATAAATGGAAGTCTTCTCTCCCATTTCCAACATCTACAATTTTCCTTAGCCTTATTGTGTTGTATTTTTGACTTAATTGATCCACATTCTAATCACTTTGAGAAAATCAACAAGTATTTGGGTGTAACTAGAGAGCTCTATCCATAGAGGAGGGAATGAAGGTATAAGCTTCTGTTTTTTAACGCATTTTTTATCATTTTGATTGATATGTGTTTTCAATTATTTTTCACTCTCTCACAAAAATCTTAAGCAAACATTAGGGTTAGAAAATTAAAATAACTGAATCAAATATCATTGTAATTTTAGAGAGCATCACTGCAAAATATCAAAAGCATTGATTTACCTTCAATTGCATCAATTTTCGTATCATATGTGTCACTGCAAATTTCAAGTGAGTCACTCCACAATCAAATGTGACCCTAAAAATTATAACTTTTGATCCTCCAAATTAAATGTGAGCCTTTTTTCAAAGGTAACACTTTACCAATTTTGAATGTCACTGTGTTAAAAGGTGCAGGACAACTGAGAGGGGGGGTGAATCAATTGTCACAAAAGTTCAAACTTAAAACTTCAACACTTAAAAATTCCACAACCACACTATTCTCTTATTAAGTATGAACATGAAACACAAATAACATAAAGTAAAATCAACACAATGAACACCAAATTTTTACATGGAAAACCCAATGAGGGAAAAACCATAGTGAGGATTAACTCACAATATAAAGAGATTACAAAAACTAAATACAGAGGCTCACTGCCCAAAAGAGGACTCACTTTCCAAATAAAAAGGCTCATTGCCTACAAAAAGGACTCACTATCCAATAGGGAGGCTCATTTCCTACTGATAAAAAAGAGAACAAAAGATCCACCCCACCAATTTACACACATCGACAACCTTGATTAAAAGAATGTAGAAACCTTCAGCTCAGTGCCTTCAGGAATCTAACAAAATGAAGTACTACTGCCTTAACTCACTTTCACACACTTATGCTCTTTTGAGTTGTGGCTTACTTCGTTACTTTGCATCACCTTCCAATTATTCCCAATTCGACTTGCATTTATACCATCTTCAACCTTAAAAAATTTCTCCAAGGTCAGCCACATAAGCTTCATTTCATAAATTCAAATTAGGTTGGTAACTCAACCTTCCTGTGATGGAAAGGAATGAGAGTGAACTAATAAAACATTTATCCAAGACCAAAAGATAATGTCTTAGATCAACCACACACTTCCTTAATTAAATTTAATTCTTCAAATGAAGTGTAAACACCAGGTTGGCCAAACCTAATGAAAACACAAATGAACATTGATGTACATGCTTCCCAATAAGAAGATAGCATGAAAATGATGCAAAACACTTCATTATGCATGAGAACACATCTCAAGTTCCTTCAAATACATCCGTAGCATGTGCAACAATCTTCAAACACTGAACTCCTCCCTTCAATCCATTCGGACTGAGCAAACACATACAACTCTAAAACTTGACTTCTGAATCACCAAACCACACACATCTTTTCTAGAACCAAGGGAAAACCATTATAAGACACATTTTAGATCCACAAGATCTAAAATAGAATAGCGGAGGACTACAGAGTGGACACATTTCTCATAGTCCACAGAAGACCAACTCTACTAGAACAATTCACACACTAGTGAACGTAACTTTCACATCCCAGCAAACCAAAAGCTACAACTCAGGAGATATCACCACTAGATCACCATTAGCAAACCTTCATATCCAAAGAAACATAGGATCAACACAGGAGAAACATGGACCACATACCGAAGCACATTTTGAACACATTCATAACTTTGACTTATCTCTTTATTAATTTTCTCAAAAGCACTTGGAAACTCATCAATTCAACACATCTATAACATCATAAGGATGGCTCCATGTACTCACAACATCTCAACAGTATCTCAACTATACATGCACAATTTGTAATATATTGAACTATGTTGACATCAATGACAACATTAATAACAACACCATCAAACTTGCTCATACTTGCAACAATCTCCCCCTTTGTCATTGATGGCAACACATGATGTGAAAAACTATCAAAGACAACATCCTACATAATATTCTGGGAGAACACCTTCTCTTCCTCTGCTACTATTTTTCACATGACTTTCTTTCCCCCTTTTACATCAATGGAAAAGGATTCCACCCATTCAACTCATACTGCAACAATGAAAACCTTTTCTACTCCCCCTACGGAGTAGACCCATTCATTATTCCAGATAAATGAAGAATCTGTGAATTCACTGGACGGATGCACCATCATGTGCACCTAGTTCAAAGGGCCAATGACCCCCAACCTCTCCCTAAGATATTCAAAAGTATCCTCAGAAGATCCTTAGTAAATATATCTACAATTTGTTCCTTTGTTGTCACATACTCCAACCTAACTTCATTCTCCAACACCTTTTCTCTCAAGAAATGATATCTAATATACATGTGTTTTCTTCTTGAATGCATAACCAGATTCTTTGAAATTTTTATAGCACTTGTGTTGTCACAGAAAATAAGAATAGGCTCATCACATATTACTCCAATTTCTTTCAGAGTTTTCTTCATCCACAAAATCTGTGTGTAGCAGGATGTTGTCACAATATATTCTTCCTCTGTAGTGGATAAAGAAACTGAGTCTTTTTTCTTACTCAACCAAGAAACCAATCTTCTACCAAGAAAGAAAGCACCCCCACTGGTACTTTTCTAGTCTTCCACAAAACCAACCCAATCTACATCAGTATAAGCACTCACGGTGAAATCAGCACCCTTAGGATACCATAAGCTATAATTCAGTGTACCTTTAAGATATCTAAATATCATCTTTACAACTGTAACATGTGCCTCTTTGGGATCTGCTTGAAATCTGGAAATTGGATATACTACATGCATAATATTTGGTCTAGTAGTAGTAAGATATAGTAGCCTACCAATCATAGATTTGTATTTTCTCTAACTAGTTTTAATAGATTCATCATCTTTACTCATCTTACATCCAGTCACCATAGGAGTACTAACCGGTTTGGAATCATCCATTCCAAACTTCTTCAATAGATCTTTTACATACTTAGATTGTGAAATGAATATCCCTTTATCAGTTTGATTTACTTGAATACCAAGAAAGAAATTCAACTTACTAATCATGGAAATTTCAAATTCTTTGTGCATTTCTTCTGCATATCTTTTACACATGCCTTCATTTCCACCAAAGATTATATCATTAACATATACTACCACTATTAAAATTTTGTTACCTTGCACTTTGAAGTAAAGATTTTTTTCAGCAGAGCCTTTGTTGAATCCTTTCTTTGTCAAGTATATATCCAATCTTGCATACCAAGCTCTGGGAGCTTTCTTCAATCCATACAATGCCTTCTTCAACTTACAGACCATATCTGATTTGTCAGATAACTAAAATTCTTCAAGTTGTTCCATGTATACTTCTTCCTCCAATTCACCATTTAGAGATGCTAACTTGGAATCCATCTAATATACTTTGAAATCCTTGTGGGAATAAAATGCCAAAAACATTCTAATATCTTCCATTCTAGCCATAGGGGAAAATGTTTCTTCAAATTTTATTCCTTCAACTTGTGAGTATCCCTTGCATACAAGTCTTGCCTTATTTCTTATAACATGACCATTTTCATTCAACTTATTTCGGAACACCCATTTTTAACCAATTACATTCTTATTCATAGGTCTAGGAACTAATTCCCATGTTTGATTCTTTTCTATTTGTTACAACTCTTCTTTCATAGCTCTCATTCAATTCTCATCTTCACATGCTTCACTCACAAGTTTAGGTTCAATTTTAGAGAGTAAACACAAATTTACCTCACCTACTACTTTACTTCTTGTCTTCACACCTTCACTCTTATCTCTAATTATTTGTTCCTCTTGATGATTCTTTTGCACATACTTAGGAACTTCTTAACAATAGGTTTCAATATTTCTTCTTCTTCATCATCTTCATTATTTTCTTCTTCTTCTTCCTTCTCCTTATTCTCTTTTGGTACTTTTCCATAGATAGGGTCATCAAGTTCAACTTTGCTTATCTCAATAGGTCTGTGCATGTCTTCATCAAATTTCACATTAGCACTTTCAACAATCTTCCTCAATCTTTTATTGAAGCATCTATATGCTTTGTTGGTAGTAGAGTACCCAAGAAAAATTCCTTCATCACATCTAGCATCACACTTCCCAAGATTTTCATCATCTCTCTTAATGTAACATCTACTTCCAAATACCTTGAAGTACTTCACAGTAGGAGTCTTACCAGTCCATAACTCAAAAGGATTCTTTGTGTTGTTGCCTCTAATCTGAACTCTATTAAGAACATAAATAGCAGTGTGTATTACCTCTCTCTAGTACACACCCAATACATTTGATTTTGTCATCATGGTTCTTGCAGCTTCCTGTACTATCCAATTTTTCGTCTCAACTACCCCATTTTGCTGAGGGGTTCTCGGAGCAGAAAACTATATTTTTATGCCATGTTGACAAAATGTATTAAATTCACTAGAAGTGAATTCTCCACCTCTATCATATCTCAAACATTTGATTCTCAAATTCACTTCATTTTCCACTCTTTCTTTGAACACTTTAAACCTATCTAGAGCCTGAGTCTTCTCTCTAAGAAAAACAACCCATGTCATTCGAGAATAATCATCAATAAGGAGCAAGAAATACCTGTCACCGTTCAAGATTCCTATTCTAGTTGAACCACAGAGGTCAATATGAATTAATTCCAACATTTCGGTAGTAGATTTCCCTTTTCCCTTAAAGTTGTGTCTTGTTTGTTTCCCTAACTGACAACTTCTACAAATAGTATTAGCAAGCTTTTTGATTCTAGGTAGACCTCAGACAACATCTCTTGAATTGATTCTGACCAGATTATCAAAGTTTACATGTCCCATTCTCTGGTGCCATAACCAACTTTCATTGATTTGAGTTACAAGGCATTGACCATCAACTCCCTTAAGCTGATAGATGTTTCCATGAGCTCTCCTTCCAGTAGCAACCATATCTTTGGATCCTTTTATAATTTCATAGGTATTATTCTGAAACACAAGTTTAAAACCATTACTACACATTTTTCCAACACTCCAAAGGTTATGCCTCAAACCCTTTACATAATACACATCATTAGTGTTGTGTACTCCATCAAAACTAATTGTACCTTTCTCACAAATCTTAGCTCTTGAATCATCACCAAACATGACCAAACCACCATCATACTTTTCAAGTTTAGTGAACTTACTCTTATCTTTGGTCATGTGATTAGACCATCCACTGTCAATCACCCAATAGTCTTCATCCTATCTTGCATGAAAGGCGGTGACCAAAGTACCTTCCATCTTATTCTTTTTGTTCTCTAGAGCATTCTTCCTTGCACATTTTCTAGGGTTAGCAGATACAGATTTTTTTTCCAGCGCTAAAAACAAGCATTCACTATCATCACCCTCATTTTCAGATTCATCATCAAAAAATTTGGCTTCTTCTTTAACATAATATAGCTTCTTGTATCTCTTATCCTTTCTATCCTTATCTTTATAATCCTTGTTCTTCTTATGTACAGCTCTATTCAGACATCTTGAAGCATAATGAGCAATATTACCACAACTGAAACATTTAAAGGGAAACATACCTTTATACTTCCTGGTACCTTCAATTTTCTAGTGAAATTTGCTTCCAACTCATCAGAACCATCACTATCCAGATCATCTTCAATCTTCATTTCCTTAAATGTTGTTTCTGTCTTTTCTTCTTTCCTAAACTTTCTCATCTCAAATGTTGTCAAGGTGTCGAATAATTATTCTTTAGTATACTTCTTAGGAACATACATCTCTTCAATAACTAAGATCTTATCACTGTAGCAATCTGGTAGGGTGATCATAATCTTCTCAATTATATCTTCATCATCCAGGTTTCCCCCTTGATTCCTAACTTCATTTGCTATCATCTCAACCCTGTGGAAATAGCTTGTGAACTCTTCACCTTCTTCTATTTTTAGATTCTCATATCAGTGCTTTGTCGCCAGCTTCTTTGTCAACTTTACTCTCTTATTTCCTTTAGATAGTTCTTCCAAATTCTTCCAAACTTCATGAGCAGCTGCTAAAGAAAGAACCTTAGTTTGCTCAATTTTAGATAAAGCACTACAAATGGCATACCTCACTTTCTCATTCTCCTCATAAGTAGAAACCTCATCTGCAGTAGTAGGACCACTTGCTAGACAAACATACTTCATCTCAATAGCCTTCTAGGTCTTGTAACCAAGAGAAACAATATATCCTCTCATATGTACTTTCCAATCACTATAATTAGATCCATCGAACATAGGGATCTCCAACTTATGCACCATCAAATCTTCCTTAAGAAGTTAAGCTCTACACCAAGGAACCAAAGCTCTGATACCAATTGTTAAAAGGTGCAGGACAACTGAGAGGGGGGTGAATCAATTGTCACAAAATTTCAAACTTAAAACTTCAACACTTATCAATTCCACAACCACACTATTTGTTTATTAAGTATGAACATGAAACACAAATAATAGAAAGTAAAATCAACACAATGAACACCAAATTTTTACGTCGAAAACCCAATGAGGGAAAAACCACAGTAAGGATTAACTCACAATATAAAGAGATTACAAAAACTGAATACAAAGGCTCACTATCAAGGGCTCACTACCCAGAAGAGGACTCACTATCCAAATACAAATGCTCACTACCTACAAAAAGGACTCACTGTCCAACAAGGAGGCTCACTACCTACTGATACAAAAGAGAACAAAAGATCCACCACAATAATTTACACACATCAAAATCCTTGATTAAAAGATTGCAAAAACCTTCAGCTCACTACCTTCAGGAATCTAACACAGTGAAGTATTGTTGCCTCAACTGACTTTCACACACTTCTTCTATTTTTATTTGTGGCTTACTTCATTACTTTGCATCACCTTCCAATTTTTCCCAATTCGAATTGAATTTATACCATCTTCAACCTCAGAAACTTTCTCCAAGGTCAGCCACATAAGCTTCATTTCATAAATTCAAATTAGGTTGGCAACTCAACCTTCCCGTGGTGGAAAGGAATGAGAGTAAACCAATAAAACATTTATTCAAGACCAAAAGATAATGTCTTAGATCAACCACATGCTTCCTTAATTAAATTTAATTCTTCAAATGAAGTGTAAACACCAAGTCAGCCTAACCCAATGAAAACACAAATGAACATTGATGTACACACTTCCCAACAAGAAGATAGCATGTGGATGATGCAAAATGCTTCATTATGCATGAGAATGCATCTCAGGTTCCTTTAGATACATCTACAACAAGTGCAACAATCTTGAAACGCCGAACTCCTTCCTTCAGTCCATCCAGACTATACAAACACATACAACTTTGAAACTTGACTTATAAATCACCAAACCACATGCATCTTTTCCAAAACCAAGAGAACACCATTATAAGACACATTTCAGATCCACAAGATCTGAAATAAAACAACGGAGGACTACGGAGAGGAAACATTTCTCCTAGTCCACAGAAGACCAAATCTGCTAGAACCGTTCACACAACAGTGAATGTAACTTTCACATCCCATCAAACTAGAAGCTAAAACTTGGGAGATATCACCATTAGATCACCATTATAAAACCTTTAGATCCACACAAGCATAGGATCAACATAGGAGAAACATGGAGCACATACCAGAGCACATTCTGAACACATTCATAACTTTGACTTCTCTCTTTATTAATTTTTTCAAAGCATTTGGAAACTCATCAATTCAACACATTTGCAACATCATAAGGATAGGTCCATGTACTCACAACATCTCAACATTATCTCAACTATACATACACAATCTGTAATATACTGAACTGTGTTGACATTAATGACAACACCACTTGCTCATACTTACAACATACTATAGTATCAAATGCATCACTCTACAAAAAATTGTACCTATTGACAAAGAAAACACAAAAAGCTAGATGCAAGTCTGTAACATCAAATGTGCCACTATAGCCTCAATTGTGTCATTTTATGTATCAAATGTGTCGATATGGGTTCAATTATACCACTATAACCTCAATTACATCATTTTTTCATATCAAATGTGTTGATTTGGGTTCAATTGCACTACTATAACTTGTAACCTAAAAAAAATAAAGAAACTTAGTTGAAACGTTAAACCAGGTGAAACATAGATTTTAGGACCCAATGGACTCTCTAACTCTTATAGGGTTTTTCACCTAAAAGGAGAGATTACATCCTAAAATGCTTATGTGACATTCAAATTAGGAAGTCTGCAATGTAATATGATGTAAATGGACTAAAATAAGTGCAATTTATTGATTAAGATGATCTAAAATGAATGCAAAAGTGCAATTTAAACTATGTTTGAAAACACACTGTGATATGCAAACTACTATGAAAGATGAAGAAATTGAAAGAAATATGCAGAACAAAAGGTACAGGGTCAAATCTGAGTGCACCTGGATGATGTGTGAGCTTTCTGGAATGTCTGGAATGTTGATGAAATTTTTTGATTTTTCACAGTGGGACTCATTCACCAAGGGTGGTGAATCATTCCTCCAACTCTTGAAAATGTGTCGGGAGCTGATTTCTGACAACCGGGAGTTGATTTATGACAAAATACAGATTTTTAGATTTTAGGTGGGACTCATTTGCCAAGGGTGGTGAATCAATCCTCCCCAAGATTTTTGGAAAATTAGAAGACAATACTACTACTCCAAATCCTACAAAGTCTAAATATTAGGTTGTCGGGGTCAACTCTGCAGAAAATGGGTTGAAAGTCACTCAAATTGTTCAAATGAATAGATGATGGATTGATTTGAAGAGCCTAGTTGACTTGAAATCCACTTTTCAACACCTTTAAACCTATCAAATCTACAAAACAAAGGCTGCAAAGACACATGCAAAGGGGAAAAATGTTGGGGGGTTAGTGAATAGGGGTTTGCTTTGGTCAAACCCCACTTTAGTAATCAAACCTAATAGAAATGAATGAAATGCAAAGGAGATGATAAATTAATAACATGCAAGTATTAAAAACTTACCACATCCTTGAATATGCATATCTGAATTGATGTCAATGGTTGCTCCAAAGTGCTTGAAAGTGCTTCAATTGATGATGCAAGATGCTTGAATGCTTGAAGATTGCTTGAATATGTTAGGATATTAGATACTTGAATGAGGAGATTGAATGCTTGAATGAATGGGGGTTTAAATGAGGTGAAAATCACTTATTTATACAAATCTTGTGCCTTAGTATCCGTTCATACCTCATCACAAGCTGACATGAAGTGAATTTGAGGAAAATCCTGAAAGAAATTTTAAAATATTTTGAATTTGGGGCCAAGGGGGACTCATTCACCACCCTTGGTGAATGAGTCCCACCTAGGACCCAAAACCAAGTGTTGGGAATAATGTTGTGTTTAATGTTGTTTGTCAAGATAGGACCCAAAAATACACCTAATATAAGCATATGAGGGCATAAAAAGACAAAATAAAGTATGAGAAGGGTGTAAATAGTGAAAATATTCCTAGAAAAGCATGAAATCTTGTTACAAGACTTTACAACACTTCAAAATAGGACTTGATGAGTGAAAAGGTGTTTCTTAGGTGAATTTCACTAAATAGAGTCTAGAAGAATGTAGAAATTTCTTACAACACTTCACAACACCTTCACAAGATGTCATTCTTTGAATTTTAGCACCAAAATAAGCATATTCAAGCCAACATACATCATAAAATTAAAGAAACATAGCTCTAACACTATGAAACAAGACCTAAAAGACCATGAAAATGGGAAGGGTCCATTTTTTCGATGGTACATTTAGCCCCCACTTTAGTGAGAGAAACTTGCTTTCTCACGCTAAAGTAGCCATGAACATCAAGAAGAGGGTTTGAATGCACTTATGTTAGGGTTAAAGCATAATAGTGGTTTACAATTATTTTGAGGAAGGAATTCTCATTTATTTATTTTTTCACCATATCAATGGGTTCAACCGAACTTATAGGTTCAATCGAACACTATTATATGTTCGACCGAACCTATAAGTTCAGTCGAACCCATTGTTCAACCGAACCACTCAACGGCCCAATAAAATAAACATATTTTATAGGGTTCGGTCAAACCTGGGTTTGACCAAACCCCTTGAATTAGGGAAAATAAATAAATAAAAGTCACTGTCACATGATTGTTTGTAAAGCGGCAAACGTGAACAGAGGAGGACGACGAACATGAAAAACGAAGGTGGCGAACCCAGGGGAAAAATGTGCACCACATTTCTAACTTCATCAACCTCTTGACCAAGCCATAGTGAGCAGCAGGTTGGTGATTGAAATTGCGTTTCAAATTGAATTTATTTTGAAAAAAATTTAAACCCTAAATGGAATGAAATGATTAAAATTTACAATAGATTTGAAATTAAGTTTGTTGAAATTGAAATTGCATTTGCTTGAAAGTTTCTAAAGCCTTTCAAGAACAACAAACTTAATTTCTATTAGGCTTTGATGAATGTTCATACTATGTTTTAAAGCACCAATTTTGGCACGGGCAGGGAGTGTCGAATTTGACTTTGTAGTCCATTTGTTTGAAATATTTTGCATACCCATTTTTAAAAGTTGTCAAACAATTAATGTGTCTTGTCTATGCTTTTAATGCCCCGCCGTGCGAACCCCAAAGGACAATTACATAAAAATTATAGCACAATTTTTTTTTTTTAAATAAACATAACATACATGTATTACACACTAAGCCATGACATGAATTCCATTTAAGCAGATTCACTAACACATACATCCCTTGGGGTACACGAAGAGTCATTACGAGACTGAGATCCACACAACAACAATAAAGAATAAAATCCAAAGATATAATCCATAACAAAATAAACATTAACAAATATAACATATACATGATAATCTTGATAAGAAACCATCTGAGTACATAAATACAACATACGCATAAAGAACTTAACACAAGGAATAACAATTGCCACGACCAATATTCACACCGAGTTAACATTACATTACAGTACAATGTTCTAGAGGTACAATGATACAAAAGTGTTTCCAACCATAAATGGAAACCATACATAAGATAACATGATACAAATAAATAGATGAAAACTGGCTCCAAGACGGATACAACTCTGGAGTCGCTGCAACAACACCAATCCGCACCTCTCGATCCTCGACTGGGGACCCAATGGGGTGCTTAGCACGTTCCACCCGACCATGTGAGTCCGAAGACCCACCCCCCGTGCTAGGAGCTAACAAGAAGAGTCCTCAACCAAGAACATCCAAACACGGAAACCACAAGATTCCACAACATACAAAAGTATCGTAAAACTCAAGGATTACAAAGACATATTCAACAACAACCAAGAGTCATTAAAATAACTTAAAATCATACATCTCATCACATAAATCAAAGCAATGACCCGCAACAAGTAACCAAAGGATGATCATGAAACACTTCCAAATCAACTAAACATAATACAATTCCAAATTGCAATTAAACAACACAATAACATCATAACACAGTATCATAAGATACAAGATCGTAAATCAAATATAAATGAGATCATACAAGACCACAAAACATACTAAAGATATATTAAAACAATAATCATAAATCAATTTAGATCAATTCAAACAACAATCTAAAACAACTCCCATAACCCACTTCCAGAGAAACACAATAAAGTAAAACACATGGGAAACTAGGGGAGAGTGTCATCGCATAGTCCTACATGGGCTTTCCTGTGCTCTTCCTCCCAACTGGAGGTGCCGGTCCCATCTATGGCTGTCCTGTGCTCTTCCTCCCAACTGGAGGCGCCGGTCCATAGGGTGACTCATGCGGAGCCGTAGACCTCTCGTGAAGACGAGGTCACGACCTTGCCAACCACGGCCTTCTCAGCCTTCCATTAGCCTACAGAAGCACTAATGAAGACGAGGCATCTATTTTTTTAATCTTGTAATGATATTACTACCCAACCCTCCTAAGTTAATTATTAGGTTTTCACTTGATTACTAACTCACTCGTGGGTTATCCTGTGCCCTTCCCCTTAAACGGGGTGCCGGCCCCCACGAGGAGCCACTCTCCCTAGAGACCCAACAACATCAAACCAAAAAAACCAAGAAACCAAGAGACCAAGGGTTGTACAACTTAATAAGAACATTAGATCATAACTGAGAAGCATGCGAGGCATTACCCATCTCGCTATAATACATAATCAAAGTCTCAACAATTCCTGTACAACCCTTTCACAATCTTGAAACCAAAACACTTGCCACATCAAGGGCCCATAAAGAGAGAGAACATCAATTATCAATCATCTCAAGCCTCAGGAAGCCAAAAGAATGAAAACCCACAAATGAGGGTAAAGTGAAGCAACATAAGTATTCCTCCAATAATTCCAACACAAGGATAAAATTCCATCAAATAAGAGAGTAAATCAGAAAAGCCACAAAAGGGGACGATTCATCAAGACCCATCCACAAGCAACAATGGTGTCACCTCAAATAGGGAAACGCAAAACAAAATCACTTAATAAAACCAAAAGCCACCAACTGGGTATTCCATGGGAGACCTCAATTTTCTCCTCACAAGAACCCCCTTATGATGGTACGCAAATCACTTTCATAAAAACAACAACATAGCAATGACAACAATAATTGCAAGGCCACCAGATCTAATTTCAATTCAAATATAATGAGTGAATATATTAAAATAAGATCAACCACCCCATCCAAACCACATAAACAACTTTGATACAAAATAAATCAGAAATCCAAGAAGATCAACTTCTCACAACTCATCAACAAAATACAAATTCCCAATTACATTGCAACAAAATTTAAATGACAAAGGATTCCTTGAATCAAAGTTAATCTCCAACGGCATTCATACCAATACGGAAATGTCCAAAAACAATCCTTAATAAAAGAGGTAAAAGAACACCTTAAATACTCAATCACTCACAACTCCACAAAAACATCAACCAAAAATTCAATTGAGAACAATATTTATTAACCAATCAATTAACGACCAGAACTAAAACTTTACAACTTACCCACACTAAAATAATTCATGATAACCATCACAAGTATTCTAAAAGTATTATCCATAAAGCATACTTACAAATCAATCATTAAATGAATATAAGGGAAGTCAATTTTCAAAAGATTAAAATTCCATTCCACCAATAAACTATCCAATTCAAAATTACCCTAATCAATCTCTAACTATACCCATACATTTAAATTTCCCCTTTCATCATACTCACTTAACATACTTCCAAAATTTAAATTAATTGTAAAAACCATTTAAGACCAATTGTCTATACTTTAAAATGACAATAATAACAATACTCTACATACATAAACTACATATTAGAACTTACCACCTTAAAATATTAAATCTATCTAAATAAATTTACACACACAATTACGTTTAAAAACCACTACACATTTATATTTATTTTAATTCTTTTTGAGGAGGGAATGTAAAAAGAGAAAAGATCTGTTCTACGAATCCAACAATACTACAAGATGAAATATAAAAAGAACAACTTATTTAATCCCATAATAATTTCTATTCCCAAAAAATATTCACATTTAAACAAGAATTAAATAAATAATGCTAACAATATCCACTCAAAGTTATAATTTAACAAATCCATAAGACAGATTTTTTTCTATTTTACTATTATTTTCATTGTAACAAATTCTGCTTTATTTTTTATCAGAAAAGAAACAGAATCTAAATGTGGATATCTATTTTCTAAATAACAGTTAAATTACAGAAAATATGATTTTAATCAGAACAGAATATATTTATGCATTTGTTTAACTAACAGTTAAATTAACAGAATATATATTAATCGAAAAGAAATTGAATATATTGTATACAGAATTAAATAATACAGTATTATTTAAATCAGAGAAAACAGAATAATAAAATTAATTAATAAATATATGTATATATAAATATATATATACATATATATATATACATATATACATATATATATATATATATATTTATATATATATTTATAAAGATAAATATCCGCATAGAAAAATAACATATAAAATTCGTATATTAACTGAGATTTAATTACATTTAAATTTAATTGGGGAAATTTTTAATTCCCAACACACACCGCACGGGAGACTATGTCGCCGGCCGTGGGCAGTCTACAGACTGCTGTGGACAGTCTACGGACTGTCACAGCAGTCTTTCGAACTGTTGCGGTAGCCCGTAGGCTGCCGCACCACCACGGCCGACTGGGTGGTGGGTACGGCCGAGGCCGGACCATCACCCAGTCTGCCTCTTTTTTTTTTATTTATTTAAAAAAACAATTTCAAAATAATTTTATTCAGCAAACTTTTAAGTTATTTAAATTTTTATTATCATTATATTTTTTTTTTTTTGTAACTATCTTTATATTTATATATATAAATGTGCATACAAATTTGTATATATATATATATATATATCTGATATATATATATATATATATGTATATATATATATATATATGTATATATATATATATATGTATATATATATATATATATGTATATATATATATACATATATATATATATATTGTATAAAAGAATATTTTGAATCTGAGAGAAATAGAATTCAATTCTTGCTCTGGCCATTTGGGTGGTGGAGTGCGGCGAGGCGGACCATCACCATCATGCCTCTTTTATTTATTTAAAAACAATTTCAAAATAATTTTATTGACAAACTTTTAAGTTATTTAAATTTTTTATTATCATTATATTTTTTTTTTTTTGTAACTATCTTTATATTTATATATATAAATGTGCATACAAATTTGTATATATATATATATATATATATCGATATATATATATATATATATATATATATATATATATGTATATATATATATATATACATATATATATATATATATTGTATAAAAGAATATTTTGAATACAGAGAAATAGAATTCAATTACTGCTCAATACAAATATTTATACACAGAATAACTTTGTAAAATTTATCTACAATTGAGGATTTTCACAACTTCGAATTCTCAGAGATGACGTTATTCTTTTACTGGTTTATTATTATTATTTAACTTGAAACCACCGTAACCCTGCTCAATTCTAGAATCCCAACAAAATCTACTTTAAATAAATAGCCATCCCAAACCCCAGTAAGATTTTCTTTGATTGGAAAACAGTCCCAAATTTTTCTAAGAATTCGCATGATTTCAACATGCATTAAATTTCAAATCCAAAACAAAGAATTCTTATTTCATTTGATGCTATAAAAAGATCATTTAAAAGAAGGAGGAGAACCTGGCGTCCTGCGCCTGTAGATAACTGTAGAAGCTTTATCCTTCTTGCTGACCCAATCCTTCCAGCAGCAGCTCCAAGATCCTCCCTCAACCATAAATCTTAATCCTCAAATGAATTCTCAGAAGAATAAAAGAATGTAATACAATAACAGAAAGATGACTGCCAATTTCACCAAAATCTGTTGAAAAAGAGAGTACCACCCCCTTCCCAATCCAAAATAAATAAAATCTCACACAAGAAGCCTCTTCTGTTTCCTCTTCCAGAGAATACCAACAGTCACATTTCAAGAAATAAATCAAAATAATATTTAATCCTTAATTTTTTTGTTGCCTTTTCATGTATTTCTATTTCATTTTCTTTTATCATGCAGATTAAAACTCAATAAATTTAACTCCACAAAAATGAACTTCTATTTGAATATATATTCATTATATAATCATCATCTCCACAAAACTTTATTAAATAATTACTTCCACATTAAAATAATTAAAATCAACCATTTGCAAGATTCTAAATAAGTATCCATTAATTTTCTTATTATGATAATTATCTTTTCAAGATTACTTGTTCATAACAATTTAAATCAATTTATCTAATAATATCACTTTTACTTTTAACAAATTAGTTTGATTTGATCATTTGTTCTAAATTATTTGATTTGATTTAATTGATTATTATTTTAATTCCTAATTATATTTCAAATAACCTTGCAATTTCACTTATGATCTAATTAATTATTTAAACATGACTACTAACATATTATATCTTCCACAAAATCAAATAACACATTAACCAATGAAGCACACACAAATACTCACACCAAAGTTCAGAACAACCGACACGGAGGGGTATTACAATGCTTCCACATTTTGCATACATTTCTACCAAGGCACTGCCAATTGCATTTGCTTGAATGTTTCTAAAGCTTTACTTTGTTAACAAATTTTTTTGAGGCATTATATCAAACAGTTCATGTGCCTTCCACATTTTGCATACATGTTTACCAGGGCACTTGCAATTGTAACTACAACATCTGGTAAAATTCCCCCTTCATGATTTGATTGATGTCCATACCCTGTCCAAAGCTCCCATTTTGGCACAAGCAGGGGGAAGGTTGTGGAATTTGGCTTTACAGCTGTCAATTGCATTTGCTTGAAATTTTCTAAAGTCTTTTCAACAAACCCATTTGCAAGGATAACATGATATTATTTAAGTACAAGCTTAAGTTTAAATCTTGCATTTGAAAGCTAAATTGAAATTAAAATTATATGTTTGAGGAAATGCATATAAGACACCCATACAAAATAGTACAAAAGAAAGAGAAAAAATGTAAATAATGCACTTGTAACCTATACTTGAGAGCATTAAAATTTTGAAATTAAACATAAAGAATAATAGGATATATATATACACTCTTTCAAATCAGCATTGAATATTAGAGGATGAACTACATATTAGGATTTTTTCTTTTAAAATAAATTAGGTAAAACTTATTCCTTTGAGTAGATGAATAAACTCTATTAATATTTAATAGTAAGGTTGTAAATGAAAAATTATTGTGGTTACAAGATAAAAGAAAATAATACTAATATGTAATATTTATATTAAGGAATGTCATCTCCAATAACATACTTAACACTAATAATTGGGTTATAATCACATTATGTACCATAAATACAAATATTAACATTGATGAAAATATTATATTATGGATAATAATTATAATAAAACATAATAAATTGAAACTTATTTCATATGAACATGCAAGAGAAATGTTAGTATGTATTATAAATAGTAATATTATTATTTAGAGTAAATTTTAATATTGCAATAATAGTATTTACCATTAATGTTATTAAATGATAATAATGTTGTTATATATTAGTAATATAAGTGTTGCAAGTGTTATTATCCAATATACAGTGCCCAATGTATAACAAGCAAAACCATTCGCATTAAGAGAAAGCGCTAATAAATATTTCTTTTATTGTTGGTTTTAGGGCATGACCTTGGAGAACCAAATAGTAATGTTGTTAAACATTAAAAATTGTCAATTTTGGAACAAATGACAATACCATTAATTGGAGTAAATGCTATTTTAAAGTTTAAATTTATATTTTAATTTTAGGGTAAATACTTTTGGTTGAATTTATGAATTAGAAATAGAAATTTTGAAAGGGCCCCACCCTTTTACAAAGACCTATAAAGCAACAAAAAATGATCAATCATATTGGCATGGAACAACAACAAGAAAAATATAGTTGTAAGTTAGAAAAATAACATCCAGTTAGAAATACTCCACCAATAGTGGCAATGTAACTAATAAAGAGGGTCATTTTCCCAAAAACATTAGTAGATCTATCATTTCACAACTTGAATCCAAAATTCTTCATGGAACTATATCTTATTTTCAACCTTATCCTTTTCCATGAATGAACCTAGTTGAGGTTTGTAATGGAATTTCCATCTTTAGTTTCCAAACTTGAGACCAAAGGGAATAAAGGGCTCCTATAATCTTCTAAACTTGAACCTTCTTCATATTTTTAAATTATTAGAAGAAATACCAAGAGGTGAATGTTGCAATTCAAGAGAATGGTAGAGGCAATGAACTCCAACTAATACA
This sequence comes from Sequoia sempervirens, assembly GCA_007258455.2. Taxonomy (NCBI): domain Eukaryota; kingdom Viridiplantae; phylum Streptophyta; class Pinopsida; order Cupressales; family Cupressaceae; genus Sequoia; species Sequoia sempervirens. Next base: position 1,019,068,538 of record VDFB02271358.1, read on the forward strand.
TATGTAACATGATTCTTGTCTCTACCAATCTCGTCTAGATTTCTCTTGACAAGACCTTCTAAATTAGTCATGTCTGCAAGAGGACCAACCACCCCTCGATTATGCTCAAAGGGAACCTCAATGAAATCCTAAGGTAAACAAGGCTCCATCTCATCCTTATGCATTTTGTTCAACCTTTCCTTCCTCTAAAATTCCTAAACCTATAAAATACATAGTTATCTACACATGACAACATGGTGAAAACACAAGAAAATCCTATAGCATGACATGTTGAACCCAAATAACCAAATTCAAAAATAATTTAATCTATAAGTATAAATAGTTTGATAGTAGAAACTTTATACATATAAAAATATGATAAATGTGTGATTATTTTTCTTTCCAATCTATAAAATTTTTATGCGCTTGGCTATATAATTGAGATGATTCACTTATTTAATGTAATGATAAAAATTTAGTATGTACATGAAAGAAATATTTTCAAGACATCAAGCTACCATTCTACATAACTCTCACATGGAAATAAGAATATTATTTTATTTTAACTAAAGAAATTGTGTGTACTCTATCTTGAAAATTACTAATTAATTTTGAATTATATACTTATAATTTAAAATAAGAGCATCCTTTGTAACATGGAATAGATAGTTTAATTAATGAAATAAAATATGTTTTTATATTAAGAAAAAGTTACAAATATATGGAACTCATACATTGATAAATTGACTAAGATGTAACTCTGTATGAGAATTAAGATGCTCGAATAATTTATATACCTTCTTTCAATAATTAACATTAGAAATTAATACTTGGCTCATATTGTATACCCACCTCCCAATGGTCTTGGAATGGATGCATTTAGATGGAGAAGGATTTCAAAAGGCTCATGGTACTTGTGGACCCCTCAAAGGCATGATATAGAACACATGAAAGTTCTTTATTTATGAAATTTGGTCTTTAGTTGTTGGCTTCTAGTATGAATGTTATCAATAAGGTGGAATTCTTAGTTGAGACTCCCAATCTTCCATTGTTGGTTTCTAGTGTGATTATACAATGTGAGCCAAGTATTAATTTATAATGTTAATTATTGAAAGAAGGTTTTGTTTCATAAGAAGAGGTATGCTAACATATTCCAAGGCATGTTATTATCCAAAATGCATGAAACTTCTTCACATCTCTACCAAGTTCTAAACAGATACAGATCTGCCATTTCCATGGAGGAGATTGATGATTTAAAAATAAAACATCATGCAATTTCTTTCTTGAGAAGTCATGTTTGCATTCATGATTTGCAACTTCCATCTTCATCCAAAAATAAATTTTGTTATCGTTATGTGCCTGATATTAACAAATCAAAACCTTCTTTTGAGCATGATCGCCAACACAAAGGTAAACAAGTGGAAACAGAAGAAAGCTCGATTAATGGCTTTCAGCATGTTGGTGGAAAACCTGCATCTTTTTGAAAGTGGCTTCCTAGCTTATCAGTCTTATGTTTAGTAAGGTTTTGTAATCTCTAGTGTTATGTATTCAGGTCACAGGTATATCTAGTATGATGTCTTCTTTTGGGTATTTTGGGTGCATAAGAGAATGTGCATATGTATTGATGTATTCAACCAATGTGCTTATGTAATGTTGTAATCAGACAATTGGTCATTTGTACTGGGACCTCACTGGTCTTTTTGATATTTTGTAAAATTTGTTACTCAGACTACAACTGGGGGTTTTCTTGTTGGTTCTTTCCCACCAGTATGTCCACCTGAACCAGCTATATGTACAAAATATTATATATAAATAAAATTATAAGTGGTCTCCCACTTTTGCTTAAAAAAAAAAGTTCTTATAAATGTCCACATCTTTTTCCTTGACACAGTTGCTATTTTTCCTACAACAAGATTTTATTTTATGCAAGGTCCCACTCACTCCAAGATTAGTACAAAAAAACTATACCTGTAACACCTAGAATGTAAGATGACCAAGGATTAATACCAAATGAAAGAAAGTAGTGGTGTAAAAATATTCCTACACTAATAAATGGGATATTATATACTCAAGCACTAACAATACCTACAATCTAATCATATGAATCATGTGATATTATATACTCAAGCACTAATAAATGGGATGTTTTGAAACTATACATTAAAAGTGGTTTATTGAAACCATGAGTGAAAATAATTCAACCACAATTTTTGTATTCCACTTTGATATATTCAAACCCATTAAAAGATTTCTTATGATTTTTCATAATGTTGGTCAATACTTTACTGTAAATATTCTATAGTCATGCTCTTAAATGTCATAAGAATATGTCATAAGAGGGTTTCATCTTATAAAGCTATAATGATATTATATGCTCTTAGAACATCTTAGACACCTCCCAAAGCATTCAAAAAATGACAAATAACTACCAACACAAAAGTGAGGATGCCTCATTTCTAATATGAGGAAAAATAATAAATCAAAATGTGGGATGCAAAGGTTGACCCACTGCCCAATAAGCCTAAGTTTATTATTATCTATTGAGGTGGATCAACACAACAATTGTTAGCAGTGCTTACTGCGAAATCAAAGGAATACTATTCATTTTTCTTTGTTGTGCCTAATGACTCCTCATCTCAAAGTTAGAATTAATAGGAATATGTTACATACCCTCCTATGACTAAATGGCTACAAGGAGGTGAATATACAGTATAGTAGAAAAACCAAGATACAAGTTGGTTTGGTTCTCATAGCTCTCTCTAAAATAATTGAATTCCTACATCTTAACTAGAAATACCATGAGGGGTTTAGATCCCATTTTAGACAAAAATATTCTTATACTCATCACTAGTTCACTTGGACCAACTAAAGAGATGGTGAACTAAGGGAAACTTAGTTGTATTGATAGATTTTACTTAGTTATTTATCTTTCCATTATCCCCTCTCCACAAAACACCCTTATTTAAGTATATTCTATTATACCTATCTCACATATAACCTCCCAATTCTTTAAACTTTTCAAACTTCTTATTCCTCATACCTAATAATCTATCCTTCAAGCTCAACACTTCCCACCTCAATAAAATTGATCATCTTCCTTCCCTAAAATCCCTTTGGTTGATGTTCCTAGACCTCATCAAAATGGTAAGTGGATACAATTATGGAATGATCTTTGATTAAATCTGTGCACACTACTATTACTATGATCTTACAATAGAATATGGCTAGAAAGAGATCTATAGCTGGAAAAAAATATGGATCAAAATAGAAAAAATAAACTTGTTTTATTTTGCTTTTCTGTAACTTTTCTGTGGTGGTTTCTTAGTTGAAATAAAACCTGAAGATTTAAGACAATTGTGGTAAGAGGATCTCAATTAAGAATCCGGATTACGATGGATGAAAGGATATAAAGGGATACAAATTAGTTTTTAGTTATCTCGAACATATTTACATTCTCAAGAGTGGATAATATCTATCGTTGATCAAGAGAGGTAGTTCCATGACAACTCTAATGATATTAAATCCATTTTCCTCCAACATTAAAAATAATTTTTAATTGATCTAGTTGAAGGAGATCCATATAGTTGAGGAATTGATTGGCACTTGCATACTGAAAATAATTGGTCTCAAAAAATACGCACATTTAGATAATTTATTCACCCTTGAGGAGGTTGATATTTCCTTGAAGGATTTGAATACTCAAAAAGTCTTCGAATAGATGGTTTAGCTACTAATTCATAAAATTAATGTACATTCATCAAGGAGGACTCTATGAGGTATAAAAAGTAGCTTTATCAAAGGGATCCATCATTTAAATTCTATTAATCAAGGGTTGATAAATTAATTCCTAAAGGAAAAATACTTTTTTTTATCTGAGGGTGGATACTAATTACTCTTCTTAATACCTCCTACAATATTGCAGCTAAATCCATAGCTAAAATAATTGAACAAATGACACAAGAAATTGTAAGACTAGAAAAAACTATATTTATAAGAGGGAGATTTAAATTATAAAACTTGAATCTTTTTAAGGTATCTCATTAGATTCTACTTACTCTAACTTAAATTTAGAAAACAACATTAAAATCCTCAAAACAAATTTCAAAGACATAATAAGTTATTACAATATTATTTAAAAATCTAATTGTAATGAACATGTTATAGTAATAAATATTGAAATTTTAAATCTATGAAAATATATATAACCAAACAATCCTTAGTTTTCATATATAATTTGTGATGAGAATGTTGAATATTATAATATTTTAGGCCAATCTTTGAAGCACTAATTGCCATTGTTAAAAATGATTTGTAGTTTATTCATTGTTTTTAATGATTATAATTTTTTTCAATTTCTATTGGCTTAGAGCTCAAAATAATGGGTATAGATTAGATTCTTATGCTTTATCATAATTTAGAAGTTGTATAAATTGTTAAATTATATATTTTTTTAGCATATATAAAATGTATGGTTGGATTAGTGAGATATTTATAACAAGTATGCAATATATTTAATCATATAATTATTTTTGTAATAGAGATGAATAATTAAATAAATGCTATATCAATATATAAGAGTTACATAAAAGAATTAAAATTAAATATATTAATAACAAATAGTGATACTATTATTGAGGGTAATATAAAGGGGGGTCGTCATACTAAAATAAGTCGCAAATAAAATCACCCAAGTAAAAAAAGTATTTTATTGATAATCTTATTAGGGATGCTAGGATGGTAATAAAAGTTTTGCAAGCAACAATGAGCTGACAAATAATAGTGTTTATGCACTATTGTAAATATATATATACATTATTAATATTATTAATAAAATTTATTATAGTATTGATATGGGTATTAATGGATGGTATTTGCAATATTATAAATTAGGGTATATGTAAACATGATATCACTATCACATTAACATTTCTATTATGAGTAAAGTTTAATATTATTTATGAGTAATAAAATTGATAGAATATTTGTATTAATTGTAGAGGGAGCCTTAATAAAATTGAGTATTGTTAATACTCTTATCAATATTCATATCGATAGTTACCTTAATACTAATGTTAGCATATTTAACCTTATTAATGCTCATTGATAATTGGATAGCATTTTTTGGAAAAACCTTTTATAGATGTTGAAATATGAGAGGAAAATAAATAAATAAATGCAAACCATATAATTATTCATGTTATTACCATCAAAAGTTACATATTTAGTACTTTAAATGCCATCATTGGGTCATGAAGAACTATCCTAATAATCATAATACCATATTGACCTTATTGTCAACAAGAAATAGAGTAGGAACAACTCATTGTGGGTTACGATGACATAACCATTATAATGAGAATATTATTAGTGTAACCATTAAATTGTGATACTTGCAAATTTAATATTTAAAGTATAGTTAATAGTGAGAGATGCATTAATAATAGTATCACATTAGCAAGTTAAACCAACAAATTAATTAAAGAAAGGATGTTAATTCTATTGGAGATGGTTATTGTTGCATCATAAATTCTTAAAGTATTAATTGGCGTAATTAAAGGATTCAAAAAAAAATTATTGGGTTTTTCTAGTGAAAAATTATGGGCATAACAATTATATATTTTTTAACATATATAAAATGTATGGTTGGATTAGTGATATATTTATAACAAGTATGCAATATGAA
>VDFB02271358.1:1019074299-1019130364 GCA_007258455.2 Sequoia sempervirens
AAAGTAAAAATAAAGGATGTATTTGAGGGTGAAAACCTCTTTGAGGTGCCCAAGGATGGAGGATTGAACTTTCTCCCTGTGACATAGGAAAAATCAGCAATGCTGATAGAGGAAACCATGGAAGTTAACATAGCCACAACATAAGACCCTAAAATTGTCCTCTTTGAACCATCTTTGACAGAGAAAGAAAAACCCGAATTTCAAAAATTCCTTTCAGAGCGTAAGATTAACTTTGCATGGTATTATGTTGATATGCCTAGGTTAGATCTAGAATTAGTCTTATAAAATTTTCTCTTACTTCCTAATGCCAAGCTAGTAAAATAGAAGCTGTGAAATATGCATCCGCAAATCGCCTTGTAAGTCAAAGCGAAGCTCAATAAATTGTTGGATGTAGGATTCATAAGATCAATAGATTATGTTGAATGGATTTCAAATCTTGTACCTATCACTAATCCAAATGGTTAGATACACATCTATACAGACTTTCAGGACTTAAACAAAGCATGTCCAAAGGATGACTTTCCATTACTGAACATAGATATCATAGTTGACCTTACAACAGGATACAAGATGTTGTCCCTCATGGATGGTTTCTCAGTTTATAATTAGACTTAGATTTCCCTTGAAGATAATCATAAAATAGAATTCACATGTCCTTGGGGAACATACTATTGGAATTTCATGCCTTTTGGTCTCAAGAATGTAGGCACCACATATCAAAGAGCCATGCCAACAATATTTCATGACATGATGAACACACTAATGGAAGATTATGTGGATGACCTTTTGGTAAAGTCTGTGACACGCAAGGATAACCTTAATGTGCTAGGAAATTTTTTCAAAAGACTGGAGGAGTACAAGGTCCACTTGAATCCTAAGAAATGTGTCTTTGGTGTGACATCAAGAAATTTTTTTGGGATATATAGTTTCTCGCAGAGGCATTGAAGTGGATCCTGCTAAAGTAAAAGCAATATTAGACATGCCTCCCCCGAAAGGAATAAGTGAACTCGGGACATTGCAAGGTAGATTACAGTCTATTCGATGCTTCATTTCACAATTGGCAGATAAGTGCCAACTATTTCAATATATCATGTGCAAAGGCATCCCCTTTGTGTGGACTAATAAATGTCAAGAGGCCTTCCAACAAATAAAAGACTATCTATTGTCACCACTTGTCTTAATGCCACCTATTGAAGGAAAACCTTTGATTCTATATATTTTTACAATAACTTCAACACTAGTGGTATTGCTTGCATAAAATGATCATGATGAAAAGGAAAGGGCAATATACTACATCAGTCAGATATTGGTCGGATATGAGCTGAATTACACACCTATTGAATGAGCTTGTCTTGCAGTTGTCTTTACTGCCCAAAAGTTAAGACATTACATGTTGAATCATAAGACATAATTTGTAGCAAAGATTGATCCCTTGAAGTATCTCATAAGTCGTGCAACATTGATAGGTTGCTTGGAAAAGTGGGTTATGATATTGAGTGAGTATGACATAAAACATGTGGAACAAAAGGATATAAAAGGACAAGTAATAGAGGATCAACTCACAAATGCAGCTGTACAAGGTGATCATCCATTGGTAGTAGATTTCACTGATGAGTCCATATTTCATACAGAGCTTAAATCACCTTGTAAACTTTACTTTGAAGGGTCTCATACTAGTCATGGCTCAAGAGCAGGTATACTATTTATCACACCACAAGGAGACTCCATCCCTAAGTCATTTCGAATTGATTTTCCATGTACAAATAATGTTGTAGAATATGAGAAACTTGTCACAAGACTCCACATGGCCATAAAATGGAAAATAAATACACTTCTAGTCTTTGGAGATTCTCAGTAGGTCATAAATCAGGTCAATGATGAATATGACACCAAGGAAAAAAAATTAATGCCTTACAAACAAATGGTTGAAAACGTTTAGTCATATTTGCACAGGCTTGTGTAAAATTGAACAAGTTCCTAGGGCACAAAATAAAGCTGTAGAAGTAATGGCTACAATCGGATCTCTCCTAGACATTCCAAACAATGTGCCACAATTTGAGTTCTTGGTGGAATAGCTTTTCGTTCCTACATATGACATTCCAGAGTCAGAAATGGTTTGCGATCTTGTTGGTCCCAACTCACCATGGTATCAAGACATCTATGACTATCTCCAATCCTAGACCCTTCTCCCAAACCTATCTAATAACCAACAAAAATCCTTTACCCACAAAGCCGCATGATACACCATCATCAATGACACCTTATATCGCCGTAGTTTTGACAATACCCTTCTTCGATGTCTCGACACCAACAAAACAAAAACAAACTTATGTGAGGTACATGAGGGTATAGGTGGATCTCATTTGAGTGGTCCTACCTTAGCTAAGAAGATCACAAGACTTGGGTACTACTCGCTGAACTGTTGATTTTTGGCTCCAATGGACAACTCTTGCTCTTCTAGGGTTTTTCACCTAAAAGGAGAGAGACATTGAAATTATGCAATGTGTGATGTTGTCTAACCTAAATTAAGTTAACCAAATGCAACTGGCTGATCTAAATGAATGAAAATTAATACAAAAGTGAGATTTAAGCTATGTTTGAAAACATATTGTGTAATGCAACAATGAACTAAATGAAGAAAATATACATAACAAAAAGAAAAGGGATAAATCTGAGTGCACCTGGGTGAAGTATGATGAATCTGGAATGTTTTGGATGCTAGTTGAAGTCACTATTTTTTCATAGTGGGACTCATTCACCCAGTGTGGCGAATTAGTCCTCCTATTGGTGAAAAACTGTTAGAAGCAAGTTTTTGTCTGTTGGGATCCATAATCTGACAAAATTCAGATTTTTTGTCCTAAGGTGGAACTCATTCACCACAGTTGGTGAATCAATCCTCTCCCAAATTTCTAAAAACTCAGGAGACAACTCTATATCACTAGATCTAGAAATCATTGCTAGTCGGGTTGCCAAAGTCAATTCTTCAGAAAATGGAAAGAAAACATTCTCTAGGCTTGAAATAGACTTAAGTTGACTTGAAGCACCTAGTTGACTTGTAAACCAATCTTCAACACCAAAAATCTTGTTAAATCTACACACAAAAGGCTACAAACAAACACACAATAGGGGGAAAATGATTTTAGGTTAGTGAATAGGGGTTTCCCTTGGTCAAACCCCACTTTTGGTAATCAAACCCTTAATAAAATAATGAAATGCAAAGGAATGATAAACTAACAACATGCAATTGCTATAAACTTACCAAACCCTTGATGATGCAAGTCTTAAGTAATGTCAATAGCTACTTCAAAGTGCTTGAATAGTGCTTGGAAAGATGTAAAATTCTTGAATGCTTGAAATATGAGATGGAATGCTTGAATGAGTGAGGAGATGTAAAATGAGGTGAAAATAAAATATTTATACACAATTGTGCCTTAGTTACCTAGTCATACCTCACCATAGGATTAAATCAAGTGTTTTTGAATAAAATCCTGAAAGGAAATTTAAAATATTTTGAATTTGGGGTCAAGGGGGACTCATTTGCCACCCATGGTGAATGGTTCCCACCTAGGACCTAAAAATGTATGTTAGGAAATATGTTGTATTTAATGTTGTTTGTTAGGATAATACTCAAAAATAGACTTAATTAAGCATGAGAGCATAAAGGGGCCAAATAAAGGATGAAAAAGTGATTAATAGTGAAGATTTTCCTAGAAAGGCATGAAAGCTTGTTACAAGACTTTAGAAAACTTCAAAATAAGACTTGTTGATGAGTAAAAAGGTGATTTTTAGGTGAATTGTAATTAATAGAGTCTAGAAGAATGTAGAAATGTCTTGCAACACTTCACAACACCTTCACAAGACGTCATTCTTTGAATTTTAGTACCTAAATAAGTATGTTCAAGCCATGTTGCAACATAAAATCAAAGAAAAATAGACAAACACCATGAAAATGACAAGGGGTCATTTTTCTATGGCACATTTACACTTTAGTGAGAGGATGAACCTACTTCAAACTCACACTAAAGTAGCCATGAACATCAAGAGGAGGGTTTAAATGTACTTACGTTAGCAAGATGGAATGAAAATGATCAAGAGGGATGATCAAGGCCCCAGGATGAATATCCCATGGCGAACTAAGCATTAGAACAAAGGAACACAAAAGTGTTGAGATGAAAGAATTGAATGAAGCTTCGATCGTGAATCCAACTAGTTGTGGATTAGATATAGGATGATTGTTTGAAAAAGAGAATTTGTACTCACTCTGGGGCCACAAAACTAGTTGTTCGTAGGGTGAGAAGGCACAAAAAGGTAAGATACATACGCTAGTTGGTATGCACTCACAAACACAAAGGTGGCTATGGGGAAACTCATGTTGCTAGGTGGGCTTCCTGCTCAGCCATATTAAAGTTATACCTATTGATAACTTTAAAAAGGTGCCACAAAGAAAGATGCCATGAACAAAAAGACAAAGTACCATAGTCATGCAAGTTGCGTTATGCAAGGTGGAAAAATGGTGCAAAATGTAAAATGTAAAAGTGTAAAATGTGAAAGATGTTCAAAGGAGTCTTGTTAAATTCATGCAAGGTTAGTCACTTAGGGAACATTGTGTCTAATGTCTCCAAGAGAGGACCAATAAAAGAATAGTATATTCACAACTTAGGGGATACAGTGCATCACATTAGACCACCAAGAGGAATGTAATATGCTTAGAAAGATCACACTTATGAAGGACATCACATCGAATGTCATCCACAAAGTGATGAACGCATCACGCAAATGACAAGGATACACTAGGAACAAAAAATACACATGAATTAATCATAATGTATTCCCCCCACTTTAAAGGAATTTCCACACATCATTCTATGAGAAATTACTTTAAAGTAGAGAAGAAAAGAAAACAAGACATGAGAGCCAACTTGGAAAGCCCTATGCCAAGTCATATGTTTCAAATTTAGGTTACATCATGTCAAGGAAAATGAAAATCAAACCAAAAGGGATTTTCCCCCTAGAAAAGTAAGAACACTAAACACATAAAGGATCTATGGATTTGGGGCCACTATGTTCATTGCTACAATGTTTTTATGAAAGAGCTTAGAATTGTCATCATTCCCCAAAGCACATAGAACTGGAAGAATGACACAAAGAGAGTGAAAACAAAGGAAAAGGAAAGTATGTTTTGGGTCAACATGGAAGATACATTGCAGTCTTGATGCTTTGCATCATCCCCAAAAAGAAAACACAAGAAAAACAAAAGAAAAAAAAAAGGCGAAAGAAAATGAAAAATATTTTGGGTTGACATGAAGGAGACATTGCAGTCTCGATGTCTTGCGTCATCCCAAAAAGGAGAACACAAAAAAAAGAGAAAAAGACAAGGACCTTGTGGGTCAACATGGAAGAGACATAGGGCGTCTCTATGCTTTGCATCATCCCCAAAAGGAAAACATAAACAAAAGCGAAAAAGACAATGCATGACAAATAGAAGAATAGAGAGATACAAATAGAAGAACTGTATGAAGAGAGGGAACATTAAACACATGATACATGGGAACATCCTACAAACATGAAAAGGAAAATAAAAAGAGAAAAGAAACAAAAAGGATAGTCAGGAAAAATGCAAGTCAACCATCTAATAGGTCATCTGCCTCCCAATCATGTTTAGTGTAATATGAGGGTGGTTGACTATCTAAAGGAAGAATTGCAAGTGCCAAACCAAGAGTCATACCAGGTTCTTCTCTTGATGGAGAGGTTGTATCTTTTAAGTTCATCATGGATGAAAATAAAGAGTTTAATTCATTATTCACTTTTCATCTATTTTTTCTATTGTCACATCATCATCATCATCATCATCATCATCAAGATTAATGACAACATGAGGATGAAGGGTGATTTCTAAGGATGGATGTATCAAAATTTGAAGTTGTTGGATTGGTTCATTTTGTTGCAAAGGTTGCACTGGACTATTGTGTGGCAAGTCAAGAGAAAGAGGGTGGTCATCTATTACTTATGTCAAAGGTAAAGGTTGATTTTCTTTATTTTCTTCCATGTGAGATTGACAAGCAAGGAGATGACGATGATGCCTACGTTCCCTAGCACCATGGTTTTGTTTAATTCTATTTTGTAGTTGTTGAGGTGTAAGAGCGGATTGAGGCATCATAGGTTTTTTCTACTTTTGAAGAGGGAAGAATAGAAGAAATAGAGGAGGATGGATCAACTACTTTCTCTTTAGCTTTATACACTTGTTTAAGGTGAGGAGGCATGACAGGAGTGGCTTCAGTTTCCCTTGGTTGTTTAAACGATGGAAGGGAAGTATCTAGGGGTGGTTGTTCAGGAGGTTGTATGGTTTGCTCAATGTCGAACTTAGGTTGAAGCATGGTTTCATCTATGATAGGAGGTGCGGAAGTGGATGGGGATGAGTTATGAAGAGACAATTCAGCTATTTTTTTGGCTTTAAAATTTTGATAAGCTATGAAAAAGAAGTCCTTTTGAGGGGTGATGGGTTCCATAGGTGTAGGCCAAAAGGCTTCCAATGAAAAGTTACCTTTGGAATATAAAGGATTGAAGCCACTATGGTGTATGGTGACTACCTCATTGTCATGTGGAAACTTCAAACACTTATGAACAACTAATGAGACTACTTTCATTGAGCCAAGCCAAGGGTGGCCTAGCCACAAATGAAATTGGTCAGATTGTGGAATAATTGAAAATGTTACCTCCAAAGTTTTAGGTCCTATTTGTAAGGGTAGCATGATCAATCCGATTGTAGGGCATGCAAAACCAGTATGTGTCTTAATCCAAGCAGTTGGTTTATTATATTCATCTTGATATAGCTCATGTAATACTAGAAACTCCTCTATGATCACATTCTCACCACAAACGAGATCTATTAATATCCCATTAGTGGGCTTATCATAGATTCTTCTAGCTATGTAGAGAGGATCATCAAGAAGCTTTTGTAGTATGTCTTTAGCAGAAAAAAGTGATATCAAGAGACTTAGTGGTTTGGCCCTGACAAGAGATAACATCTATCGTAGCCACTAGTTCATCCATAGGATTAACTTGGGTAACAATAGGAGTTGTATCATGTTGTTCACTATGTGTGTCAATAGTCATTGCATTAGTATTTGAAGGTTTGCTAGCCTTGACAAATGAGGTAGTATGTTTAGGCATGGGATTGGTGAAAATTTGCAAGTTTTGGTTAGGGGGTGCAATATACCTATTGCCTTGATCACTAACACCCATAATGGAGAGATGGCTTGAATCAATGAGGTCTTGACTCTTGAACTAAATTTTTTAGATTCTTCCAGTGTTCAGTGTCATGTCCATTATGGTGATGAAAATGACAATAAGCATTAGGTTTGAAGGTGGGTGGTAATGGATGGTTTGGATGAAGTGGTCTAACGGGTGGAAAAATGAGAATGCATTGTTTAATTAATTAGTTCATTGTGTTATGAAGGGTATCGAGTAGGGGAGAAAAATGTCTCTTCGGGTCCCCATAGGTATAAGGTACCACTACTTTAATAGCTGTGGTTGAGGTTGAGGAGGAAGATTAAACTATAAAAAGCCTCTATTTGGTTTGCAAAAGTTTTGTGTTATTTTGGTTTTGATTGTTATGCTCAGGTTTGTCAGCTCGATTAGGAGTGGATTTTGAATCATGACTTGAAACCGAGTTCTGGTATTCACACAAGGTTGTGCATAAATACATAAATGAAGGGAATTTCATAATTGTTAATTTATCCTGAAGGTGTGTGTGCAATTTTTTGATAAACATCTTTTATAGACATGCATTAGGAATCTTGACATCAATTTGAGCATACATGGATTGGTATCATGAGATAAAATCCCTTACTTTTTCATTTGTGTTTTGTATACATCGCATAAGGTTAGCCATTGTCTTTTTAGGTGTCATGTGAACTTGAAAGTGACTTATGAAAGCATCCACCAATTCATTGAATTAATGGATGGAATGATTAGGAAAGTTGGAAAACCATTCTAAGGTAGTGTCTTTCAAGGTCCTTGGAAATAGTTTGGATAATAATTTGTCATCAAGGACGAAGTCACTACACAAAGTTCTATAAGAATTAACATGGTTGATAGGGTCTCCTTTTCCTCCGTATTTCTCAAATTGAGGCATTTCTATCCCTTATGGCATCAGAGTATGCAATATTTCTAATGATAAAGGGTTACTACGGACATGATATGTAGGTGGAGCGGATTGACCTTCGCTAATGGTTGAAAGTTGATGTTGCATGGATGAAATAGTGGTAAGGAGTTGTGTAAGAAGGGGATTGGGGTAAGTGGGTTGAGGTGGAAGGGAAAGTGGTGATTGAGTATAGGTGATGTGAGGGGAAGTGAAAGGAATACTATGGGGTGGGAAGGTGGTGGAAGGGACTTTCGATGCCACAAGAGAAGTGGGAATACTAGTGGAAATTGGGAAAGAAGTAGCCGTATGATTAACTTGATGCATAGTTGTATGGACTTGTGGATTGGTATAAGTTGGTATGGAAGCTATGGTTGAAGGCTGGGGGGGAACTTGAGGTCCTCCTTGGGTTACAAGAATGTTTGCAGATTGGATATTAGAAGAAGCATGTTTATTGTAAATCTCAACAATTCTCTTCATCACTTGCAAGCCATAATCACTTTCAATCAAATGATGAATATTTTCAATGGAAATGGTGGAAATGTTTTCAAGTGACAAGTCTTGTTGTAAATGTGCAAAATCCTCATGAATATTAATGACTTTTTCTTGTGGGATGGAATTGTTTTGGGTGTCAACATTCATTGGATGGAAAGGTAAAGGCATAGAACTGGTATTGTCAAGGCCAAATGCACCATTTTCCATACTAGGAGTAGGAGCTTGTGAGATCCCAAGGTCCACAATGAAAGTACTATCACGGGAAGCCATGAGTCTAGAACTTCTTCTCACTAAAGTATTATCAATGGGGCACCAAACACTCATACAAGTACCACAAAGGAGGGGTGAATGCAAATGCAAACTAAGCTAAGAGTGTGAAATGAAAATAATATAAATGATACTAACTGTAATTGGGATGTAACTACAGAAAACAAAAATGCAGAAAAAATGCCAAAAAAATGCTAAAAATGTTGTTTAACAAGTGCAGAGGGACTGATTCGCCCCGGGTCGCGAATGAGTCTCAGTATGATGTTTTTGTGTGTTTTTCAGAATTTTTAAGATGATTTTAATGTTCTACATAATGCAATCAAGGATGCATAATTCAGATTTTTAGGTTTTTCAATGAGATGCAATGCAAAAATGAAATCTAACTGAAGCTTTCACTAATGCAAGATAAAAAGTCCTAGAATGCAAAAACAAAATAATGTACTAATTGAATGTTAATGAAAATGTAAACTAGGATGCAATATGTAGATGAAAATATAAATTCAAATTTCTCAAAAGTAGGGTTCACCAAAATGAACCATTGATTTTTGGCTCCTATGGAGAACTCTTGCTCTTCTAGGGTTTTTCACCTAAAAGGAAAGATAGGAGAAAAAATGCTAATGGTTCATTCAAATTATGAAATGTGTGATGTTTTCTAACCTAAATGAGGTTAACTAAAAGAAATTGGCTGATCTAAATGAATGAAAATGGATGCAAATGTGAGATTTAAGGCATGTTTGAAAACACATTGTGTAATGCAACAATGAACTAAATGAAGAAAATATGCAGAATAGAAAGAAAAGGGATGAATTTGAGTGCACCTGAGAGAAGTATGATGAATATGGAATGTTGTGGATGTTTGATAAGTCACTAGTTTTTCTTGGACTCATTCCGCCTGTGGTAAGGTGAATTAGCCTCCTCTTGAAATCATTTACAAGTTTCTTTGTCAGATCTCGAACTTGACAAAATTTAGATTTTCAGTCCAAGGTGGAACCTATTCTCCATAGATTATGAATCTTCCCCAAATTTTGGTGAAATCGTGAGACAACTCTCTATAACACCGTTGCATCGAGAATTGTTGTCAAGGTTACACTTTTTGAAGAGAAATGGATGGAAACTTTCCAAGTTTGAAATAGATTGCTGACTTGAAGCAATGAAGGAATTGTAAAACCAATCTTCACAACACCAAAAATATTGCTAAATATGCACACAAAAGGCCTAAACAAATATGTAAATAGGAAAGATTTTGTTAATGAATAGGGTTTGCCTTAATAACAATTCACTTTTGGTAATCAAACCCTTTACAGAAGAATGAAATGAAAAGTAATGATAAACAACATGCACTTAATAACTTATCAAACTTACGATGCAGCCTATAATGTCAATGGTCGCCTAAGTGCTTGATAGTGCTTTGAAAGATGTAAAATTGCTGAAATTGAGAGAGATAAATGAGGTGAAATTACATGAGATACTTGTGCTCATACTTAGCTACATCATCATGTCGATATAAAGTGTTTTTGAATAAAAACATGAAAGGAAATTTAAAATATTTTGAATTTGGAGCCAAGGGGGACTCATTTGCCACCCATGGAAAATGGGTCCCACTTAGGACCTCAAATGTGTCGTGAAATATGTTGTATTTAATGTTGCTTTTTTCAGATAACACAGGCTACATTAATGGTGGTATGAGAGCATCATAACAACAAATATGAAAAAGGATAAACAGTGAAGAGGTTTAGCATGGGAATTTTGTTATTACAAGACTTTGCCAACACTTCAAAATAGGACTTGATGAGTAAAATGAATTTTTAGGTGAATTGTAATTGTCAGGAGTCTAGAAGAACAAGAAATATCTACAAATACTTCACAAGGTGCTATCTTTGAATTTAGTGAATGAATAAGTGGGCATGGGTTTATGTTGCAAATATAAAATCATCAAAATAGACAAACAATTATGAAACAAGACCTAAAAATATGAAAATGACAAGGGCCTTTTTTCTATGGCACAATACAATGAACAAATGCACTGAGTTTTTCGTAACATGTCGTTAATGTCAAATACATAGTGATTTGATTCATGCACCAGCATGTGAACTTTGGCCGACATTTCTCCATGGCCCTTCATGCAATGTGGACTTGAGCTCATTGGAAAAATCCATCCTACCTCTTTCAATGGCCATAAATTCATTATCACCGCCACTAAGTACTTCACTAAGTGTATCAAAGCCATCCCCATCACGTACATAACCGACAAGTAGATTTCCAAATTCATCCTCAACTACATCATATTTCAAGATATGGTGTTCCACAAATTCATCAAATATTAATTTAATTCAAATGTGGGGCCATGATAGTAAATAACACTTTAATTATATTTAGAGAGAAATTAGAAAGGGACAATTCTAAAAATAATTTTATTTAAAATTAGGAGAACACCTAGGTGGACAATAATTAAATAAATTAAACCATCTATTTAATTATGAGAAGACATTTAGAAATTAATGACGTATATAAATAAATAAATAAAATTTACTTATTTAAATAATCAGGAGGAAATAATGGACAAAAGATAATAATTTTTTTTTTAGGAATTTATTTAATCATAGAGAGACATTAGAGAATTAGCGATGTATTTAAATAAATAAATAAAATTTATTTATTTAAATAATCAAGAGGAATAAAAGACATGAATTAATTAAATAATCATGAGTTATTTAATTAATAGTTGAATTTGGACTATAGGACATAATTAAATATTTAATTATGTTGAGAAGAAATATGGTGAGAAATAAAGTTTGCAGGCCTAGGTCAATTTTATGTGTCGACACCTCCAATTGATTCAATAGAGATTAGGTCCTATGATAATAATAGAAAGGCTAGGAATGTGGCTAGGAGATTTTGATCTTGTAAAAGTAATGCACTGAATGTCAACAAAGGAGGTTTAGAATAAGCTTAGTGGAATTTATGAAGGAGACATCAAAGTAAAATAAGTGAAGTTACAGATCTACAAAGGCAAGTTTGAGAACCTAAAAATGTTTGAGGATGAAGATAATGTAGGATATTTTCTCTAGGTATGAACTGGTCAATGCAATCAGAGGACTTGGTGAAAAACTGGAAGAATCTACAATGGTTGAAAATGTACTTATATATCTTCACAAATCTTATAGTCCTAAAGTATCTTCTATTCAGGAAGCAAGAGATTTAGATAAACATTTAACGTATCAATTATATGATGCCCTTACTACATTTTAAATGAGAGAGTTTTTCAAAGGAGATCCAAAGAAGGAAGAAACTTTCAAATCTAGTAAGAAGGAAATGTATGAAGCATTTGATTAGGATAGTGACACTGATGAAGAAGTAAAATTTGTAAGAAAGTTGAAGAGGGGCACTAGAAACTATAAAATAAGCTACCTTTCAAATGTTTTAAGTGTGGAGAGGTTGGTCAAATTGCTTCTAAATTTCCCTTGAAAGATTCTAAAAAGAGAAATAAAGATCCTATAAGAAATGAGTTCAAGAAGAGTCTCTACTCCAAGGAATATTCTTGATCTTCAAAGGATGATGAATCTAATGGTTTGGATAATCAAGATGGAATCTTGTTCTTAGTTGATAAGAAGACTGAAGATGAAGCTAAAGGTTTAAGTGTTGTGTGTACTAGTTTTCATGTAAAATATGAGGAAAACTCCTGGGTGATTGAAAATGGTTTTTTGATGCAAAGGAAGGACAAGATTCAACAACTCTTGACTAAAAGAAGACATTTCTTCAAGGAATTCATAGGTAGCAGCAAAGAGGAGCATCTTAGTACACCTTGTCATAAAAATGACTTGGTTTTTCTTTATCACTAGAGATGAGAAATTTTTTTTGAAGAGATGACACAACATAAATTATGGGACAATAATATTTCAAGGACCTTTGACTCATTAATCAACTTCATACAACTTATCACATTGAAAATGCCTTAACAAGACTTATACCTTAACCAAAGAAAATAATCAACACCACAACAAGGATAAGCAAAGGAAAACCTTGAGGGAAGACTTGTTATAGGTACAAAGGATCATAGAAAACTTATAATATGACCAAGCATGTAACCATATGTGCTTGCAACTCTTAATCTTAAATTGCCAAAATCTGCCCTTTCTAGGGTAGTCACAGTAAATCTCCTCTAATCCTTCAAAAATAATGTTTAAGTATCTTTTTTAGGGTATAAATAGCTCTTCTTACATTTACCAACCAATTCCAATGAAAAAAAAATAGTTTTCACTCTTTGTCTCATGTAATCTTTTTTGATTTTTAACATCCCACTGTCTGATACATCAGACCAACTACTGCCCCATAGCATGTGCAAAATTAATTTCAAGATCTTGAAAGTCTAAGAAAAGATAGATTACATAAATGCAAGCCTCTCCACCCATTTTTTTCATTTTTCACTGGTGGAGAGGAGAGCTACATAATATTTTGTGCTCACTGTTAACCTAGGTAGGGTTTCTACCTGACTGGAGTAAAATGGCTCTCGCTTTTTCTATACCTAATGAAAAACAATGAAACAAGAACTAAATTTTTCAAGAATCACATGCACACAAGATCTAATAAGTTACAAAGGAATTGGTGGTCCGTACAGGTCATACCAAACAACAAAAATTCTGAAACAATAGGAAAAATGCAGAAAAACAACTTTTCTTCTTCACTAAAATGGAAAATCAGTTCAAAAAAAACATGTCTCAACTAGGAGGAGTATTTTTCATTACATTACAAATGTTTCTCATCATTTGAGACCATTTTCTTGAATGCATGTAATAGTCACTTGATTTTGTGATGCTCTGTAAAAATTGCATGACAACTTTTTTTGCAATTTGGCAACTTTTGCAACTTTAAAGTTCATTGACCCACTAAACACACTCAAATGGATTACATGATATCATATGGTCATGAATGACCTTAGGAAACACCAAAAAAATTCTAACCACACCAAATAACTTAAAACCAAAATTACATAAAATAAGCAAAATAAGGTCCTGTTGACCCTGCACCATACACCCAAGGGGAGGAAACTCAGGTCTCACTTGAGTGTAGGTATGAAAATGTATAACCATGTTTGATGATCTCAGACTTAGAAATACAAGTAGCATCATCCATAGGAATACCCCTCCATTTGACCAAGTTTTGCAAATAGGTGGTGTTTCTTGTCTTCTTGAACTCCTTTGTATCCAATATGCACTCCAACTTTAAAGGTTGGTTGGGAGGAAGGTCTTTGATCCATTCTTCATCTTCAAATGCTTGAGAACTTGCTTCACTACCTGAAACAATATCCCCTTTGAAAGGGTATTGTACCATAAAAAAGGTCTCTTGGACATTTTCATGGTCGTTTAGGTCTTTCTCTCATGATGCTTGGTCCATATTGCTTTGATTTAATGTTGCAATGTAATTTCTCCATTCACATTAGGTCCTTAAAATTCAAATAATGGTGTCTTGTGAAGGTGTTGTGAAGTGTTGTAAAAAAATTCTACACTTTTCTAGACTCTATTCATTACAATTCACCTAAAAATCACCTTTGCATCACTTGTCAAGTCCTATTTTGAAGTGTTGTAAAGTATTGTAACAAAATTTCATGCTTTTCTAGGCTTAGTTTCACTATTTACACCTTTCTTGTATTTTATTTGATCCCTTTATGCACTCATAAGGCTTTATTTTAAGTGTGTTTTTGAATGTAAACCTAACAAAAAAAATTAAATGTGACTTAATTCTTGGCACCCACTTTCAAGTCCAAGGTGGAACCCATTTGCCATGGGTGGCGAATGAGTCCCTCTTGGCTCAAAATTCAAAATATTTCAAAATTTCTTTTAGGTTTTTATTCAAAATTACCTTATATCAGCCTATGATGAGGTATCATTGGGTTACTTAGGCACAACTGTGTATAAATAAGTATTTTTCTCCTCATTTTACACTTAATTCATTCACTAATCCATTCAAGCATTCAATTAGCATTTGAGAACTTTGTATCATTCAATCAAGCATCAATCAAACATCTTGGAGCAGCCATTGACATATCTTTAGATTTCTTTAACAAGGTTGTGGTGAGTTTAGGAAATTTGCATGTGTTTATTCAACTTTCCTTGTTCATTTCATTCCATTTCTTCATTAAGGGTTTGGTTACCAAAGTGGGATTTGACCAAGGAAAATCCCTATAACCTAACCCTTAACCATTTTTCCCCTTTTGCATGTGTGTTTGTACACTTCTGTATGCAGATTTTTCAAGCAATTAGGTTTTGAAAAGCAGACAAGAAGTCAAAAAAGTGTTTCTGAACCATATATTTTTGGGTGTGAGGCTTATAGGCTACTCTTGCATAGTTAGGATGTTTCACCAAAAAGGAGAGAGATAAACCCCATAAAAACTCAAAGTGGTTCACTCAAATTAAGATGTGTATGATGTTATTTAGACTCAATGACATGATATAAGTGCAACTAAATGAAATTTTTGAATGATTATGAATGCAAAACCGAATAAATATGCAATGTTTGAAAGCAAAATGTGATATGCAAAAAGCTTAAAATGATGGATAAAAATGAAAATTAAACTAAACAAAAAGTCAAATCTCAAAATGTGTGCATGTGAGAAACTACAGAGGACTAGAAATAAATCTAGAAATCTGAAATTTTTTATTTTGAGCTGACTGAGACTCATTCACCACCCTGGGAAAATTAGTCGTAGGTCAAGGTTTTTCTGTACAGAAGCTGCTTTTTGCTAATTGGGTTTCTAGATCTACATCTAACTCAAAATGGCACCTCAGGATGGACTCATTCACCATGCATGGCGAATTAGTCCACCTTCAAATTTCTATAATTTTAAGTTTTTGTTTTACACCTTGACACCTGTACATCACTTTCTGACGAAAACCCTAATCAGGATCTTGAATAATTCCTACAAAAAATCTTAAAATTGTTTGTCTAATGGGGGGTTTTCCTTGGTCAAACCCCTAGTTGGTAATTAAACCTTGAATGGAGAAAAATTTGCATAAAACCCTATCCTTAGATGTGTTAAAGACTAGGAAAGTTTGAAGTATGTCAAAAACCCTATTCTATTGTGCAAGAATAAGAAATGCAAATATAATTTGACTCATGCAAGATCTCAACCCTAGAAATCTCACAACACATCAAAAATGGGGAAAAAATGACATGCAAATGTAATGTAAATAAAATGTAAACCTTAATATGAAGATAGAGAAGAAATGGAAGATTGAATCACTTTGAAAACTTGCCTTTATGTGTGATTTGATGTCTAGTTCCATCTCCTCAGCCTAGATTTCTCCATTATTCACCATAGGCATCTATCATAAACTCTTTGCAATGTTGAACTTTGATCCAAAAAGTGATCTTCAAGACTTGCAAAAACCCTAGTTTGTTGCCCTAAAACTTCAATTTTGCTAAATAAACTTGTTATAGAAGAGTTGACTTTAGAAATTGGTTTTGTGGAATGACTAAAAGATTTGTAAAATGACTTAAAATAAGTATTTATAAGCTTGAAAACACCTAATTTTCTCGTTATTTAGACCTAAGAGGCCAACATTCACCAAAAAAATTAAGTTGAATTAATTGAATTCTTGCTCAAAGTTGAAATTTCCCTCAAAAGGGACTCACTTGCCACCCTTGGCAAATGGGTCCCACCAGAGGGGACTCATTCGCCCAAGGTGGCAAATGGGTCCCACTAGTGGTTTTTGAAGGTGGGTTTTTGGGATATGGATGAATTGAATGTTGTTTGTTAGGATTTAAGTGATTTTTCAAGTGAAACGAGCCTCTAGATCAAAAATAATGGGTCTTAGGGGCCTATAAATGTTGTTTTGAAGGATAGATGATGCATGGATACTCAAAATTAGGTCTAATTAGGTGTGAAATTGTCTCTTTTGTCAAGAGGGTCCAAATATCTACATAACATTTAGCCCCCACTTTAGCACCCATATGACTCTATGTGCATATGTAAGCGAGAGGACTTTAAATAGTGCATTTTATTACATAAAAGGATACTCATTCAAAAGGTAGGAGAACAAAACCCCTAGTGTAGTTCTCTGTAAAACCACAACATTAGGAACCACATCCTACAACACACATTTATTAAATGTCCAAAAATCCTTTGTTCTAACTCCTAGGAATCCAATTCGAGGGTAGATGTATGCCCCCCTTGATTTTGCTTGCTTTATGTAGGTGGAATCAAGGTAGCAATCTAGCCATGTCGAATAAGGAACATCATACCGTAGGGAATTTCCAAGTACCATGCCACATAATAATAGACAATTGATGATGTTGGATGCAGAATCATGTTTCCAATGCACCAAACAGTGTCGAAAATGGATTTCCCAAGCTGCCATTATGTTGATTTGAAGAAAAGATGCTTTATGAACTCTTAAGATAAAATAACCCTAAGTTAATGCATAAGAGTAAAAAGGATGAAAATAGTTAAAAGAGAGGAAAGTAGAGTAATTTGTCACTTACTATTGCAATTTACCTTCTTGTAGCTTGAGAGTGATGAGTGAGAAGTGAAGATGTCGAGTAGATGGGATTATAGGCTTTCACGACTGGATATGCTTCAAGAGTAGGTGGCATGTGATGATTTATATTATGAGGTGAGTCGTTTCTGCAACTATCACCTTGTAATTTTGGAATGATTTAATGATTTTTAATGTATGGAGAGGTTAATTTAGAATATTGGAAAAAAGTTTGCAAAGTGTCCCCTTTTTTTTTGCAAAGTGTCCCATTTGTTTGCAAAGTGTCCCTTTTTTTCACAAAGTGTCATGTTTCTTCACAAAATGTCCCATTTCTTTGCGAAGTGTCCAGGTGTTTCTTTGTGAAATTTCCTAAAAGGGTTCTAAAGTGTCTAGGGATATTAGAAAAGCACACTAGATCTACTTTAGCACATTTGCACGATGAAATATGTAAAAATTTGAAGAGGTTAAATGGATTTTAGAGCATTTTGTGATGATTTTGATAGGTCGCTACTCGGTCGTGATAATGGCCAGGGGGGAGGTAGCTTACTTTCTTGAGAGATCACACTCTAGTGCTATCAGTAGTAGAGACAAAGAATTTACAAACAATAGGTATCTAGTGGGTATATCTTATGCCACTTATGAGATTCCATGACGTGATGCTTATGGAATTGTGTGAGCGTTGGGATGCTGATACCTGTATGTTTCATCTTCCTACCTGGGAGATGACCATCACTCTTGAGGATGTACATCACATTCTCCAAGTTCCTATTTAGGGAGAGCTAGTATATTTCTAGGGGGATCAGTCATTCCACAAGAAGAAGGTGGATATGTAATATTTCCTAGGTGGACCTATTCACGATGAGTGTGTTAGAGCACAGATCAAGCTTCCCATTGTTAGAAGGATTAAGATGCACATAGTGGCTCTTGTTCTCAATCCTAATGGATGAGTGACACACTTAAATGGAGGATTGGTACATTTGATTCAAGGGATGTACGAGGATAGGACAGTCTATGCTTGGGGCCATTGCATTCTAGCACACTTATATTATGATCTTAGTAGGTTTATGTTTCGAGAGATCGACAATACATTTCCTTGAGCATATCACATGCACCAAGCTTATCATATTCCCTTGTGCTATAGCTACAAGATATCCATGAGAATTCGGCTATCCTCTACAATGCTTGTTGCAGTATAGAGATTTACATTTTTGGAGGGTGAGGTTTGATCAGTTGGAGGAGGATGAGATATTATGGAGACCCTATCTACTCACTCTATAATGGCTAGATCCCATAGGATAGCTGAGGAGGACGTAGATGGACAGGTTTTTGGTTGGGAGGCATGACTATGTTGTACGACCTTTCTATTACGAGTGAGTCATGCGATAGTTTGGGAAAATGCAGACACCATCGAGGGCATGCCCCTTCATTAGGCGATTAGTGTGGAGTGCCCAGAGGCCAAGTGATACTATTCAACTTACTATAGATCATGTTCATGAGAGTGATTTTGATGCTTTAGATCACGATTAGCCACCAATCACCGACACTAATGATGTTGGTAGCATTGATGAGCATGAGGAGTGGTGGTTAGTGACATGACCAACTCTTGTGTTCCCCATGGATGTCCCTATAGGTGATGCAGGACTAGCACTAGATGAGGGAGATGAGCTAGAGGATAGACTAGACAATGTATGATACAGGCCATCAGATATATTTACTGATGTTATTGATGATGAGTATGATTTAGAGGCTGATCCTGACTATGAGGACTAGGATGGAGGAGAGGAGGAGGAGGAGGAGGATGATTACAAGGAGGATGATTATTATGAGGAGGATCCACCCCTGAGTGAGGGTGATGAGGTAGTGACTAAGGATCAGTACGAGCATAAAGAGTCACACACTTATAGAACCAGATCATGCATAGTAGCTACAATAGACATCGACACCCAGAGTTAGAGAGAGGCTAGCACATCCTCCATGCCCCCAAAGAGGGTGAGGTTGATATTCCTCATGCATCTAGAGACATAGGTGATGATGTTTTTGATTTTATGCATGTACTTGAGTATATTTATGTTTTTTATTTATATATATATATATTGTGATGATGTGTACTGATTGTGTACCTTGTCTATCTTGCAAGAGTGATGTGAGACTGGAGAGAGTTCTATTTTTATGCTTTCGTGGAGATAGTTCCTGCATCCATCGACGAGGAGGAGATAGATATTGAGTACATGCCCCCACCGATTGTGGAGGGGGAGCCAAAGTTGCTCAGACCTTTCATGAGGCTATGGACAGTGTACGAGAGCATGAGGAGTGGGATCCATTGAGCTGAGAGTGCAAGAAAATCATCATAGACCTCAACAGAGGTTGAGAGATTGCATGCAAAGCAAGCATAGGTACGAGCAGAGAGGGATCAGATGGCAGAGGAGTGTCTTGTGGCTATTAGTCGAGTATAGGGATTTGAGTATGCACTTAGACTTGGTAGTTCATGGTCATGATCACACACGACCATATCATGATGTCTAGGGACTAGATCTTTGGTGTCAAAGCCTGAGGGGTCAAGCTCTCACAGACCTTGGTGATTTTGTATATCATATTGAGATGTATATAATTTTTTTTGATATATATATATGCATATTTGGAGTTTTTATGATTGGTCTTAATGTGTTTGAACATTAAATGCAATGTGATTAATTAAATGAATTTATGGTAAAATTATTTAATTAATGTCTTCATGATTTAATGGTATTGATGTGATCTAATGTAAAACATATTTCAATTTTACTGTAGATACCACATTGTTGATTAGAGAAATATGTTAAATTAAATACACTTATAACTCACATAAGGATCTAACTTAACATAAAACAAGGGTGAATAGTATGAATCCTAAAGTAATTATAAAATGAACTTAAATAATTACCTTAGTGTTCATGACAAACACAAGATTAGTTGTCAAGAACGAAGTACTGTGAAAGTTATTTAGAATGATACCAAATAACTTTAGACAACATTGATTTAACAAACATACTATTCAAAGAGATTAGAGGTAATACCAATGCAAATGTGTGGCATTAATAGGTTCCTTAAGGGGTGTTCCATCAAGCTCTATTAAGATATAAGCACCAAACCCATAACCGGTATCAACTATGTAAGGCCCTAACCAATTAGGGCTGAATTTATATTTATCTTCATTGTCAACATTAGTATTATGTTGATTCTCAGTAAGAACACAATCACCCTTACGAAACATTTGAGGAATGAAATGTGAGCTATGCTATAATTGTAATTGTTTGATGTAAGCTTGGAGATGCTCAAGAGCATTAATGTGCTTCTGATCAAGCATCTCAAGTTGGTGCAATCATTGTTCTTTATAAGTGGCATCGTCAATAAGGTCTTGAAGAGCAATTCACAACATGGGAATTTCTAACTCCAAGGGCATGATTGCATCAGTTCCATAAAAGAGGGTATAGGGTGTAGTTGCTATTAATAATCTAACATTCATTCAAAAATCCCAAAGCACATAATGTAATTGTCTATGCCAATCCTTGTGATGTTTGTTAATAGTTCTCTTGAGGATTTGTTCTAGAATCTTATTAGTGTTTTCAACTTTTCCATTGGATTGTAGATAGTATGGTGTGGAAAATTGATGTTGAATGTTGAATGTTTCAAGAAATTTCTTGACTTTGTTATTCTTAAATGGGGTTCCATTGTTTGAAATGATTGTGGAAGGGAGGCCAAAGCGAGCAATTATGTGTTCCAATAGGAAATGGAAAATTACTTCAACATTTGTAGAATGAAGAGGAATAGCTTCCACCCATTTTGTGAAATAGTCTGTTGCAGTGATGATAAACGTATGTCCAATAGAAGAGGGAGGTGAAAATTTTCTAATAAGATCCAATCCCCATACTAAAAATGGCCAAATGGGAACTTGGGCACAAAGATTAGAAGCAGGAGCATGGATAAAATTGCTATGTTCTTGGCATTTGTGACATTGTTTAATGTAAGGAAAAAGTCTTTCTCCATATGTCTCCAATAATATCCCATACAGAAGAGTTTTTGCACTAATGACCATCCTCCAAAATGACCTCCATAGGCACCAGCGTGAGCCTATTCAAGGACGATAGGGATTTCAGAATGCTTAAGACACCTTAGTAAGAGACCATTAAAGGATCTTCTATACAACACATTAGCGAGGGTCACATATTTAGCTGCTATTTTGCGTAGACGTTTTTGGGTGTTTGTTGTTGTGGGCTTAGAAGTAGTACCATTTTTTAAATAATGGTAGATCATATCATACCATTTGCATGAGGCATGTTGAGTATTTTTTAAAATGTATTCTAATTGAGTATCAATTGAAGGTTTCATGATGGGATGAATAACAATGGTGAAGTCTGTTGAAGGATCATGTGGGGATATAAGAGAGGCTACACTTACCATTGCATCGACATGTCTATTGTCTTTTCGGGGGATGTTATCAATGGTCAATGATTCAAAATTCTCTAATAGTTTCATTGTAAGATCTTTATATTTTGATAACTTGTCATGTTTAGTTTGATAAGTCCCATTGATTTTTTTGATAACTAATTATGAATCACCAAAGATCTTAATATTTTTAGCAACCATTGTTAAAGCAGCTCACAAACCCATGATTAATGCACCATAATCAACTACATTATTTGTGCATAGGAAATTTAATTAATAGGACAAGGGAAGAGGTTGTCCATTGGGTTCAATCAACATTACTCCAACATCGGAACCTGTTCTACACTTAGATCCATCAAAATAAAATTCCCATGTTTTAATATCAGCAGTCAAGACACTATCATCAAGAAAGGAGTCGTGATTAGGTAAAGCAAGAGGAGAAGGAGAATCAACTAAGTGATTGGTTAAGTCTTGTCCTTTGATTTCTTTTTGTGGGACAAACTTAAGGTAAAACTCAGTTAACAACATCACCCACTTAGCTAAGCATCCAAAAAGTTTTATTTTGTTGAAGAGGTGTTTAAGGGGATCAAATTTTGTCCAGACTTGTATTTCAACATTTAGTAAATAATGTCGCAATTTAATAGTAGCGATTACAAGAGCTAAAAAATGTTTTTCAATTGGTGAGTATCAATTTTCATAATCAATTAAGGTTTGAATGATGTAATAAACAGGGTGTTCTTTTACATGATTTTCTATTTGAACCAATAATTTAATGCTACAAGAGCATGGGCTAATGCAGCTATGTATAGGATAAACGGTTTGTTTGGCATGATAGGTTGTAAAATAGGTGGGGTTGTAAGGTATTGCTTTAAACTCTCAAAATCTTATTTACAATCCTCATCCCAATCAAAAGGTACATCCTTTTTAATAAGATTCATGAAAGGTAATGTGTGATTGGCTAAGGATGCAACAAAATGATAGATAGCTTGAATTCGGCCTTGTAACGTTCACAATTGAGAAATATTCTGAGGAGGTGGCATGTTAATAATTGCATCAATTTTCATTGTGTCCACCTCAATGCCTCTATGAGATATGACAAACCCCAAAATTTTACCATCTACGCCAAAGACAAACTTTTTTAGATTTAAGCACATATTATATTTACGTATTCATTCAAATATTTTCCATAGAACTTTTATATTGTCTTGGGTATGTGTAGGATCATCATGGAAAAAATAGGCCCTTAAGTGGCAAAAAATTTAGAAAAATCAGAGTTAGGCAATTTGACCTAAAAATTTGAATAAGTTATTTATATTATTTTAAAAATATGTAACAATAGAATCTGTAGCAAATTGAATGTGGTTTCTAAACTACTAGGTTTGTTTCAAAAAATAATAATCTATTTGGTGAAAATTTGAAATTTCAATGTAGTGGTACTTAAATTTCAATGAAAAAATAAGAAGTAGGTGTCTGTCTGACCACCCTAACCACAATAAAATGATAATATTTTCTTATAAGATTTTAGATATACGTAGAGGACTCATGCCACGATGTGATGCATATTTTTTTGTAATTTTTTTCCAAGTAAATAATTAATTATGAGTTTTTTATTACAAATTTTTAAAAAATATAAAAACTCGTATGTCTGACCACCTTAACTTGGTCAAAACTCCATGAAATTCAATTTTTATTTTTTTAATCCTATAGTATGTGAAGCATAGAATGTGATTCATATTTTGGATTCAAAAAATGTGATACCGTTTGAAAGCTATAGATGTTTTTAATCATCCTATCAATCAGGACTTTAGTCATAATTTGAATAGAAATGAATAATAATTACTTATTAAATTCAAAGTAAAGCATAATTTATATTGGTGGAAAGTTGAGAATCTCCTTTAAAAACCCTTTTTGTTTCATCAATTTTGGGTAAAAAAATAGTCACCAGCCACATACCCATCATATTGCCACTTTTTGGCCCATCATGATACTGCACATACCCTCTTCTCTTGTTAAGGATTTAGTAAGGATATCAACATAATTTTACAAAATTTTATGGATGTAATCATGAAAGATCAATGTCATTGCTCATTGATAAGTTGTGCCAGAATTCTTTAAACTGAAGGGCATCACAACCCAACAAAATGTTCCCCAAATAGTTGTAAAGGTAGTTTTGTATTGATCTTGAGGTTTAATTTATGGATTTGATTATAACCAAAAAATCCATCAATGAATGACAACAAAGCATGTCCAACAGTTGAATCCATGATCATGCCAATATTAGGAAGTGAAAAATCATCTTTTAAAGAAGCTTTATTCAAGTCATGAAAATTTGTACATATTTGAATACGATTATCAGGTTTAGCAGCTGCGACAATGTTGGAGATCCAAGGAGAGTAATCAATAGGTCGAATAAAGCTTGCATCAAGGAGTTTTTCAAGCTTTGCTTTAACATGCGAGGATGTGTTAGGTTGAAATTTTCTTATCTTTTGACGAACTGGTTTACCATTTTTAGCAAGAATGATGTTGTGTGTCACAATTTTCGGGTCAATTCCTAGATTATTAGAATATTCCCAAGAATTTTTTTAAGGAAAATCATGAAGTAAATTTGTAGTGTCCTCTTGTTCTTCATCGTCAAGGCACTTCCCAATCTTAATAACTTTGTATTTATCATCAAAGTCCATTGGTAAATCAATTTTATATCCTAAAGGGATTGCATTATGTTTAGGAACTTCATACTCATAGAGTTCCTTAGTGATATCACTTCCATTTTTCTTGGTAGCAATCATGTCACGAATAATTCATTTTATGGGAGCAGGAGAGGATACATTATCATAAACTCCTAAAATTTATTTCAGATTTTCATCACTTCCAACATACTACCATGATTGTGGTGAATTTTTATCAAGCAATTTTGGATATTTGATGGTGAGGTTATGTTTTGGTTGACATGTAATAGTGTTGACATTCAAAGATGGTTGTTGAGTAGATTTTGTTGTCTTAGAAAAAGACTAGCCCAATCTAGTTTTTGTCTCTTGCTTATTAGGTTCGATAGGAACACAAATACCTTGTTCATGTTTTCCACACCCTTTTCCAGTATATCCTAATTGTTTCACAAGTTCATAGAATTTTCCATAAAGTCTTTCCATTTCTGTCAAAGTAGGTGGGGATTGATAATCTATCTCATCAAAGTTTGTTGTGTATGTTGCATTTTCTTCCAAAGTAGAAGAGATAGATGTTTGAGAAGATTGTTTGGAATTTTGAGTGGACATGATGGTTGGTTATTCTTGATTCTCATCTCTCTTTTGTGTGATTATGTATTCACCCATAAATGAAGGTGTGAATTCTAAGGATCCCCAATCATCACCAAATAATTTAGATACCGATTCCTCATCATTGTGTTTAATTTCGAAGGGGTCTATATTAGATGTTGGAATTAATATTTTTAGAAGACTTGTAGCTCCTTTTTCAAGGTGCAAGCAACTTTCAGGCTTGGGGTCTATTTCAATTTGATAAATGTGATTATTATAGACATATTTCATTATACAATGAAGGGTTGAAAGCACTGCATTCATCTCATGAATCCATGTTCTGCCTAAAAGAAGATTATACGAAAGATCATAAGGCATGACATGAATAGAAGTTTGCAAAGTAGCCACCCCAACCATAATTGGTAAAGTGATTATACCAAGCGATTGCTTTTTTGTATTGTAAAATCCTCGAATGGATATAGAATCAGGTATTATTTGTGACTTATTAATGTGCAATCTATCAAGGAGATTCACACTACACACATTAAGGGAAAAACCATTATCAATAAGGGTTATTTTGATACCTATGTGATTGAATTGAGCAATTATCATAAAGGATTCATATTTTTTTTACAACTCTAAAGGAGGGAGTTCATGTTGATGGAAAGTAATGTCTAGATTTGTGCTATGGATTAAAGATGCCACATCATTTGAAGTTGTACCAGGAGGAACGACAATTTGTTGTAAGGAAGTTTGAAGAATAGTGTGGTAATTTGGTGAGTTCTAAAGTAAATCCCAAAGGGAAATCTTTGCAAGAGTATTCTTTAATTGTTCAACAAGATCATACTCCTTTGTGTGTGGAAGGTAATGAGGAGCACTAGGCGGGTTGGGTAAAGCTAAAGAGGGTGGGGTTGGTTGTGGCGATTGTGGATTATTTTGGGTATTATATGTATGAGAAATAGTAACATTACATGATTTCTACAACACATTGGTTTTAGGTGGGTAAAGAGTGTACTCAGGTTTATTGGAAGGATGAAGTTTATGCAAGGATGAGTAAAGAATGAGTTGAGGTTGAATCACATTAACATCCTTAGTTTTAGATTTCTCAAAACAAGCCTTAGTGGATGTTTTGAGTGAGATGAAATCCTGAAGGGAGTCATCTAACAAGTCCAAGTCATCATGACTAAAAGGTTTGAGGGGTAAATTATCATCAATTGGTTTAAGTTGTTCAACATCAAAGGTGTTAATTTTCATTATTGTGGGTTTGTCATAACAGACCTTAGTGGATGACTTATGTGAGATGAAGTCCTAAAAGGCTTCATCTAACAAGTCAAAGTCATCAAAACCAGAAGTTTTGAGGGATATGTTAGTGTTAAGTGGTTTAGGTTTCTCATTGCAATCATTAGAGGATGAAGTGAGTGAGAGGAAGTCTTGAAGAACATCATCTAACTTATCTACATCATCACTACTAAGGGGGTTGGATGAGATCGTGTTTCAAATTTGAATCATTTGTTTGAATGGTTGTTTTGATGTTTTGGTGTTTGTGTTTTTATGTATCGATGAATCTGATCTAAAACAACTAGGAATGAATAATGAAAAGCACAGTTGCAAAAATCTAAGACTATCCATAAATGCCATGAAAGAAAATGATGCTTATGCTAATGAAACAGAAAATAACTGAATTGTGACAAAAAATAAACTATAGGAAACATAAATGTGCAAAGCAATAAACTAAATTATGGAAATTTTGATGCAAAAATTGTAGTGGGACTGATTCACCCAAGGTGGCAAATGAGTCCTAGCTGAGGTATTTTTAGGTTTTTTTCTATTTTTGTTGACTTTTTTGAATGTTTTCAGGTCTATACAATGTAGATAGAGATTGATAATGCAAAATTTTGAAATGAAGTAATGAAATAAGATGCAATAATGAACTCTAAATGATACTTTCACTAATGCAACTTTAAGAAACCCTAAAAACAATGCAAAAGACAATACAATTAAGTCATAGGATGCAAATATAGATGAAAATTAGAATGATATGATGTTCAATATGTAGGTTCACCAAAATGAACCATAAATTTTTGGGTGAGAGGATTATAGGCTACTCTTGCACTCTTAGGATGTTTCACCTAAAAGGAGAGAGATAAACCCCACAAAAAATCAAAGTGGTTCACTCAAATTAAGATGTGTATAATGTTATTTAGACTAAATGAGATGATATAAGTGAAAATAAATAATTTTTTTGACTAATTATGAATGCAAAACCTAAGAAATATGCAATGTTGGAAAACACAATGTGATATGCAAAAAGCTTAAAATGATGGATAAAAATGCAAATTAAAATAAATAGAAAGACAAATCTCAAAATGTGTGCACCTGAGAAGATAAAGAGGACTAGAAAGCAATCTAGAAATCTAAAAAAAAATATTTTGAGCTAACTGGGACTCATTCACTACCCTGGGAGAATTAGTCCCAGGTCAGGGTTGTTCTATACAAAAGTTGCTTTTTGCTAAATGGGTGTCTAGATCTATATCTAACTCAAAATGACACCTCAGGAGGGACTCATTTTCCATGCATGGCGAATCAGTCCACCTTCAAATTTCTATAATTCCAAGTTTCTTTTTTACACCTTGACACCTATACAACACTTTATGATAGAAACCCAAATTGGGATCTTAGAAAATTCTTGCAAAAAAGCTTAAAATTGTTTTTCTAATCGGGAGTTTTCCTTGGTCAAACCCCTAGTTGGTAATTAAACCTTGAATGGAGAAAAATATGCATAAAACCCTAGCCTTAGATGTGTTAAATACTAGGAAACTCTGAAGTATGTCAAAAACCCTATTCTATTGTGCAAGAATAAGAAATGAAAATATGATTTGAATGATGCAAGATCTGAACCCTAGAAATCTCACAACACATCAAAAATGGGGAAAAAATGACATGCAAATGGAATGTAAACCTTAATCTAAAGATAGAGAAGAAATGGAAGATGGAATCACTTTGAAAACAAGTCTTTAGGTGTGATTTGATGGCTAGTTGCATCTCCTCAACCTAGATTTCTCCATGATTCACCATAGGCATCCATCATCAACTCTTTACAATGTTGAACTTTGATCCAAAAAGTGAGCTTCAAGACCTACAAAAACCCTAGTTTGTTGCCCTAAAACTTCAAGTTTGCTAAATAAACTTGTTATAAAAGACTCGACTTTATAAATTGCTTTTGTGAAATGACTAAAAGATGTGTAAAATGACTTAAAATGAGTATTTATAAGCAACAACACCTAATCTTCACGTTATTTAGACCTAAAAGGACGACATTCACCGAAAAAATTAAGTTGAATTAATTGAATTCCCACTCAAAGTTGAAATTTCTCTCAAAAGGGACTCATTCGCTACCCTTGGAGAATGGGTCCCACCAAAGGGGACTCATTCACCCAAGGTGGCAAATGGGTCCTACCAAAGGGGACTCAAGGTGGTGAAT
Source organism: Sequoia sempervirens (assembly GCA_007258455.2). Classification (NCBI taxonomy): domain Eukaryota; kingdom Viridiplantae; phylum Streptophyta; class Pinopsida; order Cupressales; family Cupressaceae; genus Sequoia; species Sequoia sempervirens. The sequence goes on from VDFB02271358.1 coordinate 1,019,102,824, forward strand.
GGGTCCCACCAATGGTTTTTGAAGGTGGGCTCTAGGGATATGGATGAATTGAATGCTATTTGTCGAGATTTAAGTGATTTTTCAAATGAAATGGGCCTCTAGATAAAAAAGAATGGGTCTTAGGGGCCTATAAATGTTGTTTTGAAGGATAGATGATGCATGGGTACTCAAAAGTAGGTTTAATTAGGTGTGAAATTGTCTCTTTTTTCAAGAGGGTCCAATTTTCTACGTCACAGTTTCAAGTCAAATCAAACCTATTTCAAGCTCGAAGACAACTTATAGTCCATTTTTTGTAGATTTGACTCCATCAACCCGACAAGAAGACAAGTATAGATTTGGAGCTACAAAATTGACCTTTGATTTCAAAGAATTTTGAGAGAGGACTGATTCCCCATCAGTGGAAAATGAGTCCCACCTTAAGGCTAGAAAAGTAGATTTTGTCAGATTCTAGATCCTGACAGTTAGAAACCAGTTTCTAGAAGTTTTTGCCTGAAGTAGGACTGATTCTCCATCAGTGGCGAATGAGTCCCACTGGTGATTTTCACTAATTTTTGTTAGCATTCAAATCACTCTAGATTCATCATTCATTTCCTAGGTGCACTCTGTTCAGCCTTCTTTCAATTCTGTTTTACATTTTTGCATCTTTTAGTTCATGTTTGCATATCACATCGTGTTTTCAAACATTGCATATTTCTTAGGTTTTGTATTCATAATGAGTCAATTACATTACTTAGTTGCATTTATATCATCTCATTTAGTATTAATCACATAATACATACATTAGATTGAGTGAACCACATTGATTTTTAGTGAGGTTTATCTCTTGTTTTACGTGAAACATCTTAAGAGTGCATGAGTAGTCTATAAACCTCATTCCCAAAAATCTATGGTTCATTTTGGTGAACCTACATATTGAGCACTTTATCTTTCTAGTTTCAATTGCAACTTGCATCCTAGACTTCATTTGCATCAACATTCAATTAGGTTTTGTTTTGTTTTTGCATCCTAGGGTTTCTTAAAATTGCATTAGTGAAAGACTCATTTAGACTTTATTTTTGCATATCATATCATTCAAAAACTGAAAATCTGCTTTTGCATCCTTAGTTTGCATTTGAAAAGCATTAAAATCACTTTAAATTTTTTGAAAAACACAAAATAATCTCATAGCTGAACTCATTCGCAACCTTGGGTGGATCAATCTGCATGCACATTTTATACTACATTTTTAGGCATTTTTCTGGGCATTTACTGCATTTCTATTCTCTGTTGTTAGTTCTCTATTTCAGTTTGCATAATTTCTGTTATTTCCATTTTGCACTCCTAGATTGTATTGCATTTGGATTCACCCCATCTTTTGTGGTACTTGTATGAGTGTTTGGTGCCCCATTGATAATACTTTAGTGAGACGAAGCTCTAGACTCATGGCTTCCCACGATAGCACTTTCGTTGTGGACCTTGGGATCTCAAGAGATCCTACTCCTAGTATGGACAATGGTGCATTAGGCATGGATACTACCACTACTATTCCTTCACCTTTCCATCCAATGAATGTTGACACACAAAACAATTCCATTCCGCAAGAAAAATTCATTAGTATTCATGAATATTTTGCACATTTACAACAATATTTATCCCTTGAAAACATTTCCACCACTACCATACCTATAATAGAAAACCTTCATCACTTGATTGAAAGTGATGATGACTTACAAGTTATGAAAAGAATAGCTAAGATATACAAAAAACATGTTCCTTCTACTTCCCAGTCAGCCAACATTATTGTAAGCTAAGGAGGATGTCACAATACTACTTCAACCATAGCATCCGTACCAACTTATACCACTCCTCAAGTTACAACAACCATGCAATAGGTTAGTCATGTGACTCCTTTTTTCACTATTCCAAATAGCATTCCTAGTTATTTTGTGGAATCACATATTCCTTCTTCCATCTTCACCCCTCTTAGTGTCCCTTTCACTTCCCCTAACATTACATACACTCCATCACCATTTTCCCTTCCACCTCATACCACTTACACCGATCCCATCATTATAAAACTCTTTAACACCATTTCATCAATGCAACAACAAATCTCCACCATTAGCCAAATTCAAAATGCTCCACCCACATATCATGTTCATAGTAGTCCATTATCCTTAGAGATCTTATGGACACAGATGCCACAAGGAATTGAAACTCCTAGGTTTGAGAAATATGCAGATAAAGGAGACCCTACTAATCATGTCAATGGTTATATAGCCTTGTGCAGTGATTCTGTCCTTGATGATAAGTTGTTAGCCCAAATTTTTCCTAGGACCTTAAAGGACACTACAATGGAGTGGTTTTCAAACTTACACAATCATTCAATCCAATCATTCAATTGACTTTTGGATGCCTTCATAAGTCATTTCCAAGTCCATATGACTCCCAAAAAGATAATGGCTCTTTTAATGTGATGTAAACAAAATGTAGATGAAAAAGTAACTGATTTCATTTCACGATATCAGTCATTGTATGCTCAAATTGATGTCAAGATTCCTAATTCACATCTACAGAATATGTTTATCAAAAACTTGCACACTCACCTTTAGGATAAGTTAACTATGATGAAATTTCCTTCGTTCATGCATTTATGCACCACCCTTTGTGACTATCACAACTCGGTTTCTAGTCGTGATGCAAAGTCCACTTCTCACTAAGCTGAGAAGTCTGAGCAAACCAACCAAAACAATGCACAAAACTTTAGAAAACCAAACAGAGGTTTTTTATAGTTCCATCCACCTTCTCCGCAACCAACCCAACCTTTTCCAAGTCAAGTGGAAGTTGTTAAAGTAGTAGTTCCCTTTACCTATGGGGACTTGAAGAGACAATTTACTCCCTTACCCGATACTCTCCATAATACAATGAACCGATTGCTCCAACAACAAATGATCACTTTTCCTATTGTTAAACCACTTGATACCACCAAGCCTTTACCGACCACATTTAAACCTAATCCTTATTGTCATTTTTATTGCCAAAATGGCCATGAAACCAAACAATGTAAGTGTCTCAAACACTTAGTTCAAGACCTCATTGATTGTAGTATTTTGTCCATTGTGGGTGTCAATGATCAAGGCAATAAGTTTGTTGCACCCCCTAACTAGAATTTACAAATTTTTACCAACCCTATTCCTAAACACAATGTTTCATTTGTTAAGGCTAGTGAACCTTCAAACACTTATGTGATGAACATTGATACAAATAATGAACAACCTGATATAACTCCAAAATGTTACCCAAGTTAATCTTATGGATGAACTTGTGGGTATGATAGACATTGTCACTCGTAAGGGCCCAACCAACAAATCTCTTGATATTACTTTTTCTTCACATGATATACTTAAAAAGCTTACCGATGGTCCTCTTTACATAGCTGGTAGAATCTATGATAAGCCCACCAATGGGACATTAATAGATCCTTCCTCTGGTGAGAATGTGATCACAGAAGAGTTTTTAGTATTACATGAACTTTAAATCAAGATGATTATAATAAACCAACCGCATGGATTAAAACACATACTAGTTTTGCATGCCCTACAATTAGATGGATCATACTCCCATTATAGATAGGACCCAAAAATTTTGATGTAATATTTTCTATCATTCTACAATTGGATCAATTTCTCCTGCAGCTAGGCCACCCTTGTCTTCACTTGATGAAAGCGGTCCCCTTAGTTGTTCACAATGTTTGAAGTTTATGCATGGCAATGAAATATTTTCCATACGCCATAGTGGTTTTCATCCATTGTCTTCTAAAGGTAATTTTTCCTTAGAATCCTTTTGGCCTTAACCTATGGAGCCCATCACCCCCCGTAAAGATTGTTTTTTCATATCCTATCAAAATTTCAAAGCCAAATGAATAGATGAGTTGTATCTTCATAACATGTACCCATCCACTTTCGTTCCTCCTATTCTAGATGAAACCATGCTTTAGCCTGAATCCAAAACTAAACAAATCACACCACCCCATAAGCAACCCACCATAAAAACTCCCCTTCCTCGTTTAAATTACCAAGAGAAAATGAAACAAATCTCGTCATTCCTCACATTAAACAAGTGTATAAAGCTAAAGAGAAAGTGATTGAACCATATTCTTTGGTTTCCTCCATTCTTCCCCCTCTAGAAGAAAAGGAACCTATGATGGATCAACCCACTCTTACAGCTCAATAACTTCAAAATAAAATAAAATGAAACTACAGTGTTAGGGAGTGTAGGCGTCGTCATTGTCTCCTTTCTCATCAATCTCAAATAGAAGAAAATAAAGAAAACCAACCTCCATCTTTGAGAAAATAAATATATGGTCACCCTCTTCCTCATGACCCGTCACAAGATAATATAGTCCAACCCTCACAACAAAATGAATCGATCCAACAACCACAACTTTTGATACATCCTTCCTTGGAAATAACCGTTCATCCTCCTATCGTAATCAATCTTGATGATGATGACGATGAGCAGATCACAAAAATAGATGAAGAAGTGCATAATGATCTAAAATCTTTATTTTCACCTAGCATGAGCTTAAATGATAAATATTCTATACCAAGTGAAGAACCTCGTACATCTTTGAGCTTGGCACTTACAATTCTTCCTTTGCACAACCAACCACCCTTGCAATACACTGAACATGATTGGGAGGTAGATGACTTGTTAGATGGTTGACTTGAATTTTCCTTTTTCTTTTTCTTTGGTGTGATTTTATGTGTGTATTGTGTTCCCCCATAACGTGTGTTTGATGTTCTCTCTCTTTGTACACTTCCTCTATTTGTACCTCTATTCTTCTATATGTCATACATTTCCTTTTTTGCTTTTGTTTAGTGTTTCTCCTTTTGGGGATGATGCAAAGTGTTGAGATGCCCTATGTCTCTTCCATGTTGACCCAAATGGTCCCTTTTCCCTTTTTCTTTATCTTTTCTTGTGTTTTTCCTCTTGGGGATGATGCAAGGAATTGAGACCGGAATGTCTCCTTCATGTTGACCCAAAAGCTTTTCCTTTTTCTTTCACCTTTTCTTTTTCTTTTCGCTTGTGTTTTCCTTTTGGGGATAATGCAAAGCATTGAGACCGAAATGTCTATTCCATGTTGACCCAAAAATAGACTTTTTTTTCCTTTTGTTTTCTCTCTCTTTGTATCATTCTTCTAGTTCTATGTGCTTTGGGGAATGATGACAGTTTCAAGCTCTTTCATAAAAGCATTGCAGAAACAAACATCCTGACCCCAAATCCATAGATCCCTTATGTGTTTGGTGTGTTCCTTTCTGGGGGGAAACTCCCTTTTCTTTTGTTTTCTTTTTCGTTTACATGAAGCAGCCTAACTTAGAAACATATGACTTGGCTCTCATGTCTTTTTTTATTTTTGCATTTTCTTTTCTTCACTACTTTAAAGTAATTGCTCACAGAATAGTGTGTAGTAATTCCTTTTAAGTGGGGGGCATACATTGGCATAATTCCATTTTCATTTTTTGTTCTTAGTGCAACCTTGTCACTACATATGACGTGTTCGTCACTTTGTGGATGCCATTGGGTTTGATGTCCTTCACAAGTGTGATCTATCTTAGCATATTACATTCCTCTTAGTGGCATGATGCAATGCACTACATCCCATAAGTTGTGAAATTTTTATTCTTTGATTGGTCCTCTCTTGGAGACATTAGACACAATGTCCCCTAAGTGACAGACCTTGCATGAACTTAACAAGACTCTTTTGAACATATTTTGCATTTTACATTTTTACATTTTTTTCATTTTACATCTTTTCCACCTTGCATAACACAACTTGCATTCCTGTGGTACCTTGCTCTTTGTTCATGAGTTCCAAGCATACGAAGCTTTTCTTGTCTCATGAAGCAAGAACCAAGATTTTCCTTTGTGGTGTCTTGTTAAAGTTATCAGGAGGTATAACTTTGATATGGTTGAGCGGGAAGCCCATTCAGCGGTACGACTTTCCCCATAGCCACATATGTGTTTGTGAGTGCATACCAACTAGCATGTGTACTTCACCTTTTTAGGTTTTCTCACTCGACAGACCACCATGAGTTATGTAGCCACAAAGTGAGTATGCATTCTATTTTTCTCACAAAAATCCTAGATCTAGTCCACAACTAGTTGGACAGATGATCGAAGCTCAATCCAATTGCCCCTTTTCTTCTTTCATTTCACACTTATGTTCCTTTGTTCTTATTTTTAATTTTCCATGGGATCTTCATCCTGGGGGCTTGAACATCCCTCTTGATTGTTGTCATTCAATCTTGCTAACATAAGGGCATTTGGATCCTTCTCGATGTGCATGGCTACTTTAGTGTGAGTTTGAAGCAAATTCATCTTCTCACTAAAGTGGCAGCTAAATGTACCATAGAAAAATGGCTCTTGGACATTTTCATGGTCTTTTAGGTCTTTCTCTCATGATGCTTGGTCCATTTTTCTTTGATTTAATGTTGCAATGTAACTTCTGAATTCACATTAGGTCCTTAAAATTCAAATAATGGTGTCTTGTGAAGGTGTTGTTAAGTGTTGTAAAACATTTCTACACTTTTCTAGACTCTATTCATTATAATTCACCTAAAAATCACCTTTTCATCACTTTTCAAGTCCTATTTTGAAGTGTTGTAAAGTCTTGTAACAATATTTCACATTTTTCTAGGCTTAGTTTCACTATTTACATCTTTCTTGTGCTTTATTTGACCCCTTTATGCACTCATAAGGCTTAATTAAGTTTTTTTTTAATGTAAACCTGATAAACAACATTAAATGTGACTTAATTCTTGACACCCACTTTCAAGTCCAAGGTGGGAGCCATTCTCCATGGGTGGCAAATGAGTCCCTCTTGGCTCAAAATTCAAAATATTTCAAATTTTCTTTCGGGTTTTTATTCAAAATTACCTTATGTCAGCCTGTGATGAGGTATCATTGGGTTACCAAGGAAAAAGTGTGTATAAATAAGTGTTTTTCTCCTCATTTTACACCTAATTCATTCACTAATTCATTCAAGCATTCAATTAGCATTTGAGCACTTTGTATCATTCAATCAAGCATCTTGGAGCAACCATTGACATATCTTCAGATTTCTTCAACAAGGTTGTGGTGAGTTTAGGAAATTTGCATGTGTTTATTCATCTTTCCTTATTCATTTCATTCCATTTCTTCATTAGTGGTTTTATTACCAAAGTGGGATTTGACCAAGTAAAATCCCTATAACCTAACCCTTAACCATTTTTCCCCTTTTGCATGTGTGTTTGAAGACTTTTGTATGCAATTTTTCAAGAAATTAGGTGTTGAAAAGTGGACAAGAAGTCAACAAAGTGTTTCAACTCAAATAAAACCTATTTCAAGCTTGGAGACAACCTACAGTCCATTTTCTGCAGATTTGACTCCGTCAACCTGACAAGAAGACAAGTACAAATCTGGAGCTATAGAATTGACCTTTGATTTCATAGAATTTTGGGAGAGGACTAATTTTCCATCAATGGCTAATGAGTCCCACCTTAAGGCTAGAAAAGTGGATTTTGTCATATTCCAGATCCTGACAGTCAGAAACCAGTTTCCATAAATTTTTTCCAGAAGCAGGATTGATTCACTATCAGTGGTGAATGAGTCCCACTGGTGTTTTTCACTAATTTCTATCAGCATTCAGATCACTCCTGATTCATCATTCATTGCCCAGGTGCACTCTGTTCAGCCTTCTTCCAGTTTTGTTTTGCATTTGTTCATCTTTTAGTTCATGCTTGCATATCACATTGTGTTTTCAAACATTTCATATTTCTTAGGTTTTTCTTTTATAATTAGTCAATTACATTACTTTGTTGCATTTAGATCATCTCATTTAGTCTTAATCACATCATACATACATTAGATTGAGTGAACCACATTGATTTTTAGTGAGGTTTATCTCTCTCCTTTTAGGTGAAACATCCCAAGAGTGCAAGAGTAGTCTATAAACCTCATTCCCAAAAATCTATGGTCCAGGTATAGGTCAGATACATTAAAAATAGGAGAGATTCCAATTCCACTTGGTAGTTCAATCTCATAAACATTGGGACAAAAATTTTGAACAACTCTACAAGGACCAATTTTCTTCATTTGCAACTTGGAATATCGACCCTTTAGAAATCTCTTCTTCCTTACATGAGCTAGAACTAAATCCCCAAATTCGAAGGTAAGTTCTCTCCTCTTTATATCAATATTTTGTTTGTATTTGTCCACATTTCTTTGCAAATGATCCTTGAACTATTAGTGAATCTCCTTCATAGCCACAAAAAATTGATCACCCTCAGCACTCATCATCTCCATTCCCTTGATATCCCTTAACTCAAAGACTCCTCTAGGCTGCAAACCATAAGAAACTTCAAAAGGACTCTTACCCACACTCCTATTCACTGAATCATTATAGGAAAATTCTTCCTAAGGAAAGATCAGATCACAATGAGTAGAATTTTCTTTTGTAAGGCATCTTAAGAGGTTACAAGGCTCCTATTTACCACTTCAGTCTACCCATCAGTTTGAGGGTGATAGGTAAAGCTGAAACTAAGATTACTACCAAGTTTCTTACAAAAATTACTCCAAAATTTCCCAAAAAACTTGTTATCTCTATCTGAAACAATGCTTAAAGGTAAACCATAAATTCTTACCACTTCCTTGAAGAACAAACCAGTAATGTATGATACATGATTAATGCTCTTGCATGGGATGAAATATGCCATCTTGGAGAATCTGTCCACTACAACTTAAATAGAATCAAAACCTCTAGGTTTTTTGGGTAAACCCATTACAAAATCCATGCTTATTGACTCCCAAATCCTATTTGGAATGGGAAGAGTTTGCTACAAGCCTCTATTAGTACTATTTCCCTTTTCCTTTTGACAAATAACACATTTCTGAACAAACCTTCTTACATCACTTTGCATTTTAGGCCAAAAATAATGCCTTCTCAGCTACTGGGTAAACCCACAAAAGTGATTTACAATTCGAGTGAGGAAGGAAAAGATGCAAAAAATGACCCCATACAAAAAAAATTGGTTTTTGGGGTTCGAATGAACCCTTTGGTTCTAGCGAACCAAAAAAAGGGTTCGAATGATCCTAGGTTCGAGCAAAACCATTTAATGGAATGTCCCGCCATAGACCCAACTGGATGATGGTAGTCCTCAGAACAAGCTATCCAACAAATATAATTTTAATATGTTTTGGTTTTATTATGTATTTATTTTTTATTTTTATTAAACATAGGCTTTTCAATGAAAATCAAGCTCTTTGTTCTCCACATGTGGAAAAATAGCAGATTATCAAAAAAAAATTTGAAAAATATGAGTGCACCAGATATTGAAGTCTTTGATCCAAAAATAAATTAAAAAATGATACATACAAAAAAAGTTATGCATTATACGGTTTGCCTATGTTTGAATTGTAATTGGTTTGACTTCGAAACTTGATTAAGGAAAAAATATTCAATAAAACACTATCTAACCAATTGGAAGTACTAGATATTGTAGTTACAAATCTAAATTAATTTTTTTTTATAATTTTATCCTTCATGGAAAAAAAAATTATGCTTTATACGGTGAGCGTCACTCCTTAAAAATGTTGTTGACTGAAAAAACTAGTTTTTGAAGGAGATGGAAAAAGAAGTGCAATATGATTCCAATTTTTTTGAAAAAATATATTTAGAATCTAGAGACAAAATGTGACAAATCACTAGTTTGCATCATCTTCAAATTCTTCATGGTTTAGCCACTATAGTTTCCCGAAAGTGAAGATTTAGTTAGAAAAAATTATTTCAGTGTCCAGTTTGGCCAAAAATTATAATCCAATATTATGGGATCACCCTGCTCCAAGGTCTTATTAAGACCAAAATGACCTACAAGGCTGCCAATATGCTTTTCCTTTATCAAATTATCCCTCATAGATCATTTAGGAACAAAAATTTGAGCCCCTTTGAATAATAATCCCTCCTGAATTAGAAAATCAGAAATTGTGTGATGTGGAACACCATTAGATTGGATACAAGATGCATAAATCTCCTTGAAGGGTCAAACCACAATAGTGGTTTACAAATTTTATGAGGAAGGAAATTTGATTTTTCTTCCTTTCCCCAAACTCAAGGGGTTTGGTCGAACTCTATGGTTCGATGAACCACCATTTATGTTCGACCGAACCCTAAAATGATCACAAAAAAATAAAAATTTAAGGGGTTTGGTCGAACATGGGTTCGACCGAACCCCCTAAATAAGGCATAAAAAAAAATTTGAACTTGTCACTGTCATTTTGTGCCTTTTTCTGCTTTCACTGTGCTCTATGTGTGCGGAAAATGGTGAACAGAAAACTCAACTTCATCTCACTACAGTTCATCAACCTGAGTTGCATATCTCACCAGGTTTTTCAAATTCAAATTTCATAGACTTCAAAATGCATTTGTTTGTTAAATTTATAAACCCTAAATGCAAAAACTTTCAAATTTGTTGATTTGAAACTGCATTTGTTTGAAAGTTTCTAAAGCCTTTTCAACAAACACTATTTCTATGATACTCCATCAAAAACACTATTTGAATCTACAGTGTTGCAATTGCTTGACATACATTTCTACTCTGTCAAAAAATTAACATGCCCTATCTATGCTTCCACATTTTGCATACATTTCTACCAGGGCACCTCTAATTTATTTGAGGCATTATATCAAACAGTTCATGGTAATTTTTGACAGAGTATGATAGAAATAGTGTTTCCATTGTATGCACCCTATATCAAATAGTTCATTAAAATTTTTATTTGAGGCATTATATCAAAAATACTATTGGAAATTTATTTGAGGCATTATATCAAAAACACTATTGGAAATTTATTTGAGGCATTATATCAAATAGTTCATTAACAAATTTATTTGAGACATTATATCAAAAATTTCATGATATAAAGTTTAGGGTGCATACAATGGAAACTGGGATAAAATTCTTCATATTTTTCCTTTGAGTCTTATGACATTACTCCAAAAATGGTTGGTGAACTAAATGTATGAATCGAAGAATAAATTTAGAGGAAATAAACTAGATTGTTTGAATGAAATGTATAATAAAATAGTTCTATTAGGATTAGAAGGAATTAAGGTATTATTAAATTTTCTATTTTACAACTCAAAAGAGAATAAATAAAAGGTTTTTCCTTGTTTGTTGTTAATTTTTATTTAGTAAAAGTGAATGAGAACCATTCAACTGAAAATAAACCTCCATTACAAAAGTCTTAGGATGTCTAAATCCTAGAATAAACTCCTCATGTTTCCTCCTAAATGGGTGTTTTATTTTTTAATAGAGTTCATGCATGAATTAGTCCCTATATCTAGAGATCCCTATCAAACAAACACTTCATATATGCATGAATTAAAGGATTGAACCTAAATGACATTTTAAAGAAAGGATTTATATGTTCTAGTGTCTTGTCATGGGATGCTCCAACTATTTTTATGAAAAATAAAGATAAGACACTTTTCCAAGTTGTCTTTATTATGTATGTTCAATAAATAAACAATTAACATTAATATCCACCACCTAAAATAGATGACTTATTTTACTAATTGAGAGGGGTGGTCATATTTTAAAAAACAAGTCTAATATTCAATTACAATTAGCAAAGAATAAAGGAGGAATACATTCATAAAACTACATTTAGAACTAGGTATAGGACATCAAAATTATATGTTTGAGGCAATGCATATAAGACACCTATATAAAAAATAGTACAAAAGAAAGAGAAAAAATGTAAAGAATGTGTGCTTGTAATCTATACTTGAGAGCATTAAAATTTTGAAATTAAACATAAAGAATAATAGGATTTATAAATTAAATACATGAGGCTATTATATAATATCAAAAAAGACTATTTTAAAGTTTAAATTAATTATATTTTAATTTTAGGGTAAATACTTTTGGTTGAATTTATGAATTAGAAATAGAAATTTTGAAAGGGCCCCACCCTTTTACAAAGACACATAAAGAGACAAAAAATGATCAAACATATTCGCATGGAACAACAACAATAAAAATATAGTTGTAAGTTAGAAAAATAACATCCAATTAGAAATACTCCACCAATAGTGGCAATGTATCTAATAAAGAGGGTCATTTTCCCAAAAACATTAGTAGATCTATCATTTCACAACTTGAATCCAAAATTCTTCAAAGAACTATATCTTATTGTGAACCTTATCCTTTTCCATGAATTCAAACCTAGTTCAGGTTTGTAATGGAGTTTCCATCTTTAGTTTCCAAACTAGAGACCAAAGGGAATAAAGGGTTCCTATAATCTTCTAAACTTGAACCTTCTTCATATTTTTAAATAATTAGAAGAAATTCCAAGAGGTGAATGTTGCAATTCAAGAGAGTGGTAGAGGAAATGAACTCCAACTAATCCATCTATAACATGATTCTTGTCTCTACCAATCTCCTCTAAATTTCTCTTGACAAGACCTTCTAAATTAGTCATGTCTATAAGAGGACCAACCACCCCTCGATTATGCTCAAAGTGAGTCTCAACAAAATCCTAAGGTAAACAAGGCTCCATCTCATCCTTATGCATTTTGTTCAACCTTTCCTTCCTCTAAAATTCCTAAACCTATAAAATACATAGCTATCTACACATGACAACATGGTGAAAACACAAGAAAATCCTATATCATGACATGTTGAACCCAAATAACCAAATTCAAAAATAATTTAATGTATAAGTATAAATAGTTTGATGGTAGAAACTTTATACATATAAAAATATGATAAATGTGTGATTATTTTTCTTTCCACTCTATAAATTTTTGATGTGCTTGGCTATATATTTGAGATTATTCACTCATAATGTAATGATAAAAATTTAGTATGTATGAAAGAAATATTTTCGAGACATCAAACTACCATTCTACATAACTCTCACATGGGAATAAGAATATTATTTTATTTTAACTAAAGAAATTGTGTGTACTCTATCTTGAAAATTACAAATTAATTTTGAATTATATATTTATAATTTAAAATAAGAGCATCCTTTGTAACATGGAATAGATAGGTTAATTTCAATGAAATAAAATATGTTTATATATTAAGAAGAAATTACAAATAAATGGAACTCATACATTGAGAAATTGACTAAGATGTAACTCTGTATGAGAATTAAGATGCTCGAATAATTTATATACCTTTTTTCAATAATTAACATTAGAAATTAATACTTGGCTCATATTGTATACCCACCTCCCAATGGTCTTGGAATGGATGCATTTAGATGGAGAAGGATTTCAAAAGGCTCATGGTACTTGTGGACCCCTCAAAGGCATGATATATAACACATGAACTTTATTTATGAAATTTGGTCTTTAGTTGTTGGCTTCTAGTATGAATGCTATCTATAAGGTGGAATTCTTAGTTGAGACTCTCAATCTTCCATTGTTGGTTTCTAGTGTGATTAAACAATATGAGCCAAGTATTAATTTCTAATGTTAATTATTCAAAGAAGGTTTTGTTTCATAAGAAGAGACCTATGTTGACATATTCCAAGCCATGTTATTATCCACAATGCATGACACTTCTTAAAATATCTACCAAGTTCTAAACAAATATAGATCTGCCATTTCCATGGAGGAGATTGATGATTTAAAAAGAAAATATCATGCCATTTCTTTCCTGAGAAGTCATGTTTTCATTCATGATTTGCAACTTCCATCTTCATCCAAAAATAAATTATGTTATCGTTATGTGCCTGATATTAACAAATCAAAACTTTCTTTTGAGCATGATCGCCAACACAAAGGTAAACGAGTGGAAACAAAAGAAACCTCAGTTAATGGCTTTCAACATGTTGGTGGAAAATCTGCATTTTTTTGAAAGTGGCTTCCTAGCTTATCAGTCTTATGTTTAGTAAGGTTTTGTAGTCTCCACTGTGTTATGTATTCGGGTCATGGGTATATCTAGTATAATGTCTTCTTTTGGGTATTTTGGGTGCATAAGAGAATGTGCATATGTACTGATGTATTCAACCAATGTGATTTTGTAACATTGTAATCAAACAATTGGTCATTTGTACTAGGACCTCACTGGTCTTTTTGATATTTTGTAAAATTTTCTACTCGGACTGCAACTATGGGTTTTCTTGCTGGTTCTTTCCCTCCAGTATGTCCACTTGAACTAGCTATATGTAGAATATTATATATAGATAAAATTATAAGTGGTCTCCCACTTTTGCTTAAAAAAAAGGTTCTTGTAAATGTCCACATCTTTTTCCTTGACACAGTTGCTATTTCTTAAAATATTTCTTATGAGTTTTCATAGTGTTGGTCAATACTTTACTGTAAATATTCTATATTCATGCTCTTAAATGTCATAAGAGGGTTTCATCTTATAAAGCTATAATGATATTATATGCTCCTAGAACATCTTAGACACCTCCCTTGAAGCATTCAACAAATGAAAAATAACTATCAACACAAAGTGAGATGCCTCATTTCCTAATATGAGGACAAAATAATAAATCAAAATATTAGGATGCAAGGTTGACCCACCTTTCCCAAGACTTGGCTAAGTTTATCATCTATTGAGGAGTGGATCCCAACAACAATTGTGCTTAGTGCTTACTACTAATCCAAGGAATACCTATTCATTTTTTATTTATTGTATGCCTAATGACTCCTCATCTCAAGTTAAATTGTGGGAATGGTTTTTTATGCCCTCCCTATGACTAAATGGCTACAAGGAGGTGGATATGATATGGTGGAAAAAAAAAAGATACAAGTTGGTTTAGTTCTCATAAACTCTCTAAAAAATAATTGAATTCCTACATCCTAACTAGAAATACCATGAGGGGTTTAGATCCCATTTTAGACAAAAAAATATTCTTATACTCATCACTAGTTCACTTGGACCAACTAAAGAGATGGTGAACTAAGGGAAACTTAGTTGTATTGATAGATTAAAACTTAGTTATTTCTCTTTCCATTGTCCTCTCTCCACAAAACACCCTTATTTAAGTAGATTCTATTAAATCTATCTCACATATCACCTCCCAATTCTTTAAAATTTTCAAACTTCTTATTCCTCATACCTAATAATCTATCCTTGAAGTTCAACACTTCCCACCTCAATAAAATTGATCACCTTGCTTCCCTAATATCCCTTTGGTTGATGTTCCTAGACCTCATCAAAATGGTAAGTGGATATAATTGTGTAATGATGTGATTAAATCTATTGCACTACCTTACTATGATCTTACAATAATAATATGGCTAGAACAAGATCTAGAATGGAAAAAAAACTATGGATCCAAATAGAAAAAAAAAACTTGTTTTGGCTTTAGCACTTACTAATAACTTTTCTACAATGAGTGGTTGCTTCCGTTGAAATAAAACTTAGAAGATTTGAAATTAATTTTGGTAGAGGATCTCAATTAAGAGATAGGCTACATTGGATGAAAGGATATAAGGGATACAAATTATTTTTTAGTTGTCTCGAACATATTTACATTCTCAAGAGTGGATAATTTATATCGTTGATCAAGATAGGTAGTTCCATGACAACTATAATGATATTAAATCCATTTTCCTCCAACATTAAAAATAATTTTTAATTGATCTAGTTGAAGGAAATCCACTTCAAGATATAGTTGAGGAATTCATTGGCACTTGCATACCCAAAATAATTGGTCTCAAAAAATAGTCACATTTAGATAATTTATTCACCCTTGAGGAGGTTGATATTTCCTTGAAGGATTTGAATACTCAAAAACTCTTGGAATAGATGGTTTAGCTACAAAATTCCTTAAAACAATATGTCCATAGCTAATTACTCTTCTTAATACCTCGTACAAGATTGCGGCTAAATCCATAGCTAAAATAATTGAACAAATGACACAAGAAATTGTAAGACTAGAAAAAACTATATTTATAAGAGGGAGATTTAAATTATAGAACTTGAATCTTTTTAAGGTATCTCATTAGATTCTACTTACTCTAACTTGAATTTAAAAAACAACATTAAAATCCACAAAACAAATTTCAAAGACATAATAAACTATTACAATATTATTTAAAAATCTAATTGTAATGAACATGTTATAGTAATAAATATTCAAATTTTAAATCTATGAAAATATATATAACCAAATGATCCTTAGTTTTCATATATAATTTTTGATGAGAATGTTGAATATTATAATTTTTTAGGCCAATCTTTAGGCACTAATTCACCATTGTTAAAATGATCCTTAGTTTATTCATTGTTTTTTTTATGATTATAATTTTTTTCAATTTCTATTAAACCAAACTCAAAATAATGGTATAGATTAAGATTCTTGTCTTTATCATAATTAGAAGTTGTATAAATTGTTAAATTATATATTTTTTAACATATATAAAATGTATGGTTGGATTAGTGAGATATTTATAACAAGTATGCAATATATTTAATCATATAATTATTAATATTATTAATAAAATTTATTATAGTATTGATATGGGTATTAATGGATGGTATTTGTAATAGTATAAATGAGGGTATATGTAAACATGATATCACTATCACATTAAAATTTCTATTACGAGTAAAGTTCAATATTATTTATGAGTAATAAAATGATAGAATGTTTGTATTAATTGTAGAGGGAGCCTTAATATCATCGAGTATTGTTAATACTCTTATCAATATTCATATCGATAGTTACCTTAATACTAATGTTAGCATACTTAACCTTATTAATGCTCATCGATAATTGGATATCATTTTTGGAAAAAACTTTTATAGATGTTGAAATATGAGAGGAAAATAAATAAATAAATGAAAACCATATAATTATTCATGTTATTAGCATCAAAAGTTACATATTTAGTACTTTAAATGCCATCATTGGGTCATGAGGAACTATCCTAATAATCATAATACCATATTGACCTTACTGTCAACAAGAAATAGAAGCAGGAACAACTCATTGTGGGTTACAATGACATAACCATTATAATGAGAATATTATTAGTGTAACCATTAAATTGTAATACTTGTAAATTTAATATTTAAAGTATAGTTAATAGTGAGAGATGCATTAATAATAGTATCGCATTAGCAAGTTAAACCAACAAATTAATTAAAGAAAGGATGTTAATTCTATTGGAGATGGTTATTGTTGCATCATAAATGCTTAAAGCATTAATTAGCGTAATTAAAGGATTCAAAAAAAAAAATATTGGGTTTTTCTAGTGAAAAATTATGGGCATAACAATTATATATTTTTTAACATATATAAAATTTACATGGTTGGATTAGTGAGATATTTATAACAAGTATGCAATATGAAGTCAAACTTTATTAGATTTGATTCTTAATAAATTAGTTTTAACGATTCAATTTATAGCTTTATGCAATCTATAAGTTTAAATAGTTTGATGGTATCTAAACTTTATACATATAAAAATATGATAAATGCTTGATTATTTTTCTTTCAATCTATAATTTTTTTATGTTCTTGGCTATATAATTGAGATGATTCACTCATAATGTAATGATAAAATTCCTCCTTATATGGAGAATTTTATATTATCTTCCATTAAATTCATCCTCTTTATGAGATTCTTATGGAATATTGATATTCTAGTGTGAATTCTTAATTTTAGACATATCTTGACTAGATAAATTTAGGTTCAATGAAGGCAATAGAACTTTTTTTTCACTTACATAATCCTATTTTGAAGTTCATTTGCGTTAACAACTATTAGATTAGATATTTTTATCCCCAATTATTTTCAAATAATTTTACACTAATCTTTGTTTTCTTATTCTTTCTTTCATTGTTTCATTTAAAATTTGAACCATTTAAGGATGTTATGTTATAGATTGTAGTTGTCTTCCAATTATTTTTAAATTGTTAATGGTATGAAAATATTATTGATGAGTAGATGAATTATTAGAACTGTTTTATATAAATATATTCTCTATATCTAGATATATTATTTACCAAGGTCTCATTGCTCCTTTAGGTGTACATACATAAATAACATGGAAAATGGAGATGTTCCACCTGCAGAAAATTTGTTTGGAAATACCACTAATGAGATTAAAAAATTGAAAGATTCATTAGCACAGGGTGCAAACCCGGGGATATATATTGAATCATGCATGTTAATATTGCATAGTCTATAAAAACTAAAAGATGAACTTGAGAGGACTAGTGCATATTCCCCAACTAGAGTAGTTGCTATTATTTCCCACATGCGGGAAGAAGTACATGGTGATGTTCCCCTTAAACAAATACAGGATAGTGTGACCAAAGAAATGATAAAAGCCACTTGTTTTCCATTTTATCAAAATGTATCTAAGGTTAGGGGATACCAGGTCACTAGATGTGTCGATTATGTTATGGCCTCATTGATCTACCCATGATTTCTCGTAGCACATGGTCTATACCCAAACAATGACTAGATTCCATTGTATTTTGTTCAACAGTTGTATGTTGAGGTCCATTTGGGCCTCAAAGTCAACTACCTGGACATTCCACCATATGTTGGTCAGGGGCGTGGCAGGATTGCTGATAGGCCCACCTATCATCGAGTAGATAGACCACCCCCAGTGTTTAGGGTATTGGTTGGTGAGAGGTCTCCTAATCTCACCCCAGCTCTAGCCCACATAGAAAATGAGGTTGTTGTTTCTTCCCAAAAGGAAGCAATTGACACTATAAGTGACATTGCAGCTACCACCACTAGGATATCTGATGATCGTGTAGGCCAGTATTTGATGTCTAGACATTCCCGATCCATGCCATTTTCAGCATAGTGGACCACCATGGATCCTTTTACAGTGGTCAAAATCCCTAGTCCTACATAGCTTGATGCACTTGCAGGAGATATGGCACGCATGACTTTGCATTGTTTGGATGAGGACCTATTGGAGGCATATGCCCACATTGCATCAGACAATGGGATTGGTATAGGGAATGTTAGAGATCATTTGAGATGCAGAGGTAGTTCAGTTCCAGGATCCCATCACTCTTAGCCTAGCACTAGTGCATGTCAGGATCCACCTACAGACCATTCGATAGCTACATAGACTATGGGTTTGACTGATATGCTGATTGGTTCTGGTTCATTATCGCCGATGCCATCTCACCTTCATAGTCCTCTACATTCATCATTTATGGCATGACATGGGATAAATCAGATGGATGCAGATGTTGATTCGTCACCTGACCGTATGGTGGATATGGTGGAGGCGACCCTTGTAGAGGACTTAGGTCATCTGATATTAGATGATGTGCATGTATGTGTGCATTTGCATGTTTCAATTCTCTTTTCATTATTTTCTAATTTTTTTTAACTAGATATTCATGTAAGTTGATATATATATGTATATATATTGTTATAGGTGGACATACCTCATATCACTCCTAGCCTTAGTCCAGATCGTGTGCATGATCGACGTTATTCTATGGATGAATATGCTACCAACATGGACATGTGAGTTTTACATTTTTATATAATCACATGTGTATATGTACATGCAATTTTTATGTATGCATAGATCTAGATTGATATTTAAAAATACAAGTTCATTTAAAAATAACTTTCATAAAATTTATTTAATATAAATTATATGTATTTAACACATCCTATACACAATTCTAATTGTAGGGTTCAACACATCCATCAGAGTAGGACCATTCTCATTTAGATGGTCGTTCGAATAGGAGTAGACATTCATATTAGGCCCTACACACTAGATTTATGATCTTTACCACATGTATTTTCTTATATGATGATCTTTAGTATTCGAGATTTGATGATCTCTAACTTACATTTTCTTATATGATATACATACATTTGATTATTTGTTGATATTTAGTATTTGACATTTGATGATCTTTAATTTACATTTTTCTTATATGATATGTACATATATTTGGGTATGTGCAGGATCATGATGGGCCAAAAAGTGGCAATATGATGGGTATGTGGCTGACGACTATTTTTTTACCCAAAATTGATGAAACAAAAAGGGTTTTAAAGGAGATTCTCAGCTTTCCACGATATAAATTATTCTTTAATTTGAGTTTAAAAGTAATTATTATTCATTTTTATTCAAATTATGACTAAAGTCCTAATTGAGGCTAATTCAAAAACATCTATAGCTTTCAAACGGTATCACATTTTTTGAATCCAAAACATGCGTCACATTATATGCTTCACATACTATAGGATTAAAAAAAAGAAATATTGAATTTCATGAAGTTTTGACCAAGTTAAGGTGGAGGACATAAGTTTGTATAATTTTTAAAATGTTGTAATAAAAAATTCATAATTAATTATTTACTTGGAAAAAAATTAAAAAATATGCATCACATCAGGCAGTCCTCTACTCATATCTAAAATATTATAAAAACATATTATCATTTTATTGTGGTTAGGGGTCATCAGACACACTTCTTATTTTTTCCCTGAAATTTAAGTACTACTACATTAAAATTTCAAATTTTTACAAAATAGATTTTTTTTTTAAACAAAGCTAGTAGTTTAGAAACTACATTCAATTTGCTACAGATTCTATTCTTACATATTTTTGAAATAATATAGATAACTTATTCAAATTTTTACATCAAGTTTCCTAACTCTGATTTTTTTGAATTTTTTACCACTTAAGGGCCTGTTTTTTCCATGTTGATCCTGCACATACCCATTTTCTTATATGATATATACATACATTTTCCTCTTTGCTTATAATATGTGTTATGTTTATACATTGAATCCCTTTACATGCATGTACATGTGTTTGCTTATGGTTTAAACATGTTTTACACATAATATATTTATGCATTTGCTTTAAATATTCAATATACATACATGTTTTCTTATTTTATGATCTCTTACAACGTACATTTCCTTATATTCAATATACATTTGTTCTCTAGTAGAATTTTAGGGAAATCAATGCCACTTTATAATTAAGTTCATTCATGTTGATCACAATAAATATTTTTTTAAAAATGACTTAAGCAACATGAACCATTGAGTTGAGAACAAGATATAATAATTTTGACAAGTAACTTGAAATTCAATTCAAATATAATTAAGAAAATTCAATTCAAAATATACCTCTAGATTATACATTTTTGACAAGTAACTTGAAATTCAATTTAAATATAATTAAGAAAATTTAATTCAAATTATACCTCTATTATACATTTTTCACAAGTAACTTGAAATTCAATTCAAATATAATTAAAAAAATTTAGTTCAAATTATACCTCTAATATACATTTTTGACACTTTAACAAAATTATAAAATTACTAGATATGTTGTGCATGCCTATGAATTAAATAACAACAAACTCCACAATGAAATAACTTGTTTGTTTACTACTTGATTCATTTAAACTAGGATCTAGTTATTCCATGTACACTATAATAATTTTTTTCCCATCCCATATGCATATAAATAGAAGCTTATTTTTCATTATTCTAGATATCAAATTGCAAGATTAATTCTCATTTATATCACTTGGAGTGCAGATTTTGGAGAAGTTTTGGCACATTTATCAAGGAGGCAAATATTGGGGCTCAACAACTTTTCATTTTTATCAATCAAGGAAAAATTTGGAGGAGAATTTAACTAAGTTGGTAGACGACTTGTTTTGAGTCATCTTTAAGTTGAAGAAGAAAATAGGACAACAAAGAAAAATAAAAGATGCGTCTCAACAAAAATTGTCAAAAGAAGAAGAACAAAAGAGGCATGAACAAAACTTGGAAAATTATCATAGAAAGAAACAAGGTACATGCTTGTTTATTCTCTCTCTCACTCTCAAGTATGTTTTTAGGACTTTTACTTTGAAAAAACATGAGTATTCATTTGATGGGATGGAATCCATAATGTGCATTACTCCACCCAATAATTTGGTTAGTACCTAAACATAAATTTGTATGTGCATACATTTTGCATTGGCTTTCTTATTAAAATTAGAAATGTTTAATGTATGACCATTTTTAAACTTACAATAGGTACCCCAACTTAAAATGTACTCTTAAACTAAAATATTGTACATTAAATCCTTCCCTACAAACCTTACACTTATCTTTTACCAATACCTTTGTTTAATGTTTTTGTCATCACATTATCATTGTTGAGTATTGCATCTACACAATTTTCTCTTTACTTTGTTCATGAAGAAAATGATAGTGTACTTCAATACATGCTTAGTTCTCCAATGAAACCTTAAATTTTGTGTCCCTCACTATGCCACTTTTATTTTCATAATTTTTTTAACCACATTAATTATTTTATGGCTTTGCAAATTCCTATATATTCTAACTTTGCACTTTGAAAGAAACCATTATTTTTTCTTAATTATTCATGAAACTACACCTTCATGTATAATGAAGTAGCATTCTAATGTTGATATTTGGTGATCAATATCCCCTATCCAATCTACATTGCAACATCTAATTAGCTTAAGATTTTTCTAAACTCCCATTGAATTTAATCTAATGATCAATAGTTCCTTAAAAAAAAATTTAATATTTTAATAAATGCCCAATTCTAAGCTCTAGAATTATTTGAAAATTAGAACTCAAATTATACTTAAAGCCAATGCAATG
The DNA here is from genome assembly GCA_007258455.2 of Sequoia sempervirens. Taxonomy (NCBI): domain Eukaryota; kingdom Viridiplantae; phylum Streptophyta; class Pinopsida; order Cupressales; family Cupressaceae; genus Sequoia; species Sequoia sempervirens. The sequence continues at coordinate 1,019,125,451 of VDFB02271358.1, forward strand.
CCAGGTTTTCTAGAGACTAACACATGTATACATCAAAACTCAAGCTATATGGTGCCAATGAATAATAGTTATATGATAGATTATTCTTTTAATGTCTTAACACACATTTGTTTTGAAGGTTTCTTACCATCATTTATTGGAGTACCTATTAGTTTACAATTATCCATCTTGGAGTTTTTGTAAGATTTCACTGTGGAGATATACATCCAAGACCAAGAAATCCTAATTGAAAGAATAGGAGATATTTTTTGTCCTTGCACATATATGTCTCATTTTTCTTGGACAATATAAAGACTCCCCTTTACATTTTTTGTTTCTTTGTTTCATTTTCATTTCTATTAGGTCTTGTTTTTATATTGTCTTTCTTTTCTTCTTCATTTTGAACTTATTTTGTGCTTTTTCAAACTTTCAAGTTTTATTGCACTTGAATAACTAGAAATACTTTTAAATGTCCTCAAGTCATCTTGGTCATGCTAGTTGCAATGTTTATCTGATGCTTGACTCCAATTCCTTAAGCCAATTCTTTTTGTTTCAATATTTGTGTTTGGTTTTAGTTGATTATTTGGGTTGTGTTTTATGTCCCATAAATTTTTAACTTTTTTCATCTTAGCATGATATTGGAAATTTATTTGAAACCTTGAAACATCTTATAGCCCAATTTTGTTGGGGTTCTTTGGATCACCTTGTTATACTCTAAGGGTTTCCTTTTCTATATCACTAGCCTAAAAGTTCTAAGTAAATTGTATGCATAATCCTCAAACTTTGATGCTTGGCATGGAATTTGACCTATGTGTATCCTATCCTTGGCTATGCATTTATGGGTTTTTTTTCATACATGTTCATGTAGTTTTTTTGTGTCTTTGGCATTTTATTTTCATCACTTCAATGTTCTCATTATTTTTATGTTTTATGCTCTAGGGATTCCTCAAGATGGAGTCAATCCAAATATAGATATTGGATCAAACAAATCCATTGAAGAACACATGGACCTTGAAGTTATGGAGGAGACCCAAGTTCAAACAATGCTTGTTGGAGAGGGGTCAAGATCACTTCCTTCTACTAGTATGGATGAGCATATAAAACTAGCTGAAACTTCTCACTTATAGCATCATGTCTTATCAGTTTGTTTGCTTGCATACATAAACTTCACTTATATAACATCATCTTTGACTTTTGTTTGTAAAATATTTTGTGACATGTAGGAAGGGCTCAACAAGTAGGAAGTTTTCATGCTCAAGTCGAGCCAAATCTAGACATTGGATCAAATGAATCTGCTCAAGAATGCATGGTCCTTGAAGATAGGGAGGAGGCACAAGTTCAAACAATTCATTTTGGAGAGGGGTCAGGATTACTTCCTCCTACTGGTATGGATGAGCATATAAAACTAGCTAAGAAGGTGAGGAAATAAAATTATCATAGAAATTTAGATCATTTACTTGAAATGGATATGGAGAAACTAAAATATTATGCCACCCAACCTTATAATAAGAGAAAGAGGTCAATGACTAAATCTGTAAATGGAATGATCAATCATCATTTCAATCATCTTGATACACTTGAAAAAATCCAATTGTTATCACGTTTACTTCTTTGTGATGATCTCAAAGAGTCATTACAATTGTTGGGTGTACATTCGACATCAAATAAGAAACACATGGGATTACAAAAGGATATTGTTCAAAATGTTAAAAAGGGTTTAGATTCAATTGGGAAAGGATCTCGATTAGTGGATAAGGCCACTAAAAGAAGGGTGATGTTGACTTCTATTGTACATCCAGATATAGGAAGAAAAAGAAAAAAAAATTGCACTTTCAATTGAAATTGGTTAGAGTAGAACCACATTGATAAAATATGAAAAAAAGAGAAAGTTTTTGGATGAGAGTTTAGAAGTCAATTGGGCAATTATGTGTAGAGCTCCCCATTTTGATAGGATTGAAGATGTTATTAGGAACTTGGTCTTAGATTTTTGGCATGATCAGACCCGTCCATCATCAAATACTAGAGATGTTAGGAGAGATAGGATTGGACCTAGTATTTATGAAAATCATATCAAACATTGGCTAGAAATAACACAATTTGAGATGTATATGAACTTTTGTAATGCATATCCTCATATAAAGATGGGGAAAACAATGTTTCAAGGGTTAAAGCCATATTATGTGAAGATAAACAAGTTTTTTGAAAATTGTTGTTTTCGTTATCATATTGAATTTGATCTCTACTATCAGGTGTTTCAAAAGATGAGAGAAGAAAGATTTGGGTTTCAAAATGCACCTCCTAAATAGGCAAGTTTGTTCATAAAGTCTATATTATGTGATCATGAAAATGGACCTCAAATAAACTGCATAAAAGGAATTTGCGAGATATGTGGAAATTTGGCTAAATTTCCTTCAAGAATTGAGGATACTAACCTAACAAAGACAATAAATTGCAAGAGGTAAGTACTATTTTTAGAGAGTTTATTTGTTTCAATTTCTCATATATTGTTATTTGGATTCTCTTTGATGTAATGTTTCATTGATTGTGTGGTTTATTAGTTATTCACATATTTTACTCACACAAGTACAAGTATGTAAAGTTGCAAACAAATTTTGGGAAAGAATCCACAAGGTTGAACTATGTAGAAGAGGAGATTCCCATTGGAAAATTTATGGAAGATTTTCAAAAATTGATACGACCATACATACAACATTCTTTTTTTGCTAAGTGGCAAGCACAAAAATTCCAAACATTGAGAGATACTTTCCCATGTGGAATAGTTCTATCAGTAGTTGACTTTGCAAAAAAAATTACTCCTTTGTACATCAAAAGGAGATTCAATCAAAGTATTACTTTTCAAAGCAGATCACTATTATGGTTCATGTGTGTTATCAACATGCACAATCATAATTGGATGGTGTTGAGAGTACAGATGAAGAACAAGCCATTAAGAAAGAATATCACTTTTATATTAGTGATGATAAAGAGCATGACATAATTTTTGTCCAACATTGCTTTACAATATTTTTTGAGAATTTGAGAAGTAGGGGTGTAAAATTTGAAAATCATTTTGTGTGGTCAGATGGATGTGTGGCACAATTCAAATCTTCACGGCCATTCTATGCACTTTGTAGATATCATAAAATCTACAAAATACCACATGTTTGGAGGTTTTTTGAGAGTGGGCATGGAAAGGGTGAGCATGATGGAGTAGGAGCTTGCATCAAACGAGCTTTAAGAAAGCATCAAATGATTTATCTAGAAGATCATCTAGACAATGCACAAGATGTTGTTGAATGTTGCAAGAAACACTTTGCAGGAAATTTGGTCAGTACATCTTCAAGAACAAACTGACACATTCCACATAGAGTGTTTTGGGAGATATCAGGTATGTATAAATTACATTAAATAAAAAATTTGAATTTATTTAAATTTTAAATATATATATATATATATATATACATATTTTCTCACATAAGATTTTTGTTGTACATATGTATCTAGGTGTGGATAGAATATCGATGCATGGATGCAAGAGGGTAGAAAAAACAAGATCTTTGCATTGTGTTAAGAGTTCAGTTAGTCGCCATGGATGGATATTAGACACAAGGGATTACTCTTGTTTTTGCACTGAGTGCATTGAGGGAAACTCTAATTATGCATGCAACAATCAAGAACTTGGATATGTTGGTAAAATAGGATCTGATTGCCACCTAGTTGTTTGAAACATATGATGAAAATGAAGGAAGAAGATTTAGAAAGTTACTTTTGATTTCGGTGGAATTTTGCAAACACTATTTCTTGCGAAGGGTGATTTGAAGAACATTTTTAATAATTTAAATATTATATATATCCTAGTTAATGATATTCTTTAGAACGTTCTAAGTTTTTTTTAAAAAATTGGTGTAAATTTGGTGTACAAGAGATGTTTTTGTAGTCACATCAGAGCTTGGAAACATCGAAGGTGTTAGCTATTATTTATTGCATTGCACAGAAGAGAGGAATAATCTAACACAACCTGAAACAAGTGATGGAATGCCATTTCCCACAGGGTGAGTTTGAATTTAAAATTTTATATACATTGTATTCACATGTGCACATTACATTATAAACATTAAATATATATTGTACAAACCTTGAGCACGAAAAATGTTGCACACGTTCATATGTCTTACCTTAGGTTCATGTTTACCATGAAGGTTTTGTTGTAGTGCAAGGGACATATCTAAAACAAGTCAAAGTTGTTCAGCATGGGATTCATTTTGTTGACTATCAACCTAATAACAAGGTATATCAATATAGTCACTTAATAATTTCTATCGCTTTACATCTTCATACAGTTCCACATGCACATGGCCGAAGAAAATGGAGACTAGATAGTGATAATCATTAAAAAATTCTACATATTATTGAAGAGCGGGCTGAACCAAAATTTTTTACTTACATTATATCCATGGTTTTCAAGTTCACTTGTAACCCTATACATGTTCAAATGAGAACTCATAGTAACTTGTACATAGTTGTAAATAATTTTGTGTAAATTACAATTATATGTCAATATTTGTTCGATGGAAAATTCTTAAGTTCAAGAATCTTTGATAGCATCATCTCTCACTTTTTTTGGTTGCATGTAAACCCATATATATGCTTTCAATCCTTATTTGAAACGTAGTGAAGTTTTTTAAAATCATTTTGCCTAAATTACAATTATATGTACATATTTGTTCCATGGAAAATTCTTAAGTTCAAAAATCTTTGATAGCATCATCTCTCACTTTTTTTGGTTGCATGTAAACCCATAAATATGTTTTCAATCCTTATTTGAAACATAGTGAAGCTTTTTAAAATCATTTTTCCTAAATTACAATTATATAAAACTTATATTTGTTTCATGGAATTCTTAATTTCAAGAATCCTATCTACACTTATATATAA
>VDFB02271358.1:1019132081-1019199399 GCA_007258455.2 Sequoia sempervirens
CCTCTCTCTCTCAAGTCTCTCCCTCCTACCCCCATGATCCCTTTCTCTCACACTCCCTCCATATCTCTATCTCAAGTCAATGATATGGGCCTTTCATAAAATTTTCCAGCCATACTTGCCATTCTCTCCAGCTGAAAAAATCCATGCAGGCCCATTAAAAAAAACATAAGAATAGTTAAAGAATACCCATAAGCACAAAGCTAACAAATCTTCAACTTCATTGCTCAGGTGATTTAAAGCATCAGAATAAAATAACCTTCTGGGTCTTTAAATCTTATACAGTATATGATATGAAGCAATTTCATCATTGTGGGAAAATCACTGCACTAAAAAGATTTCTAGAGAAAATAAAATCTAGGAGGTTCGTAGGGTTGTAAATACATTAGAATCATAATAGGAACAACTAAAAAAGGAGTGAATCATAATCCTTTTAACCACAGTTTACATTTTGAGAATATGCAGATCATCAAATTAGTTAGGTTGTGCAAACGGACCTCATCTTTCAACTGAATATTCTCAATACGCAGTTGTTTCTCTTGAAGATTGACTTTTGCAATAACAACAGGTGCTCTATAGTTGGTGAATATGGGATTTCTCATGGCTTCTTTAATTTCCATGTTCTCCAAGTGAAGGTTCTTGTTATCCTACCTGAGGAGAGTGTTTTCATGACACTTGTGTTGAGCCTGAAAATCCAAGATTTGAAAAGCCATGATTAGAAAAAAATAATATATAGTTTTTAACTATATACTTTTAATATTATAATAATAATATATAGTTTTTAATTATATACTTTTAATATTATAATAATAGTTATATATTATAATAATAATATAATTATTAAAATATATTGCAATAATAAGTATATTATTTATTATAATTTAAAAAGAATATAATTTATATTTATATTAATATTAAATATTAATTTTTAATAGAGGGGGTTCGACCGAACATGATTAGCACGTTCAACCGAACCCCATTTGAATATATTTTTTTATTGTATGTTAAATGGGTTCGGTCGAACCCCCATTCAAACAAACATTTAATTTATGTTCGACCAAACCCCCTCATTTTCACCCACATCCTCTCAGGCACCAAATTTGCTCAGAATTTTGCACTTCGAAGCCTGATTTGAGAATGAAAATGGAGGAGATCTCAGAAACCCAATTGGTATCAGGTTTCCCTCAAAACGAGCTATCCAATGAATATAATTTTAATATGTTTTGATTATATTATCTATTTGTTTTTTAAGTTTTATTAAATAAAGGTTTTTCACTGAAAACAAAACTCTCTATTCTACACATGTGGAAAAATAGAAGATTATAAAAAAAAAATTGAAAAATATGAGTGCATCAGATATTGGAGTCCTTGATCCAACAAAAAAACATAAAAAATTGATACATACAGTAAAAGTTATGCGTTATACGGTCACGTTATGTCTGAATTCTAATTGATTTGACTTTGAAACTTGATTAAAGAAAAAATATTCAATAAAAAACTATCTAACCAAGTGGAAGCACTAGATACCAGAGTTAAAAATCTAAATTTGAAAGAATTAGAATTTTATCTTTCAAAGAAAAAAAGTTATACGTTATACGGTGTGCATCACTTTTTAAAAATGTTGTTTTTTGAAAAAAATAGATTTTGTGGGAGATGGAAAAAGAGCGCAATCTGATTCCAAAAAAATTGAAAAATATTTTAACGCTACAAAAATGTGACAACACTCCTGTTTGCATCATCTTCAAATTCCTCATGGTTTAACTGCTATAGGTGCTTGAATGTGAAGATTTAGTTAAAAAAAAAATCAATGTCCAGTTTGGCCAAAAATTGTAAACCACTATTGTGGGATCACCTGTTAGCAAGATGGAATAAAAAAAACAAGAGGGATGATCAAGCCCCTAGGATGAAGATCCAATGACAAACTGAACATAAGGACAAAGGAACACACAAGTGTTGAAAATAATTTGAGTGAAGCTTTGATCATCAATCCAACTAGTTGTGAAAAGAGATCTAGGCTGATTGTTTGAAAAAGAGAGAATGTGTACTCACTCTGGGGCCACAGAACTAGTTGTCTGCGAGGTGAGAAGGCCCAAAAAGTAAGATACATATTCTAGTTGGTATGCACTCACAAACAAACAGAAAAGTGGCTATGGGGAAAAGTCATGCCGCTAGTTGGGCTTCCTGCTCAACCATGCCAAAGTTATACCCATTTGATAACTTTAACAAGGCACCACAAAGCCAAAGAAAATGAAAATGTTGGTTTAGTTTTCATAAGATAAATAGGATGGCACCACTGGCATGCAAGTTGTGTTATGCAAGGTGTCCAAACAAATAAGACAGCTCCACAGGCATGCAAGTAGTGTTATGCAAGGCGGCCGAATGAGAATGTTATGTGCAAAAATTTTATGTGTAATATGTTCAAAGGAGCCTTGTTCAGTTTATGCAAGGTTAGTAACTTAGGGAACATTGTGTCTAATGTCTCCAAAAGAGGACCAATCAAAGAATAGTATATTTGCAACTTAGGGGATACAGTGTATCGCATCAAACCACCAAGAGGAATGCAATATGTTGAGATAGATCACACTTATGAAAGACATCACACCCAGTGTCATCCACAAAGTGAAAAATGCATCATGCAAATGATAAGGCTTCGCTAAGAATGCAAATGAAATAATGGTAATGTATTCCCCCCACTTTAAAGGAATTGCTACACATTGTTCTGTGAGCAATTACTTAAAAGTACAGAAGAAAGGAAAATGCAAAAAAAGAAAAACAAGACACGAGAGCCAACTTAAAAAACTCTATTCCAAGTCATATGTTTTGAAGTTAAGTTGTGTCGTGCCAACGAGAAAGGAAAAGCAAAGAAAGAAGGGAATTGCTCCCCAAAAAAGAAAGCACACCAAACACATTGGGGATCTATGGATTTGGGGTCAGTATGTTCACTGTTGCAATGTATTTTTGTATGAAAGAGCTCAGAAATGTCATCATTCCCAAAATTACATAGAACTGGAAGAATGACACAAAGAGAGCAAAAACAAAGGAAAAAAAAAGTCCATTTTGAGTCAACATGGAAGAGACATTGTGGTCTCGATGCTTTGCATCATCCCCAAAAGGAAAACACAAGCAAAAAGACAAAAAAGAAAAGTTAAAAAGCTTTTGGGTCAACATGAAGGAGACATTTTGGTCTCAATGCCTTGCATCATCCCCAAAAGGTAAAACACAAGAAAAGACAAAGGCGAAAAGGAAAAGAAAAAATGAGGTTTTTGGGTCAACATGGAAGAGACAAAAGGTGTCTCAACGCTTTGTGTCATCCCCAAGAGGAAAACACAAAACCAAAATGAAAAAGACAAGGACCGTTTGGGTCAACATGGAAGAGACTTAGGACGTCTCTATGCTTTCTGTCATCCCCAAAGGAAAACACAAAAAAAGCGAAAAGTAAAAGGGGTGACAAATAGAAGAATAGAGATACAATAGAAGAAGTGTACAAAGAGAAGGAAACATCAAACGCACGATACAGGGGAATACGATACGCACATGAAAAGAAAAAGGAAAATGAATGTGAAGAAAATACTAAGTAGGAAAATGCAAGTCATCTGCCTCCCAATCATGTTCAGTGGAATGCGAAGGTGATTAACTATCCAAAGGAGGAATCGCAAGTGCTGAACTAGGGGTTGTACTAGGTTCTTCACTTGGTGGATAGGATTTATCATTTAATCTCATTGTAGATGAAAATAAAGAGTTCAAATCATTGTTTATTGTTTCATCTATGTTAGAAATCATCACATCTCCATCCTCATCATTGAGATTAATAACAACAGGAGGGCGAAGGGTGATTTCTAAGGATGGATGTATCAAGAGTGTGGGTTGGATGGGTTCATTTTGTTGCAATTGTTGGGTTGAAATCTCATGTAGTCGGTCAAGACAGGGAGGATGGTCATCTATTGCTTCTATCAAAGGTAAAGATTGATTGTCATTATTGGTTTCTATATGAGTAAGGAGACAACGATGACGTCGATGTTCCCGAGCAGCACGGCTTCATTTAATTTTGTTGTGGAGTTGTTGAGGTGTAAGAGTAGATTGATTCGATATAGGCTTGTCTACTTGTGAAAGGGGAAGAGCAAGAGAAACCAAAGAGGAAGGATCAACCAATTTCTCTTTCGCTTGATATACTTGTTTGGTACAAGGGAGTGAGGCAGGAGTTATTTCATGGTCTCTTGGTCACTTAGACGATGGATGGGAAGTATCAGGAGGAGATTGTTCAAAGGGTATGATGGTTTTTTCAATATCAGATTCAAGTGTAATCATGGTTTCATCGAGGATAGGATGAGTGGAGGTGGACGAAGATATGTTACGAAGAGATAATTCAGCAATCTTTTTAGCTTTAAAATTTTGATAAGCAATGTAAAAGAAGTCCTTTCGAGGGGTGATAGGTTCAATGGGTGTAGGCCAAAAGGCTTCTAATGAAAAGTTACCTTTGGAAGATAAAGGATTAAAGCCACTATGGTGTACGGTGAATACCGCATTGCCATGTGGAAACTTTAAGCACTTGTGAATGACTAATGGGACCGCTTTCATTGAGCAAAGCCAAGGAAGGCCTAGCTGCAAATGAAATTGGTTGGATTGTGGAATAATAGAAAACATTACCTCCAAAGTCTTAGGTCCTATCTGTAAAGGAAGTACGATTGATCCAATCGTAGGGCATGCAAAACCATGATGTGTTTTAATCCATGCAGTTGGTGGATTATAGTTATCTTTATATAGATCATGTAATACTAGAAATTCTTCTATGATCACATTCTCACCACAAGCAAGATCTATTAATATCCCATTAGTAGATTTATCATAGATTCTACTAGCTAGGTAAAGAGGACCATCAGGAAGATTTGGTAGTATGTCTTTAGCAGAAAAAGTAATATCAAGAGATTGAGTGGTTTGGCCCTTGCAAGGGATAACGTCAATCATGGCGACAAGTTTATCCATAGGACTAGCTTGGGGAACAGGAGGAGATGTATCAGGTTGTTTGTTGTGTGTATCAATAGTCATTACATTAGGCTTTGAAGGTTCACTAGCCTTGACGAATGAGGTAGTATGTTTAGGCATAGGGTTGGTGAAGATTTGGAGATTTTGGTTAGGGGGTGCAACAGACATATTGCCTTGATCATTAACACCCATAATGGTCAATTCACCTGAATCAATGAGGTCTTAAACTAGATGTTTAAGACACTTGCAATGTTTGGTGTCGTGGCCATTTTGACAATGAAAATGACAATAAGCATTAGGCTTGAAGGTAGGAGGTAAGGGTTGATTAGGATCAAGTGGTCGAACAGGTGGTAAGGTAAGCATGCATTTTTGGATGAGTTGGTTCATTTTCTGGTGGAGGGTGTCAGGTAAAGGAGTGAAATGTCAATTTGGATCACCATAATGATAAGGCATAGTTGTTTTAGGGGCGGTCATTGAATTATGAACTTGTGAAGTAGGTTGTGGTTGGGGTGGAGGAGGTGAACTAAATTTTAAGAAACCTCGGTTAGGTTTGCAAAAAAATTGTGTGTTGTTTTGGTGTTGATTGTTGTTTTCAATTTTGTCAATTCAGCTAGAAGTGGATTTTGACTCACAACTTGAAACTGAATTTTGATACTCACATAAGGTTGTACAAAAATGCATGAATGAAGGGAATTTCATCATCGTAAGCTTTTCTTGAAGGTTAGTGTACAAATTCTCAATAAACATCTTCTGCAGATGTGCATCTAGAATTTGGACATCAACTTGAGCATATAAGGACTGATAACGAGAGATGAAATCATTTACTTTTTCATCAGTGTTTTGTCTACATCACATAAGGTCAGCCATTGTCTTTTTAGGTGTCATGTGCACTTGAAAGTGATTAATGAAAGCTTTTTCCAATTCATTAAATGAATGGATGGAATGATTAGGAAAGTTAGAAAACCATTCTAAGGTAGTATCTTTGAAGGTCCTTGGAAAGAGTTTTGCTAAAATTTTATCATCAAGGACAAAGTCAGAACACAAGGCAGTAAAAGCATTGACATGGTTGATAGGATCTCCTTTTCCTCCATATTTCTCAAACCTCAGCATTTATATCCCTTGTGGCATCAGGGTATGTAATACTTCTAATGATAAAGGGCTGCTACGAACAAGATATGTGGGTGGAGTAGTTTGAGCTTGACTAATGGTGGCAAGTTGGTGTTGCATGGATGAAACAGTGTTAAGGAGTTCTGTCATAAAGGGATCAGGATAATGGTGATGGAGTGTAGGTGATGTTAGGGGGAGTGGAAGGAATAGTAAGGGGTGTGAAAGTGGTGGAAGGAGGTTGGGATGCCACAAAAGGAGTAGGAATGCTAGTGAAAATTGGGAAAGAAGTAGTGACATAATTGGATTGATGTAAAGTTGTATGGACTTGCGGATTGGTGTAAGTTGGTATGGAAGCTATCATTGAGGGAGGAGGAACTTGATATGTTCCTTGGGTGACAAAAATGTTTGTTGATGGAGTATGGGAAGAGGCGTGTTTATTGTAAATCTTGGCTATTTTTATTAGCACTTTCAAGCCATCATCACTTTCAATTAAGCGATGAAGGTTCTCAATAGCAGGTATAGCAGTGGTGGAAATTTTTTCAAGTGACAAGTATTGTTGTAAATGTGAAAAGTCCTCATGAATTTTAATAACCTTTTCTTGTGGGAGAGACTTGTTTTGATTGTCAACATGCATAGGATGGAAAGGGGAAGGCATGGAAGTGGTATTGTCAGGGCCTAATGCACCATTTTCCATACTAGGAGTAGGAGCTCATGAGATCCCAAGGTCCACAATGAAAGTACTATCGCGGGATTCCATGAGTCTAGAACTTCTTCTCACTAAAGTATTATCAATAGGGCACCAAACACTCATGCAAGCACCACAAAGGAAGGGTGGATGGAAATGCAAGCTATTCTAAGAATGTAAAATGAAAATAACAAAAGATATGCTAACTGTAACAGAGATATGAATATAGGAAACAGAAATGCAAAAAAATGCTAAAAATGGTGCAAAATTAATGTCTAAAATATGTAGAGGAACTGATTTTCCCTAGGTGGCAAATGAGTCCCAAGAGGCAATTTTTTTGTATTTTTCAAAATTTTAAGAATGATTTTAATGGTTTTCAGAATGAAAAAATGGGCACAAAATGCAGGATTTCAGTTTTTTCAATGAATTTGAATGCAAGAATGAAAATTAAATAAGTTTTTCACTAATGCAAAATGAAAGATTCTAGAATGCAATAACCGATCCAATGTCCTAATTGAATTTTAATGCAAATTTAAACTAGGATTCAAGATATGAATGCAATCAGAAGTTTAAAAATGTTCAAGAGTCAGGTTCACCAAAATGAAACATAGATTTTAGGACCCAATGGACTCTCTAACTCTTATAGGGTTTTTCACCCAAAAGGAGAGGGATTAGATCCTAAAATGCTTATGTGACATTCAAATTAGGAAGTATGCAATGTAATATGATGTAAATGAACTAAACTAAGTGCAATTGATTGATTAAGATTATCTAAAATGAATGCAAAAGTGCAATTTAAGCTCTGTTTGAAAACACACTATGATATGCAAACTACTATGAAAGATGAAGAAATTGAAAGAAATATGCAAAAAAGAAGGTACAAGGTCAAATCTGAGTGCACCTGGATGATGTGTGAGCTTTCTAGAATGTTTGGAATGCTAATGAAAATTTCTAATTTTTCACAGTGGGACTCATTTTCCAAGGGTGGCGAATTAGTCCTCTAACTCTTGAAAATGTGTCGGGAGCTGATTTCTGACAGCCGAAAGTTGATTTCTGACAAAATATAGATTTTCAGATTTTAGGTGGGACTCATTCACCAAGGGTGGCGAATCAGTCCTCCCCAAGATTTCTATAAAATTAGAAGACAATACTACTACTCCAGGTCCTAAAAAGTCTAAATATTAGGTTGTCAAGGTCAACTTTGCAAAAAATGGGCTAAAAGTCACTCAAATTGTTTGAATAGATGATGGATTGATTTGAAGAGCCTAGTTGACTTGAAATCCACTTTTCAACACCTTTAAAGCTGTCAAATTTGCAAAACAAAGGTTGCAAAGACACATGCAAAGGGGGAAAATGTTGAGGGGTTAGTGAATAGGGGTTTGCTTTGGTCCAACCCCACTTTAGTAATCAAACCTAATAGAAATGAATGAAATGTAAAGGAGATGATAAATGAATAACATGAAAGTATTAAAAACTTACCACATCCTTGAATATGCAAATTTGAAGTGATGTCAATGGCTGCTCCAAAGTGCTTGAAAGTGCTCGAATTGATGATGCAAGATGCTTGAGTGCTTGAAGATTGCTTGAATATGTTAGGATATTAAATACTTGAATGAAGAGATTGAATACTTGAATGAATGGGGGTTGAAATGAGGTGAAAATCACTTATTTATACAAATCTTGTGCCTTAGTATCTGTTCATACCTCATCACGGGCCGACATGAAGTGAATTTGAGTAAAATCCTAAAAGAAATTTTGAAATATTTTGAATTTGGGGCCAAGGGGGACTCATTCGCCACCCTTGGCGAGTGAGTCCCACATGGGACCCAAAACCAAGTGTCAAGAATAATGTTGTGTTTAATGTTGTTTGTCAAGATAGGACCCAAAAATACACCTAATATAAGCATATGAGGGCATAAAAAGACAAAATAAAGCATGAGAAGGGTGTAAATAGTGAAAATATGCCTATAAAAGCGTGAAATCTTGTTACAAGACTTTACAACACTTCAAAATAGGACTTTTTGATGAGTGAAAAGGTGGTTTTTAGGTGAATTGCATTAAATAGAGTCTAGAAGAATGTAGAAATGTCTTACAACACTTCACAACACCTTCACAAGATGTCGTTCTTTGAATTTTAGAACCAAAATAAGTATGTTGAAGTGAAGATACATCATAAAATTAAAGCAACATAGCTCCAACACTATGAAACAAGACCTAAAAGACCATGAAAATGGGAAGGGTCCATTTTTCGACGGTACACCAGGGATGTGGGTCCCACCAAGTGTTCCAAATTGTGAATAGAAATATAAACTGATATTGATCAAATGAATTCAATGAAATAAGAGACAATTAGTAATAATCAAGAATCTAAATTCAATGATCAAATAGACCTAATCTCAATGAACTAACCTAATATATTTTACCTCCACTAAAAAATTCCTAGCCGTACTCCATTGTAAAGTATAAAATTATGCTATTATGATGATATGTGGATTGCTCATAAAACCTTAGCATAACCTTTTTAACCAAAAGCATTGTAAAAAATTATTATATGTTGGATGTCGATTCAAGCAGTGATTGATTAATCAAATGATGGATGTTTTATAGCTTTCAAGGATATTAGATCAACAATATGAGATGTTAAATGAGATCAAGGGATGAAGATTCATGAGAGACCATGAGGAACATGCATGAGGCTACATGGAGAGATGAAGTGGAGTGAGTGAGAGTGAACTGAGGTTGAAGTTCAATTAACTCACTAAATTTAGCTTTGGTCTCTAAATTTAAGATTAGAAGAATAAATATATATAATTAGCAAATAAACAAGATACTAATTTTATTTATTTTTAGAGGAATGTGTAAAATAAATAAATTAAAAAAATTATTTAATTTTAGAAGAATAATTTAAAAGACAATGCAAGATTTAATTAAATCATTAAAAACTATTAAATTATGGAGATGAAATATTAATTGGAAATTAATTAAATAATTAAAATGGATGAGGTAAAATGACTAATTAATTAAATAATTAAAAAATATTTAAGGTGATGAGCAAAAATGGTGAAATAATTGAAGAGTTAAAAACTATTTAATTAATGTGGGAAATGGGTTAGTTTAATTAAATAATTAAAAATTGTTTAATTAATAGTGATGAAAGGGGTGATGAGTGATTATGATGAGGAATGATGAATTTAGAAGAATGTGTTAGACAATTTTAGGTGTCTACAAGTAATTTATTAATTTTTTTAAAGAAAATAAATAATGCAAATGTTTATATAAAATAACTTAAAGGTCATTTTATGAAATGTTTCAAAAAATAAATAAAATATAAAAAAAAGCTTATTTTTACACTTGTCTTTTTCTTTAAACTCTCTTTCATTTTTCTCCTCGTTGAAAATAATTTTCTTTTATTTTGGAAAAGGAAGGAACTAAATTTATCTTAGATTTGAAATTGCTTGAAGTGAGAGAAATATTACGTGTGTGTGTTTCTCAAAAAGGGACCTTCTTCCTTGATGAATGATTTTGTTGGGAGAAGTAATAATCTTTTATTATTTATTCATTTGGAATGAAGTTTCTTTATTTTCCATTTCACAATAGATGGATGGATATGGATTGCTCATTCATAGGATTGTTTGAGTTGAATTCGAATAATTAAATATAGTTTCAATTTTTATTTCGTTATAGGATTAGATAATTTTTATTAAAAAATATTCATAACTATGACAATATTTTCCTATAATTTAATGTAAATAGGAAAAATGATGGTGTGAATTTTGTACACCAAAGGTTATGTTTTAAAAAAAATTTTAAAAGAGCATTTTAGAAAATTATTTTTTAAGGTTTTTTATGATGACATGAATGGTGGATTTGGCATCTTATTGAAATCTAAACTTTCTAAAAAATAAATTTTAGAATTAAAAAATTGATTTCTTGTCTTATTTTTTTGGAAGAGTAGCCTCCTTATTATTTTGAAATTTTGCATCATTGGACAATGTGCCATAAAATTTTGCATTGATTTTTCTGTCACATCCAAATTTTAACTTTGGTATATTGGACAGTTAGGATTGATGAATAAAATAAAGAATGAGTGGCATCTCAACACTTTTCTTGAGTTTAGAGTGAACTTGTGGATAGCACCAAGGGATATATTTAATCAACTGAACACAATAAATTGGGGATAAATAAAATATTCACATAAGATTAACTACACCTTGAATATAATAATTTAAGATGATTTTAGAACTTGGTTGTAATGGGCATGCCACAACTCATTAGGATTGATAAATGGAGTGGGTAACTACTACTCAACATTATACATGGCAAGAAAAAAAATTTGTGCTCTACAATTTTCAATTTTCTAAAGTATCTCAAGGTATTGGGTCATGGAGCTAGTAGGTGGAGGGGCAGTGGGCTCCCCCATCCAATGTGGTTGATTTTATGGTGGTAAAGGAAGGCCTAAAGGCTTCTTCCATGGTAAGGAAGGATGGTTTGGAGGTGAATAAGGCATCATACTATTTGGAGGCTCTTGTTTGGGAGGCAAAAAAGACTCATGTATCACCTCCTTTTGGTCTAGACTCATTTTTTTAGGAAGATCAAGTATCCTATGTGGGTAAGTTGGTTGGTGGAAAAACCCTAAATATGGTAAAACCTAGGGTTTTTCAAACTTTGAAGGATTTGTGTTCAATGGAAGTTCTATAGAGTGTTTTTCTTGACAATTTATGAATGAAACAATTATTGATCTTTAGCTTTCTCTCGTAGGAAAGTTTCTTTCTTTTAGACATGTTATCACAAAGGATTGCACCCAAATGCTAAGCTTGGAGGCTTAGCAATCCCGTAAAACATGGAAAAAATATTTGAGCCTGTGGGTTGCTCATGAAGAAGATGAATCTTCAGATTATGGGTTGGTTCCCCTTTAGATCTCCTAGAAACTAATGAACTTGTGGGAAAAAGGAAGAAGGATAGCTAATAAAAGGGAAAAGCTAATTCTAGGAGGTAATGCACCAAAATGTAACTAACATGCAGCTTGATTCACAACTATTTCTCAAAATATTTGTTTACATGGGTTCATTTGGGCAATATAATCACATAAATACTTCATAAAAGGCTTAAGAAATCTATCTTCTTTGAAGGAAAACAACATTTTCACAACTTGGAAGATAAGACAAATCAATGGCACAACCTATGACATGTGATAATTAACTTCTTTTATATACATGCAACCATGAATGAGACAAAAATTTAAATTTTTTAATACTAAAACACAAAATTTTCATCAAGATCATTCGTAAGAGACACAACACCTGAAAAAGAGAAGGTAAACACCTTTATTGAATAATAGAAGGAATCTCTACAATAATGAAAAAATAAGTTGAAATAACTGCTAATGTATCAAAATTATAAAATATGCTAAGCTACAAAACTCTAAGTCTCTCTACAATGTGCAAGAGAGGACAAAAAGCAAGAACTGAGGAAAAAGCATAAGCTTTCCCTCCTATAATACAAAATCAGTCCCAAAGTGCCAAGAGAAGTAAATTGCAATCAACTGCACTCCAAAATATTGATCTCAAGATGTTGCACGAGCAAAACATAAAATCCTAGAAAAGGGGGCTCATAACTACTCCGATTTGAGCTAATTTAGCTCCAAACTTCCCCTCTCAAGTTGTTTGATCAAAAAGGACTCCAAAAATGTCTCAGTTTGCCTTGAAGTCAAAGATAGAACTCCAAATACATGCATAACACCTCAGTTCAACTGATTTTGACTCAACTCTTCTTTTTTACATATTTAGAGGGAATTTATTAATCTATTTTAACAAGTATTAAAGGTAACACTAACAGTTACTTACCTTAATAAATGTTAAAATAAAAAAATATCAAAATTATTATAATAAGTACTAAGGTAATTCATTGACTATTACCTTAAAATAAGTGTTAAAATAGCCTAATATATATCTTGTGAGTATGCAAAAAGGAAGATACTTTGTTGTTGGGTGCCAAAAATTGAAGAAAAACCATAAAAAGGTCTTGACCACGACCAAGTATTAATCATCAAGAAATTTTACAAAATAAAATGAAAAATAAACATTTTGGTTGGCCAAAATTAGGGCTTCATTGAGAAAGTCAAAAGAAAACCCTAACCCTACTCATGGGCTCACTTTGCATTCATTTTCACCCTTTTGAAGTGATTTTGATGCTAATGCTCCTACCACCAAGGGTTTGAAGCTTCTAAGTATTCTCTCTTACCTGATCAACAATGCTTTCTTGGTATGTTCCTTTAGAATCATGAGTTACCTTTCATTGAGATCTCCTTTATTTGCTCAATTTGGATTTGAGGAAAAAACTCTGTGCATAGTCTCATATTATTGTAATGATCGATTGTCAAGATCCTTTCCATGACATTTTATTGTAGCTTGTATCTTTCGAATCCCCCCTAGCTTATATGAAAAACAAGATTTGTTGCAGTGCTAATTGAGCTAAAAAAGAATTGGTTGTCTTTGAGCCTTGAATCATGTAATACATTGTTGGGATATTAATAATATTTATACTGATATCAAGAGAAATAAACTTCTCGATCTTTCCTCACAACTTTCTTAGCATTCGCCACTCGAAAAATACATTCTCAGCATCCTTCAAGACATGCTTGTTGTCCTTCATGAACACCCATGTTCATTGTTATTGTGCCTTCAATGGGCTTCCATTTTCTATTGGTGTCTCAATGTTACTTCAAAACCTTTCCCTATTCAATGTACTATCTCTCTCCTACAAGCATGTAATACATACATTTAATGACCATTCTTCATGGTCACCAAGCCAATGAAGACAGTTTGATGACTATCCTACATATCATGAGACTATCATATGCATTATTTATCTCATTGTGACCATCTTCAAATTACTATCCTTTACCATTCCCTATCATTCAAACTTGGATAGGCCACTAGCACTAATTGGAGGGTTTTGACCACAGTCTTTTGAGACATTCTATCTACTAGTTTGTGTACCCTGCTCAGACTCTTGCCACTATGTTCATGATTCCTGCATGGACTGCCAAACTCTCTTTTATATGTTTCCTTTTACATCCTTGATGATGACTATGCATGTCCCCTAAAATTCTATTATCTGCTCCTATCCTGGAAACATGCTCTTATCATTGTTTACCTGTCATTCACATTTGACTATTGGAATATGCTTTGTGAGGACTATGCATAACCATTATGTTCTTAACAATACTAGTTGGCTATCCCTTACACCTTCATGACCTTGCAGCTGTCACTGTATTTCAAGGTGATTTCCCTTTTTGATGGTCATGTTGTTCACTGGGACTGCCACTTTAATTTTGACTATTATTTCCTAATCATCATTCATCAAGATGTATTGAAATCTATGCATATGATTTTATTTGCTATTGGAAAAGACATACTTTTCATATACAATCCATTTGGACTACCTTTTGCATGATGACTATCCTTGGAAGGTTTGTGAGGTGTCCTTGCTCCTTCCAAACTTTTCATTGTCTTTTCTTTGGCATTATGATAGTCCTATGCAACTTGAAAGTCATTTTGATATCCTTTGTCATGACTGTGTTTATGCCTTCTATTAATTTTGACTGCTCTCATCTATTACTTTTCCTTTATGCACTATCCTTTGTATCTTGAACTCTACCCTTTGGTAATACTTTTCACTGGCTTTTAGCTTTGTCATTTTCTCATAAGATTATCACACTTTTGGCTATCCTTTGGAACTTGATGCAACATTTCCAACTATCATTTTGTTACCCTGACCTTGGACTATCCTAAGGAAACTCAACCCTCTCATGATTCAATGTTATGACATTTATATGTAGACAATTGTTTCCT
Source organism: Sequoia sempervirens (assembly GCA_007258455.2). NCBI lineage: Eukaryota > Viridiplantae > Streptophyta > Pinopsida > Cupressales > Cupressaceae > Sequoia > Sequoia sempervirens. The sequence goes on from VDFB02271358.1 coordinate 1,019,146,704, forward strand.
TGACTGTTGTAAACTATAAAAATAGATATTTTAAAAGGAAACATATAATACTTGTTTCTCTCTTCCTTTACTTGTACAACATACTTCCCTCTTATTGCTCATAGTTCTTCATATATGGCTTCATATTACTACAAACACAACATTGCTTTGCTTCTTGGTTCTAAAGGACTATCCTAGAATATTGAATTGTAATGAGGCAAGGATTGTCCTTAATTTTGTATACATTCAAGATTATCTTCATAAGGTTCCCATGCTATGACTTATCTACTAATTTGTATGATAAGATTATACTTGTACCTATATAGTCAACAAATAAGTTAAGAAAACTAAGACGCCTAGAGTTTCTCATGATGATTGGATGATCTTACTTTTCTTGGATCTTCATGATAATTGTGTATCTGATCTTGAGACACCTTTAACTCTCTGATTTGATGCTTGACAAGAGACAAGTTGTATATATGATGGTTTGACATATAATAGACATGGAATCTTTAGCTCTAACATCATTTTATTTGTCCCTTGCAGAAACCTCTGGAGCTATCAACAAAGGAATTGAAGATACAACTGGTCAACAATGGGGTTCGTCATTTAGGCAATGATGGATCCCTTTTCTTTTACGTATCCTCTTTTACTTTCATATGTACAATTTATCTTTTATTGCATCTTATTAATTTATTCCCATGGCTTGTGTGGAAAACTTATAAGCATATTTCTTGTAATGAATTTAAACAACTACTTTATGCAAAAAAAATTGTACTATTCCTCCTTTCTGTAAAACAATTTCATAATGAAAACTAAAAATTCATTTCATGGCACTATTTGTATGATCATGAGTAACTTTCAGCAGAATATTTTATGTACCTTTCTCCATCTTCAAAGTAGAAAACATCAGTGTTGTCCCAACCTAACTTCATTGGGTTGAAAAGAACAATTATGTAACAAGACCCAACATAGATCAAGTAAAGAAATAGGCACAATATGTTTGGAAGCTAAAGGGTAGTGTTAATATCAATGCAATGGAAAATATTATGTTCCTTTTTAGCTTTATGATTCATGAAGACCTAATAAAAGGTGCTAATTGGGGGCCCATGGAAATATGATAAGAATTTTAAGAACTACTTATGTTTATACAAATGGAAGCCTAATTTTGATCCTTTGGTAGATCTGGGGTTGGTAGATCCTACTTGGATCCACCTTCGAATGCTTCCTCTTGAGTTTTGGAATTATAAAATCTTCCAAGGTATAGCTTATTCCTTTGGCCATCTACTAATAGTAGAAAAGGTAACACAACAAAATTTGAGACTGATGTTTGCAAGGATATTTGTAAATTTTGTTAAAAAGGTTTATCTTCCTTTATCTCTCTTAAATTGAGGTTTGGGGTATGGAATCAAATAATAGAGTATGAAAATATGGGTATTTTTTGCCAAACCTATAGGAAGTTTGGTCATTTAATTATCCTATTAGGAAAAAATTTTGGATAAAAGTAAAGTGTTGATGGTACAATAGAATCTTAATGTTGCTAAGGAGCCCTTCACTATAGAGAAGGATATTTGTAACAAGGGTGACCAATGGAAGGATAAAATTTCTTTGAACCAAAATAAACAAGGAAAAGAAAGGGAGGAACCAAAGGAAGGAAAAGTGGAGGGTTCTAATAAGAATCATGTTATGGAACTATCAAATAACACCTCACATGAGGAAGTTGGAAGGTTTGTGGAATGTGAAGACTTGGAAGATGGTGTTCAAAAAGGTGAAATAGATTTAAGAAAATAGGATGAAAGGAGTAATATCAAGGATCCAACCTTGCATAAAGATTATAGGCTTAAAGAAGTTTCTATAAACTCTCCTACTCCAAATTGTAATGGGGGTATTGAAGAGGGAAAAATTGATATTGAGTTAAAATAAGTTCTCAAAGTGAAGGAGGATAAGGATACTTAAACAAAGAATGTTGCTTTTAAAATATTTCCTAGGGGTTAGAGTAATGATTTGCAAGAATCCCTTGAACTATTAGGATTTGGAGTTAATGAGGCTCAAACTCCTCCTAAGAAGTCCTTGGAAGGTGTTCTAGAAGAGGACTAGACTCAAATTAATGGGAAACAAAAAAATAAGAAAAAAAAAGATGTGGGGAGAGAACATAAACAAGGGAGACCTTCTTAGAGGTAAACTCGAGCTCAAAATATTGCTTGGGATGTGGCTTTTGGTAAATAAAAACTTTTGGATTGCTTTCAAGGCAAAAAGAAGAAAAATAAATTAAGGTTCTAGGGGCTTAGACTCTAGTTGTTAGTGTCAAGGTCATACTAAATTTTCTAATGTTTGTGATGAAGTTTTAGAATATTAGAGGGTTGAATAGACCTTTTAAATAAAATTTTATAAAAATTTGTATTGTTGATCTGAAAATTGATAAATTGCTTTTTTAGCAAATGAAAATGCAGCAATCCATATTTGACCATACTGTTAAGAATATATAGCCTTTAGCTAATTACTATGTTAGTGATTTAGAAGGAGCTTTGAAAGGAATAGCTACCCTGTGGAATCCAACTAGGATGAAAGGTGATGAAGGAAACCATTGTAAAACCCATTTTATGACCTCAATGGATGATCTGAATACCTAAGTTAAATTGAATCTAATTAATATTTATGCTCATAATTCTAGGGCTACAAGAATTTAGGTTTAGGGTACTTCATCATATCTAATCTTAAGAAAAAAAAGGGATTATTGGATCATTGGTGGGGATTTAAATACACCTCTATTTCCTTCAAAAAAAAGGATGGGTTTGGATGATTTTTCGGACAATATGGTGGATATGGTTTTTTTTATTTCCTCTCACAAGCTCATGGGTGTTGAATTACAAGGCTCTTTGTTCAAGTTAAACTTGATAGGTTTTTGATCTCTAGTAGTTGGAATATTCTTCCTAAGCTTAACTTATATGCTCTTCCAAGAAAGGGCTCAAATCATAATGCTATTCTTGTGGATTGGGAGGAGGTTGTGATGAATGCTCCCTTTCCTTTCAGGTATGAAATTATGTAGATTTCTCACCCTAAATTCAAATAGCTTTTTCAAATTTGGTGGAATCATCTTTGTCATGGTACTCTTATTTATTGTTTAGCTTAAAAATTAAAAAGGGATAAAGATAAGGTTGATGGCTGGAATAGAATCTCCTTTGGTAATATTTTCCACAAAAAGAAATGTCATTTCAACAAACCTTAAGTATATTCATGTAAGAATGAAGGAAGGAAATAATGATGTGGATACTTGTGTTAAAGAAAGGGAGTTATGTATGGAATGGACTACGATCTCAAAGATGGATAATTTTTTTTGGAAATAAAAATCTAGATTTCAATGGTTAACTAAGGGAGACAAAAATACAAAAAAAATCATCACTCCACAATAAAACATAGAAAAAGGAATAGAATAAGGTATATGGTTAAATAATATGGTTTTATCCTCATAGATGAGAATGATATAGCATATGTTATTTGTTCCTTCTTTCAAGCAACTCTTGTTGACTCTAATCCATACTTTTCTAGCTTGGAAGAGATTAATGATGGTATACATAATGTTCTCTTTGATCAAGACCTTAAGGAGATGGGGAAACCTATTCTTCTACAAGAAGTAAAAAGTGTAGTGTTCTCTTTTGGAGCATACAAGGATCCAAGGCCTGATGGATTTCCTCCTAATTTCTTTCAATATTTTTGGGTTGTGATTTCCATAGATCTCCTAAATATTGCCAGGGTTTTCTTTAGATCAAGAAGATAATTAAATCAAATCAATTCTACTTTTATAGTGTTTATTCCCAAGAAAAACGATGCTTCTTTTGTTGCAAGTATGAGTAGTTGGTGTTGTCATTGATTTCAACAAGTTTGTGTTGTCATTAATGTCTATTGATATTGTTGAAAGAGTGTGAGTAGTTGAGGCTTTGATTAGTTGCATTATATTGCCATTAGTAAAGCTACTGGTGTCAACCTCTAGTGTCGCTTTGATAAGCTTCTATCTATGGATGAGGAATTGTTTAAGATGATGAGGATGTGTCTATGGTGCTTTGTTTCCAAGTGATTTTGATAAAATTTGATAAAAAGAGGAAATAGTGTGTTCTATGGGTGTTTTGGGTGATAGAGTTATGTTCTGGTGTTGCTCTACATTTATTTTGGGTTTAAGATTTTCTTGTCCAATTCAGATATGTTGATGAGAGATGTTCATAGGTGTTATATTCAAGAGTTGGTATTCTATATCTTCGTACAAAAGATGTGTTCACTAGTTTGTGAACTATGCATTGAAGAGGTGTTTGGGAGAAAAGCCTTTGCTCCATGTTTCTCCATACAGTGGTTTCAAGTCTTGTAATTCTAAAGGTGTATTGATGGTGTTGGTAGTTTACCTCAGTCAAGGTGGTTTGATGTTTGGTGCTTCAAAAGAGAGTTTTCTAAGTCATAATATATGACAAAGTTGTCTAGGTATACTGGGTGTGTACATTTTTCATGTAGAATTTGTTGTGAAGGAGTTTGTTGGATTTCAAAGTGTTTTAGGAATATTATAGATCATGTTCAAGTGTGGTGTGTGGTTTTCAATTCATCCTTGGTTTAAGGAAGTATGTGCTCAAAATTTTAATGGTATTTGCATGGGTAACAGTCAACTTGGTCTTTACATTACATGTGATGGATAATTATTGTTTATAGAAGTGTGTGGTTGAGTGGTTTTGTTGATATGGGTCCCAATTAAGGTTTTATGTGGTCCTCTTTCACTTCTATCAACCATGGAAATGATTTGGCACTTGCCTAATTTAAATTTGCACATTTGATGTGCATAGTTGACCTTGGAGAAGGTTGCAAGGTTGAAAATATTATAAGTATGAGCTGAGTTGTTGAAGCATGTTAAGATAGATGCATGAGAATTGAATGATGTAAATATTAGTGTGTTAGAGTGTGAATTTGAGTAGTGCAGTGTGATATTTCATGTGTTAGTTTATTGGATGTAGTGAGCAAAAGGTGGCTACAATTCTTCAATCATACTATGAAGGTGTTGAAGTCAATGTGGTGGATTAATTATTGCATTGAGATGCTTTTCTCTATGTAACATTCCTTCTCTATCTGGAAGTGAGTGATCCTTTCTTCTTTAGGCAGTGAGCCCTATTGTATTCAGTCTTGATATTACTTATGTTGTGATCTAATCCTCACTGTGGTTTTTCCCTTCTTGGGTTTTCCACCTAAACCTGATGTTCTCTTGTGTATGGTGTTAATTTGTTTCAGTTTTTGTTATTTTATTTTCATGCTAATTGATCATAATAGATTTAAGGATTAAATGAATGAATGTGGATCTAAATGTTAATGAGGATTTTGAATTTTTAAGGTACAACTGATTCACCCCCCTCTCAATTGTCTTGTGCATTCAATAATTGGTATTAGAGAAATGTTCCTAGGAAGAAAGCTTAACCACTTAAGGTAGATCTAGGATGGCACACAAGAAGGAGGTCCCTATATTTGATGGAATGGACTATGCATTCTGGAAGACAAGGATGGAAAGCTTTTTGGAGAATCTAGGATTTGATGTCTGGAGATAAGTTTATATTGGATATACTATGCCTACAAATGGTTTGAGCATTGAAGCTGAACTCAAGGATTATGAAAGAAATAGTAAAGCAAGGTATGCTCTCTTTAATAGTCTTACAAATTCTAAATTAGTGAAGGTTATGAATCTAAAAACTAGTAAAGCAATTTGGGAAAAGTTGGAAAGTATTTATGAATGAGATGATATGGCCAGACAAGCTAAGATACAGAACTTCAAGATTACATTTGAGAACTTATGTATGTCATAAGATGAAAACATTACAAGCTATATGCAGAGGGTATATGAAGTGGTCAGTTCCATCAGAGGTCTTGGTGGAAAATTCAAGAACCAAAAGTGGTAAAGAAAATTCTTAGAACCCTTCCTAAAGCTTATAGTCATAAATTTTATACTATTGAGAAATCTCAAAATCTAGATTAGTACTCTGGAGATCAATTGTGTGGATTTTTAACTACATTTGAAATGAGATAATTTGGTACTAATAATGGTGCAAAAGTTGAGACTACTTTTAAGGCTGCAAAAATGGAGAAGATTAAAGAACCAGATCAAGAAGATCTTGATGATGTGGAAGCTAACTTTGTGAGAAGGATGAGAATGGGTACTGGTAAGTGAAAAGGTCAGTTACCTTTCAAATGTTTCAGTTGTGGAATGATAGGTCACTATGCTTCAAGATGTCCAAATAGAGTTGTGAATGACAAAAACAAAGAGAAAATGATTAAGAAAAGCTATTATGTTAGAGAAGATGCAAGTATTTCTAATGATGAATCTGATTATGGAGATGATGATTATGAATTATTATTCATGGATTTAAAAGATGAATATATTTCTACTAAATCTGAAAGATGTGTGAAGGAATGCCCTCTAGAGAGAAAGGATAAGACTGAAGGTACTTTGGTATCTATTTTCATGCTAGACAGGATAAGAACTATTGGATCATTGATAGTGGTTGCTCTAATCATATGACTGGAGATAAGAGTAAGTTTATTAAACTTGAAAATTATGATGGAGGACTTGTTAGATTTGGTGATGACTCGGGTGCTCAGATATATGGAATAGGTTCAATCAGTTTTGATGGAAAGCATAATACTAAAGATGTTTATTATGTTAAAGTTTTAATGCATAACCTAGTGAGTGTTGGACAAATGTGTAGAAAAGGATACAATATTATGTTTCAAGATGATGGATGTGAGATCAAAAAAGGGTCTAGAACTGTGATTACTACCCAAAGAAGGAAAAATGGAAATTTTCATCAGCTCAAGGGTGTTGATGGTCATTTATTTATGACTTAGAATAATGAAATTTGGTTATGTCATAGGAGGATGTGTCACATTAATTTTGATAATTTTGTAAGAATCAGTTCAGTTCAAGTAGTGAGAGATCTACAAAAGACTACAAAGCCTATCAATGATGTATGCAAGGATTGTCAGGTTGGAAAGAAAACAAGAAGTTTCAAAGGAAAAGAACAATCTTCCACTGAATTGTTGGAGTTGGTTCATATATATCTTTGTGGTCCTACAATAATAATAATTCTTCAAGGTGATAAGTATTTTATGCTTTTTATTGATGATTATTCTACAATGACATGGGTTAATTTTATCAAAGAAAAATTTTAAGCCCTAGATAGGTTCAAAGCATTTAAAGTTATGGTTGAGAATGAAATGGATATGAATATCAAGTGTTTGAGGTCTAATAGAGGTGGAGAGTTCACTTCCAATGAATTTAACAAGTTTTGTGAGAATCATGGCATAAAGAGGCACTTGTCTACCCCTAGGACTCCTCAACAAAATGGAGTAGTTGAAAGGAAAAATAGAACTGTTCAAGAAGCTGCAAGAACTATGATGAAATAATATAACCTACTGGAAGTCTACTCGAGAGAAAAAATTCATACTATTGTTTACATACTTAATAGAGTTCAAGCAAAAGCAAACATCACAAAGACTCCCTATGAGTTGTGATATGGAAGGATACCTACTTTCAAGTACTTCAGAGTGTTTGGAAGCAAATGTTATATCAAAAGAGATGAATAAAACTTGGGAAAATTTGATGCAAGGTCTAATAAAGGAATCTTCCTTGGATATTCTACTAAAAACAAAGCCTACTAGTGCTACAACAAAAGACTTAGAAAGATTGTTGAAAGTGCAAGTGTCAAGGTTGATAAATATTTTCATAACTAAGTAGTGATAGATGGATATGAATTAGATGAGCCTAATTAAAGAGAAAAAGAAAGAGGTAAGGAAAAGGAAGTATAGTTTGAAGAAGAAGAAGCTCCAAAAAAGACCCCATAAACCCCTAAGTATGTGCAAAGAAAACATTCTGAAGAATAGATCATTGCAGAAAAAAGTAAAGGTTTTTTAACAAGAAGGAAAGTTGCTAAAGAAGAGGTAAATTTGTGTTTACTTTCTAAATTTGAACCTAAAATACTAATTGAGGCATGCAAAGATGAACATTGGATGAAATCTATGGAAGAAGAACTACTGCAAATTAAGAAAAATAAGACTTTGGAACTTGTCCCAAGACCTATAAAAAAAACATAATTGGAACTAAGAAGCTATTCAAAAACAAATTGAATGAGAACGGAGAAGTTGTAAGAAACAAGGCAAGGCTTGTGTGTAAGGTCTATTCACAAGTTGAAGGAATATATTTTGAGGAGACATTTTCTTCAATGGCAAGAATGGAAGCTATCAGGATGTTTTTGGCCTTTGAAGCACACAAGGATTTCAAATTTTATCAAATGGATGTGAAGTTTACTTTCTTGAATGGAGAACTAGAAGAAGAGGTATACATGGAACAATCAAAAGGATTTCAGTTGTCAGAAAAATCAAATATAGTATGCCAATTGAAGAAGGAATTATATGGATTGAAGCAAGCTCCTAGAGCTTGGTATGCAAGGTTGGATAAGTATTTAGTACTACAAGGATTCAGTAAAGGTACCATAGATAGTAATCTTTACTTCAAAGTTGAAAAAGATCAAATCTTGATTGTAGTTGTGTATGTTAATGACATAATTTTTGGAGGAAATGAAGCTATGTGTAAGAAGTTTTTAGAAGAGATGCAGAAAGAGTTTGAAATGTCTATGTTTGGGCAGATGAATTTCTTCCTTGGGCTACAAATTAATCAAATGAACAAAGGCATATACATTTCACAATAAAAGTATGTCAAAGAAATGTTGAAGAAGTTTGGAATGGAAGACTCTAAACTAGATGTACTCATATGGTTACTCATTGCAAGCTGAGCAAGAATGATGAATTTCCTAAGGCTGATCAAATAAAGTATAGATCAATGATTGGTGGAATACTATATCTAACTACTACTAGACTGGATATCATGCATGCAGTTTGTCTTGTGGCTATATTTCAAGAACCTAGAGAGTCACATGTTGCAGTAGTAAAGAGTATATTTAGATACTTAAAGGGCACTCTAGATCATGCCTTGTGGTATCCAAAGGATACTAATTTCACCTTGATTGCTTACAAATACAAATTGGGTTGGTTGTGTTGATGACAGAAAAATTACAAGTGGTGGTGCATTCTTTTTTGGAGGTAGACTGGTATCATGGCTAAGAAACAAGATTCAGTATCTTTATCTACTATAGAGGCTTGGTACATTGTCACAGCATCTTTCTACACACAAGTGTTATGGATGAGGAAAATATTGAAGGATATAAAAGTGGTGTATGATGAGCCTATTTCTATCTTTTGTGACAATACAAGTGTAATTAATATTTCAAAGAATTTAGTGATGCATTCAAGGACAAAGCATATTTCAATCAAATATCACTTTTTGAGATAGAAGGTTCTAGAGAATGAAGTGAAGCTTGAATATGTTCCTACAAAGGATAAAATTGTTAATATATTCACTAAGGCCCTTCCTAAGGATAATTTTGAGTATCTTTGGGAAAATTTTGGGGTTATTACCTCTCCTTTCTTGAACTAGATGCATAAGGAGATGCATCAGTCTAGAGCTGATCTCAAGATTCATTCTTTATTCTAGACTAATGTTGGTGGCTACCTCTCAGGGGGAGTAGGTATTGGAATTGTTGATTGTTGCATTCAATAAAGTGTGTGTTGCCATTGTGCAATGGTTGTTGATTTGGTACAGTTTGGTGTGAGCTCCTAAGGGAGAGTATTTAGAGTAGTAAAGGGAAGGTGTTGCAGAGTAGTAGTAAGCGGGTTGTTTGATTTCAAAGGAAGAGAATAAATAGTACAAATATTGTCCTTTTCCATTGATGTCAAAGGGGGAGAAATAAACATGTGAAAAATTACAACTAATAAGGGGGAGAGAAATTCATAAGTCATTCAAGGAGAGAGGAAATAAGCTGAAAATGGGGAGAGAACAATGTGTAAAAGATAAGTCATTCAAGGGTAGAAGTATTGTGAAGAGTTGTATTGTCTCTTTGATGTTTTTTCACATCATGTTTTTCCATCAACAAAAAATGGGGAGATTTTTGCAAGTATGAATAGTTGGTGTTGTCATTGATGTCAAAAAGTTTATGTTATACAATATATTGAGGTTTTTACAAGAGTGTGAGAAATTGATGCTTTGACTAGTTATATTATGTTGTCATTAGTAAAGCTACTGATGTCAAAATCTAGTGTTCCTTTCAAAATATTCTATCTATGGATGAGAAAGTTTTGAAGATGATGAGGATGTCTCTGGTGCTTGTTTCCAAGTTCTTTTGAGAAAATTTGATAAAAAGAGGAAATAGTGTGTTGCAGTGGTGTTCTAGGTGATAGAGTTGTGTTTTGGTGTTGCTTCACATTTCTTCTAGGTTAAAGAACTACCTATGTGATTTAGATATGTTGATGAAAGATGTTCAGAGTTATTATATTTAATATTTGGCATGTTGGATTGTTGTACAGAAGATGTGCTCACTAGTGTGTGATTTGTGCATTGAAGAGGTATCTGGGAGAAATGTCTTTGCTTCGTCTTTCTCTGCAGAGTGATTTCAGGTCATGTGATTCTAAAGGTGTATTGATGGTTCTAGTATTTTACCTTATTCAAGGTGGTTTGAGGTTTGGCACTTCAAAATATGGTTTTCTAAGTTACAGTGTATGGACGAGTTGTCTAGGTATACTAGGTGTGTACATTCTTTAGGTAGAATTTTTATGAAGGATTTTGTTGGATTTCAGAGATTTTTAGGAATGTTCTAGATCATGTTCAAGTGTGGTGTGTGGCTCACAAGTTACGGTTGGTTTAAGGAAGTTTGTAGTTAAAAGATTAATGGTGTTTGAATAGGTAATGGTTTACTTGATGTTTTTGGTTGAGTGGTTTTGTTGATTTGGGTCCCATATAAGGTTTGATGTGGTTCGTTTTCACTTCTATCTACGACAAAAATATTTTGGCATCGAACTAATTTGAATTTGCATGTTTGATGTGCATAGTTGACCTTGGAGAAGGTTTCAAGGTTGAAGATTTTATGAGTTGAGTTGTTGAAGGATGTCAAGATAGATGTGTGAGATGTGAATGATGCAAAGATAAATGTGTTAGAGTGTGAAGTTGAGTAGTGCAGTGTGAGCTTTCATGTGTTAGTTTAATGGATGCAGTGAGAAAAAGGTGTCTACAATTCTTTAATTAGACTGCGAAGGTGTTGAAGTCATTGCGGTGGATTATTTGTTGCATTGAGATGCTTTTCTCTATGTAACATTCCTTCACTATCTTCTTTTCTATTCTAGCAATGATCCTTTTTGGCAGTGAGATTTTCTTCTTTGGGTAGTGAGCCCTCTGGTAGTGAGCCCTATTGTATTCAGTGTTGATATTACTTATATTTTGAGCTAATCCTCATCGTGGTTTTTCCCTTCTTGGATTTTCCATGTAAAACTAGTGTTCTCTTGTGTATGGTGTTATGTTGTTTCAGTTATTGTTATTTGTTTTTCATGCTAATTCATCATAACATATTTAAGGGTTTAATGAATGAATGTGGATCTGAATGTTAATGAGGATTTTGAATTTTTAAGGTACAACTGATTCACCCCCCCTCTCAGTTGTCTTATGCATTTAGTATCTTCTCTATAGGATTATACACCTATAAGCTTAGGTAATACAGTTTACAAAAAAATACGAACTTATTGTCACTAGATTGAAAGTTGTTCCTCATAGAATGATTTTCCCTAACCAAAAAGGGTTTGTTAAAGGTAGAAAAATTTTAGATGTTTCCTTAGCTACTCATGAGTATATTCATTCTATGGATTTTAGAAAGAAACCAGGTATGGTGCTAAAATTGCATATTTCTAATTCCTATGATAGAGTTTCTTGGCCATTCTTGTTGGTTGTTCTACAAAAGTTTTGATTCAAAGGTAGATTCTTGAAACTAATCAAATCTTGTGCAACCTATGTGAAGTGTTCATTCTTGCTTAATGGTGTTCCTAAAGGTTACTTAGACTCTTATGGTAGAGGGTTAAAACAAGGAGATCATCTATCTCCTTATCTTTTATAATTGTTATAGAAGTTCTTGGGAGAAATCTCCAGAAAAATCTCAACCAAAGACTAATAAAAGGGTTTAAGGCTGCTTGTTCTTTGTCCCCTTCTCACCAGCAATCTGTGGATGATACTATTATTTTTAGAGAAGCTTCGGTGGTTGAGACTACTCACGAAAAATCTATTTTAGAGGACTATGTCAGAGCTTCAAGACAACATATCAATTATATGAAACGCATGTTTTAATTATTTAATGTGGACCAAATGCTTAAGGATAGAGTTATGAGGATAATAGGATGTCAAAGTGTTGTTCTTCCATCCATCTATCTTGGTCTACCTTTAATCTCTAAGAATCCTACTAATAACTATTGGAACATGGTAATTAAAAAGATCCAAAAGAAGCTAAAAGGATGGAAAGGAAAGATTCTTAGTAAAGTCAGTAAACTTCAACTCCTCAAGGATTCTCTTCAAAGTATTCTTGTCTATTATCTTTCATTATTTAAGATTCACGCTTTCATAGTGAACAAAATAGAGCAAATTTAGAGGAAATTCCTTAGGGATGAAATGGAAGAAAATTCAAGGATTTCTCTTTTGAACAAAGGTTGTCATTGATGTCAAAGGATTTTATGGTTGTCAAAGATCACTGTTGTGAAAGGAATATTTTTAGGAGATAAGTGAGAATTAAATGAATTTGTACCATCATACCTTTCTATGTCGGTAATTGTACTATTATATCATTTTGAGTTGCAAAAATATATATTGCTAGCTATATTGATAAATGAATTTGAGTGTCTGTGTTTTGGAAGTGTGTTGCACTATATTTTTTGAATAGTGAGGATTAAATGTATCCTTCTTGGATATAAAAAGACAAGTGTGAATCATGCTGACTGTAGTTTGCTTGCAATATCATGCATGCATCTATTCATTATTATAGAAGTGGTATGGAAGTTTTATCCAGAATGTTTTAGATCAGTTTCTCAGGGAAAAGATATTTCTCTGGTAATACAATTGTGTTCAGTATTTCTTTCTAAAGGTGAATTTGGCTCTACAGTTTGAATGGATAGTATTCCTACACATATTCTATCATATTCTAGAGTTTCTGGAAGATATTTTTAGCATGTAAGAATTTTGATGTGACACAAGGCTCTCTATGCTTGTTTGTAAACCAGTTGGTGTTTGAGAACTATGCAATAATGGCTAGTAGTGTGCGACATTGAAAGTTAGTGTGTAGTGTCAAGATTGGACTAGGTTGAGGTTCCTATAGAATTTCACATCATGTTATTTTTGCGATAACAAATTTGATTTGGAACCAAACTAATACATGTTTCATGTAATTTGAATTTAGGTCCACCTTATGTCATCCTATTTAATTGCAAATCCTTGGCCGACATGTAGGAGAAGTAATGTAATATATTGTATATAATCATCAATTGCATGGATGCATAATGTGAAGTATAATTGACGATAAGGTGGTGAGTGAATATATAAGTAGAAAATCATGCAAGCATGTGTTTTTCAATATGAAGCATCTCAATTACTATGTACCATTATCAAAAGATCTTAATAAGTGTAGAAGAGTGTCTGAAACAAGTTCAAACTATTTGTAAGCTATGTAATCAATATTGAAGGTTCACAAGCTTTATCATTGTAATTTTGTAGGACTTGTGTTCTACTTGTAGATCTGGTGTTTAGTTCATTGTATTGGGGATTGGTGTCTCCTATATGTTGGTGCCTAAGAGTACAATTGGGGATTGATGTCTCTAGTAGGTTGGTGCTTAATTCATATAGTAAAATTCACTTGTTAAATTCCTACTTTGTGATACTAGATTTGGATAGTAGATCCAAGTAGCTATTATCACCGTGGTTTTCCCCATCTTGGGTTTCCACATATATCTAGTGTTCTATTGTGTGGATGTTTTTTCATTATTGTTGCTTGATTAGCAGCAATGAAGATTCAAGTTTCCTATTTAGATATATGTGTTGAAGTTAAAGATTTTTAAATAAATTTGATCTATTCATTAACCCCCCTCTCAATAGATTGTGTGCCCTTCAATTGGTATTAGATACAATTTCCTCTAAAGAAGCCTAAAAACTTTAGTTTGATCTAAGATGGCACACTTTGTGGATCAAGAAGGATTGTCTACAAATAAGGCACCAATGTTTGATGGATCCAATTATGCATTTTGAAAAGTTAGGATGGAAGCATACTTGATGGACCTAGTTCTTGAGATGTGGATGTTAGTTGTAGAAGGATATGAGATTCTTGAAAATCCTCCAAGGGATCAAGCTAGAAAGAAGCCTTGTGAAAATAATTCCAAGGCTAGGAATGTTATTTTATGTGTTTTTCTAATTCTAAGTTTCTAAAATTTATGCAATGTAGGACAACAAAGGAAGTATGGGAGAAATTGCACACAATCTATGAAGGTGATGACAAGGTTAAAGAAGCAAACCTCCAAACTCATAGTGTAGGATTTTATGGTGAACTCCTTAACACCTTAGGATCACTTGCAAGACAAAATAACTTCCACAAGAGAGATGGCAGAATATCATGAAAGTCTAAAAATGAAGAAGGAAGAAAGCATTGCCACATTCTTGCTCTAGGTAGATGAAGTTGTCAACTCTATTAGAGGTCTTGGTGAGGAATTGAAAAATAATGATTGTGAAAAAGGTACTCAGATCTCTTTGTAGAAGGTTTGACTCTAAATTTTTTGTTGTTGAAGAAGCCAAGGATCTCAATGCTTTAAAAATGGTTGAATTACATGGAGTCTTACTGCCTATGAAATGAGGTTTGAAAGTGAAAACTCAATAAGTAAATAAGTTCCATTTAGATTATCCAAGAAGAAAATTGATCTAGATTCTAATGTTGGATTAGATTCAAAGGAGGCAAACTTTTTACAAAGATACAAAGAGGTTTCGGTAATTATAAAGGCAAGTTAACTTTCAAATGTTTTAACTATAATGAAGTAAGACATTTTATGGTTGCATCCTTATAAAGAACCTAACAATATTGAGCAAAAGTATGGAAAGAAATTGTTTCAAAAAGGGAATAAATCTCAGAGGAAGAAATATATTATATTCATTAATAAAGAAGGCTACTCTGGTGATGAAGAGGATTAAGACATCTCTAGAGGTGAAAAAGAGAAGGTTGTATTCATGGACATGGAAACTATTGAAGATGTTGCAAAAATGAATTCTAGAAATGATGATGAAGAAGTAGATCTTGTGGAAGAGTTACTCTATGTCAGAAAGGAGATCAAGAGTGGTGCAGGAGCACCTTGTCCTCAAAATACCTTCAAAAGACAAAAATTTGCAAATTTTCAATTTTCAATGTAAAGCATTGTAAAAGGTCATGAGCCTATTCAATTGTAATTGAGTCTCAAATAGGTTCTAGGAGGTCACAAAATGAAAGTTTGCAAAAAAATGTCAAAAATATAAAAGATGTAAAAATGTAAAAGTGCAAGAAATTGCAAAATACAAGAAAGGGAAGATGAAAGGTCACTTTTGTCCTAGGTCATTAAGAGGTAGTTGGAAGATGATTACACAAGTGAAAATTCCTTTAAAATTCCATATGTTTGTTTGTATTGATGGGGGTGATTGAGATTTCTGATTTTGAATAAAGAGAAATACTATTTTTATGTATTTTCCTATAGAAATCTACTGTTCCAGGCTTTGTATGGCCCTGTATGGGCATGAAAGTATAGTTGGATGTATGTAAATGATAGTTGTACCAATTACCTTCCTTTTCCTTTTTATTTCATGCATTTTGGTTTTTTTTGGAGTTAGTTATTGTAAATTTTCATAAAACTATTAAAACCCCTACCTAGGGTAAACAGTGACCTAAAGATTTATGTTTCTTTCAATCTAACCATGGAAAAATACTAATTTTGGTAAATTTTCCCTATTTTTCATATGCTTTAACATTCACAAGGTTGTAGATCAGAAGGACAAGAATTGTGTGTGCAAGATTAGGGATTAGGACTGAGATTCTATGTACAGTCATGAAAATACAGAGTTTAAAGAGTAAAGTATCTAGGGTTTGTTAAAATAGCCATGAGTAAGGACTTCTAATGGATTTATGAGCATGTACAAACCAAATGAAGGATACTTGAAGCATTAGTCAAGAGTATTGAACCTGGGACATGGAGAATCAATAAACCCTATGATGACCCTTGCCTAATTAGGCCTAATTTCAGGCGAGAACAATCATTTTTGGAGTATGTTTTCCAAAGAAACCCAAGTTGATTTTCATATATGTTTTAAGGTCGCTTAAGGGGCATTCAAAACACTATCACAGTTCTGAGATAGGGTGTATATTGAGAGTTATGTCTGAAAAACCGTGTTTGCATGGCTACTAGTAAATGATTGCTAAATGAATGAATGATCAAAATACTGATGGGAAATCCCTTGTAAATGTTTGTTGGTTTATTTATGTCAAAATGGTGATAATATAAGTGTTCAAAAGGGTCGGTAATGGTTTGGAGTTAAGTATTTTTGTTTTAGTACTTGTGGCAATGTGAAACTAAGAAGAAAATTGTTGTCTTGGTGTAAGTGTTTAAAGAATTGAAAGATTCAAAGCTCTTTATCAGGTTTTTGCTTTGAATTCAGATAAATTGATGATGATAAAGGTGTGTTAGGATCTGATGGATAAAGTTTGTAACATGAAATATTGGTTTTTGGTTATTTTTCCCTGGAAAAGAAAATTGGAAGGAAGAGTGATATGGTATGTGTTTTGATGTTCTGGTTCAAAGTCTATTAAGCATATTAGTGCTTTATTTTTGTCAGTTTGATGTTGTTGATGGTCTAAAATATGGTTTTGGTGAATTGGAATACTGATATGTTGTTGTGAAGTCTTGTAGTGATGTGGAAACTAGTGAAATTGATGAAGTTTGATGAAGAAACAAGTGAGCTTGTTATTTTATCTTCTCCAAGTTGATTTTGGGGTCTTGAGTACCGTAGTTGAATAGATGTTTTTGGTAGATTCCCTTGCATCAATTGGTATCAAAGCTATTTGATTCTGATAGTTGTTTTGAGTTTTTGTTGAGTTTGGTTGCAAGTGCTTGATCCATCTAAGCTACAGAGAGAAGTAATGAGTTTGTGTGAGTTTGTGTAGGTTGTGAAGATAACCTGGTTGCTGCCAAGAAAAGTCAGAAGAAAGTTGAGAGAAGTTGGAAGCAAGGAGGAACTTGCTTGGTTTGTTGAATTATTGAATTGTGTTGTGTTCCAATAAGAAAGAGATGGAATCATTTCTAAAGAAGCACTTGAGTTTGTAGCCTGAAGAGCACTCCACTGATGGGAGTAGATGAAAAGAAGAAAAGGTGATTGGTCGAAGAAGGTCAAGGATGAATTGTGAAGAAAGAGGAAAGTTTACAAGGGCAGTCTTGTGTCCTTGGTTGAGGAAAAGTTGATGGAAATTTGAGAGTGGTGAAAGGGTAGTCTTGTGTCCTTTTGAGGGAGAAAATTTATTGTGAACCTGATGACAGAAAGAGAAAGGCAAGAACCAAGTGAAGATGGTGATGAAGATAGAGTTGAAGGCAAAGACAAAGACAAGGAAAAGATTCAAGATAAATGAAGAAGAATCAATCCAAGAGAATTTAAAGTTGTTTTGCAGGTGAAAGAACAAGAGGACATATTTCCAAGGGACTTAGAAAGGTTTTGTTGGTCGGTTGTATGGTCCAGGAGCACCTTGTCCTCAAAATACCTTCAAAAGATAAAAATTTGCAAATTTTCAATTTTCAATTGTAAAGCATTGTAAAAGGTCATAATAAGGCCTATTCAATTGTAATTGAGTCTTAAATAGGTTTTAGGATGTCACAAAATGAAATTTTGCAAAAAAATGTCAAAAATACAAAAGATGTAAAAATGTAAAAGTGCAAGAAATTGCAAAATACAAGAAAGGGAAGATGAAAGGCCACTTTTTTCCTAGGTCATTAGGAGGTAGTTGGAAGATGATTAGACAAGTGAAAATGCATTTAAAATTCCATATGTTCGTTTGTATTGATGGGGGTGATTGAGATTTCTAATTTTGAATAAAGAGAAATATAGTTTTTATGCATTTTCCTATAGAAATCTATTTTTCCAGGCTTTGTACGACCATGTATGGCATGAAAGTATAGTTGGATGTCTATAAATGATATTTGTACCAATCACCTTCCTTTTCCTTTTTATTTCATGCATTTTGGGTTTTTTTGGAGTTAGTTATTGTAAATTTTCATAAAATTGTTAAAACCCCTACCTAGGGTAAACAATGACCTAAAGATTTATGTTTCTCTCAATATAACTGTGGAAAAATCCTAATTTTTGGTAAAAAAATTCCCTATTTTTCATATTCTTTCACATTTACAAGTTTTTAGATCATAAGGACAAGAATTGTGTGTGCAAGACTAGGGTTTAGCACTGAGATTCTATGTGCAGTCATGAAAATACAAAGATTAAAGATTAAAGTATCTAGGGTTTGTTAAAATAGCCATGCGTAAGGACTTCTGATGGAATTATGATCATTTAGAAACCAAATGAATACTACTTGAAGCATTATTCAAGAGTATTTGAACCTAGGACATGGAGAATCAATAAACCCTATGCTGACCCTAGCCTAATTAGGCCTAATTTTAGGTGAGAACAGTCATTTTTGGAGTATGTTTTCCAAAGAAACCCAAGTTGATTTTCATATATGTTTTAAGGTCCCCTAAGGGGCATTCAAAACACTGATCACATTCTTGAGATAGGGTGTATATTGATAGTTATGTTTGACAGACCGTGTTTGCATAGCTACTAGGAAATGGTTGCTAAATGAATGAATGATCAAAATATTGATGGTAAGTCCCTTGTAAATGTTTTTGTTGGTTTATTTATATCAAAATGGTGATAATATAAGTGTTCAAAAGGGTTGGTAATGGTTTGGAGTTAATTATTGTTGTTTTAGTACTTGTGGCAATGTGAAACTAAGAAGAAAATTGATGTCTTAGTGTAAGTGTTTAAAGAATTAAAAGATTCAAAGCTCTTTATTAGGTTTTTGCTTTGAATTCAAATAAATTGATGATGATAAAGGTGTGTTAGGATCTTATGGATAAATTTTGTAACATGAAAGATTGGTTTTTGGTTATTTTTCCTTGGAAAAGAAAATTGGAAGGAAGGGTGATATGGTACATGTTTTGATGTTCTGGTTCAAAGTCTATTAAGCATAGTAGTGCTTTGTTTCTATCAATTTGATGTTGTTGATTATCTGAAATATGGATTTGGTGAATTGGAATACTGACATGTTGTTGTGAAGTTTTGTAGTGATGTGGGAACTAGTGAAATTGATGAAGTTTGATGAAGAAACAAGTGAGCTTGTTAGTTGATCTTCTCCAAGTTGAGTTTGGGGTCTTGAGTACCCTAGTTGAATAGATGTTTTTGGTAGATTCCCTTGCATCAAAGAAACTGAAGAAAATATTTTTTGAATAAGTGAAGGCCAAATACAATTTATCTCATAAGCTCAAGAGTACTAAAAATATTATCATTGATCTAAAGATTCAAGCAGAAGAAGCAAAGAAGATTGAAGAATTCTTGACTGAAAGACTATTATCAAAAGACAAGGACTGTGAGAAGCTTGAAGAAAATATTATGTCATTAAGAAAATAGATTGAGAAGGTGAATCATCTATTGCAATCTAAGTTTGGAAAAAGTATTGAGTCTCTAGATCAGATATTAATATTTTTGAGATCTTGGCATGTCAAAACCGGCATTTGTTTTGATGATCTGAAGAAAAAAGTGATAGAACAGCTAGTGAAGCCTGTTAAAGGGATTTTGGAAGAGACTAGTTCTGGAAGTTTGAAGTGTGAAAGGGTTATTGCAAGTGATGAAATCAAGGTACAGAATGATGGTTTTATCCAAGTGTAGAAGAAGAATAGAAGATCTAGAAGACAGGGATACAACACTAGTTTCAACTATTATTTTTTTGGTTATTGTTTTAATTGCAATAATTTTGTTCATAAGGATATGGACTGTAGAGAGGCTCTAGTAAGAAGAAATAACTTTGTCAATAGTAATGCATTTGCACCTCTATATAATTTCAATATTGTTTTCTACAAATGAAACAACTTTAGACACATTTCTAAGAACTGTAAAAGCAATTCCGTGAATCCTCCTCTACCATAAACAAGAAGAAAAGGGTTAGAAATTCAGATTCATGAATCAAATAAATTCTAGAAGAATATTCTAGAAGATAAAATATCAAAGAAATCAATGATAGTGCATACTGCACTACATGCTCAAAAGGAGGAAAAAGTATGGATTATAGATAGCGGATGTTCGAGTCACGTGAATGGAGACAAAAGTAAGTTCATGAATTTCAAGAAATTTGATGGAAGTTTTGTGACTCTTGGAAATAATTCTATTTCCAAGATTACGGGTAAGTGTACTTTGAATCTTGATGATGGTAGGACAAAAATTCATGATGTTCTACATGTTGAACTAAAGCATAAACTTTTAAGTGTTAGTCAAATGTGTGACAAAAGTTATTAGCTTTCATTTAGAACTATAGGGTGTGACATTCAAAAAGAGTTGATTGTGAAAGGAAGTAGGACAGACACAGATATATCATCTCAGTGAGTTGAATGGAAAAAATTATCTTACTATACAAAGAGAAGAAAGTTTATTTTGGCACAGAAGATTGAGAAACATCAATTTTGATGACATTGTGAAGATTGGCTCAAGAGGAATGGTCTGAGACATGCCAAAGATCAGGAAACCTTAGTCTACAAGTTGTAAACCATGTTATGAGGGAAAACAAAAAAAGTCCAAATTTCTTACAAAGGAAGATTCCACATCAAAGCCATTGAATTTTATCCATGCAAATCTATGTGGACCAATGAGGACAAAGAGTCTACAACGTGATAGGTATTTTATGATGCTCATTGATGATTACACTAGAATGAATTGGATTACCTTTCTAAAAGAAAAATCAGACTAATTTGAGAAGTTCAAAGCATTCAAGGCATTAGTGGACAATGAAACCGGAAGGACTATCAAGGTTTTGAGATCAAATAGAGGTGGAGAGTTCACTTTTGACTAGTATGATGTATTATCTAAAGAGTATGGGATCCGAAGGAAATTTTATGCTCCTAGGACTCTACAGGAAAATGTAGTTACAAAAGGAAGAACCAAACTATATATAAAATAGCTAGAACAATTTTGAGTCAAGAAAATCTACTGAATATGTACTGGAGAGAAGCAGCTCAAATTGTAGTGTATATTTTGAACAAGGCTTAGATCAAACCTAAGTCTGATAAAACACCATATGAGCTATGGAGAGGAAGGTCAACTTTAGTCAAACATCTCAAGATATTCAAAATAAAATGATACATCAAAAGGGATGAAGAAAACTTGGGTAAGTTTGATTCTAGATCTGATGAAGGTATTTTCCTTGGTTACTCTATGACAAGAAAAACATATAGGTGCTATAATAAGAGGTTGAAGAGGATTGTGGAAAGTGAAAATGTGAGATTTGATGAGACAGCTCGATCTACCAACATGCTGGAAGTGGAAGATGATGAAGATCCAATCCACAGCAATAATGAAGACTCATAAGTTGATTTTGATATCACTACTACAAAGACTCCAACAAGGTATGTACAAAAAAATCATTATAAAGATCAAAATTTAGGAGACAAGAATAGTGGATTACAAACCCAAATAAAAATTGGAAGATAAAATGAACAAGTACATTTTGCATTACTGTCAAAAATTGAACCAAAGACCTATACAAAAGCAAGCAAAGAAAATAGTTTCCTGAAGCCATGGAAGAAGATTCGGTTCATATTAAGAAAAATGAAACTTGGGAACTAGTCCCAAAACCTAAATGAAAGAATTTCATTGGTACTAAGTGGGCTTTCAAAAACAAGTTGAATGAAGATGGACATGTAATCCAGAACAAAGCTAGACTTGTGTGTAAAGGGTAAGCTCAAGTTGAAGGAATTAACTTTGAAGAAACATTTTTTCCAATAGCAAGACTGGAAGCAATCAAAATGTTTTTGGCTCTGTTTGCATTTAATAATTTCCAGGTATATCAGATGGATTTAAATTTTGTATCCCTGAATGGGCAGTTAGAAGAGGAAGTTTGCATTGAGCAACTAGAAGGCTTTCAATGCTTAGATAATCTAGATCTTTTAGGTAGATTGAAGAAGTCCCTTTATGGAATTAATTAAGCTCCTAGAGCTTAGTATTCTAGGCTAGACAAGTATTTACAATAGCAAAGGTTCCAGAGAGGCAATGTAGATAGAAATCTATACATAAAAATAAGAGTTAAGTTGTTGATTATTGTTGTCTATGTTGATGACATTATCTTTGGATAAAATAGTGATGACATGTGCAAGGATTTCTAGAATATAATGTAGACTGAGTTTGAAATGGAAAAGGTTGGAGAATTTTCTTTCTTCCTTGGTTTACAAATTTCCCAATCAAACAAAGGAATATTCATTTCTTAGAACAAGTATATAAAGGAAATGTTAAGTAACTTAAAGATGGAAGAATGAAAACATGTAGGTACACCTATGGTTACTAGATGTAAACTAAGTAAGGATGATGAATCTTCTCTTATAGAAGAAACTCTATATATATCTATGATTGGTAGTTTTTTGTATGTGATTGCATCTAGATTGAATATAATGTAGGCAATTGGAATGGAAGCTAGATTTCAGGCATCACCTAAAGAGACTCATGTCAAAGTTGTGAAAAGAATATTTAGGTATCTGAAGACTATAATGAATTTTAATCTATGGTATCCTAAGAGTGAAAACTTCACTCTAACTACATATAAAAATTCAAATCGGGTAGGAAGCATAGATGACCAAAAGAGCACAAGTAGTGGAGCGTTCTTTCTTGGTGACAGTCTTGTATCATGGTTGGGAAAGAAATAAGATTCAATGTCCTTATCTATAGAAAAATAAAAATACATGGCGGTGCCTTCATGTTTCACTTAGGTACTATTGATGAAATAGAACTTGAAGGAGATGAAGATTGAGTATGATGAACCTCTTTCCATTCTTTGTGATAATACTAGTGCTATAAACATCTCAAAGAATCTGGTAATGCATTCAAGGACAAATCATATTGCAATCAAATATTATTTTCTAAGGGAGAACATTGCAAAAAGGAGGTGAAGTTGGAGTATGTTGAAACTAAGGAACAAGTAGCAGATATTTTCACAAAACCACTTCCTAAGGAGACTTTTGAGTTTCTTTGAAATAGATTGGGAGTTGTTTCTCCCTCCTTTTGAATAAAGAGGAAGTATAGGTTGACGGGGAGCTTGGTCTCACTACTACAAGAAGGTTTGGTGGTCTTGTGGAATATTTTTGCAAAAGTGGTGTGGTATGGACTCAGGGGGATTCTGTCTGGGAAATCATTTTCCAGAGTGAGCAGAGTGTCAGAAATGCAAAGTGGGAGTGTTGACCTTTTTCATTGATGTCAAAGGGGGAAAAGTGGAACTCAAAATGCTATATCCTTCAAAGGGAAAAATGAAAACTTGATGGGGAGAAGTGGAACAGATTTGTCTTCATGTGTGGACAACATTTTACTATTTTTCATCAATGACAAAGGGGGAGATTTTTCAACAAAGTTTGTCATTGATATCAAAGGATTTCATTGTTGTCAAAGAATATCACTATTGTCAAAGGAATACTTTTAGGAGATAAGTGAGAATTAAATAAAGTTGTACCATCATACCTTTCTATGTTGGTAATTATACTGTCATATCATTTTGAGTTATAAAAATATATATTAATAGCTATAATGATAAAATAAGTTGACTGTATGTGTTTTGGAAGTGTGTTGCATTGTATCTGTTGAACAATGAGGATTTAATGTATCATTCTTGGATATCAAAAGATAAGTGTGAATCGTAATGACTATAGTATGCTTTCAATATCATGCATGCATATATTCACTATGATAGAAGTGATCTGAAAGTTTGATCTAGAATGTTTCAGTTTAGTATCTCAAGGTAGAAAAATTTCTCTGACAATACAATTATATTCAATATTTCTTTCTGAAGCTGAATTTAGCTCTATTGTTTGAATGGAGAGTATGCCTGCACATGTTCTATCATATTTCAGTTTTTGGAAGATATGTTCAACATGCAAGAAGTTTGATGTGATAGAAGGCTCATATTTCTTGTCTATCAACTAATTGGTGTTTGAGAACTGTGTGGTAATAGCTAGTAGCCCATGGGATTCAAAGTTAGCATGTGGTGTTAATATTGGACCAGGTTAAGGTTCTTGTGAAAGCACACAACATCATGTTATTTTGGCAGAAATAAATTTGATTTGAGATCAACCTATTACATGTTCATGTAATTTAAATTTAGGTCCACCTTAGGTTGTCCTAGTTAATTGTGGACCCTTGTCCACATGTAGGAGAATTAATGTAATGTCTTGTATATAATCATCAATTACATGGATACACAATGTGAATTATAATTGAAGAGAAGGTGGTGAGTGAATATACAAGGATATGATCATGTGAGCATTTTTTTTTAATGTGAAGCATCTCAATTATTGTGTGCCATTATCAGGAGATATTAATAAGTGTAGTAGAGTGTCTGAATCAAGCTTAGATTATTTGTAAGTTGTGTAATTAGCATTGAAGGTTTGCAAAATTTATCATTGTAATTTTGTAGGACTGGTGTTCTACTTGTAGAGTTGGTGCTCAATTCATTGTATTGGGGATTGGTGTCTCTTGTAGGTTGGTTCCTACAAGTACAATTAGGGAATGGTGTCTCTAGTAGGTTGGTGCCTACTAGTGCAGGAGCACTAGGAGTCCATTTTTGCTCATTTTTGTAATTTTGGGATTTTTTAGTTGCTAATGGGTTCTAAGGTCTAATAAGTAAATTTATGACCATTTACCATGTATTTAATTCATTTTTTGGTTCTTGGGATTGTGGGTTTCAAAAATGCAAAAATTGTCAAAAGTTGCTAATTTTGTCATGCAACCATTTTGGGCAAGTTATCAAAAATGGGGATTTTAATTACATGCAATTGTCAGAATGTGGGAATCAATTGTAATGGTTGGAAAAAGAATTAATATGTTGTAAATGGTCGAATGGAAGCATTGTTGTAGTGTTTTTCAAACTTAGAATGAATTGAAGCAAGTTTTTTGTGATTTTTTTGAGTTGCAGCAACTCTTGGCTTCTTGTATGGAATGTACGGGCCATGGATCAATCTGGAACCAATTTCATTTTTTTGGTACATGAATATACTCCATTTTTTTTATTTCATTCGATTTCATTGAGTTTCAAGAAAGTTATTAGAATTTTTTCTAAAATCTACCCAAACCTTAGCCAAGGTAAACTAAGGGCCTTCAAAATGTGATAACTTTTGTTTCCATAGCTCAAAAATGCTATAAACTCATCCAAAAAAAATTCTTGGCATGTTCTTCAATATTTTCAAGGTTGCAAGTCCTAATATGCTTGTGTTTGGGAGAAATCTTCACCAGTCCTCTTCAAAAAAGCACAAAAATAATGAAAAATCCTCTACTTTGTGCTTGTAGCTAAAATCCTTGCATGCATTCCATTAAGGTTGGTTTGAATAGATTTTTTTTATGTCTAAAATTATGTGCAAGCCTCATTCAAGTGATTGAATGTTGTCAAATATTTTGGGCATTGAGTGGTTCTGACTGTCCCAAGAGGATAGAGTTGCAATTTTGAGCACAAGGATTGATCCCATGTCTTGATGTATTGTGAAACAACATGTGAAGATGTTTGTGATTCTTTTGGATCCCTAGACAAGCTTGTCATGCTTCTACACTACCTCAAAGTGGTGTTGGGTCAAGTCTCTATGAGATCCCATTGGTAAGGTTTAGTTACATATTCATAAGGAGTTGATGTTGTAAAAGCAAGTTTGGGTCGGTGTGAGAAACCAGTGTTGAATACTCTACAAGTGGTTGTTGTAATTCTCTTGGGTGATTGTTTTTGTTTTCATCACATTAAGTTTGATTCATAGTCTTAGATCTTTGGATAAGTCTACCATGCAAGTATGTTGTCTTAAGGTTGTTGAACTTAAGTCTCTTAATGAATCCATTGTTTAAGGTCATGAAGGTACACCTAGAAGTAGCAAAATGGAGTTGAGTCTTGAATACCATACCTCTTGGTTCTAATTCTAAGTTGTCCCTCCTTACTCTACATTAAATTGGTATCAGAGCAAGGGAGATTAGTAAAGGTAGCAGATAAGTTGAGTTTGAAGATTAGCCAAGATGCCTCCCAGAATAAATGTGGAAAAGATTGTCAAAGAGGTGAGAGATTCCCTTGCCATAGAGTTGAGAGCCATTCAAGAAGTCCTTGATGCAAGACTCAAATCAGTTGAGACCAACTAGAGAAGAGGAGTGGTCACAAGAGATTTGAGTGACCAAGAAGATGGAGAAATGGGTGAAAATGCACACCTAGAAGAATAGGAAGAAGAAATAGATGTTGAAGAAAAAAGGTTGGAGAGATTGCTAAAGGAAGTTAGAGTGATGGTTCCAAGGTAAAGATAGACTTTCCAGTGTATTCAGGGAGTTTGAATGGATAAGAACTCCTAGATTGGATAGGAGACTTGGATAAGTATTTTGAGTCTGAAGAGATACCTGAGGGGAAGCAAGTGAAATTGGCAAGAACAAAGCTAAAAGGACATGCATCCCTATGGTGGGACTATGTACAAGAAGAGAGCAAGAAGAAAGGCAAGGAAAATATTACATCTTGGGATAGAATGGTTGCAAAACTGAAAGGTAAATTCTTACCTAATGATTATGCTATTCAGTTGTATAGAAAGTTTAAAAATTTGAAGCAAAAGGACATGGATGTGAAGACCTATGCAGAAGAGTTATACAAACTAAGCATTAGATCAGATCACATTTAAAGAATATGTTGATAAAGTTGTAAGGTATTTGCATGGGTTAAAGGATAGTATACAAGATGAATTAAGTCTCACAAGTCCAAGAACAGTAGAAGAATGTTATCAGTTGGCCATAAAGGTTGAAGACAAGTTGAGGAGACAAGAAAAGAAAAGTAGAGGTAGAGGAAGGACAAATTTTAGAGGAAGAGAATCATTTTTTTGATTTAAGACAATCACATGTGAACCAAGGAGAGACAAGTAATGCTCAAGAACAAAATTTTGATTCAAGGGGTAGTTTTAGGGGAGGTAGATCAAATTTTAGAGGCGGATTTGGCAATAGAGGAGGCTCAAGTGGATTCACTAGAAAGTGTTACAAGTGCAATAAATTTGTAATCCATCAAGCATGGCAATGCCCTGAGGAACATCCATCTACTTCTTTTGTAAGTGAAAGAAGAAATTAGATTGCACAAGGTGGAGATGATGCTAAAAGTGTAAATTCTTCATCACAAAATGTAGAACCAGAAGTTGGGGAGTCCTTTCTGATGAGAAGAACCTTGATCAAAGTTCCCATGGAGAAGGAACCACCACAAAGGAAATCACTCTTTAGGACTACATGCAAATTCCAAGGTAAATGTTGTAAAATTGTCATTGATTCTGGTAGTACTGATAATTTGGTTTATCTTGAAATGGTAGAGATGCTAAAGTTGCAAATATTACCTCATGCCACTCCCTATAAGGTCTCTTGGTTAAAAAAATGGCAGCAAGTGTTAGTATATGAGAAAAGTTGGGTAGAATTCCACATAGGGAGTTACAAGGACAAGGTCTTGTGTGACATCATTCCTATGGATGTTTGTCATTTGCTTCTTGGTAGACCATGGCAATATGATAGAAATGTCAAACATGATGGTAGTAAAAACACCTATTCCATAGAGGGGGATGGGGTTTAGTACACTTTGACACCTTTGAAAGAAGAAACTCAAGAATCACAAGTGGGATCTAGTGTAATATTGGTAAGTAAGAAGGATATTTTCCAAACCATAGAAGAGGAAGACAAGGGCTCTACAAGCATAAAAAAACCTATGATTGTTGTGACAACAACTAGGCTTGATGAATTTCCTTTGGAAATCCAAGATTTGCTTAAGGAACATGTTGATATAGTGATGGATGAGATCCCACACTCATTGCCTCTAACTAGGGATATAAATAATTACATTGACTCCATACTAGGGGATGGTATGTCATGAAAATTAGCCTATGAAGAATGCAAGATGTCTAGAGCACAAGGTGGTAGCAATAAAGGTGATATTCCCAAACTTGTTTGGAAGGTTGCAAATGGTGGGAATTTGGATACTAAAGATAGAAAGTTTGATATGAAGACAATTGTAGAATGAATGAGCACAAGTTGGTGAAGGAAGGAAGTTCAGAGAAAAAAAAAATCAAATTGAGCTGAAGATGGAAACAAGACAATTCAATCAACAACAACTACAACTAGGGCAACAAAAAGAAGTTGCAGATGACAATGATTTTGCTAATAAAGGTAATCATAAGGGAGTTCATACATAGTTGAACAATGCATATTTTGAAGAACAAGTACAAGAGTATGTTATTACAGTGAGTAGGGCAGCATTGATTTGTGGAGATGGTCAAGAGGAAGCACAACTATTGAAGGTTGTTCCAAGTAAGGGAAGGAGCAGTGAAGTGACTTCTACAGATAGCCATAGGCAAGGCACAAAATTTTCAAATAAGAAATACAAAGATGAAGAGATACTTGAAGTATCTAATTATTTGGGTGCATGCGTAGATACAAAAGGGGAACCAAGGCATTTTATTTTTGTTATAGAAGGAGATGAAGTAGTTTTGTTTCCTAAAGGTAGTCCAAGGGATGAGGATATTGAGTTGCTTCATGAGAATGAAAGTTTATTTCATTTCTTGATGAGTACCCTGAAAGAACTTGCTTTGAAGGAAAATGTAGTAGCCAAAGTCAAAATGAAAGGTTTTGAAAGGAGATCCAATGGTCCATCTATTGTCATGTAGTAGCCAAGAAGACATTTGAAGATTTATAAGAGGATTTATAGTAGGGTGAAGCAGACAAGCAAGCTAAATAGAGTATTCACTCTCATATTTGTTCCTATCATTGAGGATGATACAGGGATTATTGAAGTAGACATTTTTAGGAATGATTACACTGTTGAAGACCTGGACTCAAGTGGGACTT
Source organism: Sequoia sempervirens (assembly GCA_007258455.2). Taxonomy (NCBI): domain Eukaryota; kingdom Viridiplantae; phylum Streptophyta; class Pinopsida; order Cupressales; family Cupressaceae; genus Sequoia; species Sequoia sempervirens. The sequence continues at coordinate 1,019,175,724 of VDFB02271358.1, forward strand.
GAGTTTTCTTCCCCTTGGGTGTATGGAGCAAGAGCATTAGAAGTCCATTTTTGCTCATTTTTGTAATTTTGGGTTTTTTTAGTTTCTAAGGGGTTCTAAAGTCTAATAAGATCATTTATGACCATTTACCATGTATTTAATTCATTTTTGTGGTGCTTGGAGTCATGGGTTTCAAAAATGCAAAAATTGTCAAAAGTTGCTAATTTTGTCATGCAACCTTTTTGGGCAAGTTGTCAAAAATGGGGATTTTGGTTACATGAAATTTTTAGAACATGGGAATAAATTGTAATGGTTGTAAAAAGCATGAATATTCTGGAAATGGTTGAATGGAAGCATTGTTGTAGTGCTTTTTCAAACTTAGAATGAATTGAAGCAAGTTTTTTTGTGATTTTTCTGAGTTACAGCAACTTTTGGATTCTTGTACGGACTGTACGGTACATGGATCGATCTAGAACCAATTGAATTTTTTAGGCACATGAATCTACTCCATTTTTTTTTTGTTTCATTCGAATTCACTAAGTTTCAAGAAATTTATAGCATTTTTTCTAAAATCTATCTAAACCCTAGCCAGGGTGAACCGAGGGCCTTCAAAATGTGATAACTTTTGTTTCCATAGCTCAAAAATGCTATAAACTCATCCAAAATTATGTATTTGCATGTTATTCAATATTTTCAAGGTTGGAAGTCCTAATATTCTCGTGTTTGGGATAAATCTTCACTAATCCTCTTCAAGAAAGCACAAAAAACAGTGAAAAATCCTCTACTTTGTGCTTGTAGCCAAAATCCTTGCATGCATTCCATTAAGGTTGGTTTGAATAGATGTTTGTTGATGTCTAAAATTCTATTCAAGCCTCATTCAAGTGATTGAATTTTTTCAAATATTTTGTTCATTGAGTGGTTGTGATTGTCCCAAGAGGACAAAGTTGCAATTTTGAACACAAGGATTGAACCTATGTCTTGATGTATTGTGGAACATGTGAAGATGTTTTTGATTCTTTTGGATCCCTAGACAGGATTTTCATGCTTCTACACTACCTAAAAGGGGTTTTGGGTCAATTCTCTTTGAGATTCCATTGCTAAGGTCTAGTTACATATTCATAAGGAGTTGATGTTTTACAAGCAAGTTTGGGTCAGTGTGAGAAACCAGTGTTGAATACTCTATGAGTGGTTGTTGTAAGTCTCTTGGGTGATTGTTTGTGTTTTCATCACATTAAGTTTGATTCATAGTCTTAGATCTTTGGATAAGTCTACCATGCAAGTATGATGTCTTAAGGTTGTTGAACTTAAGTCTCTTAATGAATCCATTGTTTAAGGTCATGAAGGTACACCTAGAAGCAACAAAATGGAGTTGATTTTTGAATGCCCTGCCTATTGGGTTTGATTCTAAGTTGTTCACCCTTCCTCTGCATCACCTACTTCATATTGTAAAATTCACTTGTTATATCCATGCTTTGTGAGGTTGAATTTGGACAATAGATCCAAGTAGCTATTCTCACCATGGTTTTCCCATCTTGGGTTTTCACGTATATCTAGTGTTCTATTGTGTAGATATGTGTCCATGATTGTTGCATGATTCTAGTAGTAGTGAAGATTCAAGTTTCTTGTTCAGATATATGTAATGAATTTAAAGACTTTTAAATAGATTTGATCTACTGATTCACCCACTCCCCCTCTAAGTAGATTGTGTTCCCTTCATGCTATTATCAACTAGGAAAATGTGTGTTTGCCAAAAAAAAATTGAGATCTTGGTATAAGAAGACTAAAAAAATTTAATAAGGCCCTATTTAGTAAAATTGGATGGAACTTCCTTGAAGTAAGTAAACACTGGTGGCCATTTTTTAAGAAATATCTAGGTAATGTTGATCAAGGGATTTTCTTGCCTTAGATCTTTCTAATGGTTCAGTCATTTGGAATAACTTTCTAAAAATCAGAAATATATTAAGCAAGGGATTAGAAGGAGAGTTGGAAATGGTATGAATGTGTGGAATAATGGTTCTTCTCTTTCATCTTGTAATCAACTCAATCAAATAAAGGATATGCTAATTAGAGTCAATTGTAGATACCTTCATTGCTACATTGACTACGGAGGTGATAAACCAAGATAGAAGAATTTTTGGGAACAATTGACAGGTGGAAGGATTCTAAGGGGAGGAAGATAGCAAGGGTAGGATGTTCGTTATCCAATTTTTAAGACAATAAATTGGTGAGCGCTTATTTTTTTCTCATAACAAGGAGGACGAATGGATTTGGAGTAGACTACTTATGTCTTGATGGTATAGCCTCTTCTTCCTACTATTAATTTTGATTGGAATCAAGTGTGGAATTCTAAACTTATTCCTAAAATCATTATTTTTGGTGGGTTGTTGTTCATGGTAATATCCTTACTATTGACAATATTAATAGAAGAGGATTTTAATTTATTAATAGATGTTCTCTTTGTTATGAATATATTGAGAACATTGAACATTCGATATTTCATTGCTCTTTCTCCAGAGAGGTTTGGACACATGTCCTTAGGCTTCTTTTGGTATATTGGGTCTATCCTTCAACTCTTAAAGACTTTTTGGTTAATTGGAAAAGTTGTCCTTTCTCTCACCCTATTATTTTTTATCTATGAAGACAAATTTCTTCTTTTATTTCTTGGGGATTATGGAAAGAAAGAAATAATAGGATTTTCAAGGATCAAAAGAGAAACAGTGGGAATGTTTTCATGAGTATAAAATAGCAAGTACAGGAGAATATAAATGCAGAGAATTATGGTTTCTCTAAAGTAATATCATCATATTGAGAGCTCGGAATTAAACAAAATTGGGGAATTAAGAAAGATTTAACCAAGATTAATTGGGCTAGAATTCTTTGTAGAAGGAAAATTAAATGGACAAATCTTGAGGAGGGATGGATAAAGCTCATTTGTTATGGATGTTCTAAAGGAAATCCAAGAATGGTTGTTGTAGGTGGAATTATTAGAGATCATAAAGGATGACTAATTGAAGGTTATGCTAAGAATTTAGGTATCTATACTAGAAATGTAGCAGAAGCTACCCCTACTTGGTAGGGCATAAAGAGGATAAAATAATTGGGCTTTAATCAAGTTATCATAGAAGGTGATTCCAAGATAATTGATACTCTTAAGGGAGATTCTTCTGCTCCTTGGATTATATGGGATATGATGGAAGACTATAAAAATTATATAGGTAACTTCCTTAATCAAATATTACTCACACATACAAGGAAATATGGTCACAATTGCAACATCTAATGAAGGATTTTCTTGTCTGCAATGGGTTTGTTGGGGTTATGACCAAATCCCACCTAAAATTAAAGAGTTTATTTCCAATGAAATAATTGGTACTAAGAAGGGTTTTAATAATTGTAATAATGATATTTGATCGAAGATTGGCTAATAGGAATAAGAGAGGAAGTAAAGATTATCGTTTTTTTAATAGTACTAAAAGGTGCCGAATATATTTACATATCAAAGGTATGGAGCTAAATACTATATATTTTAAGGTCAAAAGTATTATATTTTGAAAAGGGATAGGGATTGAAAATGATAGGTTGAATATAAATTCAAAAATATAAGCAATCATTACAATGACAAGGTTGACATTATCATTACTATTGATAATGGCGTGAAGGGGCTTCTTAATTATCCACACAAATGTTATTTCAAATCTTGTTCATGTTATCTTCCAAGGAGGAAAAAGAATAAGTTTAATATTATCTTTAGTACTAGCGGGTACTACATGCATGACATGTGGAATTATTTCCAAGAGGATGTTATTACTCATTTGCATCATAGAAGGACATGTGATTTTATGAATTCAAATTACAAGGTTTCCTTTGAAAGTAAACATTGCAGTTTCAATTTCAAACCTTTCTCTCCTTGCATTAAGGTGTCTGGGTTATTGGAAAACAAGTTATTTTTTTGAAAGGTGGGCAAGATAATGATGGGAGGTTTGATTAAACGCTTAAATCCTTTATCATGCATTCTATTGTAGTAGAATGTGGAGTTGTGGAAAATATTTGAGGAGGCTAGCCTTACCCCTTTCTTTTATTTCATGCAAGGTTATAATGATGTTCTTACCTCCAAATCTTGCAATTCATGGAAGAATAGTCAGGTAACCATTGGCAGTCTTCATTTCTTGATGACTCCCCAACTCATTGTAGCAACGATAAAGCTAAAAAGCAAGGGAATCAAGGTGGAATAGATAAGTAACAAAAATTATCAAAGATTTATTGATAATTTCTTTGAAGAAAGTGAAAATCCATAAAGATTTTAAAATGGCTTTAACAAATAGAAGCTTCGTGATCCTTTTGGGATGGTAAGTTTGTATGTTATGAGATACTTTACATTAGAAGGAAAGTTTAAAACTGTGCATGGGTATCATTTTCCAATTCTTAACCATATTCACTATAAGGAAAGGATAAATGTGCCTTTTTTCTATTTTATTCCCTTCATCACTGTATTGATAAGGTGGATTCTCCTCCCCTTCATCAGGGCCTAATTTTAACCTACTATAAGTATGTTCTCACCTCCACCCCACAACCTTTCCCTGCCTTCAGTGTCAAACCATTGGAGTTTAATTTTATTGAAAATAACTCCTTTTGGTCTCCTAAAAACTCCTCTCCTATGTATAAATCAAAAACTACAAAGGGTTCTCTAAAAATTACTAAAACCTCAACTCCTTCCCTTGAACATGAGTTGCTTAAAGTTACCCCTGAAAAAAAGAAAACATTATTCAAACCTTTATGTCCCCAAAAAAGGAAGTTGGATACTAGTATGAGTCAAGGGTCAAAAGGAGAAACAATTGAAATAGTGGATGATCTCAAACTTAGTCATCACAATGATAAAATTGGAGGGTGTTATTTTCCTTTTTATTTAGGTGTGTGTAGGTCTACTCATTTGGCTAGTGTTGGTATCAAACCAAAGGTAAAGAATGGAAAGGAAAAAAACTCATTTTTGAGAAGGAGAAGGATTCTTCTAATGAGGATTTTTTTCCTCAATATGAGGAGGAAAGTCAGGAAGATAGTATGCACGATGAGGATAAGCAAGAGGAAAAGGATAATGAGGATGAAGAAGAAAATAAAAATGAGGAGGGGGTGAATTCTAAGGAGGTAAATGAGGAAGATATAAATGAGAGGAGACAGGCCAAGATGTGGACAATGATGAAAAAGATGATGAGGGTGGAAATTGTGCAAGAGGATGATAATGTCATTGAGTCTCTTGAAGATCTTAAAGAGTAGATAAATGACATGTGTGTTTGTGTATCTATATTGAAATCAAATTTTAATAATGATAGTGTAATGGGAAGGCTATGGAAAATTCTATCGGCAACCTTATCTCCATAACGGATGGCATGATGCAGAGAGCTACTTTTGGAACTGTCTCAAACTAGTCTAAGATCAGGAGACAAAGGAGGAAGAATGGTAAGAACCAAAAGGGTATTGTTCAGGATAAAGGTAGCAAGGACAAGCTAGAGAAAGATTGGATGGACTCCCTTGACATGTTGAAGGAAAATTAGGACCTCATTAATGGTCCTAAGGAATGATAGTTGTTATGGCCTCCTGCCATTTTCCTTTTTCTATTTTTTTTAGTTATATTTGGCTTGTGTGTCTAGTTTTTCTTTTCCCTGGGGCTTTTCTTATGTTTTGGGTTCTTTTAGTTAGGCCTGCATGCCTTCTTAGGTTATAGGTGTTGTAGTGGCCTTGGTGCCTTTTTTTTTTTTGGTTCTATTGTTGTTGTTATGTACTCTTGAGATCAGGGTCCTTTCCCTACTTTTTAATCAAAAAAATTATACATGGCCATCATGTTATTGTAGTGGTACTTTGATGTTTACATTTAGGACCCTCTTCGTATAATTTTATTGAATTTTATATTTGACATTTTTTGAGACCACCTGCATGAACATTGATGGCTTTGGTGTACCCTTGTAAAAATAATATTGTTTGATATTCATTATATATGTTATTTTGCATATGTGTCGTCATGAACTGCTTTTGCATGAATGTGATCGATACATGATTCAACTATCTCCTAGTCTATATAGGTGGACTTGAGGGTTCCACATGGTTGGGTAAACAAAATTAGAATATTCTCATTAGATAGAATTTTGGACTCATGGCATATGTTACCTCTTGTTGGATTCGTGGAACATTGTAATTTGGGTCCTTCCAACCATTGTAATAAGAGTGTAGTTGTATATTATTGAATCATCTTATACATTTTATGATTCATCACTGTTTGGGATGAGATCCATTAATTGTAATAATCATATAGTATTGTATTGGATGTTTCCACACCTCATCTTAATAGATGGTTGGCATGATTTATGTTTTAAACCATCATATGTAAGCATGTTTGCTTCAAAAGATGTAAAATTGTATTTATGTTTATGCATACTTTTATTTTAGATTGTGATCCACCCACATAAGTGGTGAAGGCCCTATTCATGCTTTTGGTACATTTCAACATTGTTCTAGAACATGCATAGCATTTTGAATCACTTTTATCATATTTACTTTGTGGATGTAAATGGATTACAACACCTAGTTTTATATTTTGGTAAAATGAGCACTTGAACTAGAGTAGATGCATATATGCCTTATTTAATAAAGGAAAATGAATTTTCCTTGGAATTGGATGTTGTTGTTATTGGGAATATGATGCCATTTAATTACAATCCTAAACATATTTCATGTATCTCCTAAGTCCTTGGAAATTGTTCCCCAACACTAGGATTAGAAAGAGATTAAATTTGAATGAAATGAACATGTTAATTGACATTTGTAATTAATTATAAATGATAGGAACATGTGGGGATTCCCATGAAGAGCTCCTACAAAATAGGAGCACATGGGGCACCCACATGGAAGGTGGAACTCATCTTGAGTTAAGTTAACTATTTGGAGTAAAAGATAACACTTCAGTAATGCATGTAAAGATCCTAGAAGTTACGGATTGATGTTTACATGCATGGAGTTCAGTTCAGTTCAAATCAATTTAGTTTAGTTCAGTTTAGTTTAGTTCAATTCAATATCAATTCAGTTCAGTTCAATTATGTTTAGTTGCATATAGTTAGTTTCAGTTGAATGCTAGTTGACTTCAGTTGACTTGGAATGCATGACTAATGACTTGAGTTGCATGACAAATAATAGGTGATACATTCAGTTAAGTGGGGATGATCAATCATGCATGGTATTTGCATGAATGGTGGAGATATATGTTTTACTTACTAGAGATTGACTTCGACCCACCTTGGGTGCCCAAGTTGGCATCTTGGAGTTAAAACTTTTGCATGATAAGATATTTTATAAGGATAAGTTAAGTGGGCCCATTCTTGGGTGCCAAATTTGAGGATAAGCCTAGAAGATATCTTCATAATCAACATTGAGTTATGACTTCAGTTTGGGACACCCAAATGGATGAAGGAATTGTTTTGACATTGTTCTTCATGGTAGAACTCTACTTGCAAAGAATAGGTGTGGGTTTTTTTAGATAAGCATTGTGCTTTGTAATTGTAAACTCTTTGGAGTTTATAAAGCTTGTTATTGTCTATATATTGCAGCAAGTTGAAGAGAGTTAATCAGATTTTATTGCAAGTTGTGAAGAAGAATTTTGAAGGCAAAAGAAGCATCTCAAGCAAGGATTGGAGTTATTGTAATCTTATTTTGAGATTAAATAATACATTGATTCTTGGTGGATTTTTTTCTCGAAAGGGTTTCTCCATGGTATATGTTGTGTAACTTCTTTCTTCTGGTCTTATTCTTCTACAATCTTCTGTCTACTTGTACAAATGGTAAAATGAATTAAACAGATAATCATCCACAAATAAATTGTAACAAAAAACACTTATTTAGATCTACAACTACAATAGTTTTACAAAGTATTAAGCTACATAATCACCTTAATTTTCAACATTTGGTATCAGAGCTGAGGTTGGGTAGAGTTTGGGACGCCTTTCTCTTAAAAGTTTGAAGGTTTTTAGCTATAGTGTGTTTATTGCTGATTTTGGAAAATAAGTTTGTTACAATGAGTTTTAATTCTCGTTTAGATATTGAAAGATTCAATGGATCTAATTATGAGATGTGGAAACTAAAAATGGAGGATCTCCTTGAAGAGAGAGATCAGTTGTTAGCTGTTGGTAATGAGACAAAGTCACCTACAACGATGTCAGATGAGGATTGGGCTAAGCTTGATAAGAAGGAAAGAGGGACCATAAGATTATGTCTTACTGATGTTGTTCTCTTGAATGTTTCAAAAGAAACTACTGCATATAAGTTGTGGAAGAGAATAGGCGATATCTATCAAACCAAGTCTTACTAATAAGTTGTATCTGAAAAGACAAATGTATTCTTTAAAGATGAAAGATGGTGATTCCATTTCAAATCATTTGAATGCTTTTAATTTGATTCTAAGTCAATTAGCATATGTATATGTAAAGCTAGAAGATGAAGATAAATGCATATTGTTACTTTGTTCTTTACCAGAATCTTGGGAAAATATAATTGTTGCTGTTAGTGGTAGTGGTGCAGATTTGAAGACGGACAATATAATTCCTACTCTCCTATCAGAGGAGATGAGGAGGAAATCTAAAATGGAAATCCAAGATGCCTTGTTTGTAAAAGGTAGGCCTAAGAAAAAGGAACCTAAGGGAGACAAGGAAGGGAAGGGTAAGTCAAAAAGACGGAGTAAGGTAAAGTGTTGGAACTGTGGAAAACCGGGACATGTGAAGAAGGATTGTAAGAACAAGAAAAAGAGCTCTGATTTTTCTACAGAGGAATCCTCGGATGACGGTAATCATGATTTGACCATTTCATGTAAAAATGTTAGTGATGACTCTTTGCTTGATGTTAAAGAGTGATCTTCATGAGGAGGATGGTAGCCATGATGCCATGTGTAGCTCATACCACAGTTTAGTGGGAGTTGTTGGCAGTGACGTGGATGCATCATTGGTAAGGTTATCTTCATGTGATTGGGGATATGGTTTTTTCTTGTTTGAGAGTGGTTGTTATTATGTCATGGTTTACTCTTGATATGTATTTAGATTTTGGCATGGTACTTGTTCTCTTGAGACTAGGATGTATATATGTTATGGTGCATGTGATCTCCTAGTAGGAGATGGTTAGATCATGTTGTCATGTTTATGTGTTTGATTCATGATTGGAGCTTTGACATTGATCTTGTGTAGTTCTCTTAAGTATTGGATACATTAATCATTTGCTTGATTACTTCATGATAGTGCTATGTTGCATTTGAAGTTTGGCATGGATTGGTTGGTTACAGGTCCTCATTGATACTTGGAGAAATAGGTGAGGCTTGAGTTCTCTTATGGTAAGAGATATATGTTGGAATGGTTACTTGTAAGAAAAGCTATTTTCAACAGTAAAGACCAAGAAGCCTACACCTTCGTTGGACGTGAGTTCAACACACTCGAAAGTTTCACATGCCTCCAAAGAGGCAGTTTGGATACAGAGACTTGGGAAAGGTATTGGTTTTAATTGCAAGTTAAACTTGAATGTGATCGTCAGAGTGCTATGTGTTTAGCCAAAAATCCTATGTATCATGCTCGTACCAAGCATGTTGATGGTAATGTGTTGTTTGTTTCATCTTGGATTAGATGTGAAAAAGGTGTTTATCTCATCCTACTTCATGTATTCACAAGGAAAAGAGATAATGAACTTATGTTTGATCACCAAAGTGGAAAATGCTCATTCTTGCATGATCATCATGGTGGTTTATTCCATGCTTTGTGAAGTATTTCATCCTACCACCACACCTCATGCATTGGAAATGATTGTCTTGTGTGTTATTGTGCCTTGTCATGACACCTTTTGTATGTGTTAGTGTGCAATGTGGCATGTGAATGTTGCACTTGCAATGCAAAAAAATTGTTTGTCTAAATTTTGTCTATTAATTCTTTGGTGAAAGCTTGGGGCACTACATACAAATTCAAAAAAAAAGGTTAAAGCCAATTGTTGGTTATTAACATTCAATTATAAATATTAAATGATGAAATTCATCATAAATAAATTTAATCAAATTCATTATAAGCATAGTCATATTTGTCAATAAAATACACACAAAGTATAAGCACATTCAAGCAAATAATTAGTTTATTCTCCAATGCAAATTATAATAGGATTATAGTTGTAACTAAAACTGAGTTTTCATGAGGGGTGACCCGTATAATGCAGCAGTTGAAACACTTGCTTGGTGACGATGCCGCCAAGGTTCAAACCCCCACTAGGCCGCTTAGCCCGCAGGCTTTGTGCCTTCACTGGGCTAGTAGGCTCGTGGGTTTGAACAATAGTGTTAGGCACCTTAAAAAGTGCCCATTACCGATCGAAAACAAAAAAAAAAAAGATTTTTCATGAGGATTTGATATCCTCTCCCCTTTTAAGTTAAGTTAGATTAGCTCAATTAAACAAGTGGGATTGTTCCCTCTTAATAGATTCATCATCTTCCAAGGTGGCTTCTTTCTCACCATATTGATCCTCTAGGATCTTAACCTGAAAATTGTTGTTGTATGGTTGTTAACTATGTCTATCCAAAATTATGAGTAGCTCAAGGAAAATTCTTCTGCATCTTATACCTATAATGCCCACCAATTAAATGCATGTGCGGATTCAAAAAATACCTTTAAAGGATACATGTAATAAATTGTTGTGCAATAGAGATATGATGGAATGCTTAATTTGTAGGCCACTCAACTAATATTTTCTAATATTTCAAGTGCTCTTCTGAAACAAGGTGAAAATTTGGTAACTTTACAAAATCTAATATAACTCTTTTGAGGTTAACTCATAGAAATACCTTGGCTAATATTGCAAACTCCCTCAAATTCATGTTTGCATCAACATAGATTTTTTTATGATGTGTTGCTTCCTTAAATCTTTCTCTAATAATATTAACTTGTTTATCATACTCATGAAGCAAAGTTGGTCCCAATGTCACTTTGTTCCCATCCAACTAGTGTTTAACACTTCTTACCATAGAGATATTTGAAGGGCGAAATCTAAATAGATGAATGATATGTTTTGTTCTAATCAAATTCTTATAGTATAAAATAATCTTCCCATGTTTTGGTTGGTCCATGGCATACACTTAGAGCATGTAATATAAAATTTGGTTCAATGTACCCATTTGTCCCTAGATGATAGAAGGTACTAAAGATGATCTTGTTACCAAGGTTTACCAAAGGAGTTGTCAAGAATTGGGAGGTTAACAAATTATTTCTAGTAGAAGTGATTAGTTCAAGTATGTCATCCAATCCCACTATTCCTCTTATTTCTTGGCTAAAACTTACTCATCATCCTTAATATTACCTAGTGTGAAATGTGTGAGTTCATTAATTTATTTACCTAATATGAGTTTTTCTCTTTATAGAAAATTTAACATTTGTAGCAAGTAGTCACAAATGAAATCAACATGGAAATTTTGAAATGGTCAAATCTAATAATGAACCCATTGTTGTCAAAGGCAATGAATCTTTCACATTTCTTTATGGCATTCATTGACATTCTAGTTCTCAATGTTTCTTCTTCTTGGAAAATTTTATTGGTCTCTTCAACTCTAAAATACATCATAAGCATAGTTAGTCTATGTGGGAGATGTGATTCACTCTTAGTTGCTTATATGCATTCTAAGGGGTTGTCTATGGAGTATTGAAAATAAAAAAAATTGACTTTTTGTGACTATCATGTTAGCAAAGGTAGAGTAAATAATCTAAAGAGTGTTTGAGAGATTCCAAGAGCTAATTTTATAAATTTAGAAGCTTTTTCTATATTTCTATAAGGTTAAGATCTCTTGGAAAATCCTAAGTTAAATGTACATATGTGGGTGTTTTCTCACCTTTTAGTTGGAGGTTTTACGTAAAGTGGATTTCTCCAAGGTATATGTGTTCTCTTTCCTGGTGTTTGTTCTCTATTTACATTGCAGCTCGTTGCACATTGGATGCTTAAAATTTTCAATCATGTGTGCTCTCCAAAACTAAGATAAATCCATAAGTTGACAACTATGCATGTTGAACGTCAAAATTGTCAAAGTGAAAATGAAATCACCACTTTATCAAAAGCAAAAAATTCATGTTTCTTGATCAATTCACCACCTAGATATGTTTTAAATCTATTTACAATCCTTGTAGAACGTATGTGATTCATTCTTGGTTGCTTGCATGCATTATAGAAGGCTATGTGTGGAGTACTCACAAGATCAATCATTTATAGCTCTACCATTTCATGGTGAAGCATGATAAAAATTCCTTCTAGCAAAGTAACATAGTGGAGCACAACAACACCACTCATTGGCAGTTAGCTTTTGGCATGGGAAAGAAATGAAATTCTATATTTATATTTCTCTTAGTTGGGGCAAGCATTGGAGAGAAATAACTAGGCACTTTTTACTAAGTGAAGTTTGGAGTTGAGACATGTTCTTCAACTAGAGTTGGATGCCATGAGTCAAGTTGGGCTTATTACTACCCACTCAAGTTAAGTAGCATCTAGTTTAGACCAAAACCACTCTACTTCTAGTAGAAAATCTATCATTACACCACATCATTCTTGGAATTGAGGAAGCAAGCAATGACCCTTTTTTATATTCAACCAAAGAAATGTAATTCTCCTTTCCCTCACCCCTTTATATCAACTATAGATTAGGATTTGATGGTTCAAAAGGTCTAGCTCTTCTAGAAAGATTGGCTCCATTTCAAGTAATTTTCCAAATTTATCCATTTCTTTTTGAAGGTCTATAAGACACCTATTGAATCAAATCACAAAGAGCATAATATGAATCGTGTTGCCTAACAAAGGGATTTGATAGATTGCATTTCAAAAATTTGGACCCATAGTTCCACTAATCCAAGGACCCCTACTCTATGGTTGGTTTGATTAGATTCCAATAAGTACCCTAGAATCTACGGGAACACCCTATAGAAAGCAAGGACACTCATACCAAATTCTCTAGATTTTTGTGTGTTGCATTTGTAGAGGTAAGGAAATGATCTAAGAATGTCTGAAAGATTGTATGATCTGATTTTAGATGTTTAGAGGATCTATTTGTATGCTGACAAGGCTAAGACATCTTCTAATAGCATTTAGAATTACATAAGTGGGTGTTTGCTCACCTTTAGTTAGTCTTTACTAAAAGTGGATTTCTCCAAGGTATGTCATCTTTTATGGTGTTTGTGCTATTATGATTCATTTCTTGCACATTAGATGCTTAACAATTTTAGTTGTCTATGCTCATCAAATCTAAGATAAACCCATAAGTTGATGACTACATTGTTCAATATCCACCCTAATTTACAAACGAATGTTATTCACCAAAGACATTATATTATTTTTTTTACATATGCTCAACTTCACCTTCTTAATTTATTTATATCTTCATACTGGGTCACACTTGCCCAAAAAAAGAATTTACTTTATGTACAATTTTGTCAAGCGTTATGTAATTTTTTCAAAGTAGAACCAATCACTTAAGGAATTAAGCTTCATAAATAGGGATTCACCACATCTATGATATTTTAAGACCATTTTATTAAATTTATCACTACCCTTAACATAAAATTTTTTGACCCAACACACATTGAGATATTGTCAATCTACATTTTTTTAGTGCAAAGGAATAAAACCTAAAGAATTTTTTCAAACTCTAAAGTCTAATGCCATATGAGATTATTAATAAAAATAGAATTAAACATTGAATAAGCTTTGCAAGCATACCAATCTATAGGCGTTTTTAAAAAAACTCTAAAAATGTAATTCAATATAGAATATGAAGAACCAAAACACATCATTTATTTAGACACCATTTGAGATATGGGTTATGTATAGCATGGCCCTTTAAGGTCATATTCAAAAGCTAGGTGTTACGCTTACAAGGTATATAACTTAATGATATACCACAACTATTAGTAACTTAAAACACATCAATGTGGGTTTCCCACTCTAAACCTAAATATTAGAACCAATGTTTTTGGTGAACCAACTACTTATATTTTGTTTGATGACCAATGCAATTTAAGCAAATAAATTATTTTATGATGGTTAAAACAATCATGTGTATAATTGGCACATTTAACCTAATATCTTCATCATTATAATCACTAAATAGTCGATGTCATATTGTCTAAACTATTTTAACATTCACTAAATGGTTTATTAGTATCTTGGAGTGAAATTGAGTAATTGAGAAAATTTTCAACTATGGCTATGCACTACAACTCTATTTAAATTATACTCAAAATAAAATGATTTACAACTCAACGTATTGTCTCTAATGCACTATGCTTTCCAACAAGTTCATGTTCCATGGTTTGGGATTCATAGCTTTGTAGGTGCAAATCTAAGACTTACTCTCTTGAGAAAACTTTGCATTAAAGAAGTCTTTAACAAGAACATCACATTGTAAGTACTCAATCAATGTCATAAAATATTACTCACTAATCCCCATAACTAATAAGCATTTTATGCCCTAGATCAACCTACAATTTGTGGGTGCACACAGCTAGAGAAATTTGTAGGTGACATATAAGAGTGATATTTCTACACATCTTCAAGTGATACTTATCGATTAAGACAAATATATATATCAGTTCATTGACATTTTGTGTCAAAATGCATTTTACTCCCCACAACATTAAACTTTGGTGTATAAAGGATATATTTGTAAAGATTCGTGCAACTTAGTAATAACAAAAAAAAATTACTCGTAAGATGGCATATTTTAAACTCATCATGCATCTAATATATACATAAATGTATACAAAAGACTCAAAGTAGCAATTTGTGAGTGTACAAAAAATTGAATTGGTACCTTTAGTTTTGAATGCTTTAAACAAACATCAAATCCATGTTAAATATGGATTTGCACTAATAAATTGATATCTAGAAATCAATAAGTTTCCATAGACAATAGAAGTCACAAATCAAATAAATAAATAATCATGCAAATGTTTAGCCGACAAGAATTACCATGCTAATCCAATAATATTCCACCTAGTTTTATGAATAGGGCTACCCAATAATGTCCTCAATCTTCATCATATTATTGGCACTACTATCGGGAATGGCTAATTTTTCCCTAAAACTATTTATTTAAAATTTGAAAGCAACACAAGTGAGAATTTTGAAAGCAAAAGTAATTATACTAATTTGTGGTAATGAACATTATTGGATATTGAAAGAAACTATTCTCATATCATCACTTGTATCAAGAACTCAAAACCAAACTTTAAAATCAATTGAAGGAAACTAATAGCTTCTATATTAATCCCAAACCACCAATGCATACATCTGATATATAAGCAAATCCAAAACTAAAAACGAATAACAGTTTCCAATGCCATGTACTAAAACGATGGGTAAATTTGCCACCCAAATCAACACAATATCTTGGATGAATCTACCTCTTCCCAAGATGATCTCTTGTATCAATCAAAGAGCCTCCTTGATTTGATAGTCCACACCTAATTCTCTATACCCATGCTCTTTGCCCCATGTAACATCTTTTCTCACCTTACAAGTGTCAAAGTCACATTAAACAACTTGAATGACACTAAGTGCTACTTACAACTTAGAAAAAACAAATTACAAAGTGAGACATACATTCCAATTGGGTACATAATCAATACAAATCACAAATAAGAACATGGAAAATTGCAAGGTTGACACAATCCCCACATTTTCCCATTTGTTGTTACCTTGTAAGAGGAAAAGGGAAACAAACAACAATGAATTACCTACCAAAGGGTACAACCATGTTGCAACTCCATTACACTCCCAAGCTTCATCAAAGCATTTGCAATAGCCACCAAGGTGACCACAAACTTGACCAAAACCATACGATCCTCCGTCATGCCAATGCATGAAAGAAAACTTGGAGACTCCTTAGCCAAACTAATGACCCACTACCATACAAAAACACTGTTGTATCTTACTACAACTTGATATCCAACCACAAACACTAAAGCCAAATCTTCTTCAAAACATCTCAAGTGTAGCCAAGGCAACACCTTGCTAAAACAATGACTACAACCAATCACCCACACATCCAACAAACAACACCACAAAACAAGGTAAACGCATACCCACAAGTAAACTTGTTATTCACATATCCAACCTAGTTTGCAACCTCAAGTCTCTCCCTAAGACTCTCACTACTTGTATAAATGTATAGTCTAGTGCCAACTGTATCATTAAAACGTCTACCGACCATCCCTTGTACTTCTCATACTAGTCTTCAAAACTAACACAACTCAAGACAAACTTGTCCTTAGAGTTGACACCACAATTCAAGAATCATTCTCGTGAGAAGCCATAAGAAAACAAAACCAAAATGCATCTAAAGAATAGATGAAAAAAAACCTATTAGATCATTCTATATCTAGTATGTTGAATCCTCATCTAGCTCCCAAGTGTAGACCCCTCAATTTTCCTACTAAATCTAATTGACTCACCATTCTAACACTTAATCTCCAAAATCCAAAAGATCTCATCTTACCCAACTCAAGTCACTACCAAAACTCTCATTGCACAATCATTCAAAATCTAAGAGCTTCTCACAACATAATGATTTACATCATCGTAATAGCAGATTATTTGTCTATAATTGGCATGTCTACTAAAACACACCCATATCATGTCAAAAGCCACACTAAAAGTGTTCCAGAGCTTCCCATGGCACAATAAAACATCATTGTCTTGATTATGGGAAAAAAAGTTTTGGAGAGACCCAAAACCCTTTACAAACAGATTTGGAAGGGACCCGAAACCCTTTTAGAGCAGGTTTTAAAGGGACCCAGAACCCTGCTGCAATAAAACATCATTGTCAAAGCTCCCACTAAAAGTGTTTTGAACTTACCATGACACCATGATAAACATATTAAGTATGAAGATCACCCAAGGATTTACCAAAATCAAAGAACTCCAAACAAAAAGTACTTCCCAAGAGCACTCCCAAAAGGAAAAGTAAAACCACAATCTCCAAATGAAGAAGATAATTTGCCAATATAAACTCTCTCCCTATGCAAAGCTCCTACTGAATTGTAATTTACCAAAATCAAAGAACTCCAAACAAAAAGTACTTCCCAAGAGCACTCCCAAAAGGAAAAGTAAAACCATAATCTCCAAATGAAGAAGATAATTTGCCAATATAAACTTCTCCTTGTGCAAAGCTCCTACTGAATTGTGATCCAAAGTGTAACATGTCAACAAAGTCCACACTCGAAAAATACTCTAAAGGCTATTTATCGTTAATCAACAAATACACATTTGATCATTATCACTACCAAAACTCCCACTAAAAAGAAATCTAGATCTTCCCATGGCAAAATGGTCCATGCCCTCAAAAAGAACATGAGGACATACACTAAGATCTTGTAGCAACAACTCATTTATTTTGTTGATCACTACCAAAACTCCCACTAAAATGTGACCTAGAGCTTCCCATGGTAGAATCGTTCATGTCCCCTAGACCCTGTGGGATGTTCACTAAGGTCTTGCAAAAGCAAAAACTCAAAATTTTCTTCAAAGCAACTTTAGGAAAGGTTATGGCAAAAACTTAAAAACTACCCCTCCAAGTCACTTCAAGTGTCACTAGGGCAACACAATGTTGTATCTTCCTATAATCATAAGATAACAACATAGTAATGATTTGGGGTATCCCCTAGAATCTAGGTGTCACCATGGCAACACCTAATGGCCTCCCCATCCCCAAAGTGGCACCTAGGCAATAGCTAACATAGGTATTTCACACTAAAACTTCTAGGAACCATAACTTTCACATAGGAATCAAAATTAGGTACTTGGTTTTGAATTTTTTTTTTTTTTTGAAAGAAATCCACATTTACAATCTAAAACACTCCATGAGGTCTTTCCATAACAATGCTCATCTGCATGTCCATGTCACTTAAAATCCCTAACCTCCAAGGTGTCATACTAGTGACAACTTGAGGCAAAATGTTTGCACCATCTTGGACTCTCCACCCTCCAAGGCTTAATGGCTTGAGACAATCTTTGAGCAAAATGTTCTCCTTACCTAAAACATCAAAAGGGTGATAGCTTGCGTCCTCAAGAGCACTCCCTACCTCCTTGCTTTCCAATATCAAATTCCAAACTCTAGGCCCTCCAAGATATCACAACAATGATATAGCTTGAGGCATCTCATGAGCAACATGCAAATTCCTCCCATGGCATGAACATTAGATCTAAAAATACCCTCAAATCCAATATGCCAAAAAAATTACATATTGGAACTTTCACTCATTCAAGAACCCAATAAGAAAGTACAACATATCTACAACTATCTCCATCCAAAAGCCCTCTAAAAAGCAATCTTCCATAGATCTACAACCAATAGACTTCTCAAGTAAAAGCAATTCAAAACCCAAACATGCAAATATAAATCCAATGGCACATCTAAAAAACCTAAAAATATGAAAACACCATATTCAAGTTCCAAATGATATACTATCAAAAATTTGCAACTAGTAGAACCAGAAACATGAATCCACACGTCTAGGGGTTGTCTAGAAGTTCCAAGTCGCCACATTACCAACTCCACGGCCTCACACAAAAAAAAGGCAACTAATACAAGAGGTTCTAGTTCACCAAAAAACCAAGTCCACAACTTGCACACATGTAACAAGATTTGCCATGCCATAATCTCTATCTACATCTTGTGTTTTTGTTTTTTATCCCTAAAAAGCAAGATCAGCTACATAGAGCTTCTACTCAAACTAGGATTAAAATCCCAAGGAGACAACCCTCTTACAACCAAAACCATGGCTCTAAAACCGAGAATTATTCTTATATCATCACTAATATCAAGAACTCAAAATAAAGTTTTAATACAAATAAAAGGAAACTAATAATACCTACACTAATGCCATGACAAATGTAATGCAAATAGGTCCAAATCTAAAACTAAATACCGGAGAAAAATACACAATATTATTTATCCTAAGAACCCCTTGAAAAAAAAACCTAACCTCCAAAGCACACTCAATGCATTATTAAATAAATGAAGTTAAAATATACTTAGAGAGTAACAATGTTTTTTATAAGGACTAAAAGGGAAATATGTCAAATCACTAGCTTCATGGAGTCAATCCACCCACAAACATGACTCTAATAGCTACTCCACCACCATGTGATTGAACTAGCCACACATCCATGACCATAGTACAATGTCACAACTATGGACAACATGAGAACATCTATGGTGGAAATTTGGAAACATAACCCCAACAAAGATTGAACTCACACTCAAACCACCAACACATACTTCTTTTGTACAAGGACATCCAAACCCGAAAACTAAGGATAGTTTCCAATACCATGGATAAGTTCAAAGTCCAAATCAACACAATATCCTGAACAAATCCACCTTTTTCCAAGATGATCTCATGCATCAATCAAAAACCTCCTTATTTTGGCAATCCACGCCTAATTCCTTATATGCATGCTCTTTACCCAAAGTAATATCTTTACTCACTTTAAGTTGCAAACATTTGGATTATTTTTTCGAACAATGTTGCTCGTCTCCCTCTTCACGTAGTGCTCTTCTAGTTCAAATTATACTTTACCACTGCATATGAATGTTGATCCTACTAGTGTTTAAGGGATTTTAAGGGACGATTCTCAATGCACACTTGATTTAAACTTTGGCGCCTACTCGCATGTTGTTCTAGCCCCGGTTCCTACTCCCTCATGTGTCGCGACAAATGATTTTCCACCGATTGGTACTGTTGATGCCCCTATTCTTGAGGTTTCTTTTGGCCCTAGCATTGTGGTGTGAAGGTTTCTTATGCAAAATTTGTGCAAACAAGTGTCCCTAATGGTGGTTCTTGCCCTCCATTAGGTTCTACTTGCCCCTCCCAATGAGGTAAACCCTTCTCTTGCTCTTCTTCCCAGTTGTTATGTGCAAGCAAGAGGTGTTAAAAAAATGAACACTTTAAAAATCATGCTCTCATCTACAGATTTAATGGCTTTTGGCCTTCCCTTCCTAATCTAAACAAATGAGCTTTGAAGACTTGGAGGCCCCTCATGAAGGGTAGGATTGAACTCTATCCTTGTGTTAGGAGTTTTTTTGTGGCATCCTTCCAATCGAGTGCTAATATATGTGGGTGTTGGATGGTGGGGTTTAGATGTGGGAAAAGCATTCCCTCTCTTAAACCTTGGTTTCCTACCTTCAACACACTCACAAAATCCTTAAGTATTCTTCCCATCAGGGTCAAGATTTCCCAATCTTCCTCTCCAATTTTGCGAAGTGTCTTGTTTTGAATCTATCAACAATGCTCTTGGTTGCTTTTTACAAGATGTTATGACAATAAACTATGACCATACTACTTATGTCCACATTCTCGTGGGCATCAACACCTCTAAGGATTTGCATGGGGATTTTGTCATTGTTGGGGATAGACAATGGACTCAAACACTCGATTATGAGGATCTCCCCTTTTGCTGCAAGAGATGCTTTGTTGTAGGACACTTGGCTTCTGCTTGCCCTAGCTCTCACTACAATAAAGGTGAGGCGACTTGGTGGAAAAATGTCCACCGTGAGCATTTGATAGTTAGGGGGTTTTTTATTATGAGGAGGAGGCATTGGAGGAGAATTTGGTCCCAAGGGTTGTGGTATCTTCTGAGACTCGAGTTATCTTCCATGGGCCCTTTGGTCATTCCACCTTTGGACTCTTTGTTGCCAAGGGTTGAATCTAAAGATCATATGTCTTTGGATGCTTTAATAAAACTGACAGCTCCTATTCATAAAAATTACAAAGTGGAATGCCCATTCCAAGTGGGCACATGATTACTACAAACAACAAAGTGGAATGCCCATTCCAAGACGGCACATAATTAAAGCAAATTACAAAGTGGAATGCCCATTCCAAGTAGGCACATAATTAATACAAATTACAAATAAGAACATGATAAATTGCAAGGACGACTTAGATAATTGCTTTAAGCTTTGCCCATAGACTGCCACTCAATATTCAGAATCTACAACTTTCATGCACTTTGCCACTAATGAGACGTTTTGAGCTTCAAGTGAATATTTTTTGCAGTTCAGAACATGTACCACATAGGGAATGAGTCCTATATAGTAAGTACCAGCAAGCTACTCTTAAGCATTAAAAAAGAAGTTTACAATTGCATTTCCTCGTAGATTGTACACATTAGATGTGGAATCTAGGCACCTGATGAAGACACCTTTAAAAGGTTTCCTCCTCTTTGAGATGATTGGATTCAGAAATACTAATCCACTCTAAACACCAAGTTCAGAAGAAAAATCACCTACTGAATTTTTTTACACAGCGCCAAGTACCTTAACCTACTAATGAAAATGATGTAATGTATGTGCAAGCCTTTCTTTTCTTAGTAGCCTTCCCTCCCATAACTACCAATGTCATTTTGCTTCCTAAAAGATTGTTCCCAGTTCCTACAATAGAAACCATGCCGGGGAAAGAATAAATATAATATGCAAAATTACAATAAATAGATTGAATTTGCTCATGATAAACCATCCAAACACTGAATCAAAACTTAAAATACCTATATAGAAATCAAATCTGCCATTTCCTTCAATCACAAGCATGCTAACTTCAGGTTCACTGCACAAGCACATATATAGGAGACAAGTTTTTTATAAATAATTAACATGATTGTAGAAGATGCAGATATAACAACCATAAAATACATACTGTTTCTAAGCACAAAAGAAAAAGAAAAATTTCAGTAGCCATAATTAAAGTAAAATATAATACACTCAAATCTCTTAATCCATCAGCAGTTTCAATAGTTTCTCTTGTACATAAGAATGGAAGCCTGTCCTGCAATGTTAAATCTCATTTTGAATTTTAAGACTGGATAAATGGTACTCTTATTATAATCTCTAGCTACCAAAAAGATATAGAAAATGTAGCAAAACATTAATGCTAACTCTTTAACAAAGCAGAAGAAAGATTCACATAAACAGACATGCAACTAGAAATAGAACTGGCCAAAATATATACACTATGCACAGCTCTAGAGGAAAATTGAACAGATAAGTAGATTTTTCAAAAGTAATGTCAAAAGTTCAAAATATTGATTCTCTACATTTCATGACAATTTGGCGGTAGCTCCTTTTCATACAAACAGAGGCCAACGAAGGCATGCGTACCAATAAATCTTAGTTCTAAAAGCATTTCCTATGAACAATGCTTGGCCCAGATTCATCATATTCTGCCTTTGTAATATGTTGGTTCTGAGGAAAGACAACTTTTGCCAAGATTGCACCACCCATCCAAGCTGAATTCTTCAGCATGTTCTCTGGCATATATTCTGGAGGCTGCATGCAGAAACCGTATTGGAGACAAAACAAAAGTCAAGTAGGTTACATGTGCATAAATAAGGATATTTTTTTGAAAAATAAATAAAGAATAAAAACCACCAAATAAATAAAAATGCATTATACTGAAATCAGTTTACACCATTACAATATGTTAATTGGTGAATCACAATTAATTTATTCTTAGCATGGGATTTCTAACCATGCATGTACTCAGTTGACCTTGAGAATCAGACAGCTCAAATTCTAAACTAAAAATGCATCAAAAATGTGGCATCCCTAAGGAACTTAAAAGCTTCCATTAAACCTAAGTTACTGGTTCACTTGTCTCAAGCCCTGGGTCCTCCGCTGATTTGCTCCAGATATTGGTATGCAATTTCAGTATGGAAATGCAATTTGGAGTCAGGATAACAAACCCACAGCAAATCTGTGGGACTTTTATTTTCTTATTTTATTTTTTAAATGGGCAGTGGAGGCAGATATATTTTGATTATTAGTTTGCACAATCAGATGTACCTCCAGTCCTTCACAAATACATTATCTATATCTTCAGTATTTTGTAGCTGACATTCACAATACCGGAAAATTCAGAGATACTTGGATCAATTAGGAGTGTTAACTTTAATGGCACTGTTGGGATCAACAAATTTTGATTTATGTTTGTAACGAAAGCACCTTTGAAATGGAGGGGAGGCAAATGAAAAGTCTACACCAGGGGCTATGGAAGCTGTATCCTTCTGCTAGAGTAAGAAGCAGCCTTAAGCTGCAACATGATAAAAAGGTTTTTAATATAGATAACAAATTTAAGGAAATGACTTTCCATGAAGCTTGTGAAAGTGGTGATATAATCATTGCCAAAGACGTCCTCAAACTTGTTGATCTGTCAATTTTAGGTGAAAAGAAGATATCGGAGGGAAGAACATGTTTACATGTCACAGTTATCCGTGGGACCATTAGTATTTTTATGGTTGTTTTCTTTATTATATGCATGTTATGTAGTTATCTGAACCTAATTCCTGTTTCTAGGCTAAATTATCTATATATTTATGATTGTTATATGCTTTTTGTACCGACACACCCAAAATGTATGCAGACCCCCAAAAAATTGCTGTACTGGTGCACCCCAATCCCCCTATCCAAACTTGAACCAGTAACTTAGCATTCAACTCACAGTCCCAATGTAGTTTGGACTGGGGCGAATTGAAACCTGAAACTTATGTTATGATTGCTGAACTGTTTTATCACTGTTACAATAATTGTGATGCAAGAGCATCCCGGTCCACAAGCAATATTGTATCACCAAAAAAATTGTTTGGTTCTTTATGATGATGTGGCAGCAGTAG